>CM074725.1:141520974-142120974 GCA_037306005.1 Rhinophrynus dorsalis | reverse complement strand
CACTAAATATGCGCCTTAACACCTTGAAGGGGAACACCTTAAAAGGGAACTATCACCCCAAATAAAGCCCCCCACCCAACAATTAGCCTTCTAGCGATAAGCTTAAGGATAGTAAGCTTAGACCTCATCTAGAATATGCTTTTCAATTCTGGGTGCCCTTTCTGAAAAAGGACATTATGGAGTTAGAGAGAGTGCAGAGGAGGGCTACAAAACTAGTAATGGTAATGGAAAGTTTTAGTTATGAAGAGAGGCTAGAAATGTTAAACTTGTACACACTAGAGAAACTGCGTCTTAGAGGGGATATGATAACACTATATAAATATGTTCAGGGCCCATACAAAGGGCTATCCAAAGACCTGTTCATTAACAGAACAGTACAAAGGACAAGGGGCCACCTGCTTAGACTTGAGGAAAGGAGATTTAATCTACAGCAGCGGAAGGGTTTCTTTACAGTGAGGACAATAAAGGTATGGAATTCACTGTCTGAGGAGGTGGTGCTATCAAATACATTAGATGCCTTTAAAAAGGCCCTGGATACTTATTTAAAAAAGCAGAACATAGAGGGCTATGTACGTTAGTATTGGGATTGACATTTAGTTAGTGCTTGTTGATCCAAGGAGAAATCTGATTGCTATTTGGAAGCAAGAAGGAATTTTTCCCCCAATTCAATGCAGAATTTGAAATTGCTGTATTGAGGGTTTTTTTTTGCCTTCTTTTGGATCAGCGATGGTAAACAGGAATAGGAAAAGGGTTGAACTAGATGGATGCAAGTCTTTTTTCAACCTAAGTTACTATGTTACTATGTTACTGTTAGCTAGCATAATTACTGCATTACTGAGAAATCCTACTTCTGTCGAGACTGACGGCCAGGCAATGGCCCAGACTTCTTTGCTTACAGACATCTGTATGCCTGAGCTGTCAGTCCCATCTCTTCTAGAAGGCATTGCATGGTACCTTTAGGTACGAGAAGAGACTGACAGGGCAGGCGCACAGATGCCTCTAAAGCGATGTTGCCTGGCTGTCAGTTTAGGCAGAAGTAGTATTTCTCAGTAACGCAGTAATTTTGCTGGATAATAGTACTAGCGTTAAAGTGATAGTAATACTTCAATTTAATTTTATTTTATATTGTAGCTGTTAAAAAACATTAAAAAGGATATGTCTTATCTCTCAAACCTTTATGGTTTGAGAGATATTCGCAAGTAAAGTTTCCTTCTGACTGATGTCAGCGCTCTGACAGATTTGGAATCCGGTTCGCAGACTGGCCAGCAGCTCTTCAGCAGAGCCGAGATCGCAAGATATAAAAATAACTATTTCATTGGAATAGTCTACAAAGTGTGCCTGGTTTGCAAGCAATCTCGGCTCTGCTGAAGAGCCGCAGGCTGGTCTGCGGACCGGATTCCAAGTCTGTCAGCTAGATGGCAGACTTGACTGATACAGCAAGTCAGGGGGAAACTTTACTTGAGAATATCTCTCAAACCATAAAGGTTTGAGAGGTAAGACATATATCATTTTTAATGTTTTTTTAATGGCTACAATATAAAATTAAATTAAATTGAAGTATTACTATCATTTTAAGCTTATCACTAGATGTCTAATTGTTGGGCGGATACTTTATTTAGGGTGATAGTTCCCCTTTAAGGACTTGAAGAATGTGTAATGCATTGAGAAGCGATGAATTGCACACTCCTCTGGTATAAAGGGTTTGAAAAACATTTCACTAACATCTTATGTTTAACACAGAAACCATGGGGTAATGTATCCTCTGGCCATAAGGGCAGGGCACTTGCCCTAAAAGACTCTCAGTGGCAGAGACTCCCTCCCGGCTTCACTTTAACCCAAAAAAACATGCTCAGTTTTAAAAGTGACCTCCATAGGAATGGCTGCAGGGTAAAGATTCTTTCTTAGTTAGAGGTCTTTTTTTGTTCTGCTAAGATGGTCCTGTGTAATCTCCGCAATAGGTGGGCTCCTATCTCTGGCCGCCACTGTTGGTTTGAAACAGTGTACAGACTAAAGGGGCCTGAATCTATTTGAGGATGGTTTAAATGATCAGCTCTCTCCTCACAGTTTCTCTGCTTAGCTGGTCTGAGCAGACATTTGCATTCTATATAGGAGCCTGAAGTGCACAGGTCCTGTGAGTATGTCCCTGTCTGTTCTTCTGACAGTCGCATTTCCATTATCTGTGGTGCTTTCACTGAACTGGTACCCTGTACCTTTGGGTACTACTATGATCCTGTTCCTGTACTTTTCTTTCCCCATCTTTCATAGAGAGGCATCTTTTGCTTACTTCTAACCCTTTTAATGGCTTTCTTGGAATGCATTACATTTTCAATTATTTTACTGCACATATAATTTATTTTTATCCTTAATCCCATTCGTGTTCTTTTATTTTTTTTTTACTAGTTCTACTGTTTTAGTATCATTTTCCTTATGTTAAATACATTTTCTCTATTTTGGAGTTGTGGTGCCTTAATGGGGACTCACTACAACCATATCAGTCTGGAACATAGATGTGTCTATGGGACTTCTCATGTCACTGATTGCATTCTGGTGGGTGTAAGTGGGCTTATGGTGCTTTTATCACTGTATATTACATAGCAGTGTCCCATGGGATCCCCTCCTCCAATATCAGTTGGGCCCACCTGAGTGGCTGGAGAACCATCAGACCATTTTCTCTCAAAGGGGACTACACTATCCATAAATCCATTTTTCCTGGGCTTTTTTTTGGACTCAACATGCTATGCATGCAGCTAGTCTCTTCCTCCTTGCTTGCCATATTAACCCTTTGCAGTGAGACATGTACTTTTTATGTTTTAAGGGGTCACTTGGCTATATGCTAAGGGATATACCTGCAAGGCTACGGGTACTAAGACTTAAGGGATCCCCTTAACCCCATTCGCCCACTGCGCGTCATGAGAGATTAGTCTTCCTAGCGAGTTTTATGGTACTGTATGTTTGTCTTGTTCTGTGGCCCCTGCACAACCTTCAGGCCCTCATAATGAATAGGAGCCTTTGTGGGTTAAGACCTAAATCTTCTCAGTGAGTTCTATCCTTTCCTTTTATCAAGAGGTTATAAATTCTTGGTCCCAGGGCCATCATGTGCCCCTTTAAAGGTGTTTTAGCTACTTTACAGAGGCTGATGCCTCCATTGTTGCAGTAGATGATGTGGATTTATCCTTCTCTGTTGGGGATTCTTTTGCGAAAGCCCTTGTTTCTTCTGCAAAGGGTCTTAGCTGGGCTGTCTTGGAGGCCTCAGATTCTAATTCTTCTTCCCCTGATATTTTTAAAATACATAAAAAAGTGGCTGAAATTTTTCCTCCTCACCATTCCCTAGACTAGGTACTCCTGGAGCAATGGAGGATGCCTAACAGGAAGTTGTTCATTCCCTGACACATCTCTCTTGTATCATTTTTTTGCTGAGGCTTTGGGGCAGTGGGCTATCACCCTTGCAGTGGAACCACTCAGTCTTTGGCCTAGCTAAGTAGGCAGCTTTGCAGCTGGCAGATGCAGTGGCACTTAAGGAGAAGGTGGATAAACTTCTGGTTTCTCTTATGGAGGCAAACGTGCTGCCTCTGGGGCTTCTTTGTGCCCCACCTTTTCTGTTGCTAGGATGAATAGGGCTATGGTTGTTTGGGGGGGGAATCAGTTTTTGGATGCCATTTAAAGTGGAACTATCACCTTCATAGTATTGCCCCCAATCCTTTACTAATGTAGCGACCTCTATGGTTTGAGAGATATAAGTTTTCAAAATTCCCCCTTCCTTCCCCGTGCGCTGATGTCAGCTTTCTGTGTTAGAGATGGAGATCCCATTCAACAGACCGTCCTGCGCTCTTCAGCAGAGCCATAATCACAATAGTTAGGCAGAAATACTTCATTTGAATGGTCTACAACATGTGCTTGCAAACCAGGCACACATTGTAGACCATTCAAATGAAGTATTTTGACTAACTATCATGATTACGGCACTGCTGAACAATGCAGGACAGTCTGTTGAACAGGATCTCTGTCTCTAACACAGAAAGCTGACATCAGTGCACGGGGAGGGAGGGGGGAACTTTGAAAGCTTATATCTCTCATCCATAGTGGTTTGAGAGATAGAACTGGGTGCAATTGATTTAGGTTTTTATTACCTACAGCATTAAAATTACTTTTATCTAAGTATTACTATCACTTTAAAGCCATACTGTTATTATGATGAAAAAGTCTGCATTATTAAATAAATTAAACTTCTTCTGTAGGCATCCAGGGCACAAAACTTACAAGAGAACATCTGTGCCTGTGCCTTCAGCAACTTCCATTACCTTAAGTAAGTCACCACCAATTATGGCAGTGCACGGGACACACAGCGCAGACTCAGGAGGTACCTTTCCTCTAAGATGTCTGCACTGTTGTCTGCTGGATGTCTACAGAAGAAGCTGCTTTACTTAATAACTCAGAATTTTTCAGCATAATAACAGTATGGCTTTACCTATCGCTACATTAATAATGGATTGGGGAGCAATATTATGAAGGTGATAGTTCTGCTTTAAGCAGTCATGCCTAAGAAGGATTTTGTCATGGCTAAATCCAAGATCCTTGAGGCTAATATGTATCTTACTGAAGTGGCCTTTGACAATTGCTTGGTTTACTGAAAAGCCTTAGATGTCTCTGTCACTGTGCATCACATTCTGACCAGTTTTCCAAGAGCCGGTGAGATGTCTCAGTTGGTTAAGACACCATGTCACATCTGGTGGAAGGAGTAGGCAAGCAGCTAGAGAGCAATGCTGGAGAGCGATGCTCGGGTGCGGTGACAGTCACCCCGTCTCCTTGCTGCAGCCGAAGCCGGGTTAAAGGTGCTGGCCATGAAGCCAGATGTCTGACCCCGGTTGAGCCAGGACCCTGACCAGGATGGAGGCGAGTGAAAACTGTACGAGCCTAGTCCCCCAAATCTTCAGAGAGGATCCTAAAGCAGAGTTGCAGGAAGTCAGGAACACACTGGAGAGATTCCCCCAACCAGAAGGAGCTAGCGGAAGGCCCTCCTGAAGACAGATTCCTGAGGAAGCAGCGGGAAGACAAAGTAGGTGGAGAACCTCCTACCAACGGACCGGTCACTGACAACGCCAGGCTCTGAGAAGGACACAAGGTCCAAGGATAGTGGGGCTAGACCATAGGAAACCCAAGGCTAGGACCAAACCCAGGAACTGCCCACCTCTAGAAGAACCAACCAGAGGGATAGAGGAAGATAAGCCAAGGCAGGTATCCAAACTCCCAACTCCCAGTCCGAACTCCTACTGACAGACCCAAAAAGGGAGAAACCCCCTGGGCCTCCAAGGAAGAACCTCAGAGGGAAAAGCCCCCTACCAGGCCACAGGACTGGGGCTAACCTGCAGGACACGGCTGCTAACCATGGGATTTGACAGCTTGTCTCTTGAAGCCAGCAACATGAGGAAGAAGGGTTTTTCTGACTCAGTCATTACTACTATGATGCAGGCCCGCAAGCAGGTTTCTTCCAAGGTGTATCACAGGGTATGGCCCTTCATGTATAAGTGATGTGAAGACCGGGGTCACAGCAGCAGCCTTTTGTTCTTCTGGACATTCTGACCTTTTTACAAGATGGTCTTAAAAAGGGCATTGTCTTAGCTCTATTAAAGTCCATATTTCAGCTCTTTCCATACTTTTCCAGAGGTGTATCGCCATATTGACTGATATGCAGACTTTGGCTTATGCCTATCCCGTCGTTTGGGATCCCACTCCACCGTGGGACTTGAACCTAGTTCTGGGAAATCAGAATGCTCCTTATGAGCCTCTGCCTTCAGTTTTTCTGCATTTATTGACTCTCAAGGCAACTTTTCTGCTGGCTATTGTGTCTGTTTGGCGGGTGGTGAAACTTCAGGTTTTGTCTTATAAGCCTCCTTTTCTGGTTTTTCACTCTGATAGGATGGTTATGCGGACTCCTATTGGGTTTCTTGCAAAGGCTGTCTCTGAGTTTTACATTAAACAGGTATTTTATCTTTGTCTCTGTGCAGTTCCACTAATAAATGGGAGCAGAAGCTTCATCTTTTAGATGTTATTAGGTGATTGAAGCACTAAAGTTATCACACACAGCGTTTTAGGAAATCTAATTCAATTTTTGTCATTCCTGACTCTGAGGGCTCTTGTGCAAGCCAGGCTGCATCTAAGGTGACAATGATATCTTGGATTAAGATAGCCATTCACCAGGCTTATGTTCTCAGGAATATCTGTGCCCTTTTGGGTGACAACACATTCTACCAGGTCGACGGGTGCCTCTTTGGTCTAAAAGAAACAGTGTTGTGAACAATAACCCCAACTTCCATCTAATGTATTCTAGTAATGCACAGACAAACCTGGTCAATAACTATAATTCATTTGCCTTTAGATTACTAGTGATTATGCTCAGTAACTACAAATTTGAGACTGCATTATGTTATCAGATGGATCATTGAACAGAGAGATGCCTGTTACAACCGATATTACACATACATGTAATTACTGAAAAGCAATGAGAAGTCTTGTTTTATTTATTTCTAGAGCATGCATATGATTTTCTTTTTATCTTTGCAATTTATAAAATTAAACATATTTTTCTTTTAAATTGCTGCCAGAACTGAATCACTTTATATTAAGGATATTGTCAAGACACACTAAAGAAAAAGAAAAAAAATGTAATTACATTGTTTTTGTACATTTGTATAACACACTTTACAATATATAAGCCCCTTTTCTTACAGACACACCAATTTACCAGTGGTGCACTGGTGGTGATGTACATTATAAAAAGAATAATGCTGGCCTATGGTGTCTTTCAGGCAAATACTGCTTTACTTGAATGCATCAAAGTCCATCATGCTGCATTTTTTTACTGATTCCTCTCAGCAATGATGTAAAGATGCAGTAAAAAAGGAGTGCATGTTGGTCCCTTGAGTGTCGGCAGACCTTTCACACAAACATTGATGGAGGTGTCAGTGTTCATCACAACCTCCAAAGAATGTCCAACCAACATGCGTGCGAGCAAGTAATATTCAACTAGCACGTACGAGGGCTGGCCACCAGCTCCCTTCACACACCTTGGGATTGGAGGTGCAAAGCAGTATAAAGGTGAGGTCATAATGCAGGCAACTGACAGAATACTGCTATTGTTCTTTAACCTATGTGAAAGAACTTATTGTGTAGTAAAGTTTTCTATTACATAACTGTGCTACTTTGCATACAGTTGTCTTTTTTGTATTGTTGATTGAGTTGATTTTATTATTCTTATTTTTACCACTCAGTAACATATGCTCCTAAAGTTCTTATCTCACTACGTTGATGCAAATAATAAAATATATGGGTCTCCTACCTAGAGATCCATTACCAGTGAAGGTGAATGTTGCTCTGTGGGGCAAACTCTACTATAAAGTATTCCTGGTCTGCAGGTTTTTGACCAGGGTTAACCAGACTTATTGTTTTTCTTTAACCCCATGGGTGCTCGACACTTCCCTAACCTATTGCTTTACGATGCTTTGAAAACGTCCCTGGTACCCAATGGGTTCAGTACTAGTTTAATTTAATTTCCTATGTAATTGTATTGTCCAGCATTTTATTAGGAGACATTTTGGATGCCAGGTATAGGACTGTCAGTAGCAAACCAAAAGGTCAATCCCTTCTTAAAGGAGAACTGTTATACAGTAACTTACCTTAAGCAGATTCCGCCTGTGGGAGCTAACCTGCCGATCTAGTGATGGCTGCATTATGCAGATCTGCTGATCACCATGGCAGACGGTTCAAGAGTAACAAAAATGTACCTTTGTGGACTTTTTATGCTGTTCTAACCTCAAAGATGGGATCAGAGGCTTAAAGAGATAGTAATGTTTCACATAAAAAAGCAGCTCTGATTAATTTTCATAGTATTTGGCCCATGGAGAATGTTATTTCAATACTGTCACAGTTGTAGTTCAAGTGTAATTGAATGATAAAATATCCCCCTCCTGCCCCTTTTACCTAGTGTCAGCCTCCTCCTCTCAGATGTGGAATCTGGTCTCTTGACCAGACAGATCACTGCAAGGGACAATTTTCTTACTGTGAGCATAAGGAAAACCCTGTCCCCTTAACAGTTTTATCAGGTTTTTCCTTATGCTCACTGAAATTTGTCCCCCTCTGCGATCCATCCAGACAGTCTTGCTGCTCTGAGGTAAAAAGGGCGGGAGGGGGATACTATATCATTCAATTACTCTTGAACTACAACTCAGACAGTATTAAAATAACACTCTCCATGGCCCAAATACTATGAAGATTAATTGGAGCTTATGTTTTTGTGAAACATTACTATTCCCATATGTAGCAACTGAAACTATAATTTCTCATCAGTTGCTGCCTATTTGAACAGCTTTCAAGTTGTTTATGTCTGTGGTCAAAGCCAGTGACTTTACATATGAAGCCCTGCCTCCCTGACACCTGAGGGGGTCAACTTTTTGATCCCTTAAATGGCTGATAGGATCTGTTTTCGAATTGCAGAGTGAACCTCTTGGCTAGCTGAAATCTGCTTTCATAGGAGCAAATAATTTAACTCATGGTAGTTTCCTTTTTATTGGGGCTTGTTGTTTTCACTTGAGGTGCATGAATGATTTTCTTTGTGTTTTTTCTTTTTTTGCCAGTAGCTGTTTAGATATCCAGCTGTTGATAAACGAATGCTAATGCCTGAAACATAAGTTGCTTGGATACAAGAGTTAACTAGAACAGTGAGAGATTTATAAATGATTCTTCTTCATATTTCTCTTGATTTCTTCATCTGTAGCATGGGCATAACCATAAATAACCCAAGGAGGGAGATAGCTAGAGATGAATGAAACTTTGACATTTTGTTTGTGGATTGTGTGGAAGAATTGTTTTGGAATTAAAGTGATAGTAATACTTAAAATTAATTTTATTTTATATTATAGCCATGAAAAAAAAAAAAAAAAAACGATATAAGCCTTATCTCTCAAACCTTTATGGTTTGAGAGATATTCACAAGTAAAATTTCCCCCTGAGTGACATCAGTGCTGTAGCTGACAGATTTGGAATCTGGTCCGCAGATCAGCCGGTGGCTCTTCAGCAGAGCCGAGATCGCAAGATATAAAAATAACTACTAAATTGGAATAGTCTACAAAGTGTGCCTGGTTTGAAAAGCAGACTATGTAGATCATTCCAATGAAGTAGTTATTTTTATATCTTGTGATCTCGGCTCTGCTGAAGAGGCACTGGCTGATCTGTGGACCGGATTCCAAGTCTGTCAGCTAGATGGCATACTTGGCTGAAACAGCCAGTGAGGGGGAAACTTTACTTGCCAATATCTCTCAAACCATAAAGGTTTGAGAGATAAGACTTATATCATTTTTAATGTTTTTTCATGGCTACAATATAAAATACAATACATTTTAAGTATTAACACTTTAAGTTGCACGCACATATAGACACTTTATTTAACACTGCTTTTTTATTTTGTACGTTAGTAGAAGACGTGAACACTTCACTTTGTAAGTTGAAGTGGCATATTTAATATTAACTACTTACCTTATATTGTTAATAATCACACATATTTAAAGAGATAGTAATGTTTCAAAATAAAAGCAGCTCCAATTAATATTCGTAGTATTTGGGCCATGGAGAGTGTTATTTCAATACTGTAAGAGTTGTAGTTCAAGAGTAATTGAATGATAAAGTATCCCCCTACCGCCCATTTTACTGATGTAACACTGCTCACCTCAGATATGGAATCTGGTCTTGAGACCAGACAGCTCACAGCAAGGGACAATCTTCTTACTGTGAGAACAATGAAAGCCCAGTCCCCCTTGACAGGTTTTTCCCGTATGCTAAATGAAGATTGTCCCTCTCTGCTAGCCATCTGGACACCACCTTTCTGATCTGAGGTGAGCAGTGTGACATCAGTAAAAGGAGCTGGAGTTGGATACTTTTTCATTTAATTACTCTTGAACTACAACTCTGACAGTTTTGAAATAACACTTTCCATGGCCTAAATACTATGAAGATTAATTGGAGCTGCTTTTATTATGAAACATTACTATCCCTTTAAACTTAGAAGTCCTATCTTGTAAGTAAGTCTGATTTAAGCCACTTGTGCTTTCTGGGCAAAGTGTAATGTCAAGTGGGCCCCCTTAACCATTTGCATGCTAAAGAGGTCTCCAGCACATTGTTGCACTTCATTGGAAACCACTATAATATTTCAAGTACCTACACCTGTTTTCCATTCTGTTAAAAGTCAATATTGAAAATTAAAATTACTTATCACAACATCAAAATTACAATAAATCAGCTACATTGAATACTGAGATCACTCCAAGGTTCACCAATGCCATGTCATACACCTACTGTACGGTAGCTTGACAAATAATTCGTTTTTATACTTGCCGGCATATAATGCTGCATTTTCCCACCTGACTTTACATATTGAGCAGCCTATATTGTGTGCCCAAGATAACCTGGAGTCATAGAGGATTCAAAACTGTGATGTTTGATAATCAGAGTTTCTAGTTGTGGGATAAGTGGGGGCCCTACCTTCAATGGCCCTCGGCAACCTCATACTTTCCCCTGTTGTTAAAATAGACCTGTCTGCATGTAGAGACATTCCACACAAGCAGTTCTACCTTGTTCAGATGAGACATGTCCTGGCCATGAACCTAACATAAATTACATAAAGGGTATGCAAACCCTTCTCTTTTTGATTTTCAGATATCATAATTGCTTTTCCAGCAATTTGGTTGGTTAAAAACATAAATAAAAGTATGCAAAACCGGTGTTTCTGGACGTGTGTTTCAGGTCTTGTGAAACAAAAGATTTCATACGAATACTAAACTTATGTAATGGGCTTACTTATTCCTAGCAGAGACCCACCAAACTGGAACTCATGCGCATCCACCCAGCTTTATTTTATTATATGTTTATTTTAAAAATGAAATCCCATGTTAACACTAGGCACTGTCAAAAATTCTAACCTTATTTGTAGGCATCTGACTGGAGACTCATTGGATGCACTGGATTGAGGCAGAAACGAAGTGAACAGAAGTGATTTGTGGGTGTCTGAAGCACTCCTCCAGCCAACTGATTGCATTTATAAGAAGCTGAGCAATAAGAAAATACACAAGAAAGGACATCTTTAATTGTTAAACTCAACCCAGTAAATTTTAGCTGGTACTTTGTAACAAAATCTCCTATTTATATTAGGCATTTTGTAATGAAAAAAAAGTCTGTGATATTTGGCTTTATTTGTTGGTTTATGCAAATTAGACAGTACTAGCAGCTGTCAACCAGATAGTAACATTCCACAATGCCACTCCCCCCATTACCTAGCTCATTTGTAAAAAATTATAAATAATAAAGCTAAATATCTCAAAACATGACTAAAAATATAGGTGATTTTGAAAGCTTTCAAATCACGCATTTGATACAAAGTGAGAGTTATACTTTAATTTTTACTTTTCCCATTGTTATCATGTACATACTCAGACACATCTAAAGTAAGTGTTCACCAAAACCATTGCCATTATATCTAGAAGTTGCACGCTCTACCAAAGAGAAGCTGCCTCTGTTATTTTCACAGACACACACACGCACAAGCACATTTATATATAAACGTGTATCTCTTTGAATTCTGCTATAATGGTAAATGAACAAAATATTAGCAAGCTCTATTAAAATGATGCACGATTCACCAGACGTGATGAATGAAATGAAATAAATTACCATACGCATAAGTCTAATTATAAGAACATCAATTTATCGGTTGGGAGAAAGAAACCGCTTACATAAAAACACTTACGATTCTGAGCTGGGTATTGAAGCCCTCAGCACAACTAATGTTGCCATCATTATTTGAATTATGTGTCCCAAGCACAATTCCTTCTGAGCCAGTAATGCTCTCATCCTGGTTATCTGCTGCTGGGTGTAATAAACATCCATTCACTTCTGTAGTTAGGACCCACTAGACAGAAAGATGGAAAGACTAATCATAAGAATTCATTAGTTTGGAGGGCAGGAAACTGTAGACTGCCTCAGCAACCTTGCTGTGATCAGAAATCTAAAATGAAAGGGATTCTCATAGCAGTGGCAATGTCTCTTCTTAACACATGGCTCAGATTTGCATCGTGATAACGATATAGCAATAGAGCAATGGCAGTTATCTGTTCAGTTCGCTGGATTTGCTGCAGGTTGTTCAAAGCAGTTGTGTTTTTTTGTATTTCAAAGTCTGATAGCAAGGGTCTGAGATCAGGTGGCCCTGTGATGAGACCCTGGGAGGATTTCCAATTCCACTGGATAGAAACTAAGGCATCTAATTGTGATTGGCACTTAAGTTGTTCTGGCCTTGACCTCATTCTTAGTTGTGCTGATGACCAATCCACTCCCATTGCAAAAGACACCGGTTTATGGTATCTGGGTTAATTACCAATAATAATATTAAAAAATAATACTTATATTGTATGGGTAGATTTATGGCTGCCAGTGTGCAGTGGAATATGGCTGGTAAAGCAGACAGTGTATATGTTGTTCTGTGACTGTCACTGGTCAATAGGCCAAGGCAGGGGATACAAAATGTGTATGATTGGTTCTTTGGCTGCTGCCTGATAGTGGATAGGAGACCAGGGTGACTGACGACCAGTGGGTAGTGAAAAATGGCAGAGGAAGGAGACTGGGTAGTTTGATGTTATTGCACAAAATATTTTGTGCATTTTCTGGGATTTTGCATCTATTATTATTATCAATATTATTATTCAATCTAATAAATGACTGGCCATTCATATTATCACTCCAACCCAAACAAAATATCTTTCATAATTATTCCCGTCTATCCTTCCTTTTTTCAGCACGGAGCATAAAGTCAAATCTATTTCAGTTGTGCATGGACTTGTAGTTTTACATGCAGAACAAGAACTAGTGCCTAATAAAACAGGACTACAAGTTACACCATAAATAATTTTAACCCTTAACCACCTATAATGATGTCCAGTATAGACATACCACATGAACTAATTTACTTATAACACACTAGCAATGTGGGATGGCGTTGCCTGTCATGTTATTTACACACTGCCACACATTGTGTGAAACACATATATGCAGTGTGACACACACATACAGACACACTCAATTAGTCACACACACACACACACACACACACACTGTGCAACACTCTGTTACACAAATAGATACAGACACACACACACAGATGCTCACGTTATCTGAAATATGCAGTGTAAGACATACACTGGGGGTATACATATATTCAAAACAGCTGTATAAAATGTCCTAATTTACTTTAAAGATTTATCCCATATTCAGAGTTGTGTTCCATTGGTTATCTATATGTATAATTTCTTTCTTCCTTTTTTCTTTTTTGATGGATGTTCTATTCAATATCTGCAATATTTTCATTGTTTATCCTGGTATGGGCAGAGCAAGTTTGGGGCTCTCATCTAATCTGACTTTGTAACAAGAGGGGGATCATGGTATTTTTCATATTTGATCTGTGTCTTATATACATTGGGACTGGTAGACTTGTGCCTGTTTTGATGGGACTCCGTGAGAGGAAACCTGATAATTCACATTCATGTGTATCTTATATTATATTTAATGAATAGGATTTTTGATATTTATTTGTTCAAATTGTATTCATTTGGCTTAGAACCCATCCAAGGGTTAAAGTTTCAGGGAGGGGCTAGAAGACAGTTTGCAACAGGACGTTAAATTAAGGTGATCCTTTTGTTTTTAACATTATAAAATAGGCTTTCCAAGCTTTGATAAAGCAGTGTCTAATCGCGAAACTCATAAGCGTTTCTAGCCTGTTTGATTTTTAATAAAATAAACATATAATCAAGAATTACCTCTGCCTGAATTTTCTTCAGTTGGACTCCATTGGGATAGACCAAGCATCCACCATGGAGTTTAACCAAATGAAGACGGGTTAATGATCTCCGTTTGCACAATTGTTAGACTGATACCAGTGGCCTAACCATATGAGTATGTGAGTACATCTGAGCTCATTGTGAATTTTTTTTTTGTGCTATAACGATATTACACCGTTTGTGCTTTCTATATTTTTTGTCTTTTGAGATATTTCTGCCATTTGGGAGTACGTGTATATCTAGAGAGAGAAGCTTTTGCAAATATCAACCATAAAGATCAAGATCCTGCTAATATCCCATGAGCCTGCATGTTGGTTTTGGCATAAGCGCCAACCAATTTACTTGTGAGTGTGTGTAACGGAAGGAAGCGCGAGGACCGCGGTCGACTTCCGTCTTTGTTCCCGGGTCTCTCCTTCTCGACGCTGGACTGGCGCCGTCGAGTGCACCGGTCGAGCAAACCAGCGTTCCGGAGGTCGACTCAAAGCGGCGTCAAACCTCAGGAAGACCGAATCTGCTCAAAGGATGCGGCTACCGGAGGGGTCACGGCACTCGAACGCCGTCGAACACGTACACAGGACAGAATCAGGGAAAAGCAGGAACCAAGTCTGTATGTCTAGCCGTTCGAGCACTCCGGTGCTCGACTCGAAGGCTGAAGCTTGAGCGGGAAAACCAAGGGGTAGAGTCCACGTCGCCGCCTGACAGGATACAAAGGTCGGTAGCGGGATCCTGGCAGCAGAAGGACAAACGTACAGGAACCTGGTTCGAATGGGCGGCAGAGTGGCCACTTTTACCACAGGAACAAACAGACTCCAGGACTCTGGTTCACTCCAAACAGTAACACACTTTATTAAACAAGACATTCAACTTTTATACAGTTTACAACATGGTACCACAATAGGAAGGGGAAGGGCCAGGCATTCTAATGCAGGCTTGGCCCAGGGACCAATCCAACACAATGGGCATACACACAGACCAATGGTGACAGTGAACAATGGACCAATGGCAGGGGAAACAGAGGGACCAATGGTAGCCCAAGGAAACAAGCCAATGGGAGATGGGCTACTGAACACAATGTGGACACTGAGACTTAACATGATTAATTAATGTCTGGACAAAGACAATGGACTGACTAGAGGGAATACACATCTGAGAACTGGGCCAGGGGTTGAAGCACGTACACACTAGTTTAAATATGCGGCTTCAACCCTGGCCAATCAGCGTGCGCAGTGAGTCGTACATCGGCCAATCCGGCGTCGACTCACTGCCTCCGGTTTCCCGCGTTCGAGATGGCGTGGATACCTCGTACAAAGGAACCGGGGAATCACCGGCTTCGGTGTTCGTGTATCCCTCGTACATTAAACCATACAATACATTAAACTTTCGACATTCGACAATATAAAACGTACAACATTTGACATAAAAACCTTGTAACATGATGATAGGGAAATCCCTATCAGAGTTCACATAAGGCCACAAGGCCATAGTCTTTGAGTGAATTGTTCGTGGTCCAGACAAGAGCCTAAGTAACGGATAACATCCGTTACATTTCTCCCCCTTTTAGTACCAAGCCAGCGGGTACAGCAGGAAACGCTGGCTTGGAGCTGTAGGAGGGCATAGAGATGGTGAGGCACTTGTCTGGACAGTGCATTAGTCCGAAGGCCTTGGTCCTAGGCCAGTTTTAACTGAGGGGCCCCTTGTCCTGGGCCAGAGATTGAAGGAGTCTTTCTGTACTGGGCCAGGGGAAAACATGAGCCCTTTATCTGGGCCTGGTAGTGGTGAACAAGGCCCTGGTCCTGGGCCAGTGAAGCAAATGCAAGTCCCTGGGTCCTTAATCCTGGGCCAGAGGTAGAAACAGTCTTTTTGTCCTGGGCCAGGGGAAAACATGAGCCCTTTTGTCTGGGCCGGGTAGGGGTGAACAAGGCCCTGGTCCTGGGCCAGTGAAGCAAATGCCAGTTCCTTTGTCCTTAGTCCTGGGCCAGGGGAACTGATGCTTGGTTGTCCTGACCAATAGCAAATTAGGGGGCCTCTCCTGGGCCCTTCTCAAGGCAGTGCTACAGTCAAATCCTTCTGGGTCTGGGGCCAGTGGCTCAGGGTCCAGAGCCAGTCTATAAGGGGGATCTCCCTGAGGCAATGATGACGCTGGCTTCTGGGCATCAGAGTTTGGGGAGAGCGGCACATCTCCCCCTTTTAGTTGGGCCAGGGTCCCAGAGGGACAGGAGCGGATGCAGTTCCCACGCTCCTGAGTCAAATCAGGTATGGGCCTGATGGGGAATACATTCCCACCCATCAAGCTGGGGTCAACAGGGGACAAGGCAACACAAATGTCCTTGGTGAGGATCCTGGTCCCACTCACCAAGGTGGGAATCTCCAGTGCAGGGAAACGAACAGGCTCCTTAATGATGACTGTGGCCCCACTCACTAGGCCAGGGGTCTCAGGGGGAGGCAGAACAAATGCTGGGCTGGGGATGAGGATGGCTGTCCCACTCATCCCAGCCAGGACTTCACATGACCTGGTGCTCTTGCTCCCACGCACCAAGTCAGGAGTTACAGGGGGACTGATGGGGCACTCCTTCCCACCCATCAGGTCATACAACATATCCAGGGGAGTTCCAGCAGCCCTACTCTCTTCCAGTCCACTGGGGTCCTCCTCTGGTAGGCCATCACACACAGGCCTTTCTTTTTCCTTGAGGGAGACCGCAGTCCCATCCCTCAAGGCGGCATTACTTGTACTCCTGGGGAACACGCACGGCTCCGCTCCCAGGCCATCCTCCACCCCCGCCAGGGGCAACATTTTGTGGCTGCTGCTGGGTTCTCTCCCACCCAGTACAGCAGGGGTCTCAGGGGGACTGATGGGCTTGCCCCCACCCAACAGTTCACCGTCCATACTTGTAGGAGGGCCAGCGGCACTTTTTCCTCCCAGCCCACTGGGATCCTCCTCCTGTAGGCCATCATACACAGGCCTTTCTTCTGCCTGGAGGGAGACCGCAGTCCCATCCCTCCAGGCGGCATCACTCATGACCCTGGGGAGCACGCACGGCTCCGCTCCCAGGGCATCTTCTTCACTGGGGGGAACGAATTCCCACCCCCCAGCTCAGGGAAAACAGAGTCCATAAAAACAGGGGTAACAGGGGCACTGGTGAGGCACGCATCTCCCCTCACCAGTGTGGAGTGAACAGGGCCAGCTTCATCCAAGTCCTCAGCTTCACTAAGGTCCTCCTCAGATGAGTGTCCCCCCCAATATTCTTCCTCTCTTCCTGTACAAAGTTCCTGCATGTACCGGTCATGCACAATATCCATCAGTCTATTAATCCTGGCAACCGATGGCTTGTATCCAAGGAGTGGCATGAGATTCACCATCCTCCGGTACACCGGGTCCTCACTTGGTCCGATTCCAATAATGGTCCACTTTTCTTTCACTAAAAAGTCAATGTACTCCCAGTCGGGCTCTATAGCTCCGAGGCGCTTGTGGAAGTCACTGAGACCCCATGCGGGTCCAACCGATTCGATAAGATCCAAAAAGTCCAAAAAACCCCATTCGGGCAATACTGCTCCGCCGGATCCGCGTGCCGCCATTCCTCATTCGATACACTCGATGAAAGAAGGAGAAATCCCACCGCTGCCACCAATGTAACGGAAGGAAGCGCGAGGACCGCGGTCGACTTCCGTCTTTGTTCCCGGGTCTCTCCTTCTCGACGCCGGACTGGCGCCGTCGAGTGCACCGGTCGAGCAAACCAGCGTTCCGGAGGGCGACTCAAAGCGGCGTCGGACCTTGGGAAGACCGAATCTGCTCGAAGGATGCGGCTACCGGAGGGGTCACGGCACTCGAACGCCGTCGAACACGTACACAGGACCGAATCAGGGAAAAGCAGGAACCAAGTCTGTATGTCTAGCCGTTCGAGCACTCCGGTGCTCGACTCGAAGGCTGAAGCTTGAGCGGGAAAACCAAGGGGTAGAGTCCACATCGCCGCCTGACAGGATACAAAGGTCGGTAGCGGGATCCTGGCAGCAGACGGACGAACGTACAGGAACCTGGTTCGAATGGGCGGCAGAGTGGCCACTTTTACCACAGGAACAAACAGACTCCAGGACTCTGGTTCACTCCAAACAGTAACACACTTTATTAAACAAGACATTCAACTTTTATACAGTTTACAACATGGTACCACAATAGGAAGGGGAAGGGCCAGGCATTCTAATGCAGGCTTGGCCCAGGGACCAATTCAACACAATGGGCATACACACAGACCAATGGTGACAGTGAACAATGGACTAATGGCAGGGGAAACAGAGGGGCCAATGGTAGCCCAAGGAAACAAGCCAATGGGAGATGGGCTAATGAACACAATGTGGACACTGAGACTTAACATGATTAATTAACGTCTGGACAAAGACAATGGACTGACTAGAGGGAATACACATCTGAGAACTGGGCCAGGGGTTGAAGCACGTACACACTAGTTTAAATATGCGGCTTCAACCCTGGCCAATCAGCGTGCGCAGTGAGTCATACGTCGGCCAATCCGGCGTCGACTCACTGCCTCCGGTTTCCCGCGTTCGAGATGGCGTGGATACCTCAAACAAAGGAACCGGGGAATCACCGGCTTCGGTGTTCGTGTATCCCTCGTACATTAAACCATACAATACATTAAACTTTCGACATTCGACAATATAAAACGTACAACATTTGACATAAAAACCTTGTAACATGATGATAGGGAAATCCCTATCAGAGTTCACATAAGGCCACAAGGCCATAGTCTTTGAGTGAATTGTTCGTGGTCCAGACAAGAGCCTAAGTAACGGATAACATCCGTTACAGTGTGCACCTGAAGGATGATGACGACGGTCCGATTTTATCCCAACTGATATACACAAGGGGCGCTTCCTTTTTGTTCTTGGTTTCCAATTTATACAACGTGATATAATGATACAATATGATTTCCATGTACGGTGCCAGGACATATCTCCTTAAGCGTCATGTTATGAATAATAATAATGTAGTAGCTGACTTGGTGTAAGTGTACTGTAAGGGCTGATCACAGTGGTGTAGTGTCCCAATTCATTTGCAGAGGGATAGCATAGGGTGATAGTGCTTGTGGCTGGAGATGTATGTTGCTGAATCAGATCTGCGCTCCAGTGTAACTAAGATGTGATTGGCGGGTAGAAAGGTGCTATACTGCTGAGCACTGCCCTGTTGCTGTGACAGGGCCGGATTTAGAATTAGGCAGAGTAGGCATCTGCCTACAGGCACACCCAACAGAGGGGCACCTGTCACTGGGATCATGTTGTGTGTATGTTTTTTTTTTTTTTTTTCTTTTAAATTCATCTCCCAGCCCGGCACATTGAAGACAGGTCTGTGCCTCCTCCTTCGGCACAGACCTGTAGATGCTACGCTCCCTTGTTGGGTTTTTAGTATTACAGATGCTGGGAGATGACATCATCTCCCAGCGCTCTGCATTACTGAAGAGAAGACCGCGTGGGAGCTCCAGCAGCTATAGGACTGTGCAGAAGGAGGATGCACAGACCTCTCCTGCCGCTGGACCACCAGAGAAGAGGTAGGAAACGGACACTGGGGCAATGTGAGGGCAATATGGAGCTGATGGGGGGCATTGTGAGGGCAATATGGAGCTGATGGGGGCAATGTGGACCTGATGGAGGCAATATGGAGCTGATGGGGGGCATTGTGAGGGCAATATGGAGCTGATGGGGGGCAATGTGAGGGCAATATGGTGCTGATGGGGGGCAATGTGAGGGCAATATGGTATATGGAGATGATGGGGGCAATGTGAGGGAAATATGGAGATGATGGTGGCAAGTTGGAGCTGATGGGGGCAATATGGAGATGTCCAGTGGAGATAGCCCACGGTGGTGGTGGTGGTGGGGGGGGGGTTCAGAATCCTGTGCCTACAGGCTCCTGAGATGTAGATCCGGCCCTATGCAGTGATGTAGCAAATACACAATGTTTAACCCTTTAAGTGGAGGGGGTAAGCAACACACTCTTTTGCAATGCATTATATACCACTCTGGCACTCAAAGGTTTAAAATGTGAGCTAGAGTGAGTGCACAGTGTCCGGCCACCACACATGTACATTTATGGAGGCAGGATACACACACCGGGAGAGCAGAGGACTAGCAGCACAACCCAGTGGAGAGTAAAAAGGATGACATGAATGCTCACAAATAATAAGAGTCAGATTGTAGGACAAGGAAACTCCACAATTCATGGTGGAAGAAAATTGGGTCCAGGGAGATCTCAAAACCCATAGTGAGAGGGTAGTGACCATGTATAGCAGGGAGCTTAGGTCTCACTCCATACTGATTAAAAGGCAGGATAGACACACGCAGGTCGACACTGGGACTGCACAGGACTGTGCATGAAATCAGGGGTGCGTGTCTCTTTTTGGCACATTAACCCTTTGAGTGGCATAGGGATGCATTACGTACACTTCTGGCACTGAAAGGGTTAATGTTGAATATGACTTTGTTTTCCTATTTGTAGTGTGAGTGGAGGAGGGTGTAAGTAACGGGTGGTATATGGATATGGAGTGGGGCAGTATTGGGGAGAGGAGCAGGGGGAACCTCAATACTAAAGACTTTACATGCAGTTTTGTTCTTGGCCCGATGAGAGCGTGTGCTGCAGTCCTGAAGCAAGGTAATTTTGGGCATAGGAGAGGTCCAACTGAGGCCATTCTGTGTTTGTGTGTGAGATTCGCTGCATTTTTGTTGTTGTTGTTGAGACTGAATTATAGAGCGGGCCAAGTCCTTGCAAAGATTTTTACAGGATTGGCTAGGGGGCCTTGGCCTCCTGACCACTCCTGTCAAAATCACGCCCCCCTCTATCTCCTGGATAGGCAGTATGGACGAGATATAAATATGTCCTCCTGGGTGTGTGTGTGTGTGTGTATATTAGACATAATACATAATATTTAGCTGAAAATATTTACGAGCAGGATTTAAAGCAGACAACTGAAATTAAGAATTTCAGAGTGAAAAAAAGTTACTGGCCGCTTAAGTTCCAATAGCGCACATAAAAAGATTGGAATATTAGGAAAAAATATTTTATGATGTTATGGCACCCATGGAATTTACTTATACAAAATTTCAGAGCTTGCTTAATATAAAAATTTATCTTACAAATTCGAAAGAAAACTAGAGTAAATTATGAGGCAAACCACTACACCTATTGGAGAAGTAAAAATCTCCCACTTCCCCACTGAATATATAGTTTGTGAATCAATGCATTGGGAACCTTTCTAGCATTGAAGAAATTACATTGCCTTTTTATATTGGTGGTAATTTTTATTTTATCTCAAGATGCACTTGGTTTGCCCCAGAATCCATTTTTTTTTTTTTTTTTTATCATGGGTTCCTAAAACATGTTTCACTTTAGTCCATTGTGCTTTATTGTTAATAAGGCAACAATGCTGTAAAAATGATTATTTCTTCTTTATGTTCATTTGGAAAGTGTTTGTCTAATTATTAATTAAACTGTGTTATTTAGATCCAGACTCCATCTCTCTTGGTTCCTGTACAGTAATAATGGCATCTGATGTTCCTGCGGTTTATTGCACATTAGCAGACGGCTGTGTTGCCTTCAGAATACAATTTGACATTCAATATTAATAGTTAATTAAAAAAAAAAATCTTGACCGAATATGATGGACAGTTCCTTTTTTATGCAAACAAATTTTCCTGTGGGGATATCCTTTACCTGTAATTGATATGATTTATGTTGAAATGTTAATATGGTAGATAATAATATTCTCATTCAAATGCAAATGTGTTTACTGGCTTAATGTTTTTCAGTGGAATTGCTAAATAGCAAATTAATAGAATAGTTAAACCTTATAATTATAATTGAAGTCTTCAATGCACAGTGGTTTTGATAAATACTGCACATTTTATTTCTAATTTCAATTTTTCTGTCGCAGTCCGCTTGCTATATAAGTATATTTCCTGCGGTGGCCTCTCATGTTTTTCAAGGGAATTACCTAATTCCACTGCAAAACTCAATTCTTCAGAGTGATCCATGCAGAAAAATAAAATGCTTTAATATTAATTACAAGTAATGTAGCAAGATATTATTTTTATTCAGATTTCTCCTTTTCGTGGTTGATGTGAACATCATGTGGTGCGCTTAAGATATTTAATGTGCTGGTATAGAGATTTAACCCATTGGTTGCTAGAAACATCTACAGCACATTGGGGAGCAATTATTTGAAAAAGTCTCTAGTGTCCAAGGAATTAAAGTGACAGTAAATCTCGGTTTTGACTTTACATATTCTGTAAGTATTACATGTTCAGAAAAGCTAAATTACCTATACTTGTTATTATTATTGTTGTTATTAATATTTTTCTTTTTACACTTTTATGTCTCTGATGGTAAGCTGTCTGAATATCTGTTTTCAGAAAGCTTTCTGTCAGAAGCTATGAAAGCAGGAATAGTGATACAATATAACTCTATCCCTACATCACTGAGTGATCTGTATATTGTAGTTAGTAGCCTTCAGGCAGTCTTTTCTGCTGCAGAATCCTAGTGTATTAACGTAGATGCAGAAAAACCGTCACCAGACACCATCATATTACATTAAAAAGACCACTACACAACAGTCAAGTGGACCCATGAAAGATTCTCACTGCCCTCACTCAGTGGACTTTAAATATAAGGATGCTGCACTCCAAAGCACCAAAATCCTCCAGGATCCTTCACAGAACAGAAAAAAGAAAAAGAGGCACAGTCTTCAACAAATGAAACACCACAAGTACAATATATAATGCACATACAATATACTTACACAAATGGTATAACCCAGCTGATGACAATCATCCCAGTATGGAAGCAAGCTGGGTGCTATTGCCTTTCCTGCTTGGTAGCACCTATCTCGTGGGGAGAAAAAGCATCAGCTAATTCAAATTATGAATATGAATCCAGGATCTATTCATCTTAATAAATATGATAACTTGAAAACATTAATCTTATTAAATTTAATTTGAAGCGGCAGATCCTGTTTTTTAATCCCATAAGATTGGCATTGTCGAACTGACCCAGCAATTATACCCTGCATGTCCCATCCTGTCTTGATTGTGATCAGCTTGGTAATTCCATTTCTTTTTCTTTTCTGCTGCAGGTATAGTGATATATTCTATCACTATACCTGCTTTTGCATTCCTTGAAAACAAAGATTCAGGGAGCTCACTGTAAGGGACATTAATGTGTAAATGGAATATGTAAAGTCAAAAATATTTTTTACTGTCACTTTAAGACTATTTTATTGTTTGTTTTGGAATTAAAGTGAACTTCTAAAGGGGTGTCTTTAATACAGAGTTAAAGAATACATTTCAGAGCTTGATTTGTCATTTGGCAAAGTAGGCAAATGTCAGGGGAACCTCAGCCATGTTGTCCACTCCCTATATACTGGGTTGTGTGTGTGGCGAGCACAGTCCCAGACATCCACTTTTGTTTACTAGTTGTTGGTATATTTCTGCTTTTTATATTATAGTGTCCAGTTTTATGTTACCTAGGGATATAGTTACCAGTTTAGATTCCAAAATACTAGTCACTTTATGTAAGAACATTTTTTCTCTGTGTATTATAGACAATGGGAAGTCAATTGGTGGACCTCCGGCTTTTGGTGACCACAATTCCCATCATCCTTAACAACCATTCCTCCCAACATTTCAAATTACCACAGAGGGACACCTTTCATTTAGGTGGTGAGGATGGGACTGTAGCTGATGGGCAGGGCATTAATGAGAATATGTAGATTATTTCATGACCTATTGACACACCAGGGTGGGAAAGAGGGACATAGGAATTTGGGTCTCAAAGAGGGACTGTCCCTCCTACAGCGGGACACTAGGGTGGAAAACAGGGACAGAGGGATTTGGGTCTCAAACAGGAATTGTCCATTCTGCAGAGAGACACTTGAGAGGTATGTTATAAAGAGGGAAACTTGGGCTTGGGAGATATGTCCTAAAGAGGGACACTTGGGAAGGTTTATCTATTGATTGCTTTTCAGTACATTGGAGATCTCTCCAGTGTTGAAGAGTTTATAAACATTATTTAAATCTTTAGGAAGTTGTATTTTCCCTATGGTTTAGAAAGCTAAGTGTGATGAGGTATGGGTGTAAGAATGTGGAGCTGAATGGAAGAAGAAGAAAGTGGGGCAGGGGGAAGAGGTAAAAGAGAGGGACTGAGTGGGAAGTAAAGGAGTAGGGCTGTGGAAGAGGTAAAGCAGAGCGCCTGAGTAGGAAGTAAAGGAGCTGTTTGCTGTCCCTGAGGCAAAGGAAGACTTAATATCCACTGCTATAATGTGCTGCAACACTTTGTAATGCAAGACTTTGTAAAGTCAAAATAAAAGCATAAGCAAAAATGACCAAAGCTTACCTAGATGGAATCTCATGATCCTCCATTTCTTCACCAAACTGTGTTGGGAGGCAGACCTTTAAAAACTAATATTGGTTCAGAGACTCTGTATTAATTAGATATAGCCAACGACACAAATCCTGCATCCCTAATTCAACTCCTTCCTTAGTCCTAGAAAAGCAAGGATTATGCATGTTAATACAGGGTTATTTTACCCAATATTAAGGATATATTTCCCAAAGGATCATTGGATCCTTCCTTTTACTCCAAAGTTGATCTCCTATGATGGAGAATCTATGTATATTAGAAGGGGGGTCTTTTGACCCCATTTTAATTTAATATTGGCCAGATCATCCTCCCTACTCGACACCTGATTCTAGGTAAGTAGGAAAAGGGAACTATCACCCCTATACAATTTTGGCTTATAATGATCTTAATATAGAGATAACCTGTAATAGTTGTTTTATTTTGGGTTTTTTTTCAATGCATGCTATGGCGAAAATTAAAGCGGAACTAACACCGCTAACAAACATTGTCTGTATTAATTTCCTATCTGGCGACTAGCTGCTTAATAGCGCTAGTTGCCAGAATTATTACCTCTTCATGAAGAAATTTGAAGTTATCCTTGGCTGACAGGCAGGACGGAGCGCGGACATCTTGCTCTAGTGACGTTCGCGCGCTGCGCTGTCAGTCCCAGAAGGCTGCAGGAGGCGTTGCTAGGAGCCATTCGGCTACGGAAGGGACCGACAGAGCAGGCGCGCAAGATGTCCGCACTCGGTCCTGCCTGTCAGCCGAGGATAACTTCAAATTTCTTCATAAAGAGGTAATAATTTTGGCGACTAGCGCTACTAAGCAGCGAGTCGCCAGATAGGGAATTATTAAAGGCAACGTTTGTTAGAGGTGTTAGTTCCGCTTTAAAGTTTTAAAAATGAGTCGGGGCCTTACTTCCGGACAGACTGCGGTTACAGGTTTGCACCACAGTCTGTCAATCTTCACCTGCTCTCTCCCCACGTAGCTCCTCATTCCAGCATCCTCTGATGACGGGGGATTTCTCCATGTAAGTTGGAGAGCTCTCTAGCCAACTCATTGCAACCCGCAGTTTCAAATTGCTAGGTTTTAGCAGTGTAAGAAGGTGGTGAAAGATGATTTTCTGGACATATGAGTAATGAACAATGCATCTTTAACTGACTAGCTCAGAGAACAAAGCTCTGCTGAGATTAGATTCCCCAACTGCTAAGTAAAAAAATCCCTAAAAGTATAAATCTGTATGAAAAACAAAATGTACAAGGTATTGGCAGTTTAAGTAGATACATATAATTATACCGAAATCTGTGTAGGTAACAGGTCCAAATTAAATGGTTTAGGTATGAATCACTTCAATTGTTGCATTATCATTATATCCTTTATCAACACTCATTAGATATAAGTGGAGTGCAGTTTGAAAAAAAAAGTTTGTTCAGTTAACCCCTTAGATGCCAGAGACATCTCCAATGGATTGCAAAATAAAAATGTATTGGAATGTCTCTAGTATTCAAGGGGGTTAATAATTCCATTCTTTATTCATAACACACACTCTTCCATCACTGCACTGTGACAAGAGATCTATTTTTATAAATAAAGAAGATGGTTTTATTGATTGCAATTAATAAATGGCTAATGTTCCATCAGGTTTCATTGTTCCAAGGTAGATGAAGACAGTAGACTAATCTGACAGCCTTCATTTCATGTATCTTTTAGTTAGTGTAAAGTCCAACTGACTTAACAATGACAGAAGCAGATCTATATCGCTAAGGTAACATTTTAAAATTTGACAGTCTCTATGTGGATATTTTGTGTCTAGCGGTCGCAGCCTCTGTAACAATGGTAGGGAACAGGTGGTCCTGAGGCTTCATGAGGTAATTTCCTCTACCTTAGTACACACGGCCTGTTTTCACTGTAAAAATTACATATCCT
Organism: Rhinophrynus dorsalis; assembly: GCA_037306005.1. Taxonomy (NCBI): domain Eukaryota; kingdom Metazoa; phylum Chordata; class Amphibia; order Anura; family Rhinophrynidae; genus Rhinophrynus; species Rhinophrynus dorsalis. The sequence continues at coordinate 142,094,787 of CM074725.1, read as the reverse complement.
CTTTCTTTTGCGTCAGAGCAAATCTCCTTTTATACTTATACACTTCCAGGATAACCTCTGAGTGCAATAATTATAGTGGGGTTTTTAACCCTTTAATCCTTTGAGTGCCAGCAGGGTATGCAACGCATTGCTTTGCAATGTGTTGCGTACCCCTCTGGCACTGAAAGGGTTAATTGCTAGATAGGTCTAGCACTGGAAACCTCTCTAGCTTTCAAGGTGTTAATCTACTTCTGTAACCACTATTTAGAATTTGTAAATATAATGTTCAGACCTTTCATGGACTTGAGGGCCACATATACTGCTCTTACAGTGAATTTGTTTGCCGATTCCTCTGTGCTCTGGAACTTGACTGGTGACACTTCCTAGTCTCTAGACACAATGTTCAAAAGAAAACAATGCCTTAAAAGACAAAATTAACACCAGAATTTTAGTTTATCCATAAAGCAACAATTTTTCAAAGAGACAGGCTTTTTTTGTTTTTAACTATTTAATACCATGAAAGATCATTTTAGAGAAATGGTCTTAAAAGTAAGTGTGGTCAAACTTAGTCAAGCAAAGTATATATAAATATATATATATATATATATATATATATATATATATATATATATATATATATATATACACAAACAACCAAATCTGCGCTCCTCTATATGCTGTGAATAATGTGTGCCCTGTAATGGGCATATATAATAATCCTTAGTAAATCTAATTGGCCAATCCATGTGTAAGCTTACCAACCACGCCAAGGTATCTCACTTTATGGTAAGTCCTACTCTAATACACCTACAAATACTATCTAAATTAAAAATCCCTGAAGAAAGATGTTATTTTGAAACGCGTCGGAGGGGCTGTTTGGCCTGTTCCATTGTGTATAACCCCTGTCTGTTTGGTATCAACCATCCCTCACATGACTTGTGGGGAAGGTTACAAATGGAACATAGTTCTCTATGTAATCACTTTATTTATGCAGGCCCATAAGGTCCCTGCACCAGGTAAGTCCTTCATCTACACCTTTTTTATTTTATTGTATGTCTGTTGTTTTTAATTGCATTACACTGGGACCCACAAATAAGAATAAAAACATCAAAATAACATTTAAAGGGTCCCCTCCGACGCGTTTCAAAATAACATCTTTCTTCAGGGATTTTTAATTTAGATAGTATTTGTAGGTGTATTAGAGTAGGACTTACCATAAAGTGATATACCTTGGCGTGGTGGTAAGCTTACACATGGATTGGCCAATTCGTGGGACGAAATTCTCACTTATTTTACTTAGATTTACTAAGGATTATTATATATGCCCATTACAGGGCACACATTATTCACAGCATATAGAGGAGCGCAGATTTGGTTGTTTGTATGTGTTTTCACTCTTGGGTTTAGGCCCAATGTTAGGGGGACTGGAGAACCCTCTCATTTCTTGCTGCTATCTATATCTTTCATCTTTATATTAAGTTATTTATATTTATTATATGGATATTTCATGATGAGTTAGCGCTGCGAGCTTTCTTTTCTTTTTATATATATATATATATATATATATATATATATATATATATATATATAGCAATGGATATAGGCAATGGCACACCAATATTAAAAAACACAATACTCTAAATAGGGTGCACGTCCCATAGAAATACATAGAATATACTCAGCTTGGGCTATAGTGAAGAAACGGCACACTCAAGGTACAAGTTGATAGTGGGTGATATTTAATCAAAGATTCAGTTCCATATGCCCAAACGCTTTCGGTCCTCAGCAGCCTGATGAAGGTCCCTGATGAGGACCGAAAGCATTTGGGCATATGGATTTTGAAATATTAACCCTTAGAGCTCACTGTAACATACATTTTAGGAGATATGTTCCTGCTGGCTGTAACCCATAGGTATTCCAGTCAGTCCTGAATTAACGTATAACCTGCATAATTAAGAGACCCCACTGCATGAACACACTCAAGACAAACATGACTTCCTCCAGTGTCTTACAGACAGAAATAGCACCAATTCAGTACATAAAGAAACAATTTATTGGTACAGCTCATGTAGTATGTAGCACTGGACCCTCCCACCTGTAGAATTTGGACCTTTACCCTGAGACCCTTAGATTTGGGTCAAAACCTTGAGCCTCAGGATAAAACCCTGAGAATTTCCTGTACAGTCCACTTATAATACATTAGATTGGACCAAGTCTTGAATCTTTTGGAAAGATAACAACCCTTCAGGATCAGACTATGATGTATTGGATCTTTTGCCACCAAAATGGTTAAAAACTAGTTTTAAAATAGTTGTGATATGTTGGAGGGTGTCATTTGAGAAGTCACCCCATCCCCAGAAGGATCACTCCTAAAAAACAAATGTTAATGTACAAACACCTAGCAGCTGAAAGAACAGCACATCGCACCCTAAAATAAATGAATGCTGTCACACTGCATCTTAAAATAAATTAACTGCTGGCACCTTTTAAAAAAAAAGAAAAAAGAAAAAGAGACACTTTCTTAAAAATGTTTATTAATTAGTGTTCCATCACACTTTTTCCTATTGATATAAGTTGGCTGTAACTTGTATTATGGGTTCCCTGTAAGCTGTGAGAAGTGTACAGCTTATTGCTTTCTGACAAGAGAAGGGTTAACCCATTGAGTGCCAGAGGGGTATACGAGGCATTGCTAAACAATGCCTTGCGTAACTCTCTGCACTGAAAGGGTTAAACCAAGTGTTGTCACACACTAGTTCTGTGTGGAATGATTCCACAAAATAAATCTTTAACCCTTTGAGTGCCAGGGAGTGTACAATGCAGCACTAAATACATCTTTAATTAGTGCTGGCGATCATGTGCATGGAGGCAGACATGAATCTTGGTTGCAGGACGCAGGTACTCCAAACTTATTTCTTAGTAAAATATAATTAAAGATTAATTTTGGAGACAAAATCTACACAGCATTGATTCCTAGAGGCTTTTAGGATTTTCAACTCAGAAAGGTAAGTTGGGATTTATTAATAGGAGGACTGGTTCCAGTCTTGTGGGGTATCCTACTATGGTAATTTTGTGTTATGGATGCCAAACTGGGTTTGTTTACATTAGAGAGGAGGCATCTAATGGGTGATATGATTACCATTTACAAATACATTCAAGGTCAATACAAAGAACTATCCAATGAATTATTTATGCAAAGAGCTGAGCTAAGAACAAGAGGTCATCCATTAAGACTTGAGGAAAGGCGCTTTCGACTAAAACATAGGCAGGGATTCTTTACAGTAAGGGCGGTAAGGCTATGGAATTCTTTGCCTCGGGATGTTGTGCTTGCAGATAATGCAACTGCATTCAAAAAAGCAATGGGTGCCTATCTATCACAGAACAATATTGACAATTATGACAGATGGCTTCAAAGCAAATAGGATATTGATCCGGGGAACTATGTGACTACCAATTGGAGTCAGGAAGGAATAATTCCCCCCCACACACACTTGGGACTAGATTGGAAATGGCTCCAGAGGGCTTTTTTTTTGCCTTCCTCTGGATCAACAGGGGTGTTATTGGCATGGGCTGGACTTGATGGACGCATGTCTTTTTTCAGCCTTATCTACTATGTTACTATGTGGGTATCCCGTTTGGAGTTGAGTTTGCCCATTTGGTTTCACTTATGCATTCATTTTTATATCTTCAATAATTTACACTTATTCATGTTAAAGCGGAACTGCCACCATAGTTAATGTCACCCTGCAATTATTAGGCAGATGGCGACTAGCTTAATAATAGCTCTATTACCTCTCTGAAGGAGACGATTCTAAAGAAATCCTTAATCTTCCGAGACCGGAAGCCAGGCATCAGCGCAGACATCTTATCTGCGCGCCTGAGCTGTCAGTCCCGGTCTCAATTAAGAAGCATTGCACTTTGGTGAAGGGCACCGGAAGGGACTGACGGTGCAGGCATGCAGACTGCACTAACCTGGCCGTCAGTCTCGGAAGATTAAGGATTTCTTTAGAATCCGCTCCATACATCTACTATACATCTGATCCAGCAGTCACAGATGTCCAAGCAGAGACAAGACAGTATCTTCGAATGTGCATTTTTCAGGACAGAATACTCCTTCCTCTGACCATCTATCCATATGAGTATTTCTCATTTCACAATTTTTTATTATTTTCTTCATGTTATAACATGAGTGGTGCCCTTTTTCTTTGTTTTGCTTTGGTTTAATAGGAGGTGTGTTAGCATTCCTGTAAATACCAATCTTTTAGTGGTCCCTGAGAACATGTTTGAGGATAACTGCACTATACCACAAGGTAACTATTACTGATCAGTTGTGTTACGTTTTTAAAAGGATAGTAATACTTCGTTTTAACTTTATTTTATTTTGTATGCATTAAAAAACTTTAAGAATGATATAAGTCTTATCTCTCAAACCTTTATGGTTTAAGATATATTCACAAGCAAAATTTCCCCTCCCACCCCTTTTACCTAATGTAAGCCATCTCTTCTCAGATGTGGAATGCAGTCCATAGACCAGACAGATAACAGAAGGGGACAATCTTATTCCTATGAAACAATGAAATCCCTGCCCCCTTGACAAGTTTTTCAGGTTTTTCCCTTATCTTAATTGAAGATTGTCCCTCTCTGCAGTCGACTTGGGCACCTCCCTTCTGATCTGGCTGAGCAGTGTTACATCAGTAAAAGGGGCGGGAGGGGGATACTTTGTCATTGAATTACTCTTGAACTACAACTCTGACAGAATTGAAATAACACTTTCCAAAGTCCAAATACTATGATGATTAATTAGAGCTGCTTTAATTATGAAACATTACTATCCCTTTAAGAGCGTTGGTGTCAAAGACAACGTTTATATGTTGATATTCACATATGATTCAGTTATTTCCTCTACAGAGATAATTTTTATTCCTTCTAATGTGTTTTCGATAACATCATGTTTTCCTGCCTTATAAACAGTCATACTCATGCTAACCTGAGGAAAACCTCTGCATTTCAAACAGCATATTTTTTCTGTTTGCTGTTGTGCTGCCATTTGATTATATTTTTTCTTCCTATACAAATGTAAAAGAGACTGATGACAGTTAATCATCAAAGTCAAATTTTTTTTTTTTTGCTTAAAATGTGAGAAAATTGGGCATTTTTAATATCATCTTTTCAGTCTGAAGTTTTATTGCTGATGACTTCATTTGGTTTTAATTCAATGCTTCGGTTTCATTGGGGTAAACTAATAGATTATGTATGCGATATTTGCACAGTGCTGATTGAATTCATCTGCTGAGTCTGAATGCAGTTCATATATTCACATAATTGTCAGGAGCCAGGCTGAAATTCAGAACTGTTGCTCTGTCATTGTATGTCTCTCACATTACCTGGCGCCGGATAGAACATAAATAATAATGCCTGACTACAAACTTCTAGTACAAATCCACCTGAGCAAAGAGTGGGGACTGTGTATTAAAGGGGCAGTGCCTCCTAGGACAACATTGAGATAAGTACACGGTCAGGTTAAAGGGATAGTAATGTTTCATAATAAAAGCAGCTCTAATTAATCATCATAGTATTTGGACTTTGGAGAGTGTTATTTCAATTCTGTCAGAGTTGTAGTTCAAGAGTAATTCAATGACAAAGTATCCCCCTCCCGCCTCTTTTACTGATGTAACACTGCTCAGCCAGAGCAGAAGGGAGGTGCCCAGGCAGACTGCAGAGAGGGACAATCTTCAATTAAGATAAGGGAAAAACCTGAAAAACGTATCAAGTGGTGCAGGGTTTTCATTGTTCTCATAGGAAGAAGATTGTCCCCTGCTGTTATCTGTCTGGTCTATGGACTGGATTCCACATCTGAGAAGAGATGGCTTACACTAGGTAAAAGAGGCAGGAGGGGAAACTTTGCTTGTGAATATCTCTCAAACTATAAATGTTTGAGAGATAAGACTTATATCGTTCTTCATGTTTTTTTAATGCCTACAAAATAAAATAAAGCTAAAATGAAGTATTACTATCCCTTTAAAGGGAGAAAATAGATCACTGTTTTTATTTTTATAATCACATCTCTTATTCATATAGCATATTAAAAAAGCATAATAGGTTTCTTGTGTTGCTACAACAATGGTGAGTGTTTGCTCTCAATTTCTTTTATTTTAGCAATGTCACATTCCAACCAGCACTCACAGCTCATGCTGTCCCTTTGCGTTTCCTCCAGTGGGTTTGGTTTATGATCATCAGTGGGATGTTTAAAAGAAAAATGCATAAAAGGAAGACACAACCAATTGAATTTAGAGGCCCTGCTGAAACTCAGATAATAAAGAAAATATCAGACACTAAATGTACATTTTTAAGATATGTCAGATCATGTAGAAGAGTCAGATATACACTACTCAACCCAAGGGTAATAGAGTAATCCAGCATTGGACCCCTTGCTCACAGTGCCTAAAGAGATCAGCTACACCTTACTGAAGAAGCCCAACAAGGCTGAAACATAGGCTGGGGTTGGCTGCTTCTCTTGTTTAGAGAGGAATTGCCTGGCATTTTGTGGCTGGACTGCTGTTTTGTTGTGACCAGTATGATGTGCTTTAGGACATTTCCTCTCTGTGAAAGACACTAGTGGGCTAAAAGAGACTGCACCCTGGGTAGGACACCACTCCTAGAGAGCCTGCAAATTTCTATTGAAGGCTTGTTCCTAGTTGAGCGTCTCTGACTTGTACTTTACAATACTCATTGCCTGTATTTATTTAAAAAAATTAATCCTCTTTAAACAGAGGGTTAACCCTTTGTCTACCAGGCTGGGGCAGATTTGTTTCTTGGAATACCAGGCAAAAGTGCCAGAATTTGCTGTTATCTGGCATGCATGCATGCATTTTTGTTCAACTTTCTATTGTCGGGATTTAAAAAGTAGTGAGATGCCCCTTTTCACAAGCAATATACATTAGGGTTTTACCTTCCACCAAGTGCCACTAACCATTCCTTTAAAATTATATCTAATAGAAAGTTGTCATCAATAGAAAATCCAACACTATTACAGATCCAGATAGGGACCTTCCTTTCATGTATGGTGCTTGCTTCAGATGTTGTGGACTACAGTCTTTTACTATAGTGCACAAGACAAAATAAAACAATGAAAGCATTATTAAGTGCAGAAGTTTATACAGAGATTATTATTCAACATATAAAATATTCTAATTGTATATACAGATGCTCATGTTCTGCAGAGGCTAACTGGCCTCTTCTTTGTATGTGGTCTCCATTTCCAATGCAGGTATCTCTCTGGCTCCTCCCACCACTCGCCTTCACCATACCAGCAACAATGTCTTTAGATCTTCATGCTAAAAGAATTCTTCCATATAGGTCCAGAGATATTTAACTTCACAGGAATCTTTTGTCTGACTACAACACTAACGAGGGATGTAGGGACAAAGAAAGTGAGAGGAAAAAGGGATATTACTTACAGACTTATCACCCACACAAGAAAGAATTACAAAGTCTATTTTATTAAATTAAACTGCACCATTAGATATAAAATTTTAAACAGTGGCCGTACACGTTTCACAGTTGCAACTACTTTATCAGGGGATTCACATATTTGTTAAATTCAGCCTGTTTATAAGGACTTGTGTCATACCAGTCCACAGAGTTCCCAACACCCCTCCTCCTCCACCCTCCTATTCCTCAACCTACTTCAGATAAAGTGGTCCTGCAGTCCAAATGCATTCCACCTCCATCAGAAGTACGTATTACATGGAAATGACAACTAACATTTATAAATCTCCAATATCCTGGAAGAGTCTCCATAGTGATGCCTGCTTGCTTTTCAGGCTCAACCCCTTACTGTGAAATGGAAAAAAAACTCTGCAAACTCAGCTGTATTAATCATTTTTTTTTAATTAATATGGGGGCTCTGGTCGCTGTATTAATTTGTATTTTAAGTTTCTGGGACAGGACTTTTGGGGGGGGAGGCAGCAACCCAGTGTATGTGGTGTATTATTGCTACCATCGAGCCAATGGAACAAGACTGAGGGGGAGGTAAATGTGGGGATGTATTACTACCAGTGGGATAGTGGAACGAGACTTGGTGGGAAATGTTTATGGGATTCTGTAGCTGCCAGTGAGACAAGGCAGGGATTCCCGTTTACTAATGTATTTGTGTCTACTAGTGATGAGCGAGCATGCTCGGCCGAAGCTCGGTTCGGCTCGAGCATCGCTCTGCTCGGCACATGGCGGTACTCGTACGAGTACCGCATGTGCTCGCCCGCCATGTTCGGGTCTCCTCCCCGCACGTTTCGCGGCTGCTGCACAGCCAATAAACGTGCGGGGAGGCTCTGACATCAGTGTAATGCCAGCAGCCATGTTGGCTGCTGGCATTACACTGATTGGCTGGCCAGAACCCGTGATCGGGTGCTGTATAGCACCTGACCAGCGAGTTCGGCTCAGTCTTAGCCAGGGAGAGATGAGGATAGGAAGGGAAAGTCAGTGTAGGGAGAAGAAAAGCGAGTTTGAACAAAAAAAAGACCCAAAAGTCCTTTTTAGGACTACTGTGTGTGGGGGCAGCAGATATATTTTGTTTTGGGGGGCAGAGTTAAAAAAAAAAAAGTCACATATTCCGTTCACTGTGCCTAGCCACAGATTAGCAGCACATTCTGTTTAGTGTGCAAAGTTGGTGATTAGCAGCACATTCTGTTTAGTGTGCAAAGTTGGTGATTAGCAGCACATTCATTTTAGTGTGCAAAGTTGCAGATTAGCAGCACATTCTGTTTAGTGTGCAAAGTTGCAGATTAGCAGCACATTCTGTTCAGTGTGCAAAGTTGCAGATTAGCAGCACATTCTTTTTAGTGTGCAAAGTTGCAGATTATCAGCACATTCTGTTTAGTGTACAAAGTGTAAAAACTAAAAGTCACTTATTCCGTTCACTGATCCTAGCCGCAGATAAGCAGCACATTCTGTTTAGTGTGCAAAGTTGCAGATTAGCAGAACATTCTGTTTAGTGTGCAAAGTGTAAAAACTAAAAGTCACATATTCCATTCACTGTGCCTAGCCGCAGATAAGCAGCATATTCTGTTTAGTGTGCAAAGTTGCAGATTAGCAGCACATTCTTTTTAGTGTGCAAAGTTGCAGATTATCAGCACATTCTGTTTAGTGTGCAAAGTGTAAAAACTAAAAGTCACTTATTCCGTTCACTGATCCTAGCCGCAGATAAGCAGCACATTCTGTTTAGTGTGCAAAGTTGCAGATTAGCAGAACATTCTGTTTAGTGTGCAAAGTGTAAAAACTAAAAGTCACATATTCCATTCACTGTGCCTAGCCGCAGATAAGCAGCATATTCTGTTTAGTGTGCAAAGTTGCAGATTAGCAGCATATTCTTTTTAGTGTGCAAAGTTGCAGATTATCAGCACATTCTGTTTAGTGTGCAAAGTGTAAAAACTAAAAGTCACTTATTCCGTTCACTGATCCTAGCCGCAGATAAGCAGCACATTCTGTTTAGTGTGCAAAGTTGCAGATTAGCAGAACATTCTGTTTAGTGTGCAAAGTGTAAAAACTAAAAGTCACATATTCCATTCACTGTGCCTAGCCGCAGATAAGCAGCATATTCTGTTTAGTGTGCAAAGTTGCAGATTTGCAGCACATATTCCGTGTAATATGAAGAAGGCGGGTAAAAAGGGACGGGGAAGTGGACGTGATCCTGATAGTTCAGGGCGCGGGTCAGGACGCGTAGAAACTGTGCCTGGTGCCAGAGCACAAGAAAGAAAGACATCCACCATACCTAGCTTCATGTCTCAGTTTACAGGGCGTCGCAGGACATCACTCTCGAGGTCAGACCACTGCGAACAGGTGGTCGGTTGGATTTCAGGTGATACTGCTTCCAGTCGGTTAAGCACCACCCTGTCTTCCACCAAGTCCACTCTCAGTAGCCAAGAGTCTGGTCAACATAATCCTCACCCTGATCATCCTTCCTCCCACCATAGAGGGTCTGGTCAAAGAAGTGATCCCACACTGGGATAAAGTGAGGAGCTCGTCTCATCACCAATCCTTCATTTGAACCTCTCTCCAAGCACGCTTGCAGAGGAACATGAAATCTTGTGCCCTGATTCACAACCTCTAGAGGGTACCCAATCACAAGAAGATGACAGAGGGGAACGGCATTTAAGGTCAAAGGAAGTGGATGATGATGATGATGAGACACAGTTGCCATCAAATCAACCACTTTTACTGTCTCAAGACCTTGATGAGGAGGATGATATACAGTTGTCAATGACTGAGTATGTGGTGGGATCAAGAAATGAGGAGGATGATCAGAGTGAGGAAGTGGAGGAGGACTTGGTGGACGATGAGGTGACTGACCCCACCTGGGAAGGTGGAGAGCCGAGCGATGACAGCAGTCCTGAGGGTGAGCCATCTGCAGCACCGCAACAGGCTGGAAGAGGCAGTGGTGTGGCTACAGAAAGAAGGCGGACCGCACCAAACCGGCCCGCAAATGTTCAGCGGAGCACCCCCTTGCGTAAATCTCCCTTGCCAAGGGGTAGGTGTTCCGCAGTATGGCGTTTTTTTAAGGAAAGTGCGGACGACAAAAGAATTGTAGTTTGCAACCTGTGCCACACCAGAATGAGCCGAGGCATGAACACTAGAAACCTCACCACCACCAGCATGATCCGACACATGGCATCCAAGCACCGTAATAAGTGGGAGGAACGCCCGGATCGCCAATCTGTGTCTGCAGGCCACACCACTGCCTCCTCTTCCCCTGTTTTCGGTGCCGGCCAATCGCCTGTCGAAGGCGCAGGCCCGCATACCTCCCGCCCTGCACCTGTACCATCTGAAGCACCATCAGCGACCACATCCACTTCCCTGTCCCAGCGCAGCGTCCAAATGTCGTTACCCCAGGCATTTGAGCGCAAGAGAAAATACCCAGCCACCCACCCACAGGCCATAGCACTAACCTCACACCTTTCCAAATTACTGGCCATCGAAATGCTGCCATTTAGGCTTGTGGAGACTGAGTCCTTCCGCAGCCTGATGGCAGCAGCTGTCCCTCGGTACGCAGTCCCCAGCCGCCACTACTTTTCCCGGTGTGCCGTCCCCGCCTTACACCACCATGTGTCCCGTAACATCACCCGTGCCCTGACCAACGCAGTTACTGGGAAGGTCCACTTAACGACTGACACATGGACAAGTGCTTGTGGCCAGGGACGCTACATTTCCCTGACGGCACACTGGGTGAATGTCGTGGAGGCTGGGAGCGACTCGGACCCTGGGATGGCACAGGTGCTACCCACGCCGAGGATTGCGGGCCCTACCTCCATCAGGGTTTCCGCCAGCACCTACGTTATTGGCTCCTCCTCCTCCGTTTCCACCTCCGAATTCTCTGCGCGCAGCGCCACTCACCCATCAGCCGGTAGCTGGAAGCAGTGTAGCACTGCAGTGGGGAAGCGTCAACAGGCCGTGCTGAAGCTGATCTGCCTTGGGGACAAACAGCACACGGCCTCAGAGCTGTTGCAGGGGATTAGTCACCAGACCGAGCAGTGGCTCTCGCCACTCAACCTGCAACCAGGCATGGTTGTGTGTGATAATGGGCGTAACTTGGTGGCGGCTTTGGAGCTCGGCAAGCTCACACACGTACCATGCCTAGCGCATGTATTTAATTTAGTGGTTCAGCGATTTCTAAAAACCTACCCCAATTTGCATGATCTCTTGACCAAGGTGCGCCGCGTGTGTGCACATTTCCGTAAGTCATCAACAGCTTCAGCCGGCCTGTTGAAGCTGCAGCAGCGCTTACAATTGCCAGCTCACCGGCTGCTGTGTGACGTGAGCACGCGCTGGAACTCCACCTTCCACATGTTGGCCCGGCTTTGTGAGCAGCAGAGGGCAGTAGTGGAGTACCAGCTGTTACACGGTCGTCGCCTCTCCGTTCAACTTCCTCTAATCAGAAGTGAGGAGTGGGAATGGATGTCAGACCTCTGTGAGGTTTTACGCAATTTTGAGGAATCGACACAGATGGTGAGCGGCGATAACGCTATTATCAGTGTAACCATCCCACTTCTGTGTCTACTGAAACGCTCGCTGCTCACAATTAAAACCGACGCTTTGCATGTGGAAGAGGTGGAAATGGGGGAGGAAGAGCTTACACAAGGTGATAGCCAGAGCACCCTCACTTCGTCTTCTCAGCGACAATTGGAGGAGGCGGAGGAGGAGGAGGAGGAAGACACGGTTTCCTCCGCTACAGAGGGTAGCCATGGAACTTTAGTTCCATCTCTTCAGCGTGGGTGGGCAGAAGAGGAGGAAGAGGATGAGGAGATTGAGAGTCATCCTCCTGGTGAGGACAGCGAAATCTTGCCTGTTGGTACTCTGGCACACATGGCTGACTTTATGTTAGGCTGCCTTTCCCGTGACCCACGCGTTATACGCATTTTAGACAACACGGATTACTGGGTGTTCACCCTTCTGGACCCCCGCTACAAAGAGAATTTCTCATCTCTCATTCCTCCGGTGGAGAGGACAAGCAAAATGGTGCAATACCAGAAGGTTCTTGTTGAAAAATTGCTCCAAAATTTTCCATCTGACAACGCTGGCGGCAGAGTACGTGCTACCTTGGCCAACCGAAAAGGGGAGAAAAGGGGAGCACACAGCAGTTCCGACAAAGGCAGGGCAACACTCTCCAAGGCGTGGGACACCTTCATGACACCCCGCCAGCACCCTCACCCTGATGCGCCGCCTAGTGTCACAAGGAGGGAAAAGTTTTGGAAGATGGTGAAGGAGTACGTAGCAGACCGTGTCAGCGTCCTCAATGATCCCTCTGTGCCTTACAACTACTGGGTGTCCAAGCTGGACACGTGGTATGAACTGGCACTCTACGCCTTGGAGGTGCTGGCCTGCCCTGCCGCCAGCGTTCTGTCTGAGCGGGTATTTAGTGCTGCTGGTGGCATCATAACAGATAAGCGTATCCGCCTTTCCACCGAAAATGCTGATAGGTTGACACTTATAAAAATGAACAAGGCCTGGATTTCCCCTGACTTCTCCACTCCACTGGAGAAAAGCCCCGGGTGAACATAAAGTGACTTTATATATGTTATTTACAATGATGGGAATACTCTGTATTCCCATTCACCCCTTCCACCCAAAAAACGGGTATATGGTTGACTCTCTTCCATATACCCTGTGATATAATTTTTATATAGGGCCAGCTCACCAGCAGGCCCTGTTTGACAACTTTTTGTATAGGTCAGCTCAGGGCTCAAAATTTCTACTCTCCACTAGCCAATGGCGAGTGAAAATTTAGCCCTGGCGAGTAGAAATTCAACCCTGGTGGGTATGTTATGGCTTGCAGTGGCGAGTAACTTTTCAGGTCTGGCTAGTAGCAAAGGACATAAATTTATAAGCCCTGGGTCAGCTCACCAGCGGGCCTTCTTATATAATGTTTTATTGGGTCAGCTCTCTAGCGGGCCCTCTCATATAATGTTTTATAGCGTCAGCTCACTAGCGGCCCTTCGCATATAATGTTTAGGATGGTCAGCTCCGCAGCAGACCCTCACCCATAATGTTTTAGATGGTCGGCTCAGCGCACGTTTCCCTCTTAATCATGGCCCCAGTTCAGAAAAATCGAGGACATTTTTGGGAGAATTTGCCTCTGCGCACGTTTCCCTCTTAATCATGGCCCCAGTTCAGAAAAATCGAGGAAATTTTTTGCAGAATTTGCCTCTGCGCACGTTTCCCTCTTAATCATGGCCCCAGTTCCGAAAAATCGATGAAATTTTTTGCAGAATTTGCAGATGATATACAAGTAAATATACAGCAAATACTGTTTGGTAACAATTTTTCGCCTAAAGTCATTTTTATCTTCCTTTTTGTGTGTTTTACGGTCAGTCTGTAAAAATGGCGTACTACGGGCGAAAGATCGTTCCCAGCAGCGATGTTGGAGTCCAAGATGCATCCAGACATCCTCCCTATGCTGTCCCTGAACCATTTCTGTGGTGTTTCCATCATTTTCTGCCCTTTTCCTATGGACCAGGCACCCTCCCCTCATCAGAGCAGGGGGTGCCTGGTGTAATGCTCGAGTCCTCCCATTGACTTCAATGGGGCTCGGGTGCTCGGCCGAGCACTCAGGCCTCCGGGGGCGCTCGGTCAGAGCACCCGAACACCCGAGCATTGGGGTGCTCGATCATCACTAGTGTCTACCAGTGGCACAGAAGAACATGGCTGGGGTGTCAGTGTAAGTGGGTAGAAAAAGTGGTCCCGGACCCCTACCTTAGGTATTTGGTGAATTAATATGGGAGTTTTTGGTCCTTACATTAATTTATCTTGTTGTTTATGGTCTTCCAATAAATTAATATGGTGTATATGAGCCACTTATTCATTTATTTTGTTTACATTTAACCCATATTTTATTCATTTATTTAATTTACAGAGTGAATGAAAGCATCTTCACTTTAATGAAAAAACATCCCTCAGGACTCCTCATTATTTTCAACACACTCATCATCCTGATTGTATCAGGATGGAGAGAGTTGGAGGCATAATGCAATACTCCGCCATTTTATTTAAGCCATTTTGGCCATAAATATTTTTCTATCCATTATCCTCATCCATTCCTGGTGTGGCTAATATGAACTGATCTGGAAACAGAGGGTTTGATCTGAGGTTGGTTAGGATAGCAGAATTGTTGGTGATATAGTTAATTAGGGATTTTTTAAAACGATATTGACTTTAACCTCTCTTTCGTCAGCAAGTCTGCAATGCATTGCATTTCAAACTTATATGGAAACAGAGAGGTTAAGGAGGGTGTTTGTGTGTCAGGTTACCTTAATAAGCCTTTATACCCACCTCAGGATCAGACAGGTTTGAGGTGAGTGCAGAGCCATCATTTTCCTGTGGATTACTTGTGTATATGGGTGTAAGGGGGCTTCAGTCTGCTTTGCACCTTGGTGCTAACCAATCCCCCCAATCTGCCAGAAAATAGTGTAGTACATGACCCCCACTGAATGCACATACTTTAACCATTTAACCCCTTAAGGACAAGGACGTGCATGTATATCATTGAGAGAAGGTGTCTAAAGGACTCATGACGTACATATACGTCCTGGAATTCAGGGATACCCGCATGGCTGCACACTGTTTGGGGACCTCTGATTCCAGTAAAAGAAAAAAAAATGCCCCGTGGTCCTCAAGTGTAGGCAGCACCTGAACGGCTGGTCCTTAAGAGGTTAAGGACCAAAGGTGTGTGCAGCACATTGATGCACTAAGGTGTGATAAAAAAGTGAAAAACAGGTGATAAAGTGGAGATGACTTCTCCATTGTTCTGAACTCTCCAAGTCCTATGTATGGAGCCAATGCACAAGATATCTCTAACTAGTGTAAAGGCTTCATAGACTATGAACATAGGAATTGGAGAAGTGACATCACTAAAGTAGTTTTCTCCACATTATCATTTCTTTATCACACCTTAATGCAGAACGCCCCATTTATAGCACAAGCTTGTAGTCTAAGTCAGATGTAACAGCTTATAATAATAACCACCCCCATGGCTAGAAAATCATAATGACCACTATGAATTTTTACCTTGTGCTTATGTTCAAGAATTAATATATTCAGTCTGCTTTTGATGTAAATTCTTTACAAATGGAAGCAAGCAGAGACCATAGCCTACATAACCATTTAAAGCAGAACATTCACATTACAACAACTTGTGTCCATTGGCTTTTAATTACTAAAACTATATAAGCTTTTTTTTCTTTTCTTTTTTTTTTTTTATTTAAATTTACTTACCTAGTACTGAAGATATGAAGATTTATAATCGGGCACTTCTGCAGGTCTTCCCACCTCAATCCCAGCCGCCCCAGGGAGCACGTTCATGCTTCCCTTCGGTTTGCTGTGAATGGCTTCTATCGTTAAATCAAGCTCCGGTTAGAATTATACTGGGGTTGTAACCTCAATATAATGCTAACCAGAGCTTGATTTAATGATAGAAGCCATTCACAATACACTGAAGGGAAGCGTGAACGCACTCTCTGGGGCAGCTGGGAAGTCCTGCGGCGTTTATAAAGTTACAAGTTGTTGTAATGTGAATGTTCTGCTTTAAGGACCAGTGGGGTGCACAACACATTGCTAAGCAGCACTTGCACACCCCTCTGTTCCATAAAGAGTTAAGATTAGTATGTGTAATGGGTGGAGTTTGTGTCTTTTGGTTAGTTCAGCTAGCAACTGTCATGTCCTGCTTTATCTCATGACATCTAAGACAGAATAAAGATCCCATCTCTTCAACCAGTGAAAAAGGGAAAATTCATAGGGGCCAGTAGGATTTTCTGAAAACAGTAAGATAACCCTTTGAGTGCCAGATGGGTATCCAACATTTACAAAGAAACGCATCGAATGCCCCTCTAGCGCTCAAAGGGTTAAGAGGTGTTTGTTTTTCTATAAAAACGACTGATAGACCTTGTTCAAGAAAATATTCAACCACAGATCGTTTCTAATAAAAACACAGTTTAATATTTATTACATTCGAAGCGACAACCAAAATGACTCTTTTCATTGTATTGACAAACAATCGTAAGACATAAAAATTGCCTTCATTGAAATTCACAAATTGTGTAAAGTAGCTCACTTTAAAATCCCGTAATAGTCCTTCTCCCAAATATTCATAGCCAGGAACCTCTATTAATGTCAAGTGTGCGTCACTAAACATGATCATTAGTTGATGAGACATTGGGATTAATTCAGCAAACTAAAGTGGTGCAATTTTGTAGCACTCCAACTACACCATAGGGCATAAATGAACATCCCCCATATGATTATTGACTTAAATGTTTTTTTAACCCCTTGTATGCTAGAGAGGGCTACAACACATTGACCTAGAATTGCACCACGTTAGTTTCCTGAATTAGGCCGATAGTTTGTTTCTGTGTGGTCAGTCAATCTGGCAAGAGTTCAAGCTTGTTTTCTACTGAATATATTGGTATCCTATTGAAATGTCTCCCTCTATTTGGGGACCATTTAAAGGAGACATCAGAATGTCTCCTGCATCAAAAGGGCGATATTCTGATGTTGCACACATTAGGGTCGCCCACATCAGAATGTTGCAGCTAAAATGTAAGTACATTAAAGTTTGGTACTGTTTTTTGTATCCATTGTGCCTTTGACACGTTTGCTGATAACCTTAGTACATTATACTGTTTAATCATAATTGTCAGAGAGGTATCCAATGCTTGGAGTCAGATATCCCTCTGGCAATCAAAGGGTAAATATTTTCCAGAGAGGTATCCTATGCATTGTGGAGGTACCCAATGCATTATGTCAGATAAAATATTTTGCAAAATCGTTTATCTCCGCTCTTCTTCACCACAGCTCCATACTGGACACCAAAACTGTGTTCCATGGCTGGTTCTAGGACCCTGAGGGCAGAAAAAGGCCATCAGAGCAAACAGCCTGGCCCATGTACGGGCTTACACGTGTCTGTTTTTCCTTGCTGTTGCCCATAGTTCTTATGTTATGTATTACATTATGTATTACCCACAATCTGAGCAGGCATGTATTTTAGGATGTTGCTTACTTTGTAGCATACATAGTACATCCCCTTTTGATGCTCCCGACATTCTGATGTGGGTGAACCTTAAGCATGCCACATCAGAATGTCGACCTTTTGATGCGGGCAACATTCTGATGTCGCCCTTTTAATGGGCGCCAAATAGAGGGAGACATTTCAGTAGTAAATCAAATGTATTTATCAGGAGCCTCTACCAACCATGAATTATAAATTATTACCTCCCTCAAGTAACAAGGAGTGATAAGCATGCTCTATTGGTGGTTCATTTTTTCAAATAAGACCGCTCCAGGTATATTATGCAAAATATCCAGTGCTTGCCAAATAATAAAGTATTATGCTCTAAATTAGGGTATGCAAACAATCGGAGCTTCACTCACCTACGGTGTCCAACAAGAGTTCTCTGCAAAGATTTGCAGTCTCCAACAGTGTTACAAAATAACTGGTGCAGGATTAGAGAAACTCCACTTCCATTCAAATCTACAGCATAGTAGTATCTGCACACAACAGAATCAATGCAGATGTAAAACACATATCTTTATTGGAGATTAAAAGCTACAGGAACATGGAACAAACAAGGGTGCTAGACCCCAAACACAACACCTAACGCGTTTCGGACCTGGTCGGTCCTTACTCATCGGTAACACCACCGGAAGTACAAGGGAATTAAATAGTCTACAATGTGCAATCCCCATCACTTCCAGGCTGCACACATAAAAAAAATCCGGAATGGATTAAAAACATGTAGCTTTTAATCTCCAATAAAGATCTGTGTTTTCCATTGATCATAAATGGTCATGCCAACCTGTGTCCACTCTGCCAGATGTACAGTATTTGCACTTATCAATTTAGCGCTATGTGCATCTTAATTTTCATTTATCTGAAATTAACACATTTGTTAAAAAAAGTCACAAGATAAATACTGTAGATTATCCTTTAAAGGGATAGTAATACATAAAATGTAAAAACAATATGCTGTAGGGTTTATCCCCCTGAGTAAAACAAGGGTACTCCCACTGCTGAAAGGTGTTTTATTCAAAAGTTATTACATAGAAACATAGAAACATAGAATTTGACGGCAGATAAGAACCAATCGGCCCATCTAGTCTGCCCAATTTCCTACTGTGTTAAAAAAAAAAAAAAAAAAACTCAAACCTTTTTTGGTCCTTGGTCTTTTCTTATGTTAAGGACCGCCTTATGCCTATCCCATGCATGCTTAAATTCTGTCACTGTATTGACATCTACCACTTCTGCTGGTAGGCTATTCCACTTGTCTATTACCCTCTCAGTGAAGTAAAACTTTCTTACATTACATCTAAACCTGTGTCCCTCTAGTTTTAGACTATGGCCTCTTGTCCTAATGTTTTTACTCTTTTGAAATATACTTCCATCCTGTACTTTGTTGAATCCCTTCATGTATTTGAATGTTTCTATCATATCCCCTCTCTCTCTCCTCTCCTCCAAGCTATACATATTCAGATCCTTTAGTCTATCCTGATATTTCTTTTCCTGTAGACCAGTCACCATTTTAGTAGCCCTTCTTTGAATTTTCTCTAGAGTATCAATATCCTTCTGGAGATGGGGTCTCCAGTACTGTACACAATATTCTAGGTGAGGTCTAACTAGAGATCTGTACAGTGGCATGACTACTTCCCTTTTTCTGCTACTAATGCCCCTAGCTATACAACCCAGTGCCCTGCTTGCATTCCCCATCGCTTTATTACATTGCCTGCTTACCTTTAAGTCATTAGAAATAATTACTCCCAAATCCCTTTCCTCTGTTGTCTCTGACAGCACAGTACCCTTAATGGTATATTTTTCCTTTTTTTTTTTTACAGCTCACAGTTGAATTTTTTAGGTGCAATATCAGTGGTGCTGTACAGTAGAGCTGTTGCTACACCATCCCGGAACCAGAGCTGTCCATAGGATCGTGTAGCAACAGTGCCACTGTACAATTTCAGGCCACTGTGATATTGCACCTTAGAAATTCAACATTGAGCTGTAATAACTTTTAAATAAAACCTTTGGGAGTACCCTTGTTTTACTAAGGGGGATAAACCCTACAACATATTTTTTTTACATTTTAAGTATTACTATCCCTTAAAAAAGGCAATAATAGGTTAAAAAAAACCTCTCAATATAAATTGCTGTGCTAACGCACACTGAATGAAGTTTCCCTATTTACCAAACTTTAGTTTTGCTAAGACTGCTCCTGTGGGATCTGATTTAGTAAAAAATGGAGGCTTCACTGTTTACTCACAAAGTGGTTCCTATCAGCTGTTTGGGAGAGGTCTTAAAAATGCAACCCTGAAGTATATGGCTTACAGCCACAAACTCGGAGATTGCATATGCAGCCCCTGTAGCTCTCAAGTGTCATTCTTGGAAACGTTTTACTAGAGCCTACAGAAACTTCCTGATCAGCCGAACAAGACGTAACTCTTAGACTCCAGTCTTACAGTTCAGTCTCTCATTGAGGGACCAAGAAGGGAGTCCCAAGGGTCTATTTTCAGATCTCCATTATGCTCCCCCTTGGTCCACTTGGGCTCACAATGCAGCCCCAGCTTCATTGGTAGGTCTGCTACCATGGGTTCAGATCTGCAGACAGGACACTATCTACATGCTAGTTATCCCTTAAAGGGATAGTAATGTTTCATAATAAAAGCAGCTCTAATTAATCATCATAGTATTTGGACCTTGGAGAGTGTTATTTCAATTCTGTCAGAGTTGTAGTTCAAGAGTAATTCAATGACAAAGTATCCACCTCCCTACTGATGTAACACTGCTCAGCCAGAGCAGAAGGGAGGTGCCCAGGTAGATTTCAGAGAGGGACACTCTTCAATTAAGATAAGGGAAAAGCCTGAAAAACTTGTCAAGGGGGGCAGGGCTTTCATTGTTCTCATAGGAAGAAGATTGTCCCATGCTGTTATCTGTCTGGTCTATGGACTGCATTCCACATCTGAGAAAAGATGGGGCAGGAGGGGAACTTTGCTTGTGAATATCTCTCAAACCATAAAGGTTTGAGAGATAAGACTTATATCGTTCTTCATGTTTTTTTAATGCCTACAAAATAAAATAAAGATGAAACGAAGTATTACTATCCCTTTAAGATGACAGGATGGGATCTGTGTTAAATAGTGTAAGGTTTCTGTGGAGGAACAAAGATTTAAAGCTTCATTATCACACCACGGAAGATTCTCACTCATTACAGATAAGGAAAAAGGCTTTGAACCTTCTTGTCCTTTCATAACAACCTTTATTCTCAGAAACCGCTATTGTTTCTGTAATGAAATCACCCATATAAAAAGAAATACAGTAAAATGGATTGATTTTATAAGTAGCACATTTATTAATTGAAGAGAAACACATATGCAACTTATTAACTTGGCCTTTCATTTTAAGTTAGTTTTTTTTTTAAAACATTTACTTCTCCTTTAAATAACTATTTTGGTGCTAAAACACTGGTTAAATCAGTATGTGAAGGTACCAGATATTACTTAACCCTTTGAGTTAGCAAAGCAATGTGTTACATACCCCTCTGGCACTCAAAGGGTTAATATTGATACTAATATTAGTAAGATATGATGTGCAATTCAATAAGATATACATAAGTGCAATTCTGGGGCAAACCAACTGTACCGTAGGGGACAAATAAAAATTCTAAAACATCCCATTCTTTTAAATGGGGCTTTTAACCACTTTTATGCTAGAGAAGAGAACTTTGTAACATTCAAGGGGTTTCAAGCCCCATTTAAATCAATAGGAATTAAATTTTTTCTCCTATTGTATATTTTGTTTTTTCCAGATTTTAACTTATTTAGGTCACTAAATTGCACATATGGGGCTTTAATTTAAAGTAGGGCTGGCACTTTAAATATGCAGTAAGTCAGTTATTGTTCTTCTATAAATGGAAATGAGTTCAGATTAAATCTGCCATCTTGACTGTGGCTCTGACAACATTAATATGAATTTGTGATATGCACATGGTGTACCGAGTGTTCATGTAAAATATCCTGATACATTTCCAATTCCACTATAACTACTGTGTTCCTTAAGTTTCCATCAGGTTAACCTTTTCTCTGATAGCGTATGGACCAGCAATGCATTGCTTAGAAATGTATACCTGGCCTCGCAACAAACATGCTACAGATTTTAAAGAAGAAGTAATAATAATCATCCTCCTAATAATAACCGTCCACTTACCTTGATAAACCAGAACATTATAGTAGCAATGAATTTTGCCTGTGTGCTTTTGTTAGGAGGCAGACATGTCACTAGCTAACAGGACCACAGGACACAAACTCCACCAATTGCATTGTTAATCTTAAAGGGATAGTAATACTTCGTTTTAACTTTATTTTATTTTGTAGGCATTAAAAAAACATGAAGAATGATATAAGTCTTATCTCTCAAACCTTTATGGTTTAAGAGATATTCACAAGCAAAGTTTCCCCTCCAGCCCCTTTTACCTAGTGTAAGCCGTCTCTTCTCAGATGTGGAATGCAGTCCATAGACTGGACATATAACAGCAGGGGACAATCTTCTTTATATGAAAACAATGAAATCCCTGCCCCTTTGACAAGCTTTTCAGGTTTTTCCCTTATCTTAATTGAAGATTGTCCCTCTGTGCAATCTACCTGGGCACCTCCCTTCTGCTTTGGCTGAGGAGTGTTACATCAGTAAAAGGGGTGGGAGGGGGACACTTTGTCATTGAATTACTCTTGAACTACAACTCTGACAGAACTGAAATAACACTCTCCAAAGTCCAAATACTATGATGATTAATTAGAGCTGCTTTTATTATGAAACATTACTATCCCTTTAAGTAGGCTCGTGTGTTCTGCCTGCTTTAGTCTGAAAAAACCTACCATCAACTATCATGTCTGTCTTCATGGACACATCAAGGACTGAATGAAACTGTTATCTCTTGAACAAAGTAACATGGGCAAAAATCATAAAGGCCATTAGTATTTTCTCATCATAGCAAGGTAAGTGGGTTTTTTTTTAAAGGTATTCATTTTCCTTTTATCTGTACTTAAGTAGGCTGGATAAAGACCCAGTCATGATAACGTAGTACAGACCTTCACAATTGCTGACACCCATTCATGCCTCTTCCACACCAGATCCCAAATGCGTGTATACTAGATTGATGTGAGGTAAAAGGATAGTGGGAAATCAAACTCAACACTTCTTATGTTACAGTTTACGCCAATTTTATTTTACATAGTTAAAGTGGAACTACCACCTGAACACAACTTTAGCTTAAATAACTCCCCATCTGGTGACTAGCTGCTTAGTAGCGCTAGTCGCCAGAATTATTACCTTGACAAATAGATTTAGCCATTCTTCCCGGGCTGACAGTATCAAGGAACGTGGACATCTTGCCATATTGTCCACGCGCTTGCACTGTCAGACCCTTTTGGAGCCGGATGGCTACTAGCAATGCCTCCTAGACCCGCCTGGGACTGACAGAGGTTGCAGTATAGCCACACACACAGTATCTGAGACCCCAGCCTTGTTCCCATGGTTGGCAACCGCATACAGGCTTTGAGAGCCTATGCTTTTTCCTCTGAAAGGCCAGCCTAGCTGTCACAGACTTACAGATAGTCTATAAGGCCCCAGGCTTGTACCCCTAGTTGTTACAGAAATACAGACATACACTGTCTGAGAGGCCAGCCGTGTTCCCTGGCTGCCACAGACATACACATACAGTGTGTAAGACTCCAGCCTTGTTAGACTGGCTGCCACAGGCCACCACACGTACTGTCTGATATCTGAGTGTTATTCCTCAATTGACAGCCATGCATGCTGGGTTATTCTTTTGCTGCTTTGTCTCTCGAGGCTTACTTTTTGCCTCGAGGGTGCAGAAGTACATATGTAATAATATTGGACATATTCATCTTCCCTGTATAATGTGTAAATCCCCATAAAGCCTGTTGCTATCACACTTACTCAGGAAAGCACTCACATTTGTACTCCAAGATCCACAAAGCTCTTCACTCGTTACTTGGCTGGATTCTGTTGTTAGGCAAAGGCTAAAGACTTGGTGTAAGCAGGTGGGGTTTGGGTTCCTAGAGCACTGGGTGGTCTTTTCCCCTGGAGGCAATCTTTATAGTCAAGATAGTTTGCACCTTAATGGAAAGGGGGCCACTGTGCTACAAGTTAGGATGGGAGAGACTTTAACTAGAACTAAAAATGATTTTATTGTATGAGCAGTATGATCTAATTGGTGTGTCTGAAACTTGGTTAGAGGATGCTTATGACTTGGCATTCAGTCTTGAGGGTAATTCACATTTTTGGGGTGATAGGGTTAATAAAAGGGGAGGGACTATGTCTATATGTAAAGCAGGGCTCGAAAGTTCCACTAGCAAATGGCGAGTGAAAATTTAGCCCTGGCTAGTAGAAATTCAGCCCTGGTGGGTATGCTATGGCTTGCAGTGGCGAGTAACTTTTCAGGTCTGGCTAGTAGCAAAGGACTTCAAATTTTAAGCCCTGTTGTAAAGCATGCCTTAAAACCTAGTATAAGGAGCGATATTAAAGGGATAGTATTGGCTGAAAAAAAAATGCATCTGCTATTAATCCTCATATGCTGTGGACCAAGTAGAGTGGTATTTCAATATTGTCTGATATGTGGTTCAACATTGATTCTATTCTAAAGGGTCCTCCTCCCTCCCCTTTCACTGCATGTAAGCTACCTTCCCTCAGTTGTAAAATCTGACCCTGGGACCGGACAACACACAGTGAGGCAAAATGTTCATACACTGAGTTTAAGGAAAACCTTGCCCCCCTTGAAGAAGGAGGTCAGGATTTTCCTCATGCTCAGTGAAGATTGCCCTTCACTGCATTCCATCTGACCAGCTTAGCGAGTCAGGGTGACGTAAGTGAAAGGGTAAGGAGGGGGATGCTTGAAAGTTGAATTCCTGTTATACTACAAATTGGAAAACATTGAAATACAGCTGTACATGACCCGAGGCATATGAGGATTAATGGGAGTTGCGTTTTTTGTTTCAGCTATTACTATCCCTTTAAAGGGATAGTAATACTTCGTTTCAACTTTATTTTATTTTGTAGGCATTAAAAAAACATGAAGAATGATATAAGTCTTATCTCTCAAACCTTTATGGTTTATGAGATATTCACAAGCAAAGTTCCCCTCCCCGCCCCTTTTACCTAGTGTAAGCCATCTCTTCTCAGATGTGAGTCTGGTTGTATGACAGTACAGATAACAGAAGGGGACAATTTTCTTTGTATGAAAACAATGAAAGCCCTTCCCCCCTTGACAAGTTTTTCAGCTTTTTCCGTTATCTTAATTGAAGATTGTCCCTCTCTGCAGTCTACCTGGGCATCTCCCTTCTGATCTGGTTGAACAGGGGGGGGATACTTTGTTTGTGAATATCTCTTAAACCATAAAGGTTTCAGAGATAAGCCTTATATCATTCTTCATGTTTTTTTAATGCCTACAAAATAAAATAAAGTTAAAATGAAGTATTACTATCCCTTTAATGAAGGACTCAGTGAGAATGTAGAGACCCTGTGGGTTGAAATACACACTGGGGGTACACACAATAAAAGGATGTTAATGGGCATTTAGTACAAGCCACTTGAAGCAGAACTACCACCTATACTAAAGTCGCCCTGCAATACTTAGGCAGGTAGCAATTAGCTTACTAATCATTATTTTACCTTTCAAAAGTGCCCCTGAATAAAGTTATCCTTAAAGGGATAGTAAAGTTTCATAATAAAAGCAGCTCTAATTAATCACCATAGTATTTGGACTTTGGAGAGTGATATTTCAATTCTTTCAGAGTTGTAGTTCGAGAGTAATTCAATGACAAAGTATCCCCCTCCCGCCCCTTTTACTGATGTAACACTGCTCAGCCAGATCAGAAGAGAGGTGCCCAGGTAGATTGCAGAGAGGGACAATCTTCAATTAAGATAAGGGAAAAACCTGAAAAACTTTTCAAGAGGGGCAGGGTTTTCATTGTTTTCATAGAAAGAAGAGTGTCCCCTTCTGTTTTCTGTCTGGTCTTACAACCAGATTCCACATCTGAGAAGAGATGGCTTACACTAGGCAAAAGGGGAGGGAGGGGAAACTTTGCTTGTGAATATCTCTCAAACCATAAAGGTTTGACAGATAAGACTTATATCGTTCTTCATGTTTTTTTAATGCCTACAAAATAAAATAAAGATAAAACGAAGTATTACTATCCCTTTAAGCTTCTGATAATGACGGAAAGGTTACTGCAGCCTGTGTGCCTGCGCCATCAGTCTCTTCCAGAGCCGTCTAGGCCAATGCAATGCCTGTGAAGGGTGAAGAGGACTGACAGTGCAGGCACGCATTCAAGATGTCCTTGGTGATGCCTGGCTTCCGGTCTCGGAAGCTTAAGGATAACTTTATTCGTGGGCACTTTTGAGAGGTAAAATAATGATTAGTAAGCTAGTCGCCACCTGCCTAAGTATTGCAGGGAGACTTTAGTGGAGGTGGTAGTTCCACTTTAATATTGGGGAGTTATAAGAAGCCCAACTGTTACTGCAAATGGAAAAGGCTTCTAGGTCAGGAAATGTAATAAAAATGGAAGATTTCATCTATCCTTAAACTGACTAGAGAAATATGACTTCCAGCACAACAAAGAGAAACAATTTTTTAAGCATGATTAATGACAATGTTATGTCACAACTAGTAGAGGAGCCAACTAGAAAAGAGGACTTGCTTCACTCAGTGCTCTGAAAGAATTCTGACATAATAAACAGTATATAGGTAAAGGAATATTTACACAGTAGTGACCACAATATGGTATCCTTTGAAATTTGTCATGAGAAACCCAATATAAAAGGTTTAACCCCATCCGATGACGTACATGGACCATCACACTGGTCCAGGACTTAAGGACCAGTGACGGTCCTGGTACGTCACATACTTTTACCAGGGACTGAAGTTGATTGCTCCAAGACCGGAACAATCTCTTTCAGTCCCTCGTTCGGCATGCCAGCACATGTGATTAGTCATGTGGGGCGCAACATCGAACTTCCTTAAAGGACCCCACACTCAGGGACCGCTGGTCCTTAAGGGGTTAACCAAAACATTCAATTTTAAAAAGGCTAATTTTACAAAGTTAAAAGTAATATTATAAGATATTCAACTGAATGTAATCTTCAAAGATAAAAATGCACAAGAATAATGGAATTTGTTTAAAATGCTCTTAGACAAATCTATATCACTGTGATTAAGCACAACTGGAGCAAACTGAGACCAATGTGGCTTAATAATGAGGTTTGCAGGGAAATAAGAAGGCGGCTTTTAAAGTGTTTAAGTCAGACGGTCAGATGCATCACTTAAAAAATATAAAGCATGTTATAAAATCTGCATACAAGCTGTTAAGCTAGCTAAAATTGAAAATGAGAAAAATATTGCAAAAGAGAGCAAGACAAGTCCTAAACAATTTTACAAGACTATTAATAACAAAAAGATTAAGGTTGATATTGGTCCTCTTAAGGCTGAGACAGGTGAATTGATTAGCGAGGGTAAGGCTATGGCTGACACTTTAAACACATTCTTTTCTTCTGTATATACAAAGCAAGCAACAATGACTGGCTATGGGCAAACAGACAAAACCAAAGAATTTCCTCCATCGTGAACATGGCTGAGGACAAATTCCAAAAGAGACTAGAAAATGGTATGGTGAATAAAGCACCTAGACCTGATGGTATACACCCAAGTGTACTTAAGGAACTTACTTTAGTAATAAAAAGACTATTATACTTAATATTTGAGTCGCTTTTATCAGGCATAATGCCCTGTGATTGGAGGAAAGTTGATGAAGTACCATTGTTCAAAAAGGGGCCAAAACGAAGAAAGTATAGACCTGTGAGCTTGACTTCCATAGTGGGTAAGATATGAGAAGGGTTACTAACTGACCGTATTCAAAAGTAAGTGAAAATCGATTATGTCGCACTAATTTACTTGCATTTTATGAAAGAGTAAGTATTAACTTGGACAATAGAAGTGCTGTTGATGTAGTATACTTGAATTTTGCAAAAGTCTTTGATACAGTACTTCACAACAGCTTACTGCATAAATTGAAATGCTTCAGTTTGGGAGATGGTATCTGTACATGGATCAAGTACTGGTTAAATGATAGAAGGAAGAGATTTGTTGTAAATGGAACCTTTTCAAGCTGGTCTGAAGTTGTCAGTAGGGCGCCACAGGGTGCAGTCCTGGACCCAATGCTTTTTAATGTGTTTATTAATGATTTAGAAGTGGGAATTGAAAGTAGTGTCTCAATATTTTGCTGATGACACTAAGCTTTGTAAGGATATACATACAGGGCTGGATGTTCTCTGCAGAATGATCTAGATAAACTGAGTGACTGGGCAGAAAAAAAGCAGATGACATTTAAAGCGGAACTATCACCTTCATAATATTGTCTCCTAATCCTTTACTAATGTAGCGATTGGTAAAGCCATACTGTCATTATGCTAAAAAAGTCTGAGTTATTAAATAAAACAGCTTCTTCTGTAGACATCCAGCAGACAACAGCGCAGACATCTTAAATGTAAGGTACCTCTGAGTCTGCGATGTGTGTCCCGTGCACTGCCCGGATTGGTGGTGATGTCCGTTGGTTACCTTAAGGTAATGGAAGCTGCTAAAGGTGCACATGCACAAAGCTTCTCTTGTAAGCTCTGTACCCTGAATTCCTACTGAAGAAGTTTATTTTCCATAATAACGTGGACTTTTTTCATCATAATAACAATATGACTTTACCTGTCGCTACACTAGTAAAGGATTGGGGGGCAATATTATGAAGGTGATAGTTCCGCTTTAATGCAAATAAGTGTAAGGTTATCCATTTGTGCTGTAGAAACAAGCATGCAACATAGACACTAAATGGGAAACAACTTGGGGAATCCTCATTAGAGAAAGATTTAGGAGTACTGGTAGATGAAAGACTTCCCAGCAGTGTGCAGAGTCACTCAGCTCCTGCAAGAGCAAAAAAAAAGGGGTATAGATGCATGGATGCTAATATAATTCTACAGTAGTTCTTTCTGGGAACCCTACTCAGTGAGAGCGAGCAGCGGGGGTCAGATTGAATTGGAGTACATGTTTCGTTTACTCCCTGTGATTTGGTGGACAATGCCATTTAATTAAGGATGTCTCTTTATATTTCTGGTTTTGTATGTTATCACTCCTTTAATTGTTTTTATCTGTTTTACCTTTGGAGTGTAAATTTATCCTATTATACACTATGGGGTAGGGTTGTGGCATATGGGTGGGAGTGAATAGTGGTGGATAACACCTCTGTTGGCTGTACCCATTGCTGTTAAACATTGGTATTCACAGTATTGCTGATTTTATTTTATTGCTGAGATAAACTAATATACCTGTAAATTTGTTAGTTGCTCCTAGATACACAAAGTTTGTATCCATTTTCCCTGCTTAGTATACTACTTCCTGTGGTGAACTGCAGCAAGTGAGGAATAAGTGCAGTTTACCCCCTCTTTCTTTTTGGTGTTTATTTTAATATTGTTCTACCTCTATATAAATCCTTGGTTAGGCCTCAACTAAAATATGGATTACAGTTTTGGGCACCAGTTCTTAAAAGAGACATTACTGAACTGGAAAAACTACAGAGAATTGCAACAAACCTGATAAAGGAATTGGAGGATCTGAGTTATAAACAGAGAGTAGCCAAACTTGTTTACATTAGAGAAGAGATGTCTAATGAGTAATATGATTACCATTTATTAATATATTCAAGGTCAATACAAAGAACTCTCCAATTAGTTATTTACTGAAAGTGCTTTGATAAGAAGGAGAGGTCCGATGAGAACCTGGGAAATGGCAAAAGGTGCAAGGGGTTTAGAGGCATATAAGTGAAAGGATTAGGTAGGACATTTACAAAAGGGGCATTATAGGAGAGAAGCCTTGGCAAGTGAAAGAGGGTGTATAAGCATATGGAAAGAGTATTTGTTGTGCATGTAAGAATGGTGTGTTGAGGGCGTGGTATACATGAGAGAAGCAGGTTAGTGATTTTTTTTTCCTTTTCAAGGGGTGGATTGTTGTGAGTTGATGTGTTGGATTGTGGAGCAGCATGAGTGGGACATGTTTTTAATTAATTGTGTTTTTTAACAGGTGCAATGTTGTGAGGCAATGTGGTGGTGGAGTGGTATGAGTCGGACATGTTTTTTTTTTTTTAACAACAGGAGACAGCGAGGGCAGGTCAACTCCATGCAGAGCTTTTGACAGGAGTGGTGAGGGGCCAGGCAAAGGGAGGGAGGATGTGTGTGCTGTGGTAGAGGGTGAAGTCCTGTACGTGGTGAATGGGAGGGAGAGTGTAGAGGGAGGAGGTGTGTACTGTGGTGGAGGATGAAGTCTTTGCAGAGATTTTCACAGGAGTGGGCAGATGAGCTAAGCCCACCTTCCCACTTTTGTAAAAATCACTCCCCATGCTTACACCAATGCAACAGGCACTATAGAGGATAACTCTTCCTTACAGCCGCCCCTGGGTGTGTTTGGCTTCCGACAAAGCTTCCTCTTTGAGATATATATATATATATATATATATATATATATATATATATATATATATATAATGGACACAATTTGGTTAATTTCTGAGCACAGAAAATAGATAGAACTATCTGGGATTATACACACTTAAATTCCTTTTTACTCCATGCAGCAATTGTAAAAATGATCTATTTGTTTTAAGAGGCCTAAAATCTAAACTTGCATATGCTCTCTGGGGGCTCTGATTCCTGCCTCTTCAATGGCTCCTAGGCTCTCATTACCATGACAATCTTGATAAGTGTCTGAGACATGATAGTGTTTTATTGTCTGTTAATGATCCTGAGATAAGATATCAGCCTTTCTGTCTATTCTTCAGAGCAGTGGGTGCTAATCTCAATATATTAACAGAAATTAACAATTAACCAAATTGTGTCTATACAGCACAATTTACACTTGCATTAAAATGCAATTTTAGGATTAGATTTTAGGGATTTAACATAAAATAACTATTTTATACAGATACTTGCCGAAAATCCATGATATTTAAAAATATATAACCCAGTTTCATTTTTTGGTGTTAGTGTTCCTTTAATGAAAATAAAAAAGAAAAGTTGAGTTTGTGGGAATCGAAAAAGAAGAAAACCAATGTTATCATCTCTAGTGCTTTTATCAAGGCCATTTCTAAAGTACCATGACCAAAGCCAAGTGATAAAACATTTTTATGTACTTTCTTTTTATTCAGTTTCAAAAGAATATAATAAAAATAAAACATTTAGGGCCTTATGCACAAAGATAAAGGAGACCAGTTCTGGAGCAAACCAGCTTTACTGTAGATGTCAAATCAAAATGTCCATTGTTTTAAAATGAGGCTTTTAATCCCCTGAATGCTAGAAAGGTCTCCAACGCAATTTGTTGGAGACCCTGTAGCAATGTGTTATGTACCCCTCTGGCACTCAAAGGGTTAAACCAGTGGAAATTTAGTGCCGTTTTCTAATCTTCTATGATGCAGTTGGTCTGCCCAAGGATTGCAACTCTTAAAGGGATAGTAATGTTTCATAATAAAAGCAGCTCTAATTAATCATCATAGTATTTGGACTTTGGAGAGTGTTATTTCAATTCTGTCAAAGTTGTAGTTCAAGAGTAATTCAATGACTAAGTATCCCCCTCCCGCCCCTTTTACTGATGTAACACTGCTCAGCCAGAGCAGAAGGGAGGTAACCAGGTAGATTGCAGAGTGGGACAATCTTCAATTAAGATAAGGGAAAACCCTGAAAAGCTTGTCAAGGGGGGCAGGGCTTTCATTGTTTTCATTGTAAGAAGATTGTCCCCTGCTGTTATCTGTCTGGTCTATGGACTGCATTCCACATCTGAGAAGAGATGGATTACACTAGG
The DNA here is from genome assembly GCA_037306005.1 of Rhinophrynus dorsalis. Classification (NCBI taxonomy): domain Eukaryota; kingdom Metazoa; phylum Chordata; class Amphibia; order Anura; family Rhinophrynidae; genus Rhinophrynus; species Rhinophrynus dorsalis. The sequence continues at coordinate 142,063,384 of CM074725.1, read as the reverse complement.
TAAAAGGGGCAGGAGGGGAAACTTTGCTTGTGAATATCTCTCAAACCATAAAGGTTTGAGAGATAAGACATATCATTCTTCATATTTTTTTAATGCCTACAAAATAAAATAAAGTTAAAACGAAGTATTACTATCCCTTTAATTTCCTGAATATGATGCACTTTGTTTTCAGATACTTAACTCTTTGAGTGCCAGAGGAGTATGCAACGCTTCGCAAAGCAAAAATCAGCAAAAACCTCAAGAAGCTAAACAAAAAAAAAGTGACCCAAAAATATGTAACCCTATGAGTGCCAGTGGGTTAAGCAACACATCGCATTGTATTGCGTACCGCTCCGGCACTCAAAGGGTTAAATATTTTCAGTTAGCTTTTTGGGACTTTTTCTGGTTTTCCTGTCTTTCTTTATTTCCTTTGCAATGAACAGAATCTCAAGGTTATTGCTTTCAAGGCTTCAGATGAGAAGGACCTGCAGGTGCCACACTGCTTTTTTGTGACATTTGGAAGAGTTTAGAATTCTGGTTACTTTAGGGTTGTTAAAGGTCATCATGAAGAAGAAAGGGGGCTATGAATTATGAAGGGCCACCAGGAGTCAACAAATAAAAAATAGATGATTCTACACTGCTGCTTCCAGCAGGGAAATATGTGTGATAATTATTTCTCATTTGCTAGACTGGCTTTTATTCCTTCCTAGGTGGAGACCTGCCTTCTATGCGTGAAAAAAAAGCTGTCTTGTAGGTGTTGCATTGTATGAAGATTTATTCTTCGCCTCTCCGGATTATTACAGCTTTTGGGCGGTGGAAGTGCTGTTTCGTACTGTTGTTTGCATAACACTGAATATTCATGTTTGCCTAATTTATAGATCAGCTAAGGAACATTTCCATTGTCTGTGATAGTTTTTTTTTAATAGCAGTTAAACCCCTAATATAAGCATTATTCACCATCCAGATGGTAATAGGCATCATTGAAATTAATGTCTATAAACATTACCAATTTGCATTGGAGCAAAAAAAGTAAAATTCATCTAGTGCTTGGTAAAAACATGGATTTATTTTATTGCATTTTAGTTTCGGCGGCCGTTCAACATCTGGGAATGCAGACCGTATCCAGCAGCTACGGATGGAATTCCAGCAGGCAAAACGTGAAGGTTTTCAGTTGTATGAAGATGTGGATGGGATGGGAAGACCTTTAGAGTATGAACAGACTTGGGTATGTCACATTTCATGTTGAACAACAAAGAGAAAATGCACATAATATGATGAACAAACAAAATGAAATCCTCAAAACTGTAACAAGGGCTGCCAAACATTGCTTATGTCCAGTCCAGCTAAATAATGTTTGATTATACCCTTTCTAACCCCTTGAATGCTAATGACGTCTCTGATTTATTGCTTGGAGAGACCTATCTATCATTCCGCGGGTTGTAAAGTACTGTATATTACTGATCATTTCCTCCCCAAGATGATTTGATATTCCTTCTGACCCTGCCGCATTGTTTGTGGTCACTAAACCCATTTAACCTCTTTGATGCAAAGCTATGCCTTGGAGACATCTCTCACATCCAAATTTTTAAAGCATCGTCTTTTTTGCCCAGAAGTATTCATCCTGTAGTTCCCAGCTGATGTTGTATTTCATCTGTCATGAGAATGAAGAGAACTGTAGTCCAACAATAGCTGGAAAGACACAGCTTTGTCAAAAAAGTGGGTGGAGCTACAAGAAATCTCAACAAGGCAGAGAAAGAGGCCCAGTGTCCGGAGCCCCTGTACTTAAAGGTATAGTAATGTTTCAAAATAAATACAGCTCCGATGAAGCTTTATAGTATTTGGGCCATGTAGATTACTATTATCATTCTCTACGATGTAGTTCCAGAGTACTTGAATCATTAAGTATCCCCCTCCCACCCCTTTTACTTATGTAAAACTGCACAGCAAGACCGTCTGGATGGATTGCATCAGGGAACAATCTTCTGTGACCATAAGGAAAAACCAGCCCTCCTCCTTCAAGGTAGGGAGGCAGGGTTTTCTTTATGTTCACAGCCAGAAGATTGTCCCTCGCTGTGAGCTGAGGGAAACGTCTTATAATAGATAAAAGGGGCGGGAGGGGGACACTTTATAATTCAATTTCTCTGGAACTATACATCGTAGAGAGTGATAATACTGCTCTACGTGTCTCAAAAGCTATAAAGAATAGAACCATAGAAACATAGAAACATAGAATTTGACGGCAGATAAGAACCATTCGGCCCATCTAGTCTGCCCAATTTCCTACTGTGTAAAAAAAAAAAAAAAAAAAAAAAAAACCCCACACACAGCCTCAAACCTTTTTTGGTCCTTGGTCTTTTCTTATGTTAAGGACCGCCTTATGCCTATCCCATGCATGCTTAAATTCTGTCACTGTATTGACATCTATCACTTCTGCTGGTAGGCTATTCCACTTGTCTACTACCCTCTCAGTGAAGTAAAACTTTCTTACATTACATCTAAACCTGTGTCCCTCTAGTTTTAGACTATGGCCTCTTGTCCTAACGTTTTTACTCTTTTGAAATATACTTCCATCTTGTACTTTGTTGAATCCCTTCATGTATTTGAATGTTTCTATCATATCCCCTCTCTCTCTTCTCTCCTCCAAGCTATACATATTCAGATCCTTTAGTCTATCCTGATATTTCTTTTCCTGTAGACCAGTCACCATTTTAGTAGCCCTTCTTTGAATTTTCTCTAGAGTATCAATATCCTTCTGGAGATGGGGTCTCCAGTACTGTACACAATATTCTAGGTGAGGTCTAACTAGAGATCTGTACAGTGGCATGACTACTTCCCTTTTTCTGCTACTAATGCCCCTAGCTATACAACCCAGTGCCCTGCTTGCATTCCCCATCGCTTTATTACATAGCCTGCTTACCTTTAAGTCATTAGAAATAATTACTCCCAAATCCCTTTCCTCTGTTGTCTCTGACAGCACAGTACCCTTAATGGTATATTTTTCCTTTGGATTTTTATGTCCCAAGTGCATTATTTTACATTTATCAACGTTAAAGTGCATCTGCCACACTCTTGACCATTCTTCTAATTTACCTAAATCATTCGCCATTTGGCTTTTTCCCCCTGGAATGTCTACCCTATTGCAGATCTTTGCATCATCTGCAAAAAGGCATACCTTTCCTTGAAGACCTTTTGCAATATCACTAATAAAAATATTAAAAAGAATGGGCCCCAGTACAGATCCCTGAGGTACTCCACTAGTAACACTCCTTTCGTCCGAATATTCTCCATTGACTACCACTTTCTGTCTCCTGTCACTCAGCCATTGCCTTATCCATTTCACTATTTTTACATCTAGACCCAAACACTGCAATTTATTTATGAGTCTTCTATGAGGGACAGTGTCAAATGCTTTACTGAAATCTAGATAAGCTATATCTACTGCTCCCCCCTGATCTATTATTTTAGTTACCCAGTCAAAAAAATCTATGAGGTTAGTTTGACAAGATCTCCCTGCTGTAAACCCATGCTGTTTGGTATCTTGCAAGCTATTCATATTCAGATATTCAACAATTCTTTCCTTTAACATAGTCTCCATTAATTTTCCCACTACTGATGTAAGACTTACTGGTCTGTAGTTACCAGACTCTTCCCTGCTACCTTTTTTGTGAAGCGGTACTATATTTGCTACCTTCCAATCTTCTGGAACTATTCCTGTTGCTAGTGACTGATTGAATAATTCTGTTAAAGGTTTTGCCAGAATACACTTAAGTTCTTTTAATAACTTTGGGTGTATCCCATCTGGACCCATTGATTTATCGGTTTTTACCTTAGAAAGTTGAATTAGAACTTCTTCTTCTGTAAACATGCATGTTTCCCGTGTCTTGCCATTTCTTTTTTCTAACAGAGGTCCCTTCCCTTCATCTTCCTGTGTAAAAACTGAACAGAAATATTCATTGAGACAGTCAGCTAGCCCTTTATTCTCATTTACATAGTTTCCATCTTTTGTTTTTAGTCTAACTATTCCTTGTTTCGTTTTCCTCCTTTCACTTATATATCTAAAAAATGTTTTATCCCCCTTTTTTATTGACTGGGCAATTTTTTCCTCTGTGTGTGCTTTGGCACATCTAATAATACATTTGGCCTCCTTCAACCTAGATTTGTACCGAAACCTATCTTCTTCCTTCTGCGTCTGCTTATATTTCTTAAATGCTTCTTTTTTCTCTTTTACTATATTTGCCACTTCTGCTGAGTACCACAGTGGTTTTCTTTTTCTTTTACCCTTGCTGACATGTTTAATGCAATGTTCTGTTGCGTTTAGTAAAACACATTTCAGATAATCCCATTTCTCCTGGACTCCATCTAAAGATCTCCAAGTTGTTAAAGACTGACATAAAAATGTTTCCATTTTAGAAAAATCAGCCTTTCTAAAGTCTAGAACCTTTGTTTTTGTGTGGTGCAACTCAGCCTCTGTTTTTATATTAAACCACACAGAATGATGATCACTGGAGCCCAAACACTCTCCTACAGCTACATCTGATACCAAGTCTCCATTAGTAAATAATAAATCTAGTGTGGCTTCCTTCCTAGTCGGCTCTTCTACTAATTGACTAAGAGCTAATCCTTGTAAAGAATTTAGGATATCTCTACTCCTGGCTGAACCTGCTACTTGGTTTTTCCAGTCCACATCTGGAAGATTAAAGTCCCCCATAATTATAACCTCACCTTTCACAGTCATCTTAGTTAGTTCCTTGACCAGCAGTTGATCCAACTCCTCTGTTTGTCCTGGGGGTCTATAGATCACACCTATACGAGTGACCATCTTATTCCCATATTCTAAAGTTATCCAAACAGTCTCTGTGTTTTCCTCCATACCCTGTATAAGATTAACCTTTAAGCTATTTTTGACATAAATGGCAACCCCTCCTCCTTTTCTGCCTTTCCTGTCTTTTCTGAATAGAGAGTACCCCGGTATTTCTACATCCCAGTCATTTTTATCATTGTACCAGGTCTCGGTAATTCCCACTAAGTCCACATCTTCCCTAGTTATTATTGCAATGAGTTCAGGGATCTTATTCCCTAAACTGCGTGCATTTGTACACATGGCTCGAAGTCTACTGTTTTTTGACCTATGTGCCACAGACATACCTTGATCAAATTCATCTGTGCAATGCTGTGGGGGGCAATTGGTTATCTCCTGTATCTTTCCATTGCCCCCCTCTACTAGTTTAAATACCTGTTAACAAAACTTCTGAATTGCTTGCTGAGAACCTCTGTTCCCTTTTGAGAAAGATGCAAGCCATCCTTTTTGTACAATTCCTTGTTACACCAAATAGGTTTGGTGTGAGAAACAAAGCCAACTCCATGTTTTTGGCCCCATTTCCCTAGCCATAAATTAAAATCTCTTATTCGCTGCATCCTACCATCATCTTCCTTATACACTGGCAGAACTTCTGAAACGTATACAGTGGAAGCAACTTGCTGCAGATCCTTACATAGCTTCTTAATAATTGGAGCTGCATTTATTTTAAAACATTACTATACCTTTAAAGGTAAACGCTGGGCAAATTTATACAGTTCTCAGGTTTGTGTTTGGGTACATTTCGCACAGAGAGTATTTTAATTGTGTAATATGCCAATTTACAGACAAGAACAACTGGTCTGCATTTATTTTCTTGTGTATATATTAGTGAAAATGTTCACATTAAAAAAAAAGCTACAGACATCTCTGAAGCATTGCTTCATAAAATGTTGCAGAACTCTATAGTATCCAAGGGGTTAAGGTAATTTGTGATCATATCAGTAATTTCTTGGCCAATGACAATCTTCAGCTATGGACTTTGACAATGTGTTATTACGAATTAGAATACACTTTCATAAGTGATACAAGTACTGATGAACAGGACACCTCATCCTGACAGAATATCTTAACACTTTAAGCATCAGAGGGGTGTAGAATATATTGTATCACAATAAGGTATGTACCTCTTTTGTCTGTAAAGGGTTAAAGAACAATAACACTAAGGCTGACCCTCAGATTAATGAATTAGTACTTTATTTACATGGTATTATATAATAACAGCCCAGCAGAGCAAATAACCATTACATGCCACCAGATAGAACATTTTCTTGTTAGAAAACCATCCCTGACCAACACCTAGAAAGGATATGGATTTATATACTCAAATACACTGTGCTCATTCCTGGGAATGTCCTTCTGTGGAGGCCCCGAGATGGCTCCTGGTCTGTGACTAGGCTTGTGTTAATGAAGATATTTGCATCACAAAGTGGGCAGGGCTTAATCAGCTGGGGCAGGCTTAACCAGGATTGGCCAGCGAAGCGGGGTGGAACAGGGTAGGAAGTAGGAAAGAAGGAGGAGAAGTGGGCGGAGTTACTCAGGAAACACACAATCAGCCTCTGTCCCTGAAGAGGTGGAAATTAACACTAAGGGCGAGATGTTCAAAAAGTCATCATAATAAAAAACGTGTCGGATCATGAGTTGATGGGAAAAGAAGGACAATATTTTCAGAAGTAAATCCATTATGTTTGAAAATTAATCTAAAGAATTAAAAATGACAGTAAGAAGATCTCATTGAACATTGCCGTTAAAAATTCTGATCTTAAAAATTGTCTTTCATTTGGTCTTTGAAACGAAAATTTTCAAAGAAGAAAATACTTTTTTTGTCTTTGAAACAAATTTTTCTTCTCCAAGTTTAGACCATTTTTAATATGTCGGGAAAAAATGACGTTAATCAGACAAAAAAATGACGTTCAAACGAATATTTTTTTCTAAAAATACCTTACATTATGATGGAAGATTAAACCACGCCCACTTTTAAAATGGCTTTTTCCATTTGACGGAGATGGCGGAATTGGATGCAAAAAATTACGGAAACATGTCTGAGAATTGACGGATCATGGTGTAAGAACTTTTTTATTCTGATTACAGCCAGTTTCAGTAACCACCACTTTCTGAACATCTCGCCCTAAAACCCAGAGTCTCTGGGGCAAATCTTGAGAGTTTCCATCAATGCTTATCCATCTGTTAAATGTATCTGTTTCCTGAAGCCTATAATCTAGTCTAAATGCTTTGCCGATGCAGTCATTCTGTATGTATGTATGTATGTATGTATGTATTTTTTTATTTATATAATAATGCCAGCAAGTGTACTTAGCACTTTATAGTTAACATTTAGTATACAGGGGATACAATAAGTGCAGCAATTAAAGGGATAGTACTGTTTCATAATAAAAGCAGCTCTAATTAATCATCATAGTATTTGGACCTTGGAGAGTGTTATTTCAATTCTGTCAGAGCTGTAGTTCAAGAGTATTTCACTGACAAAGTGTCCCCCTCCCGCCCCTTTTACTGATGTAACACTGCTCAGCCAAAGCAGAAGGGAGGTGCCCAGGTAGATTGCAGAGAGGGACAATCTTCAATTAAGATAAGGGAAAAAGCTGAAAAGCTTGTCAAGGGGAGGCAGGGCTTCCATTGTTCTCATAGGAATAAGAGTGTTCCATGCTGTTATCTGTCTGGTCTATGGACTGGATTCCACATCTGAGAAGAGATGGTTTACACTAGGTAAAAGGGGCGGGAGGGGAAACTTTGCTTGTGAATATCTCTCAAACCATAAAGGTTTCAGAGATAAGACTTATATCATTCTTCATGTTTTTTTAATGCCTACAAAATAAAGTAAAGTTAAAACGAAGTATTACTATCCCTTTAAGCGATTATACAGACAATTATCATAAGGAGAACAATAGGTGAGCATACATTAGAATAGGAGGTCCCTGCCCCTTAGAGCTTACAATCTAAGTAATTCTTCCCTTTAAAAAGACTTCCTGACTCTCCCTGGCATAACAGTCCTGATAGGAGTCTCTGTAGTGTGAGTGCTGTATTGACCATTAATGGGCAGATATAAGATACTAGCCTTTCTGAATAGAATATGGTCAGTACAAATCTCAATATATTTGCTTACTTAGTTTTTGTGTCTCATTCCAAACTGCACAAACAAAGTTAGCCAAAAAGAGTGTTTATACAGGACAATCTACACATAGATGAAAAACGCAGGTGTAGGATGTGATTTTAGGTATCTAAAATAAAATAGCTATATATTATTGATGCTAACCTGTAATATAAGATATTTAAAATTATATAACCCAATTTCATTTTTAAGTGATAGTTTTCCTTTAATTGCTGGTGGGATCAAATAAATATTCATAGTATTTTGTGGTAGTCTGTAACCCCCTGGCTTCTAGAGATGTTAGTTGAAGTCTCTAGCAAAGGGTTAAAGGAGAATGTTTCCCTAGGAATAACTGACTCTTGATTTGTTTACCCACATTAACTTACCCATGGCCGGGTTTCCCAATAGGCAGAGCAGGCAACTGCCTAGAGTGCAACATTTTAAAGGGATAGTAATGTTTCACAAAAACAGCAGCTCCAATTAATCTTCATAGTATTTGAGCCATAGAGAGTGTTATTTCAATACTGTCAGAGTTGTGGTTCAAGAGTAATTGAAGGATAAAGTTTCCCCTCCCGCCCCTTTTACCTATTGTAAGCTATCTCTTCTCAGATGTGGAATCTGGTTGCTAGACCAGACAGATAACAGCAGGGGACAATCTTCTTCCTATGAGAACAATGAAAGCCCTGCCCCCGTTGACAACTTTTTCAGGTTTTTCCCTTCTCTTAATTGAAGATTGTCCCTCTCTGCAATTTACCTGGGCACCTCCCTTCTGCTCTGGATGAGCAGTGTTACATCAGTAAAAGGTGAGGGAGGGGGATACTTTATCATTCAATTACTCTTGAACTACAACTCTGACAGTATTGAAATAACACTCTCCAAGGTCCAAATACTATGATGATTAATTAGAGCTGCTTTTATTAAGAAACATTACTATCCCTTTAAGGGGTACTTCAGATGTGCTGGTGTTATATTTCTTTGTAGGCTATTATTTAACACACCTTGTATACTATACAGGTCTCCAGTGCAGTGTGGGACAATGAGCTGGAGATCTCTTTAGCAACCAATGGGTTAAAGCATTTTTTGCTTTTGCTTGTTATAGACTAAGGGTATTTTCTGTACCAAAAAACAGTGAATGGGGCTGGGGCGGGGCCATGGGTGGAGCTAATGGCACCTAGAGTGTCTTGACTAGGTGGGCTGGGATGTAAATCCCACCCTGGGCTTACCTAGGTAGGTTTGCTTTATACAGCAGTCAGATTCATCTATTTACATATTTTTGTTGCATTATGTCTGCAGTATTTCATATATAGTGATCACTTTTGAAGCAAGTCTCTAGGTCACGCCTCCTCACAGCAAACAAAATAAGCATCACTGAGGTTGAATGGGTTATAAGGGACACAAGATGTTATCAGATTTTAATCAAACAATTTGCAGTAAACTACAAGAGATCAAAAACAAGTAAAGATAGCGCATAGTTATAAATACGTTTTCTTTGAAGTACATCTACCTAGTCCTTCTCTTAAAGGGATAGTAATGTTTCACAAAAACAGAAGCTCCAATTAATCTTCATAGTATTTGAGCCATAGAGAGTGTTATTTCAATACTATCAGAGTTGTAGTTCAAGAGTAATTGAATGATAAAGGATCCCCCTCCTGCCCCTTTTACCTAGTGTAAACCACCTCCCCTCAGATTTGGAATCTGGTCCACAGACCAGACAGCTCACAGCAAGGAACAATCTTCTTACTGTGAGAACAATGAAATCCCTGCCCCCATTGACAGGTTTTTCCCTTATGTTAATTGAAGATTCTCCCTATCTGCAGTCCGCTTGGACACCACCTTTCTGTTCTGAGGTGAGCAGTGTTACATCAATAAAAGGGACGGGAGGGGATATTTTATCATTCAATTACTCTTGAACTACAACTCTGACAGTACTGAAATAACACTCTCCATGGCCCAAATGCTATGAAGATTAATTGGAGCTGTTTTTATTATGAAACATTACTATCCCTTTAAGAAAATGTATAGCCACTTCTCATTGGGCATAGTTCCCCTTTAATGGAAAGGTTTAGAACTCTGTAGTATTTAAACATCAGCACATCTATAATTTACATTCCAGTGCTTTGTCTGGTCTCCCATCTTTCCATGCACAACAAAACAGGTAGGAGTATAGATCTATAGTTCTGAAATAGGAGTTTGTCAGGACACAATGACTTGGGAAACAAACTTTAAATTTATGCAGTACCTCCGCTATACACAACCTAACAGTTTTTAAAAAGAATATATTCTCAGGGAAGTGATAACGCCATCAAGTGATAGTCGGCTGGGATCCATAAAAGTGTGTATATATGACCAGGAATTAATTTTAAACAAGCTGTTTTTCTTACTGACACGTTTACTGGCCTCACTCTCCTCCAAACATCTTCTCTTCTGTTTATTTATTTCTTGTGTTTGTTGGTTGCCCTGCTGCATACCTGTTTATGGACCAATACATTGAGATATTACTCAGGCATTTAATATTGTTTTGTTAGTTTACTTTCAGACAGAGATGTTCAGATTTAATGCCCCCCACTTATCATTATACCGAGCCTCAGCTGTATGGTAGACTTACCTTATCTCTGCTAGACAAAACTGTTCATGAATCATTTTTGTGCATTGCTTTTTTCATGAATAGAGATATTTGGTTTGTAGAAGATTATAACAATTACAACGTGCATAGAATGACTTCAGTGGAAACCACCAGTACAAATGTAACCCTTTAAAGGTATTGTAATGTTTCAAAATAAAAGCAGCTCCAATTAATCTTCATAGTATTTGGGCCATGGATAGTGTTATTTCAGTACTGTCAGAGTTGTCGTTCAAGATTAATTGAATGATAAAGTATCTGTCTCCCTCCCCTTTTATTGATGTAACACTGCTCACCTCAGAACAGAAAGGTGGTGTCCAAGTGGATTGCAGATAGGGAGAATCTTCAATTAAAATAAGGGGAAAACCTGTAAATGGGGGCAGTGCTTTAATTGTTCTCACAGTAAGAAGATTGTCCCTTGCTGTGAGCTGTCTGGTCTGTGGACCAGATGTCATTTTTGTAGCTGTATCTATATGTTAAAGGGATAGTAATGTTTCACAAAAAACAGCAGCTCCAATTAATCTTTATAGTATTTGAGGCATAGAGAGTGTTATTTCAATACTGTCAAGAGTTGTAGTTCAAGAGTAATTGAATGATAAAGTTTCCTCCCCCGCCCCTTATACCTACTGCAAGCCACATCCTTTCAGATGTGGAATCTGGTCTTGAGACCAGACAGCTTCTAGCAAGGGGCAGTCTTCTTACTGTGAGAACAATGAAAGCCCTGTCCCCCCTTGACAGGTTTTTAGGTTTTTCCCTTATGCTAATTGAAGATTGTCCCTCTCTGTAATCCACCTGGACACCACCTTTTTGTTCTGAGGTGAGCAGTGTTACATCAGTAAAAGCGGCGGGAGGGGGAAACTTTATCATTCAATTGCTCTTGAACTACAACTCTGACAGTACTGAAATAACACTCTCCATGACCCAAATACTATGAAGATTAATTGGAGCTGCTTTTATTATGAAACATTACTATCATTTTAATGTGGTACTTTACCACCTGCATTAAGCTCCAATAGCTGTCAATGTTGTTGGAATTCACAGGCCCTAACTCACTATCCTGAGGATGGCAAATTTGGAATCCTCCCATAGCTTACTATACAATCACGGAGTACAGTTTTTTTTGTCTGAGCTAAAGAGAAGATCTAGCATCTGCCCTCCCTTAAAGGGATAGTAATACTTTATTATTACTATCCCTCATTTTGTACATATTTGTAAAATAATGTAATAGCCCCCAGGTTCATCTCTCAAACCTTTATGGTTTGAGAGATAACCGAAGGCAAACTTCCCCTCTCCCTCCCCCTTCCCTGAAGTCGACATTGTGATGACTGCAGGGATATCCGGTCTGACTTTAATCATGCGGCTCTGCAGCAGAGCCTCAATCGCGTTAGTGACAAAGAATTATTTCACTGAAACGGCCTTCTACATGTGCTTGCAAACCAAGCACATGTAGAAGACCGTTTCAGTGAAATAATTATTTTTCACTAACGGGATCTCGGCTCAGCTGCAGAGCCACAAGCCTGTCGTACAACATACTTCCCCTGCAGTCAGTACAACGCTGACTTCAGGGAAGGAGGAGGGAGGGGGGAACCTGTAAAATATTACATTATTTTACAAATATGTACAATATGGGGGATAGTAATCATAAAGTATTACTATCCCTTTAATCCTCTGAGTGCCACTGGAGATGGTATGTGACTCATTGCAGAGTGCATCCCTATGGCACTAAAATTGTCAAGGAGGGCTAGTGTTGTTCTTGGTGTCAAAGTCAGAGGGTGAGCACATCATCACTGCTCCCAACTTACCCTCCCCAGCACATCACGATCATTATGCCAACCAAATCTGGTAAAGATCAGAGTGTCTCTTGCTTCCCTTACAAAGATAATTCTTAGTGCATACAGCACTAAGCATACTGCTTATAAGGATTTGTAATATTTTTTCAAGAATTTTTGAATGGTATCTAGCCTTTTTAATGGAAATGTTATTTGGAATGAAAAAGAAGTATCTGAACAAACCTAAATAATAGTTCCTGAATTTTATACTTTCTTATTGTTAAAAAAAAAAAAATGGTTCTGCCACAGTTGCACCATGGATTTCTTGGAGCTCAGCTTAACCTGGCATAACATAGCTGATATTCATGCATTACAGTAATGTCATCATCTTTCCAAACCCACAAAACAAAGCAGTAAAAAAAAATCCCAGGATTACTCATGATCCGATGACTTCCCAGAAGAAATGCTACTCATACTGTTTGCTTTGGGTTCAGCTATATTGAGAGTAGAGACGAAGAGTGAGCCTCGTAAATAGTGGCAAAGTGCAGCAAAACTAAAACATATAAGGGAGAAAAAATACTCCCCAAATGCCTACCATTTTAAATTGGGATGTCAATACCTTGAATACTAAAATTTCTACGAAAAGAACTGGATACCAGCATTAATGGGGTAATAGCCCCACTTATATCAATCAGTATATATTTAAAACATAGGCAGGGATTCTTTACAGTAAGGGCGGTAAGGCTATGGAATTCTTTGCCTCGGGATGGTGTGCTTACAGATAATGCAGCTGCATTCAAAAAAGCAATGTATACCTATCTAGCACAGAACAATATTGACAATTATGACAGATGGCTTCAAAGCATATAGGATATTGATCCGGGGAACTATGTGACTACCAATTGGAGTCAGGAAGGAATAATTCCCCCCCACACACACTTGGGACTAGATTGGAAATGGCTCCAGAGGGCTTTTTTTTGCCTTCCTCTGGATCAACAGGGGTGTTTTTGGCATGGGCTAGACTTGATGGACGCATGTCTTTTTTCAGCCTTATCTACTATGTTACTATATATCCTGCTCCCCCTTTTTTCTTCATTGCCTTCTCCTTTCTACCTCTTTCATTCTTCAAAACTTGATCCCTTTCCCATAATGTTCATCTACCACTAACTATACACCTTTTCCTTCCCTAAACCTCTCCCCTGCCTCCACCGTCTACATGCAGAGGAGCTGTAAGTGTCCCTCACTTAAAAGATTAATGTGAACAATGTACATTCCTAGTTTATGGCTTTTTATATACAATGCACAATTTTTCTCAGTCATAGGTATGTCAAACATTAGCAAGCTTATAACTAAATGCATTTCATTATAAATCAGAGTGGAATATTTGTCTAGATTTTAAGTTCCCACAAGCAGGCCCCTTACTGCTATTTGTTTTGATCAGGCTCTAAATGTCATTGCATGTTCTCACCACTATTTTGGACAGCGCTGTGGAATATGTTGGCACTCCATAAATTAAAGATAACAACAATGATTTTTCTCCTATGGTGCAGCTGCTATACACCACAATTTCTCCATTTCCTTTATACATAGGGCCCAGTATATCAGAAAAAAGCATCTGATCCCGCTTATTTAGAGAAAAACTTTTATGGTTTCAAAAGACCTAAAGTAGTAAACTTACACATTGGAGATTTTAAAATGGCAGATTTCAATATAATTAGAACTTTACATTCTTTTTTTTCACAGCAGGCTGGATTTCTTTTCCCCTAAAGTGATTGACTGCACATGCAAAATGCTTGTTTTTTTAAATCCTTATTGCAGAGTAAGTGCACTCTAAGTGGCAAATAGGGCAGTTAAAATTCACTCCATTGTTAAATGTTGTGTGTAGTCGTTATGGGGATTGTATGATTCAGTATTAAGTCATCCAATTATGGCTCGTACACAGAGAAATCTTAGTGTGATATCAGTTAGCAGCATTATTTTCTGCTGTGAAAGGTGCACATGGTAATCAGTGCAGTGTTAGAAACGGGAATGAAAAAGCTTTCAGGGAAGAACATTTTGCTTGTGCCGATACCTTTATTCCTTTAAATTGGTGGGTTTTGGATTGTAGATCCCTCTAAATGAATGCACTTAGTGAAGGACATACATAAAACAAGAGCAGAGCTAAATGTGTTTTAATGTACAATCTTATTATATTTGTATTCTTATTTTGACCTGGATTTTTCACAAAGAAACCATATTGACATGGAAAGAAAAAAGGTGCTAAGATACTATAATAACTCATCGATTGGTCTGGTATTCACGGTAGTGCTCAATTAACTATCGCCCAGGTGCCTTGATAAAAAGTCCACTGAACATATATACACAGAAAATGACAGGACTGGCTGTTTCTCGGTTTTGTGTGATAAAGTGTATGTTTAGTACATCACACTCAGTAGTCAATATTTCATTTCTTAATTGGAACTTTTATCTTGATAAACGCCCAAATGAGGTGCTGATACATTGGTGTTAAAGTGTTAGTAATGTCGCAAAAAAAATGTTAATAGACTTGTAGAGGCTAAAAAAAGAATTGCAGTGCCACAAACCTTATCTTTCAAACTGCTATGGTTTGAGAGATATTGGCAACCAAAGTTCCTCCTTCCCCCCCTTCCCTTGATGTTAGCTGTAAAGCTGACAGAAGGAGATCTGTATCGGCCGACATGATGAGGCTCTTCAGCAGAGCCGAAATCCCTTTATTAGAAAAGAACTACTTCATGGGAACAGTCTACAAAGTGTGTTTGCAAACTAGGCACACTTTGTTAACCTTTCCAATTAAGTAATTCTTTTGTGATAACGGGATTTCAGCTCTGCTGCAGAGCCGCAGGCTGATCCCCGGACTGGGATCTCCTGCTGTCAAGCTAGACGCTGATGTCAGGAGAAGAGGGGAGGAAAGAGGGAATTTTGATTGTGAATATCTCTCAAACCATAGAGGTTCGAGAGACGGGGGTTGGTGCAATGCAATTCTTTTTTTAGCCTCTACAAATCTATTACACTTTTCTGGGACATTACTAACACTTTAAGTGTGTTGTATTAAACTTCCATTTTTCTTCAAATAAGACCCAGTGAGTGCCAGACCTATCATTTTATTTATATATCTATCTAGCTAGCCATATATATATATATATATATATATATATATATATATATATATATATATATATGCCAGGGCTCAAAATTTCCACTTGCCACTAGCCAATGGCGAGTGAAAATTTAGCCCTGGCGAGTAGAAATTCAGCCCTGGTGGGTATGTTATGGCTTGCGGTGGTGAGTAACTTTTCAGGTCTGGCTAGTAGCAAAGGACTTCAAATTTGAAGCCCTGATATTATATATAAATATGTATATAATATCCTTGTGAGATAGGTTAGTGCACCAGCTGTGGAATCTGCTCAAACCTCAGGGTCACAGGTTCTAGTCCTCAGCAGGGTAAAATACCTGCCAACCTGTAGAGGATTAAAAATGGCTATATATATATATATATATATATAGATAGATAGATAGATAGATACTAGTGTAAAAGCCTGTGTACATGGGCCAAGGTCTGGGTATTGTTAACCCTTAGAGTGCCAGGGGGTATGTTGTATACCCCTTTGGCACTCAGAGGGTTAAGCGGCCGCTACCTCACTGCTCCGCACGTTGCAGTCTTGCGCAGTAGAGACTGCCCGAATGCTCACAGTCTATACTGCGCATGATGGCTTCTGACAAACATCCTAGCGAATTATTATATAGGATATTTATAACAAAAAACAGACGTGCACTCCATAGAAAATGTGTAAATGTGTGCCCTGTATTGGGCATATATAATACCACTGTGTTAATAAATATGAGGATTTCATTCCATAAAGTGGCCAAAAAATGTGTCAGCTTGCCAACTGCATCAAGGTACCTCAATATCTGTCAAGTCCTACTCTAATGTACGTTTAGCTTTCGCATTTCTTCTGGTTATGTTTTTAATTTTAATTGGATGGACCTTTTAATATTGTTTAATACTTGAGGATCCCAGTATTAAAAACATACAATACATTTGTATATAATGTCATCTGACAATGAGACATAGTCTAAATTGGGACAAAAAAAAAAAGGACTTAAGATCAATGGAGACTACCTACCTCACATTTTGCAGACAATATCATACTGTTTGTCAGGGAGCATTAAAGAGCTACAATAGAAAAAAAATTGGGGTCTGAGGATGAATATCAACAAAACGCATGTTATGTTCAATAAATTTACCATACCAAGGAAAATCACAGTAGATGGACAAGAACTAGAAGAAGTTAACAATTATGTTTACCATAGACAGAAAATGTTAAAAGATGGAAAGACCATGATGGAAATTGAACAATTAATAAAACTGGGATGGCAATTATTTAAAAATTAGTGGTACCATTTTTAAGACAAATTTACCACTCTGCCACAAGCGTAAGGTTTTTGACCAATGTGTCCTCTCAGTACTTACGTATTTGTGTGAAACACGGACACTGAATGCCAAAAACCATTTAAAAACTTAAGGTTACACAGAGAACATGTGAAACATGCTTAAATCTTGGTGCAAATCAGTGAGCTACATTCTGGCCCAAAATGATAATTTGTGTGTATATTTTCTCTTGTCCTTAGTAATTACTTTTGTCTTGGGGGATCCAAGATATTGACTTTTCATTATGTGGAGGGCAACAGGCATCTCTGAGACTGCATTCAAACCTCATATACTCCTCCTGCATTGCCTTTTGTATTGCCCTGTACAGTGGGAAGTTGAGATAGTGTCCCTCTACCACAGCACACACCCTATTTCACACAAAACAGCATACATACATACTCTTACCTGTTTCACCTATCATGGTGCACCTTCACCTCTTGAGTCTCCCAATGTATAGCTAAGCAATTGGTTAGAGCCTTCTCTAGCATTCAAGGCCTTAGTCTACTTTTTAAACTTATGTTTAGAATTCTTAACAATAATGTGTGTCTCTTTAATGCACTTGAGTGCCACATTTACCTCCTTTAGGGAAATCCCAGTTGAGTGTCACTGTTTTATGTTGAAACCACTAAAAATTAGCATTTAGCAATTAGCCATCTTGTATTCAGATGTACGGACAAAATTTGCCAAGTGTGGCTAAGTGAAATTAAAAAATAAATGTCCTAATCACTTTTGTAATACAATTCCTTGTAAAGTGTTTTATCACTGAGTATGCTGTGATTTTCAAACAGTCTTGCATTTTAAATCGTTCAGGAGCATAATGTGTTACGTCTCCTACAAAGAGAAGCTCTTTATAGCTCTTGTTCCTTTGTTTTGAAGTCTTTGCATGGTTGAACCTTTATGGAAACATATTAGGATTTGTAAGGGAACATGGGTTATTGCAGTGAGATTGATTTAGTCTCCTCTGGGTAAATGAGTTTCTAGTGTGAGATGTGTTCTCTCTAAACTTTTAACCAACAAGGCATGTTGAGACACAGTTGGTTACATGAACTAGGGTCAGATAAACCCAAGAGTTGCTTAGCAATGCATCGTGTCTGAAACAAGCTTAGAATACTAATAGCCACTTTCTACTCTGAGTACATTGCTACCTACACCTGACAAACATGCAGCATTTGACATCTAACCCTAAAGTGAGATCATATTCATTTCTTTCCATTAATTACAAGTCTCCAAGGCAATCCTTCCATCGTTCTTTCAGACTGGTCATTTAATCACATTTCCTTCACATGCATCTTGCCTCTCACCCCCTACTGTGTCATTTTACTGCTGCTCTACCATAAAATCAACATCTCATTGAAACTGTTTCCATTGTATGTTAAAAATACAGAGCCCTTAACCCCTCTTTCCAGCGACATTTTAAAGCATGTGCCAGAGGACTCATTTATCAGGGGCCTCACCTTGGGTTACCAACAGTCACGGTTTTACAGAAAGGGATCAATTTAATCAAGTGATCAGATGTCCAGGATTAGTGAGGCTGGTTTTCTTACAAATAGGCAGGGGAAAAAGCAAGGTTAAAACTAAACTTAAGAGAATCCTAAATATTCCCCTATATTTGAGGGTCTCCATTCATAATTTCATCAGCGGTCTCTTGGGTTCTTAAAACTGCTATGTTTTGTAAACCAGGGACGTGTCATGTTGGGGCTCAAGAGAATGAAGTTGTCTATCAGTTTTGTGAAGTAATGATACCATTTGGACCAGCTGGACTCTTTGGAGATGGATCTGGCACCCAAGGGATTACTTTGAATAATCTTATGATCTGAGATGATCTGCATATATCTAATAGCTTGCATTAGAGAAGTTTTGCTTTTTTATGTATTACTAGGGGTAGAAATGTTAGGAAAAGAAAAGAGGTCATAATGTACTAGTAGAGGGGCAAAATCTTAGATGTAATGTAAGAAAGTGAATGGGCAGAAAAAGTGGCAGATGCCATTTCATGTTGATAAATGTAAGGTTATTGTCACGGTTTTTAAGAACTCTCAGACAATTTGGTAAGGTAAAACAGCTTTATTAAGAATAATAAAGGACACAGGATCCCCTACACAGGTCCAGCTCTGGACAGTACCAGGGCACTTCCCACATCTGACACAGGTCAGGGTACAGAAATAAGCAAAACAGGCAATAATATAATAGCAGAAAAACATGACTGGAACCAGGAGCACAACCTCAACAGTACCATCTAGGAAGGGGCCCACAACCTAAGGGTAGTTACTACAGGGCAAAATCCCCAGGAGCTGGGGAAGAGAGAACAGAAACCGGAACACTGAAGAGTGACATGGTCCTGGTAACTGGAGAGCACACTGACTAACACTGGTATGCTCTAGGTTAGCAGACAGGATGACCGGAGGTAGGACTGACCAGATGGACAGGGAGAATCCCTGAGGACTGGACAATGGAGGGAACTCAGGTAGGCACAGGCACAGGGCCAGTGCAGGGGACTGAGGTAACCAAAGGCAATACTGACAGGAACAGGCTCAATCTCAGGAGATATAGGTAACCGAAGGCAACACTGACAGGCACTGGCTCAGGCAACTGGGGTAACCGCAGACTAAACGAATAGGCACAGGCTCAGGTTTGGGAGACTGAGGTGAGGAGGCTCTACTGACACGCACTAGCCTCAAAGGCTAGGATAACGGAACATACCACTAGAGCACAACCACAGCCAGGATTGGAATAGTTAGCATAGTCAGTCAGACCTGGAAATGCACAGAGAGCGCTATTGAGCCACTGCCTATATTGGTACCAGAGAGCGCTAGTAGGTCACAGCCTGGATCGGTACACAGAGAGAGATAGTCAGCCAGAGCCTGGATCAGTACACAGAGAGCGGTAGCCAGCCACAGCCTGGATCAGTACACAGAGAGCGGTAGTCAGCCAAAAGCCTGAATGGTACACAGAGAGCGGTAGTCAGCCAAAGCCTGGATCAGTACACAGAGAGCGGTAGTCAGCCCATTATAAAAAAATCCTTTATTTTAGGAGACCAGAAGCTAGGCATCAGCGCAGACCTCTTGTCTGCATGCCTACGCTGTCAGTTCCAGTCTCCACTGAGAAGCACTGCAGTGTGCTCCAAGATAACCGGAAGGGACTGATGGCGCAGGCGTGCAGACTGCACTAACCTGGCCATCAGTCTCCTACAATAAATGATTTCTTTATAATGGGCTACATTTCAGAGGTAACACATATATTATAAAGCTAGTTTCTACCTGCTTAAAGGGATAGTAATGTTTCATACTGAAAACAGCTCTAATTAATCATCATAGTATTTGGAATTTGGAGAGTGTTATATCAATACTGTCAGACTTGTAGTTCAAGAGTAATTCAATGACAAAGTATCCCCCTCCCGCCCCTTTTACTGATGTGACACTTCTCAGCCAGATCAGAAGGGAGGTGCCCAGGTAGACTGCAGAGAGGGACAATCTTCAATTAAGAAAAGGGAAAAACCTGAAAAACTTGTCAAGGGGGGAAGGGCTTTCATTGTTCTCATATGAAGAAGATTCTCCCCTGTTGTTATCTGTCTGGTCTATGGACTGGATTCCTTATCTGAGAAGAGATGGCTTACACTAGGTAAAAAGGGCGGGAGGGGAAACTTTGCTTGTGAATATCTCTCAAACCATAAAGGTTTGAGAGATAAGACTTATATCGTTCTTCATGTTTTTTTAATGCCTACAAAATAAAATAAAGTTAAAATGAAGTATTACTATCCCTTTCTTGCAGGTAACTTTATAGTGGGTGCAAGTTCCTCTTTAAAAAAATACATTATTGAACTGGATAATGTGCAGAGATGTGCAACAAAACTGATAAAGGGATTGGAGGATCTGAGTTATAGAGGGAGACTAGCCAAACTGGGTTTGTTTACATTAGAAAAGAGACGTCTAAGGCGGGGGGATATGATTACCATTTACAATACATTCAAGGCCAATACAAAGAACTATCCAATGAATTACGTACGCAAAGAGCTGAGCTAAGAATGAGATGTCATCCATTAAAACTAAAGAAAAGATGCATTCACCTGAAACAAAGGCAGGGATTTTTTACAGTAAGGGCATTAAAGCTATGGAATTATTTGTAGATACTGTGACTACTTAAAAAAAATAATAATAATGGAAATCTATCTAGCACAGAACAATATTGAGAATTATAACAGATGCCGTCAATGCAGATAGTTTGTTGATCCAGGGAACTATCTGACTGCCATTTGGAGCCAGGACAGAATTGTTTTACCCACTTGGGGCTTTATTGGAAATGGCTTCAATTGTTTTTTTTTTTTTTTTTTGCCTTCCTCTGGATCAACAAGGAAGATTTGGTATGGGCTGGAATCTATGGATGCATGTCTTTATAAAGCCTCATCAACTATGTTATTTCACTGATGGTAAAAAGTGGAATAGCCTACCAGCATATATGGGGTAGGCATAAAACTATCCTGAACATAAGACAGTATCAAGAACAAAATGAGGTTTAAAGGGATAGTAATGTTTCATAATAAAAGCAGCTCTAATTAATCATCATAATATTTGGACTTTGGAGAGTGTTATTTCAATTCGGTCAGAGTTGTGGTTCAAGAGTAATTCAATGACAAATTATCCCCGTCCCGCCCCTTTTACTGATGTAACACTGTTCAGCCAGATCAGAAGGGAGGTGCCCAGGAAGACTGCAGAGAGGGACAATCTTTAATTAAGATAAGGGAAAAACATGAAAAACTTGTCAAGGGGGGAAGGGCCTTCATTGTTCTGACAGGAAGAAGATTGTCCCCTTCTGTTATCTGTCTAGTCTTATAACCAGATTCCACATCTGAGAAGAGATGGCTTACACTAGGTAAAAGGGGCGGGAAGGGAAACTTTGCTCGTGAATATCTTTCAAACCATAAAGGTTTGAGAGATAAGACTTATATCGTTCTTCATGTTTTTTTTAACGCCTACAAAATAAAATAAAGATAAAATTAAGTATTACTATCCATTTAAGGTTCTTACATTAGGAGAAATGGGTATACATCATGGGTAGAATGGTTCTAATCTGTAGTCAAATTCTATCTTTCTATGTTTCTCCTATATATTATTGTTCTGGATTAGAATTAAAATAATGCTAAAATACAGTTCTGTCAAAATCCACATTCTTATACTTCCTTATCGACACAGCACAGTAGATCCTTGTCTACTCAGATACAGCAGGAATGAGGCATGCAAGGGGAATGATCTCCCCAACCTGCTGAAAATAGCACAAACAAATTCATATATCATCAGTACTGTTAACGATTGGAACCTGTTATGTGCATAGATACAGTAGCAGGGATTGTCAGTCACTGCACTTTCATATAAGATCACATTTTATTTTATCATTACAATGTGTTAGAAACCAAATTATCCAGGGACCCAAGTTATCATTGTGATTCCTGTTGTATGAGTCTATGACTTTGTGCACAAATTGTAGGTGGGCAGTATGGATGGCATACTTGTTTCTAACAGAAAACAAAACAAAAGAAGGCACTCCTGGTGTAATAACGTCTTTATAAAGTGGATGAGACCACTACCATCACCATTAGGGATTCTACTCAAGGGATACTATGCTCAACTCCACACATATGTATTAGTTGATTGGTATGCTTTTGGGGTTTTGATTTACAACTGTCCCCACAACAGTATGGGCCATCTATCATGTGGGCAGCTCCTCAGGATACTCCACAGAGGTTGAAAGCATGCAAAAAACAGAAAGGGGGCGCTCAATAGTTCCTATTAATCTTATATGTTAAAATGAAGATATAAGTAAGAGATGTACTCACAAAAGTGTTGGTTGCCAGAGGGCGTATGCCCAATTGCAACAATCTCGCCTACAGAGAAATTCCCCTGTCTCTGCTCAGGTAACAGAACTGTGAAATAAGGGTCTTGGAACGGTGCTGCAAGAAGTCTTCTATTTATTCCTATGAACAATTTCATATAAAAAAAAAAAGAGTATAAAAACTCTAAAACCAATGTACACGGGTATTCTATAACGTTTCGTGGTCTTCCCAACCACAAAAAACATCTTTCGTATGGGTACAGCTTATTCTGAGGAAGTGGTTGGGAAGACTACGAAACATTTTAGCATACCCGTGAAATTGTTCATTGGAATATATAGAAGACTTCTTGCAGCACTGTTCCAAGACCCTTATTTCACAGGTCTGTTACCTGAGCAGAGACAGGGAAATTTCTTTGTAGGCGAGATTGTTGCAATTGGGCATACGCCTTCTGGCAACCAACACTTTTGTGAGTACATCTCTTACTTATATCTTCATTTTAGCATATAATGATAATAGGCACTATTGGGTGCCCTCTTTCTGTTTTTTGCGTTGTTTCTAACAGATATGTATAATTGTAAAATTAAACACCACATTTTTATATATAGTCGCTAGTGCATTGGAGAACTCTCTAGCATCCAAGTTTTGGAATTTTTAATTGATCTGTATGGTGCTGTGACCCTTCTAGCATTCAAGATGTTAAACACTTAAGGAAGGTTAAAAGCCACTGGGCATATTTATTGTTCCCTATGAGTGCAGCTGATTTGTCTGAGCATTGTTCCACTTTTCTTTGTGTATATGGTTCAGTCCTCTGTAGAATGTGTTGAACACTTTGACAGTTCACCCCTCTGACATGTTAAAAACCTCACTTAAAAGGGCTGTATAGAATTAATAAAAGACCCTTTTAAGCCACTTGCAGCACACTCAGAGTTCCCATAGCATATAATTCAACCGGTCTTACTTGGTTCCCTGTGCAGATCAAGCATATCTGCAGGGCTGGGTGATGTCAGCATCTCACTTGATGTTGTGGGAGAAAAGGGAAGCACTACTATACTCTAATCAGAAGCCCTGTGTCAGTGAATCCATCTTCAGTGGGCCTCTGTTTACAGGAGAGACAACTCCCATGAGAAGCGAGTGTGACACTGATGTCACCCAGCCCTGTAGATCTCTGTGACCTTAAGAGGAAACTGAGAAGACTGGGTGAGTTATAAGCTATGTGAACGCTTTTCTCATAGGTCTGAAGGCACTACTGGTGATTTAAAGTGGTCTTTTATTGACCATACACTGCACCTTTAAAATAATGGGGCTTTTATTTGCCACTTATGGTGCACACGGTTTGGCCCAGACTTCCCCAAGTCCTCTTAGTTCACCATTCTCAATGTGAATAGGATATGACTGTGCCTACTGTAGAGCTCTTAGGGTGAATATTTCTGCCTAATGGCTCCATGGGCATGACATCGTGACTTACTGGAGATGTCATTTTGTGAACAAAGGCTCAAGGAAAATTCTGCAGGGACCATAAGAATTTTATGGTCATAATACGGAAAGTGGGTGGATTATTAGTAGGAGCTGTTACTTCTCCTTTAAGCTAGAACATTTTTGTATTTCTCTGATTATTATTTTCAGTTTGCAATAAATAATAGTAAGTTTTCGCCTCCTAAATTGTTAGGCATAGAACAAGTTCTCTTAACAGCATAATTGCAGCACACCAAGCCCTCTAAGTTTCAGAGAGATTTAACAAATCACTAAGTCTGTGGGTCATGATGTGTCTGTGGTACACTTTAATTTGTCAGCACTCCAAAATGAAAGGGAAAATATGTTTTGCCTTACTTTCTTTTTCCATCCCGAAAGCATTACGCATTATGCAGAGGCAGAGACGGGCACTTTGAATTATAATAGGCAAATAATTGTAAGTTCAGAATGTTCGATTTTGAATATGTTACCCTTACGAAAACCTCAGACGTTTTTTTTGGACCGTGGAGAGAAACCAAAATCTCAGTTATGAGCATTCCTATCCTCTAGAGCAATGGGAGAAATTACAAGTCAGTGCAACACGAGAGCCCTTCTACTCCACAAACTCCTTTGACTAACAAAATTAAAACCAGCACAAATGTATTTCATTTAATTTTATTTTTAAAGAAAACCCTTAATAGGAAGAAAAAAGTGTTGGCACATGTGGCGTTAGGGGAAACCAATCCGTTCCCTTGCACTTCAGACATCAGCTGTTTGTTTGAAAAATGCTAAGGGTCATATACATTTGAGTGCTTTGCAATGCATTGGATACCTCTGTGGCTCTTAAAGGGATATTCCATAAGCTAAAGAGGAGCAAATCAAGAGCAAACAAACTGCACTATGGGAGGGTATTTAAAGGGATAGTAATGCTTCAAAATAAAAGCAGCTCCAATTAATCTACATAGTATTTGGCCATGGAGAGTGTTATTTCAATACTGTCAGAGTTGTAGTTCAAGAGTAATTGAATGATAAAGTTTCCCCCTCCTGCCCCTTTTACCTAGTGTAAGCCACCTCCCCACAGATGTGGAATCTGGACTTAAGACCAGACAGCTCACAACAAGGAACAATCTTCTTACTGTGAGAACAATGAAAGCCCTGCCCCCATTGACAGTTTTTTTCTGTTTTTTTCCCTTATGCTAATTACTAGATTTTGCTATATACATTAAGTAAAGTCATGATTTATAAAGACACAGAGGCGAGTATTATAATACATTTCTCTCTCTTTATTTCCCCTCAGCAGCAAACATAGAAAAAGAACAGAACAATGTAACCAATCAAAACAGACCTTACAAATACTCCTCCCACATATTATAACACATGACCCCTCTAATAGCAACCCCTCTTTCTTTGCAAGCAAACATCAGAAGGGGAACTCAGTCAGAAGCAAAACCATCAGTTCCAACCACAAACAAGAAGGCCCACAACGGTGAGAATGATGAGAACGCCAGGAAAAGCGACCGTCCAGTCGCCAACAAACAGAGACTACAAGGAGTTCCAAAGGCAAGATCTTCGAGTCAAGCTGCAGGAGGAAACAGAGAAAACACGTGACAATAACATTTAGGACAAAGCCCTATAAACATGTAATAATATAAACAAGCAAGATGAATAATACACAATAATAAGCAAAATTGTAGGGGGGGGGGTAAGATTAAAAACAGAATACTGCATAGGGTGGGAATAATACTCACCTCCGTGTCTTTATAAATCATGACTTTACGTCATGTATATAGCCAAATCTAGTCATTTATAAAGACACAGAGGCTCCTATTATAATGCAAGTTTAAAGCTGGGCAAATACACTGTTGGTAAAGTGAACAGTATCCCTAAAATAAAATTCATGGAAGGTCGAAAACCATAGACCAATCTGCCGCCCGAAGCAGATCTTCTAAGCGACAACTGAGCCTGGCTGCTTTGGAAGCCATGGTACCCCAAATGGAATGAGGGCTGAAAATGGAAAGATCAACCCCTGCCTCATCCAAGACCCACCGAACCCATCTGGCCAGAGAAGCCGTATTAACTGGGAGGTGCGGTCTATGAAGGGCAAGGAAAATTTCAGAACGGGAAGGAATCTGAAATGTTTGAGTTCGCAATTCATATTCTTTAAGGTAAGCACCCGTTGAACTTGATGTGGAAAAGAGGGGTAGAATACAGATTTGATAACGGTCTTCGTAAGTCTGGAAATATCAAACATAACACTGTCTGGAGTGAAAGAGAGTGCAGATACGTCCAGAGCCCTGACATCAGACAACCTCTTACAAGAAATGAGGCAACATAACGCCACCAAGTTAGCTGACAACTGATGAAGGGATAAATCACAGTTAGAAGGCCTGTGAAGAAATAAACGTAGTAAGACGTTAACATCCAACACCGAAGAGTAGCGAGGACGCGGAGGCCTAGAAAAACGAATGCCCTTGAGTAGGCGGCATACCAAGGGAAGTTTCCCTACTGAAACACCGCCAATCCCATCATGACCAGCCGATATGGCAGAGAAGTAGAAGTTGACAGTGTGGTAAGCCTTCCCAACAGACTAGTAAGAAAACAAAGAATGGCATTCACAGGTGCCAAAACGGGATCCAAATGGTGTCCCAAGCACCAATCAATCCATTTACCCAAGGCATGATGATACGCTCGTATGGTCCCGGGGGCCCATGCTCCCTCAAATAAAGTGACAGTCGATTGCGGAACGCCTGAGAAACCCAGGGAGCCCTGAAATCGACCAGGCAAGAGGCCGTAAGATCCCCTGAGAAACTAGAGGATGTGGAAGACCCTTCACATCCACCAGAAGATCCTCGCAAGGAGGAAGGAGTAGAGGAAAGTCTATCGACATCTCAAGGAGGGAAGGGAACCAAGGTTGCGTGTCCCACCAAGGGGTGATGAGAACCATTGTCGTGGCATATCGCTGAATTTGAAGAAGGGTGTGCGGAATCGGGCAAAATGGAGGAAAGGTGCAAAGACTGCAGGGTGGCCGTGGTTGGAGGAAGGCATCCGTTGCCACTGTAAAGGGATCCAGTCTCCAACTGAAAAACCGGGGAAGCAGGGTTTTCAACCGAGATGTGAACAGGTCCAAATCCAAAGGACCCCAGAGATCCAGCAGCTGGTGGAACATGTCGGATGGAGATGCCAATCGCTCGGATAGTGGAGAAAACATGAGTTCCAATCTGTGTCTATGTTGGACACACCTGGAATGTGGGCCGCCTGAACCGATATGTTGTAAGTCAGGCAAAAATTCCAGAACTCCGCCACCAGAAGAGGTTAATCCTGCGATTTTGTGCCCCCGAGGTGATTGATGTAATGCACCACGGAAACGTTGTCCATACGCAAAAGGA
The DNA here is from genome assembly GCA_037306005.1 of Rhinophrynus dorsalis. Lineage (NCBI taxonomy): Eukaryota > Metazoa > Chordata > Amphibia > Anura > Rhinophrynidae > Rhinophrynus > Rhinophrynus dorsalis. Next base: position 142,035,952 of record CM074725.1, on the reverse strand, counting down.
CAGAACAATTTGATGCACGCAGAGAGAAACTGCGCACTGCGAAGGTACCGGCCAAGAGTTCAAGGCAATTGATTTGCGCCTCCTGTTCTAGGGTGGACCATCCCCCTCCAGTGGAGACGTCCCCGCATTGCACTCCCCAGCCGAACAAACTCGCGTCCGAGTCTATGACGACGTCCGGGACCATCCCGAAAATTGCCCTGCCATTCCAAGCGTCAATGTGAACCAGCCACCACGACAGTTCCTCTGACGCTTCTAAGTCGAGAGGAATGGCATGATCGTAAGCCATCCCGAGATGAAGAGAACGAATCTTCAAGCGTTGTAAGGCCCGATAGTGAAGGGGCCCCAGAAATATTGCTTGAATTGAGGCAGAGAGCAACCCGATCACCCTCACGAGGGGCGAATGGTGATCCAAGGCTTCCGTAAAACTCTCTTGATCTCCCTCTTGATAGTTTTGATCTTGTGAGAAGGAAGGAGGAGGAAGCCCCGTACCGAATCTATGGTAAAACCAAGGAACTCCATGGATTGGGATGGGGTGAGGATAGATTTTTCCCAATTGACCAGAAACCCCAGGTCCTGAAAAAGAGAGTGTGTCCAGGACAGATGACGGTGGAGGGACTGAACGTCTTGAGACAAAATCTATAAATCATATAAATAGATAATCAGACGAACACCCTACTGCTGAAGGTACCCCACAACTGGCTTTAGCAGTTTTGTGAAGCACCAAGGAGTGGAAGACAGGCCGAATGGGAGGCATGTAAAGGTCTAGTTTGACCATCCAATCCCAGATTTGTAAGAGATCCCTGAGCGAGTAAATGCCCTCCATCTTGAAATGCTGATACGTCACATAGGCGTTCAGAGGGCATATATTTATGAATGGGCAAACCCCTCCACCTTTTTTGGGAACTAGAAAAAGGTTGCTCAAAAACCCGGGGGATTTCATAGGGATGGGTACAGTAGTGTTTTTGCTATAAAAGACATGTATCTCCTGTATAACAAGAGCCCTGTCTTGAGGGAAAAAATGAATAACATGAGGAGGGTGGGTTTGTACTGGTGGAGACTGAAACTCTACAAGGTAGCCTGCCACAGTTTGTAGGACCCACGTGTCTGAGGTCAACAGGGTCCCATTTCTGCGGAAGAACTGCAACCTGCTCCCACTTCTATAAGGGAAGGAGGAAGAATGAAGGCACTTACCATAAGGGCGTCTTGTGTGATAGGAACCTTGAGCCCTGCGGTTCTGCCAGGGTCGGCCTCTCTGGGGGAAGAATTGACCATGTGTGATCTTGGCTCCGGAAGATTGGTTCTGGAGATGGTAGGGCCTGGAGATCCAAGGAACTGACCTCTGGTTGTGTGGCCCCTACCTCTGCCGGCCCTCAGGAAAACCTTAGGGCCAAAGATCCGTTTCATAGTAGATTGGGCCTTGTCCAGAGCCATAAAGGTCTGGACAAAAGAACCCAGTTCTTTGACAAAGTTGTCCCCAAATAAAAGGCCTTTAGCTTACAGGCCTGGTTCGGACGTGGCTAAGTTAATCAGTTTGGTTTCAATACGAAAAAGAATAGCTTTATGCCTTTCCATAGCCAAAGCAGATTGTTCTTTGAATCCAACCCCTGACTGCCAGGAGATCTAACTGCCTCCCGCCAAAAATAGCATCTTCCACTATTTCAAAAATGTTGGTACAAAGGCCTAGGATATCAAGTACCTTATCCTGGCAATTACGTAGGGAGAAATCCAACCCTTTTTTAGATTTCCAGCCTGTCCTGGCCAAAAATTGGGTAATCTTGGGATCTACCCCAGGGGTGTTGAACACCAAATCAGGGACAGTAGGCCTTTGGCATTCCGCCCTAAGCTTGTTACGTGTAACCTTGTCTAGAGGTTTACGCACTCTAGTAGCTAGGTATTTGGAGACATTATCCGCAGGGTTCCAGTCAGAGGAGCGGGGATGTAAAAGGTTTTCAGGGTCAAACAGTGGTTCGCCCTTGTGGTCATGTAAAGTTTGGTCATCAGATTTAGTAGGTGCACTGTCCAGCTGTAGCAGGACAGCAGCTGCAACCTCATCAGGGTCAGAATCAGAAAACTGAATTGCCTCCTCTGAATCGGAACCTAAGTCCAAAATGTCTTCTAGGGCCCTCGCCCTCTTCCAGTTATGTACCGATATTGCCCAGCACTGGGCTTTTTTGCGTGATGCAATCACGCCATCCGTGACAGGGCGTAACTGTCTTGGATGCCTGGGTAGCAATATTGCGGGATTTATGGGTAGCTTTTTTACCGGGGGCAGTAGGCGGTTCTAAAGCAATGGTAGGACGACCATTGTCGTGAACAGAGGCATCCTTTGCAGCTTTAAGGGCAGAAGTAATAGACTCAGCAATGTTAGAGGACATCATCCCCATTGCAGACTGGATAGCCAGGGTGACAGACCTGGATATAGTATTATCCAGTAATGTATGGAACTCCTCAGACTTTAAGAGATCTGAAGGAGAGTCATCAATGGCCATGTGTGAGGACCTAGCAGGGCCAGAACCTGAAGGGGCACCAGTTTGGGAGTGAGCAGACCGGGACATAATTGTAAATAAGTACCAGTGGCACAGTTTACAGCCAGGGGACTAGCAGGAATTAATGGGTGCAAAGAGGCTCACCACCACAAAATACAGGCAGCAAAAGAGGCAGGTAGGCATCAGGAGAGAGGCACACATGGATGTGGCAGAGACGTGGGAATGGCAGTAAGACTACAACAAAATGGTGGCGACTGTTAGGCTACAACAAAATGGCCACCACATAGGAAGAAACAAAGGGAAGGACTCCAACAAAATGGCCACCACAAGTAAGGGAAGGACTCCAACAAAATGGCCACTGTGAGTAAGGAGAGCACACATGTGGCGGCTACAACCCGGACGGCAATACAGGGGAGCAGCAGACAAAGGAGGTAAAAGGGGGGAAGACCCAGAGGTGACACAACCGACCCCAGGTGGAAGAAACAAAACGGGAGAGGTATAAGAAGAGACAGCAGGGAGGCTGAAAAAGGAGGCAAGATATATAGATACAACAGGAAAAAGGCAGAATAGGAATACAGCAATAAAGGACAATGCTTTATTAAAGTACAAGGGGCAGCAAAGCCCCAAAGCAAACATGTACAACAACTGAAAACTGTAAATAGGAGTAATATCTGAGGGAAAGCAGCAAAGAAAGAGGGGTTGCTATTAGAGGGGTCATATGTTATAATACGCGGGAAGAGTATTTGTAAGGTCTGTTTTGGTTACATTGTTCTGTTCTTTTTCTATGTTTGCTGTTAAGGGAAAATAAAGAAAGAGAAATGCATTATAATAATCTCCTCCATGTCTTCATAAATTGAAGATTGTCCCTTTCTGCAGGCCATCTAGACACCACCTTTCTGTTCTGATGTGAGCAGTGTTACATCAGTAAAAGGGACAGGAGGGGGATATTTTATCATTCAATTACTCTTGAACTACAACTCTGACAGTATTGAAATAACACTCTTTATGGCCCAAATACTATGAAGATTAATTGGAGCTGCTTTTATTTTGAAATATTACTATCCCTTTAAATGGACCGAATTTCCACTTGATTCCTTCCAAGGTTCTTTCCTCTTTATGATTCAAAGGGTAAAAGTGCAATTTAAATCACTTGGCATTTTTTGTCCCATAGTTGGGTTGCTAAAGAATTGTTCTTCTTAACCCTTTGAGTTCCAGAGGGGTACACACCCCTCTGACACTCAAAATATTATATATTATATTAGGCACTTAAAGGGTCAAAGTAAAAGCACACACTGTGAATGTGTGGGATGTGTATGAAGGAATAGATGAAACAAATATTTGCAACAAACCGATTGGTCAGTATGTATTAAGAAAAGGAACCGTTCGAAGTAATGGGCTTGTTTGTTTGTTTTTTTTATAACATGGTGCAGTTTATTTGATTTATATTTTCTATACCTTTGCATTGAAATACATGCCATAGTGGCTCTTAAAAGAAAACCATCACATTATACTAAGTCTGCTCGTATGAGAGAAGATGTGGTAAAAGGTCAGGTGATATACCCTGCAACCCTAAAATGTCTCCTGTCAGCTGTCCTGTCAGGGGAGTGGAAGTGTCAGAAAACCGACTCCCTCATTTGGCGGGAGGGGTGAACGCAATTATTTTGTGGTTTAAAGCAATAGGCTTCACTGGTTGCATACACAGCACCATAGACACCTGGGGTTGGGTTAGAAAACCTATGCATATATGCATAGCAGACTACCAGAGCTGTGATCACAGCCCAAATATGACCTGATCTGTTAGACTGCAAGTCACTCAGATTACTGTCTCTTGTGGGATCAGTGAGAGAGGACAGGTAGTCTCCTTTTGGACCCCTTTTGGTTCTTACGACAATCTGCTTGGGCTTGCAATTTAACCTCTGCTCCCTTTTCAAGTCCAGAGAAGCAGACCTGCTGGGATGGACATTCTATATGAAAGTGTCCCTTTAATTGGTTTTACTGAAAGACCTATCTAGGTAGATGTCTTTCAGACAGCAATCATTTCAATATGTTCAGTACCTTTCTCTTTGCATCTAATCTTTGTTGGAGGTTATATTCAGTTACTTGAAAGTAGAACAGAATCTATGGAATCATGGGTGTGGCTTTTCTTTATGTGAAATCTCATTCAAACTGTTGAAGCCTTTTGGCTATTGTGAGCAGATATGAACCAAATACACAGTAAAATGAAGATCATAATATACAGTCAGCTGCAGATACAAAGCAAGAAAAATCTAAATAAATGGCACATTATTGTATGAAGGTCTTCTACCTAGGTAACACCTTCTGTTTATCAAATTAAGAGCCCCTGGATAAATTCTCTTCTTAACCCCTTGGATGTTAGAAATGTCATCAATGCATTGCCTCACAATGCTTTGGTGACATCTCTAAAATCCAAGGGGTTAATAATGTACATAAGCTCTTATCTGAAAGGAATGCAAGTGTTCTTCAAGCAAGTATTGATGTATATACAACACACAGAAGATTAGCTGGTGTTACAAAGAATGGTGACCTGATAAGATGATCTCAACCTCTGAGAAGAACATAAGGCCACTGATCATTATTATCCTTTATTTATGACATAGATATATTCCACAGAGCAGGAGTGTAGAGAAACCAGTCTGTGTCATACAGAAAGACATACAAACAAATGTTAGTGAGGGCCCTGCTTGTGAGGTCTTAAAGGCACACTAAATCTTAGAAACAATTGCATTCCTACATTGACTTAACTAGGTATGTGGCCTTTATCCAGCAGTCAGATGTATCTGTCCATACATGTGTGCACCATGCAGTATCTGTAGTTCCCTGTATATAGAGATCTCTATTGAAGTCTGCCTCTAGGTTACACCTCCTCACAGGAAAGACTCACCTGTAAGCAGTTTGCTCAGGTAGTTGCTGTTTGACAGATACATACCTGGGGATATCAGTCTGAGAAATAAGATGCCACTTATTATTAGGCAGTAGTTTCCCTTTATTATGCAGAGCACAGGATAGTCAATTGTTGTACCTCCAGCATGCATGCAGTGACATAATTTAAGCAAGAATGGGATAGGCTGTCCTGAACATAAGACAAGACCAAGGACCAATTAGGTTTGAGGTTTTTACAGTAGGAAAAATAGGCAGACTAGATGGGCCGAATGTTCTTATCTGCTGTCATATTCTGCTTTTCTATGTTAAGTACTACAAATCCCATCATCCCCGACTGGAGCTCCAGCAACTAGGTACTCTTTATCTAGAGTCATTGCATTAATCATTACAAGAATAATTAAAGACAGCAAAGTACAAATGTGAAATAGCTATTTTAACAAATGATTTTAATACAAAAGCTGGGTAAGCCACTGATAATATCACACTTAAAGGAGAACTACTGTGTTTTACCAGGTTTGCTCCCTTGAATGCTGGTTTTCAAACACTAATTGGAGAAAGAACCATGGGTTCATTGAAATACGCACAAAATAATTTCATGGCACAGTGTCATCTGAACATGAACTGGGTTTTATCCATTTAAGTATCACAAAAAAAGTTTATTACAAAAAATGGTAAAATCCTTTATAAATGAATGTACAGAGGTTGGGGCTACATTTATCATCAAACTTGTTAAAAATATGATAAAACGTATGAAAAGATAATTAATCTGAAATTAGATCCCTTCAGTTTTCATTTCACAAATACTTATCTCTTGCTTGTGTCCTCCTTAAGTTAGGTTCACTTTTAAAAATCGCATTTAACAGATATTGCGGCTACATCCTGCATTAAGCTTGTTGACACAATGAAAAGGGCGACATGAGAATCTCACCCTGCATAAAAGCGTGAGATTCTCACGTTGCATCCTTAAACGGTTCAGCATTGCCTACATATTAGATCTAAAAGAGCCTGCCTGTTAAAACCCCTCCGATATTAGAGATTGCACTGAATTACAAAGAAACCTTTAATGTGAAACAATTTTTCCACTCCTCACTATTGCTTTCCCAATGAGTGCTAGCTCTCAGAATTTAGCATGGTTAACCCTTTCAGTGCCAGAGAAGCAATCATTGGGAAAGCAGTATAACAACTGTTTCACATGAAAGGGTAATGGTTAGAAGTTTCTCTGTAATTCAATGCAATCTCCAATATCAGAGGGGTTTTACCAGCCAGGCTCTTTAAGATTTAATATGAGGGCAATACTGCACCATTTAAGGACGCAACATGGGAATCTTGCGCTTTTATGCAGGGCAAGATTCTCATGTTGCCCTTTTCATCACTGCGACATGCTTAATGCGGCATGTTACCACATGATCTTTTAAATGAAACATTTTAAAAGGATACCCTCAAGTTATGGCATACATCGCACTAATTACTTAACCCTTTGAGTGCCAGAGGGGTATCCAACACATTGCAAAGCAACGCGTTGGCTACTGTCTGACACTTTCAGGGTTAATATGAACCTATATAGAGAAATGGGGATCAAATTTTCATGCATAGCTATTTGCACATTCATAGGAAAAGCCCATTTATCTGATGTTTTGGCTCTAAAGAACCCAAGAAATATTGTTTTTGATGTTCGATAATACTAGGTGATAATTATAAAGAGATTCATTTTCAGGTGGTACTGTCTCTTTAACACCTTGTCTGTTCAAAATGTGTTGAATTGAGTTCTGCACAATAACATCTTTAGCATCCAAAGACCTGAACTGACAGTATCACTAAAAAGTAAAAGGATTCATATTCTTTGAAATACTAACTTCTAGTAGCCACAATTCTTTTTTAAGCAAAAGCTGTAAAATCTTTCAAAATATAGGTGAAAAGTGGATCTAGTTATTAGACCTGTTAGAAAAACTGATAACACCATAAACTAAAATAATTGTTTTGAGATTAGAACCCTCCCAGTTTGCTGAAACTCATGTAGGTTATTTATTTGTTTACCTCAATCATGCAATACATTGTCTTTATTATATCCGAAATCTGAACAAAGAGGGGTCAAATGGTCACACATAACTGCTGATGTGATTAGAAAAAAGCACATTTACAATGTTTTGAGATGGATGTACCTATAAAATCATTTTTACACATGCTGGCTAGGAGTACATGATATTTGAATGGGTATGAACCTTGTTCATTCTTAGATGATGATGTCCCTTTGAAGAGGAATTTTGGGAATAAGTGGCTCTTAATTTGTTTACTTATTGATTTTCTTATGTAGATGCCCTTCATACACCAGTCAGGCATGTCTAACTACCTACATTTTGCATTATATGTGCAGTTTCCTGTTTACTATGATTTCTATTCAAGCCCGCCTCAAAATTCCTCATAGAGACCCATAGGCTTCCATGGAATGGATTGTAAGGGAAAAAGTGATCAATTTTTGCTGAAAAACAAGATTTGGTCATTGTCCTGTTAGGTGATTTGGATGTGTTACCATTTTCCCAATTACACATTCAGGAACTGCAGGTGGAGATTCTTAATCATTGGTCCAGACAGCAGTGTCATCTTTCCTGTGTCATGTCTCATCATCCAGAAGAAGTCAGATCTGTGTTAATTGCTTCAGGTGCCTAATCTAACTCTGGGATACTCATTGGTCATCCTGAATTGGGCAATATTCACAACGGATGCTAGTGTGACAGGTTGGGGGAGCTTTCTTGGGCTCTCAGACTGCTCCAGTCCTTCGGTGACAGAGAGAGCGTCTTCTGTTCTTCAGCATGCTTTGGGCAATTTTCCTTACTCTTCTGCATTGTTCCTAGCTTCTTTGGAGTCTGTTGGTGTGGATTCAGGCCAACAATGCAGTGGTGGTGGCTTATGTCAAGTGCAGAGGGGACCAGGAGTGCTGCCACTCTCTCATTTGATGGGATGGGTATTTTGTGGCAGTTTTCACTAGCAAATATGTTTCCTTCCTTTCCTCTGATTCTCAGAGAGTTGAGAAAGGTCCAGAAAAATATGGCACATGTAATCCTGATTGCACCTTACTGGCCTTACCGGGCATGGTTTTTGGATCTTCTCAACTACTCCTTTGCCAATCCATTTTGTATTCCCATTCTTCCAGACCTTCCCTATCAGGACCCTCTGTGTCATTCAGAGGTGCAGAATCTAGCTTCAATGGCTTTGTTCTTGAATCTAGCATTCTTAGAAAGTATTTTTTCTCTGATTCTGTCATTGCTACTATTTGCACATAGCAGGTTTCATCTAAAGCATATCATAGAGTGTGCCATTTGTTTTACAAATGATGTGATGACATGGGGACTTGACCACATTCCTTCAATCTTCCTACTAGTTTGGCTTTTCTTCAGGATGGTCTTCAGTAAGGGCTTAGTTTACGTTCCCCCAAGGTTTAGATTTCAGCTCCATCCGGCCTTATTCAGAGGTGTATTGCTTTATTGTCAGATGTGTAGACTTTTGTTTAAAGGGTGGGCCATGTCTACCCAGTCTTTCAGGATTTCAGCCCTCCTTGGGACTTTAACTTGATCCTGGGAATGCTTCAAATGGCTCTTTTTGAAACCTCTGTCTTCTGTTTCCTTTTGGTTCTTGACTGTTAAGGAAACTTATTACTTACAACTGTGCCTTTTCAGAGTGTGGCCGAACTACAGGCTTTATAGTATAAACCTCCCTTTCTGATTTTTCATTCAAATAGGGTGGTTTTTCTAACTAGTATAGGGTATCTCCCTAAGGTTGTTTCGGAATTACACTATTTGTTGCTCTGACTAACAGGTGGGAGCAGGAACTTCACTGCTTGCATGTAGTTCGGTGCTTGAAGCGCAGAGCCTTTCCATAAACTACACTTTTTGTTATTCCTGAGAGCTCTCATACAGGGCCACGCTCTGTCTAAGGTGAGGGTGGCCTCCTGGTGACTAGTCACCAGGCCTATGTCCTCAGGAAAATGCCTGTGCCCTTTAGGGTCACAGCTCATTTGTCCAGAGTGTTTGGGGGTGCTTCCTGGGCCTACAAGAACCAGGCCTTTGTGAATCAGTTGTCTAATGTGGCAATGTGGTCTTTCGTTTACAATTTTGATACACAATACCATATCACTGTTCTGGCTTCTGCTGAAGCCAGTATGGAACTTGTGTAGGTGTCCTTCTTGTTTTTTCTTCTAAATACTGTTACTTTGTTTGGTGTGTAGGTGTTCATTGATGTCTGATGTTCATGATTGTTCCATTTCATCTCTGTTGAAACTTGTTTGTGTTTTGAGGGGTTTTTCTTTCCTTCTCTGGGATCTTGGTAGATAGTGTTGGTATGTCCCATGGTTCCTGTGTCCCAAATTGGACAAAAGAGGATATTTGTGTAATTACCAGTAAATCCTTTGCTCATAGGCAATGTAGAACACAGGACTTCCATCCCGAAGAATAATGAGTTGTTTGAGTTCCAGGTAGAGGGATCCTTTGGGTTCTCTGGTTTACGTTACTCCCTTCCTGCCTTGCATCTTGTTTTGGTCTTTTGCTATACACTAAAACTGAGCACATGCAGTGGGGGTAAAGTGAAGTAGAGAGAGAGTCTCCACTACCACTGAGCTTTTTTATGTAAGTTCCCTACCCTATAGTGGGAGGATACTTTACCCCATGGTTTGTGTGTTCCACATGGATGGAGAGAAAGTTATCTGTAAGTGCACAAAAATGCCCTTATCGCTTGTGTGTTTATGAATTTCTACATATAAATGGGAAAGGCAAGTTTTTAATACACTTTGGGGTATATTCACGTAAGAAATATTTTTTAGATGAATACACTTTGCGGTATATTTGCCTAAGAAATATTTTTTAGATCACCTTTAGATGATCATGTCCTCTTAAGTACCTTACGTAGATAAGTAGGCCAATAACTGGGCGTACTTAACTAGAAGCAAGGTAGGAAGAGGGATGAATGTATTTCTTACACCTGTTTCAGGCATGTAGCATGAATGAGCAATAAGCATGCTCAAGCATTTTCTACTTAAACCTCCACCATACTTACCTTTTTCATTTTGTCATCATGGTTAGCTTTAGCCACACCTGAGAATATATTTCCATGCATCTACAAAACTAAGAAGGGGAGTGGTAAGAGTATTCAAATGATGGGATTTGCATTGTGGTGGAGGGTGAAAAGTAAGTGAGATGGAAGGAAAGTGGGGAAAATGGCCAGTGCAATGGGTGGGTCTACTCAGTAACTCTGAGCTGCAGAAAGAGGCTTAAAGGGATAGTAATGTTTCATAATAAAAGCAGCTCTAATTAATCATCATAGTATTTGGACTTTGGAGAGTGTTATTTCAATTCTGTCAGAGTTGTAGTTCAAGAGTAATTCAATGACAAAGTATTCCCCTTCCCTCCCCTTTTACTAATGTAACACTGTTCAGCCACATCAGAAGGGAGGTGCCCAGGTAGACTGCAGAGAGGGACAATCATCAGTTAAGATAAGGGAAAAACCTGAAAAACGTATCAAGGGGGGCAGGGCTTTCATTGTTCTCATAGGAAGAAGATTGTCCCCTTCTGTTATCTGTCTGATCTATGGACTGGATTCCACATCTGAGAAGAGATGGCTTACACTAGGTAAAAGGGGCGGGAGGGGAAACTTTGCTTGTGAATATCTCTTAAACCATAAAGGGAGACTTATATCGTTCTTCATGTTTTTTTAATTCCTACAAAATAAAATAAAAATAAAATGAAGTATTACTATCCCTTTAATTCCCAGGCACCTGATAATGATTTGAGAAATCCAGAGTCTCCTGGAAACATCAGAAGACTTGTTTATTATACTTTTATCATACGATTAACTTTGGTAACCAGATAACACAAAAAAATTAGGAAGGGAGGAGTGTGTTTGAGATACAGTTCACAAGTATGCTCAGTGTTCTCTTTCACTGCATCAGTGATGCACAGGGAGGAGTGGCATTTGACCATTCCTCCAACTTTACTCCTACTGCAGCATGTCCAGTAAGTGTCCTAATTATCTTGGGAAGTCATCTATTGTGGCATGCTATAATATAGTTTAGGAGCATATTGGAACATATTTTTAAAAATGCTTTTCTGTTGGTGATACTTCCCCATTAACCCCTTGAATGCTAATGATGTCCCAATATGCTGGCTTGTCTCTAGCATGAGAGGTGTTAAATAGCCATTTGCTATCCTTTCATTTTCCATATTACCTTTGTGGTGTTATTCTGCATTTTCTGTATACAAGGTTCCAAATGGGGGACTATTTGGGTCTGTCTGCATTACTGGCATCTGTTCTATTTGACTAACCAACTTTTAGAATAACGTACCCAATATAAAAACACTTGCTGCTTTTATGTGGGCATCAGATATCTGAGTGCAAAATTTAGTATATACATAATATATTTTTGGCTCATTCAGACATAGCAGAAATCAATAAATCTCCTGGTCTTGCAAGTGTTGATTAACTCCCTGCTGCTCAGTATATGTGTACAGCGTCTGCCTTTCACATTACCTTAGCCAGATTCGCTCTGTAACTGGCTGGCTGCCTTGAAACAATTCAGAATGAGCAGCAGGAGGAAGACTGGGCACAGCTGGCACTATAAACTTTAATTTACAACTACTCACATTCTCCTACTGTATATGGAGGCCTCCTCCCATTACATCACTTTACACCTTTGGGTGAAGTTTCCTTTTTACCGTATGTTGCTATATGCCAGACTCCCTTTTCCACTAAGCCAAGCAGTGTATTATGTGCTGTATTATACCGTACCAGCATCGTAATCTCTTACCACTTGTAGCATAACTGCAGGCAAGCTATCAGCCAGTTTTTGAAGCTCAGTCAAGATATCAGCCCATTGCTTTAAATGGAAGCAGTTAGGCTATCAACCTATTGAAACTGAAATTAAACCACACATTATCCATTATATTTTTGGACTGATACCTTGATGTAGTTTCAGAAACTATTTGATAGCTTCACTGCGGTTGTAAGATAGAGATGTATCCAACTCATTGCTCTACGATACGTTAGAATTTCTCTAGCAGCCAAAGGTTCAAGTGTATATGTTCTCAAAAGACCCCAGATTAGGGCAAACTAATATAATATTAGTACACTGTGCAGCCCAATTGTGCTATTAATTTAAAGGGATAGTAATACTTTGTTTTAACTTTATTTTATTTTGTAGGCATTAAAAAAACATGAAGAACGATATAAGTCTTATCTCTCAAACCTTTATGGTTTATGAGATATTCACAAGTAAACTGACAAGTAAGCCAAGCTAAATATCTCATAAACTTTTGTTTTAACCCTTGGGGTGCCAGAGAGGTATCCAACCCATTGCAATACATTGGTTGGATACCTATCTGCCACTTAAACAGTTACATAAAAAATGGCTAAAATATAGGTAATTTTGAAAGCACTTTTAAATGACCCAACATTCTTAGAAGGTGATAGTTCCAAATTAAAGCGGAACTACCACCTGACACAATCTCTAGCTTCACTAACTCCCCATCTGGCGACTAGCTGCTTAGTAGCGCTAGTCGCCAGAATAATTACCTTATTTAATAGATTTCTGCTCTCTTCCATGGGTGACAGGCAGGACGGAGCGAGGACATCTTGCCATTGTGAAGACCGCGCGCCTGCGCTGTCAGTCCCAGCTGGAGCCAAATGGCTCCTAGCAACGCCTCCTAGACCCGGCAGGGACTGACAGCGCAGGCGCGCGGACGTCACAATGGCAAGATGTCTGCATTCCGTCCTGCCTGTCACCCATGGAGGAGATTAGAAATCTATTGAATAAGGTAATTATTCTGGCGATTAGCGCTACTAAGCAGCTAGTCGCCAGATGGGGACTTAGTTAAGCTAAAGATTGTGTCGGGTGGTAATTCCGCTTTAAGGGAGATTGGCATCACTAAATGTTCTAAGCTGGCAACAAGACCCAGGTCTTTAAAGATGAGATCTTGATGTTTAGCCTATTAAAAAAGAACCTAGCAATGCACCTGGGTGAAAGTGTTACAAGCATAGTTGGCACTGTGTGAAAGGGCAAATACCAAAATTAAATTAAAAAAAGAAAAATAGAGATATGCCAAAGACCAATCTTATATGTTATTCTCATGCCTAGGAAGAGCAGCATTTTAAACGTATAGTCCTTAGTATACAGGTCCACCTTCAGGCTTCTACTTGGAAAATATGATACCTAGGGTGAACTGACCTTACAGCCACCTGCACAACCAATAGAAATGTGGCTGCCACTGAGAACTTGCAGGAGGTGGGGCAAGACTTTTGGGACAGACTTGTACAATTAAGGCTGTCATTTTATAAAGCTGCTACTCCCAGAGAGATTAACTAAAGCACTGAGATTTAATATGTGTGTTTTTATTTTAATTTATTTAAGGAATTGTTGTTCTTAAACTTTTTGGGTGACAGCAGAGCCGGCCCTTAAATAGATCCCAGTGGGTCCATGGACCCAGGCGGCACTCTAACAGGGGCAACCCCCAGGCATGATATTTTGTGTGTGGTGCGTCCGGGAGCACGGTTCCGGCAGTCACTGGACAGACCTTGATGAAGCAGCCACAGTCAAAACAGAATTCGTATTGCTTAGTGTTCGCCCGGCTCTCTCTCCCCTTCTCTGCGTGTAGAATGGAGCACACAGAGAAGAGGAGAGCCGGCCCAGTGCTAAGCAATATGAATTCTCTTTTGACTGTGGCTGCTTCATAAAAGTCTGCCCAGTCTCTGCCGGAACAGTTTACTATTTGATAGGGTGACCAGACGTCCCCAGTATCCAGGGACAGTGCCTGGATTTAGGGCACTGTCCCCAGCTAGAATGTGTCCCCAGATCTACAGGGTGGGCAATGTGGATGGCGGACAGTTTGTGGGGAGGTGGACAGTGTTGAGGTGAGCAGTGTGGAGGTGGACAGTGTGGAGTTGGACAGTGTGGGCAATGTGGGGGTAAGTGTTGAGGTGGACAATGTGGGCAGTGTGGACTTGGACAATGTGGAGGGGGGCCAATGTTTGGAGGAAGACAGGGTGGACAGTGAGTGGAAGTGGACAGTGTGAGCCGTGTGGAGATAGCAGTGTAGAGGTGGGCAATGTGGAGTTGGACATTGTGGGCAATGTGGGGGTTAGTGTTGAGATGGACAATGTGGGCAGTGTGGACTTGGACAATGTGGAGGTGGACAGTGTTTGGAGGAAGACAGGGTGGGCAGTGAGTGGAAGTGGACAATGTGGGCAGCGTGGAGGTGGACAGTGTGGGCAATGTGGGGGTTAGTGTTGAGGTGGATAATGTGGGCAGCGTGGACTTGGACAATGTGGAGGTGGGCAGTGTTTGGAGGAAGACAGGGTGGGCAATGAATGGAAGTGGACAATGTGGGCAGGGTGGAACATGTGGGCAGTGTGGAGGGGGCAGGGTGGACAGTGTGTAAAGGGGGAACAGGGTATGAGGGTGTACAGGGTGTGGGCAGGGTGTGGTGAGGTTGGACAGAGTGTGGGGCAGTGTGTTGACAGCGTGTGGTTGTGGACATGGTGTGGAGAAAAAAAATGTGCCCGGATTTCATTTAAAAAATCTGGTCACCTTACTATTTGAGGAACTTCTTATATGATGTGTAATCTCCCCAGCCTATCGGTCCACGGTTTCCCAGTGTGGCCGCTACGCTGAGCGCTGGACCTGTTACACCTCTCTCACTTGCGATAACCAACATTTATTAATCATATTTATCCCCCCGCCCTTCTCATGAAACATTTCATTTCTATGTGATTTTCGGGGCAGGAGAGAGGTTAATATAATTATGGATTTGGTGTGTTTTGGTGGGAGTGGTTTGGGGGGCAGCATTTCATCCTTGGACCCAGGCAGTACAATATCTTGGGCCGGCCCTGGGTGACAGGAATGTGCAGCATCAAACTTGGGTCAAGGGAGAAATCCAGTTCTACATTGTACACAGTTGCACAAGTGTAATTTTTCCACCCATTGTTGCATTATTAAATATCATAGTATTTGACAGACAATAAATACTTCTTTGTCCATCTAGTTTGACATTTTCTACCTACTTGGGTCCCAGTTTGATACTTTTCCATTGTTATATTCTCATACTTTGACCCTAGTCTTCCTTGACCCTAGTCCACGGAGCACTAGGTAGGACTGGAGTGACAGTGTCCAAATGATGTGATTCATATCACAATGTGAGTGTGGCTTAATTAAGCTCACTCGTGTTAGACGAGAGAAGAGAGATTCCCAGCTGTTATATTAATAGAACTCCAGCAATCCGATAGGAATGGTTACAGTCTACTTACAACTGAAAACCCTGTGTTAGGCTATATTCACAGTCAGGTCAAATGGAATAGCACCACTGTCATGTTTGAAATCCCAGTGTCCCTATTCTTTATGTACATTGTGCTTCCCCTGCAAGCTATTCATGGGAATAGCTGTGTACTGGAGAGGAGTGTACAACTCTCTTCAACACTGGCCCATATACGATTGGCAGGTGCTCGTGCAGGCCAGTCAGTAATTGGATTGGATCATGTTTTAATCATTCTTTTGGATGGTCTCTGTAGTGGCCATATAGGAACCTTGCAGACCTTCAAAACTGCAACTACACAGCAACCATCACTAGTCACAAGGAAGTTGTATCTTACTATATAAATGGGTGATTGTTGGGCAATGCAGTTACCTATGTGAATAGATATATAGTGTGCAATTCCCCCTGTTTCAGGGTGACTTTGCATGGCATAGTCACCCATGTAAACTGAACCTTATATAGTCATTGAAAATGCTTCTGGGCTCAATCCACATATCCCACTATTTGATTCTATAAACTAGTTAGAATGTTGCCCTGTATTGCCTTGCAATTTTTAACCAAAGCAAAAAGCACTTATTAAATTCAATCTTAACAAAGTATTTCTGGATCTCAGGCCTGCCTGGAGAGCATTTTATGAGTTCCATTAACTTGCAATTTTGTTTATTTTAAAAGCCTTTTAATCAAATTGCTGTTCACAATATTTAAGTGCAAAGTGGAAATATTTCAGTACGTACTTGTGGGGGGGGTATGAAAGCTTCACTATTAATTTACCCAAATAACGAATTTCAGTGAGAACACAAAAGTAAATTACCACTTTAGAGAGCTGCAACCCAGGGGAAATGTCTTCAGTTTGCACCACTCACAGCTTTCTTTAAGTCTCCTTAGCGATAGAGGGAAAAGAAAATGTGAAGAAAAAAAAAAAAAAAGCATGTATTTTTCTTAAGTATCGTAATTGCATACCTCCCAACATTTCAAATTGCCAAAGAGGGACAATTGTGTTTTTGGGGGTGTGGCCGGTGGGCGGGGCATTAACTAGACTTTTCAGGCTGTTTCATGACCTATAGACACCTCCTTGTGTTACCTAATAAATGACTTATAACAAGATCAAAGGATTTTATTTAAGCACACTAATTTATAAACACATATACTGATATATAATGTGAGTTTTATTGCTATGGAGTAATGTGATACACTTATATACACACCACAAAATCTGATCTCCTAAAAAGAGGGACATTAGGGTGGGAAAGAGGGACAGTGGGATTTGGGTCTAAAAGAGGGACACTTGGGAGGTATGTAATTGTCTTTAGTCCATCCTAATAAAGCTTTTAAGTCCTGTTTAAAAGACTATAGAGACTAAACAATGAAAGCACTGGTACCTCTTTCGTTAACCCATTTGATGCCAGAGAGGTCTCAAGCCCATTGCATTGGAAGCCTATAGCATTCAATTTGTTAACAAAGTATAGTCCTGATAATTAAAGGGAAATTATCACTTAATGAGGCTGATTGTCTGAGAAGAGCTACAGCTGCACCATACTGGACAGATAAGAATTCTCAATGTTCCTATTGATTTAAACAGGGATTTTAACCCCTTGAATGTACAATGCATTGCAAAGCAATTCTTTGGAGACTCCCACTAGCATTCAATTTAAATCAGTAGTAATTAGTTTTTGCCCATTATGGTGCAGTTGGTTAGCCCCAGGATTAATGATATATATTTCCAAAAAAAATGTATTTGATAGTCATTGTTTCAGTGGTAACCACCACCTTCTTCAAGAAAACGGAGGCAGAGACCCACCCTGCATTTACTCTAATTATTGTGAGTACGTCCTTGACTATAATATATATAATATAGAAATCATCAGGAAACACTCACAGATCACTGGGACAAATGCCTGGGAGCAATCAGTGCAGCCTTAATAGTTACAAAAAGAAATCATAGATGCACGCATAGGTCTATAAAAATAGTTCATTGTTTACCAAATATTGAACTATTTTTTATAGACTTGTGTGTGCATCTGTGATTTAATTTTGTATATATATATATATATATATATATATATATATATACACACACAAAAAAAACAGGCAAACAAATGGTCGATTTTCCTGTCCTACATAGGACCTTTATCAAGACATCTTGATAAAAGTCCTATGTAGGACCAAAATGTCAACCATTTTTTTGCCTATATATAATGAATGCCACACAGCGTTGGCCATAGGATTTGGCACTCTGTGCATGTTGGGGAACCGCTGCAATTCAATGGCAGTGATTCACACTGCAGCAATTTTTATGGGAGTAGCCTCCTTGGCCACGCCTGTCAGACTCACTGATTGGCCGGTTGTGGGCACAGTCCTCCCCCTGCTGTCCCAGGGAGGGTTGGACAGCAAACCAGAAACAGATTTTTAGATATATAGATATGTAATGAAAATTTAGAGCCCCACAATCTATATTACTGAGAAACGGGACTACCCATGAGCCTTTACATGCGATCTAAGCTATTTCTGTATAGGAGAGCAAATGGAGCCAGGAAAGATCTCACTGGTAGATATTAACTGGAGGAGTCACCTAGACATCAGGAATAACGTGACACCAGTATTAACACAGTATAAGAATGATGTAATCAATGACTAGTGAGCGTTTCCTAAGCCTCTTCTCTCCAGTCTGCTTTTACAGGCCTAGTGGAACACTGCATTACTATTGATGTGTTCTCAGTCTGATACTGATCCCTGCATCTAGAACATGGGTAACCAACCCTAGTCACTGAGCTATTACGTTGCTTGTTTTCAAGATATATCCTCTTGAACACAGATGGATAAGCTGCTGTCTATCATTGTAGTTCAGGAATGTCCAAACCTGTCTTTAAAGGTCTTTCACGGGCCAGAATTTAAGGCATACCTCCCAACATTTCAAATTGCCAAAGAGGGACACTTGTGTTTTAGGGGGTGTTGCTGGGGGCGTGGCTGGTGGGTGGGACGTTACCAAGAATTTTTAGGCTATTTCATGACCTATTGATACCGCCTTGTGTAACCAAGTAAATGACTTATAACAAGATCTAATTATTTTATTTACACATATTAATTTATAAACACACATACTGACATTTAAACAAACAATAATGTGAGTTTTACTGCTGTAGAGCAATATGATACACTTATATACACACCATGCAATCTGATCTCCTAAAAAGAGGGACATCGGGGTGGGAAAGAGGGACAGAAGGATTTGGGTCCAAAAGAGGGACTGTCCCTCCTAAAGAGGGACAGTTGGGAGGTATGTTTAAGGACATCCCTGATCAATAAAAGGAGAATTCATCAGTGGCTCATTCATTTGGAGTAACCCAACTATGCTATAGCAGGGTACTCCTAAATCCCTGCCTGTGTAGGCCCTTGCAGACAAGTTTGGGCACTCCTGATTTAATATATCCACATGTGCTCAGAGATATCCTACAAACATGCACTGTTGGTAGTTCTTAAAGTGATAGTAATGTTTCACAAAAACAGCAGCTCCAATTAATCTTCATAGTATTTGAGCCATAGAGAGTGTTATTTCATTACTGTGAGCATTGTAGTTCAAGAGTAATTGAACGATAAAGTATCCCCCTTCCGCCCTTTTACCTAGTGTAAGCCCCTACTCCTCAGATGTGGAATCCAGTCCATAGACTAGACCGCTCACATTAAGGGTCAATATTCTTACTGTGAGAACAATGAAAACCCTGCCCCCCTTGACAGGTTTCTCAGCTTTTTCCCTTATCTTAATTGAAGACTATCCCTCTCTGCAGTCTAACTGGACACTCCCTGCTGGTCTAAACTGAGCAGTGTTACATCAGTAGAAGGGATGGGAGGGGAATACTTTATCATTCAATTACTCTTGAACTACAACTCTGACACAATTGAAATAGCACTCTCCAGGGCCCAAATACTATGATGATTAATTAGAGATGCTTTTATTATGAAACATTACTATCCCTTTAAGCACTAGAGTTGTCTACACCTGTGTAAGAAAGAGCACCCACTAATGACATGGGGAGGAGAATGCAAGTAAAGTAATTTAAAACAGTAACAGATATAGGCATTTTGATTTTATTCACACTAAGCAGTGGCGTAACAATAGGGGTCGCACCTGTGACCGGGCCCGTCACTCTCAGGGGCCTGGCCGCCCCCTGCGACCCCCTCGCCACGGCCTGCAGCACAAGTGATCTCCCAGTGACCAGAGCTCTAGTAATGCAGAGCGATGGGAGATGACATAATCTCCCAGCGCTTTGCATTACTAACAACCGCGCGGGAGCATGACTCACTGCTAGACCACCAGGGACTCGAGGTAGGAGGAGGGGGCGGGGAGTAGGGGCATTGTGGAGAATGAGGGGCACTGTGGAAGGGGCATTGTGGAGAATGAGGGGCATTGTGGAGATTGAGGGGCAATATGGAGATGGGAGCATTGTGGAAGGGGCAATATGGAGAAAGAGGGGCAATGTGGAAGGGGCATTGTGATGGGGGCATTGTTGAAGGGGCAATGTGGAAGGGGCAACATGGAGAAAAAGGGGCATTGTGGAGATGAAGGGCCACTGTGGAGAATGAGGGGCATTGTGGAAGGGTCAATGTGGAGGTGGCCAATGTAGTTGAGGGGGGCCAATGTGGTCGGGGGGGGGGGGCCCATGGCAATTCTTGCACCAGGGCCCAGTGGCCTCTAGCTACGCCTCTGACACTAAGATAGCAGAGTACAAAATAATAAAAAAAATAAGGGTGACTGTCACAGACATTCAGAGTGTAATCAGTTTCTAAACATAAAACCTAAGGAGGTTATTTGTTTTAAAGCAGTTATAGATCTGTCTGTACACAACCTACAAGTGTTTATATGTTCATCTGAATGGAGTTGCACAATTAATCATGCTTTTAGTAAATACTAGGACTTATCCCAAGGTGAGACATGATACAGACTTAATCTCCACAACTACTGCCTTTTTATGATACTTGAAGAAAGCATCCAGTATAATCTGATCCCACAGATCAATACAAACTAAACTAATGCATTTTATAAATAACCACTTAAGCTGAAATTAGACTTTAGAAATAACTGATTAACTATAGAGGCTCTACAGAGGGTTTTTTCTTACGTATCTAATGTTTGAGAGCTGTCTGGAGATTTGAGTTCCAGTCAACCTTTGCTGGCTAGACAAGCAAGAAAACATTACACTTTTTATTAAAGGGATAGTGTTGTGTAGTATGGAAAAAATTATATTACAAGATGTATCCTGCTGTAACAGTTTTTTATTTGAAAGTTATTACAGCTTAAAATTGTATTTTTGGATGCAATACCTCTATGGCCTGAACTTTTACAGTGGTGCTGTTGCTGAAAAAAGCACTGCCTTAAATCTTGCCACAGAAATATTGCATCTGAGAAATTCAAATTTAAGCTGCAATAAATTTTGAGGTAGGTAGTGGGTCCTGTTATCTCTCTCTGGCATCCAGGGGGTTAATATTATATAAAAATCAAATGCATTTGAATTATAGTTTGCATTAGGAGCTTAAGACTAACTGATTAGGCAAAAGAGTGAGAAATTTGTTTTACATTATAATGGAACTGCAGTGTTTTAATTGTTTCAGGCTGTGTCAAGGTCACTGAAAGTTACAGAACCAAAGATGTATGGGCCGTGTGCTCAAAAGAAAGGTGGAGGAGTTCTGAGGCAAACCATTTCCACTCTAGGGGGCTAAAAAAATAAAAAAAAAATTCCATTGAGTTAAATGAGGATTTTAACCCATTAAAAGCTAGAGAGGACCTCTCTGGCATTCAAGGGGTTGAAATCCACATTTAAATTAATGGGAATTTTTAGTTCTCACCTAGCATAAGGCCCATAGTGATGCTGACGTATTAAGAATTGAGGGGAACTGCACCATAGTGGCCATTACTTTAAATTTGGTTTTTAACCCCCTGAATGCTAATGAAGTTTACAATAGAATGACCAGACGCCCCCGGATTAAGGGCACTGTCCCCGGCCAGAATGTGTCCCCGGATCTGTCTTTTGCAGCTGCATCAATAGGAAGGCATGGACGGCAGTACCTAAGCTGTATCTGCCGCCCAGTGCCTTCCCAACAAGTTAAAATGTCAGCCAGTGAGAGAGGAGAGTTTTGCAAGATACTGCTCTCTCATTGGCTGTAGTGCTTAGGATGGTGCACGCCACTCAAAGGAAGTGGAGCAGGAATGCAGGCAGCAGTAGGGCACCTCTTAAGCACTCCAGCAACTTTTAGTGAGTGACTGAGTGCCCCTGCCGGTGGTGAAACACTAATCCACCCGGGTAAAGCCATCCTAGCTGGTGAGTGATATGGGTGACACTAATCTTCTCAATGGTGGACAGTGTTGAGGTGGACAATGTGGGCATTGTGGTGTTAGGCAGTGTGGGCAATGTGGGATGAACAGTGTTGAGGTGGACAATGTGGGCATTGTGAAGGTGGGCAATGTGGTGTTACGCAATGTGGCCAGTGTGGAGGTGAGCAATGTGGAGTTGGCAGGATGGGCAGTGTGAGGAGGACAGGGTGGATAGTTTGCGGAGGAGGATGGTATGGGCAGTGTGGAGGTGGACAATGTGGACAAAGTGGAGGTGGGCAATGTGCAGTTGGAGAGTGTGGACAATGTGGGGTGAACAGTGTGTGAGGGTGAACAGTGTTGAGGTGGACAATATGGGCAGTGTGGACGCGGGAAATGGGGAGTTGGACAGTGTGGGCAATTTGGGGTGGACAGTATGGGCAGGACAGGGTGGGCAGTGTGTGGAGGAGAACAGGGTGGACAGTTTTGGAGGAGGATGGGGTGGGCAGTGTGGCCAATGTTTGTAGAGGTGGGCAGTGTGGGGAGGAGGACAGGGTGGATAGGGTGTGGAGTCAGACAGTGTGTGGAAGTGGTCAGTGTTGAGGTGGACAGTGTGGGGGTAGACAGTGTGTGGGGGGGCAGTGTTGAGGTGGACAATGTGCAGGTGGACAGGGTGGATAGGGTGTGGAAGTGGGCAGGGTGGGCACTGTAGAGTTGGACAGTGTGGACAGTGTGTGGATGTGGTCAGTGTTGAGGTGGACAGTGTGGGAGGGTGGATAGTGTGTGGGGAGCAGTGTTGAGGTGGACAGTGTGGAGGTGGCAGTGGTGGGAAGTGTGTGTAAGTGGACAATGTGGACAAAGTGGGCAGTGTGTGTGCAGGGTATAAGGGTGGACACAGTGTGGGCAGTGTTTGGACAGCGTGTGGCGGTGGACAGGGTGTGGACATAGATAGGGTGTGGAGAAAAAAAAATGTCCCCAGATTTCGTTGTAAAAATCTGGTCACCTTAGTTTACAATACATCACAAAGCAATGAGTTGGAGATTTTTCTAGCATTCACAGAGTTAAAATCCCAGTTTAAAACAATGGGAATGTAGGGAATGTCTCTCAGTCCCTATGATATAGACAAACCTGGGAACTCTCAGGGTTTTTACCTAAATCTCAGGCTATCAGGGTGAATGGCCAGATTCTCAGGATGAGAAACTCCAGCGTTTCCTCTTATGTGATTAATACCAATTTACTGCTTATGTAATATCCAAATTAGTGACATTTCTACCAGAAAGGCAGAGGGAGAAGACCTGCTTGTCTTGTGAGTGTGTAAGAAGTGACATACCTCCCAACATTTCAATGGCCAAAGAAGGACACTTGTGTTTTAGGTGGTGTTTCTGGGGGCGTGGCTTGTGCACGGGACATTACTGAGAAATTTTAGGTTACTGTGTGACCTATTGACACCTCTTTTGTAAATGAGTAAAGTATTTAGAGCAAGACCAAAGTATTTTATTTATACAGATTCATTTACAAACACATATACTGAAGATTAACTAAACATGTATGTGAGTTTCATTGCTGTGGAGCAATGTGATAGACTAATATATACAACACTCACTCTGATGTCCTAAAAAGAGGGACACCAGGGTAGAAAAGAGGGACGGGGGATTTGGGTCTTAAAGACGTACTGTCCCTCCTAAAGAGGGACACTTGGGAGGTATGAAGTGATATCTCAAAACTGTAACATGTTAAAGGTTCCATGAAGACTGATTGGATCATCTCTGGGGTAGACCAAACATTGACACAGCACCGAGAATCTACTTTCTTGGGATCGTTAAGGGTTAATATTTCAAAGATCTCAGGGTGAGCTCATATCAAAAGTTACCAGGTATGGATATAGATGGTTAACTCCAGTTTCAGTGCCTGCCTCTCTGTCTTATTTTCCTTTCAGCCATTATAGGTAGGCCTTGTTCTTCTTCAGGGGTTCCACAGAACACAGCTTGGGAACCACTCTATTAGATTAATATAATTACTAACTGGGATATTAAAATAGTAAAAGTTTAGCACTATAAATAAAATCTCTACCCAATTTAAATTTCTAAATTTAGGGAAAAGAGTTTCCTGTAGACTTGCGTGTGTAAAGTGCTTTATTACCTATGCAGCATGTATTATAATACAGATGTAGCCCTACTTATTGTACATAATTTCCCTCACTTTCTGGAGTTTTGGGATAAAGGACCACAAACACCAAAATAATAAAATAGGTTGATATAAGTTTACATATCACATTCTTGCAGCTAGCATATGTAAAAATTATTTATGTTATATGCCTGAACTATTATCCCGGGGGGGGGCAGGGTTTTCATTGTTCTCACAGTAAGAAGATTGTCCCTTGCTGTGAGCTGTCTGTTGTCAAGACCAGATTCCACATCTGAGGGGAAGCAGCTTACACTAGGTAAAAGGGGAGGCAGGGGATACTTTATCATTCAATTAGTCTTGAACTACAACTCTGACAGTACATAAATAACACTCTCTATGGCTCAGATACTATGAAGATTAATTGGAGCTGCTGTTTTTGCGAAACATTACTATCCCTTTAAGTAAAACTGAGCCTCATGCATTTGAATGGAAATTAAATGTCAGACTGAGATGGTTAAACTCAGAAAATGTGTAGTTAAGGACAATTACATGTGTAACTGTATTCTGGTGACAGGGACATGGCTTTAACCCTTTGATTGCCAGACCCTCTCTGGCACTCAAACGGTTAAATTGCAAAAAAAAAAGTTGGTGGCCTATATTTTGTTTCTTATTGCAGAAACACACAATAGCTGACCTAAAGCAAGGAAACAAAACTGAAAAATGTAGGTTAAACATGAAACACAATAATCATTGCACAATATGATTATGAACAACAAAGTACAGCCTTGTATTTTAAATCGTCCCAGATTATATTTTCATATTTGTGGGAGTAAAGAGCATTAGTCAGTGTTATCCAACTGGGTTTGAAAGTTTATGCTAATCCCAGCAGAGAAAAGTATGCCTAATTCACTACAAGGCAAGCCAGAGATAAGGAAACTCCATTTAGTAGGTCGGATGGATGTTTGAGACTATAATATATTTACCATTGTGCCGTCAGTCCTATCGCACCCGAATCAGGCTTTTATCTATGCAACTTTACAAATACAGCAGTGTATAGTGTTGAAAATCATCAGTATGTGTAATGGAGATTTCAGAACAACCTTGATACGATTTGTTATTGTTCTAATTCATTTATTTTTCAACAAACCATAGTTCTTTAACCCTTTAAGGACTAGAGGAGTGTGCAACACATTTCTTTGTAATGTGTTGCTCACCCTTGTGGTTCTTAAACTGGATTTCCTAGGTGCATGGGGGTATAGTATTATTCTCTTGTATACAGAGCAGTGCATTGCTCACCCATCTGGTCCATAAAGGGCTAACCCCTTAGTGACCGGCCAGCACTTAACGCCCACAGAACATTTTTTTTCATTTTTAAAAACGATTTTTGGGACATACACGTATGTCCTCTGTCCACCTGGGATATCCGTTCCGGACATACATGTACGTCCTCGGGTGGTAAGGGGTTAAGCTGGATTTCCTAGCTACACTGTGGTATGGTATTAACCTCTTGAATACAAAGCAACCTTTGAGCTCAAAGGTTTAACGTCAGGGTTCCCAGTTTTATTGCATTTCCCTAATACCTACTAATAATAAACCCCCATTTATCTTGACCCTTTGAGTGGTGTGAAATGCATTGCAAAATAATATTTTGCACACCCATACCTGGGTACTATGTCTTGTGCACTCCCCACAGGGGAGTCCTGTCATGCCGCTGGGGGAGATGAATGATGCAATTCACATAAAAAAGGAGTGGGGTTGGAGCTTAATGGACATGGAAACAGTAGGAGGAAAAGTATGGGGAAGGAGGAAAAGTGGCAGGGAGTGGGAGGAACAGACTGGTAAGGAGCAGAGGTGGGAAGTTTCATTAGAAATTCCCTACATCTAGAGAATCAGCCTCTGCCCCAGAGTCCCGGCAATCAGTAGCGAAAACCGGAGTCTCTTGGGTAAAACTGTAGAGTTCCCAGCTATGTACATACCCCTCTGGCACTCAAAAGTTTAATCCTACCACTATGGAGGCCACTATAAATCAATTCTGGTTGGACTGGTTGGACAAAATTAATCTTTCATTATTACTGTATATCATGCCTATGGTACTGGACATGATTCCTGGATGATGGACTCCAGAAGACCAAATTCCACCTACTGAAGTCTTCTTATGAAGGAAAGACAATTCATTGGGAAGAAATTGGGTTCTTGAGTTATTATGCATTAATTTGTGATAAAATTGAGATAAAATCTCCAGCATGATGAACTATCCAATTCCTATGTTGTCCTGTGGATCCTATGCAATACTACCTTTCCAGCTTGAGAGATCTTAGGACAGGGGAACTCAAACCTGATCTCATCCCCCTCCCCCCAACAGTTCAGGTTTTAAAGTTCTCCTCATGGGAACACAGGTGAATCAATCTGTGGTTCAGTCTTTCAGAAAGATCATCCTCAGTTAACAACATTCACTTGTGTTTAACCCTTTGAGTGCCAGAGGTTATCCAACACATTGCTCTGCAATGCATTGTGAACCCCTCTGGCACTAGGGTTGCCACCCAGTCGGTATTTTACCGGCAGGCCGGTAAAAAATTGGCTTCTGTCCAATGTTAAGTCTAAGGAGGGAATGCCATGGCCGGTATTTTTTGGAAGAAAAGGTGGCAACCCTATCTGGCACTCAAAGGGTTAATTTGGGATATCCTGAAACCGTGCACTATTGGGGGGATAGGGGCTTGAGGACAGGTTTGAGCACCCCTGTCTTGGGGCATAGGCTCCATAGCATAACATAGGAAATGGAGAGTGTATGTCTCCTTTATCACACCTTTATCTCAATGCATCTCTCCCCTGAAATCTGAAAATGAAGAATCATGTCCACTGTTAAGTATGTGATGTCCTCACAGGATTGAACTATATGGTCTGTATTATGATATTAAGATAAATCTGTTTTTTTTTTGTTGGAAATATTATTGTGTTTTTAAGTACTGAAGAACATTAGTATAAGAGATTGTTTTTATGTTAATACAATTCCTCTTTAAAATAGGCAATGAAACCAAATTCTTTAGTGCTTCCGTTACAAATCTCTCACCACTTCTCATGGCCAACGAGGGACACGTGTTTTAGAATGTGTTTCTGGGGTGTGGTTGGTGGGAGAGGCATTACTGAGAATTTTTAGATTATTTCATGACCTATTGAAACCTCTTTGTGTAACTAAATAAATGATTTAGAACAAGACCAAAGTATTTTATTTAAGCAGACTCATTTATAAACACAAATACTGAAGTCTAATCAAACATTAATGACTTTTTTTTTTCCTGTGGAGCAACGTGCTACACTTTTATACACATTACACACCCACCAGAGTGGGAAAGAGGGACAGTGGGAGGAACTGTCCCTCTTAAAGAGGGACATGTGGGAGGTTTGTCTCTACCTAATGCAAATTTACTAGGCTACTTATAGCATAAATGGTTCTATGCATGCTGCCTGCTCCAAAGAGGTACTAGTTGGGATGTGGATGGGCATTTCGTTATGTTCTTTTCTTCTGCACCTTGTTTAATGGTAGGAAATTGGCATAACTTTATTTTCTCATGCATGCTACAGGAGAGAAGTAAGGGGCTTGTACACACATCCACATGTAATAAGTCAATGTCTGAACATATTAAAATGAACTGTGCCTGCAAATTCATACAGTCCTCCCTATATGTGTTGATTTGTGACTACCACTGAGTTTGTGGAAGATTGAAATATTTTAAACAACGTCATTTTGTTATCCGTTAGTTATTTTTATGTGTAGTAATCACTGTAATTGAATCTTGCCAAGGAGAAACAATTAAATAAAATTCACATAAAATCATAAATGGGAATTTTTTGTTTAGAACTCCCCATAGAGGGGAGTCCTGTGGTGCTGCTGGGGGAGAAAAAGGACTCGATTTGCATAGAAAAGGGGCGGTACTTAGTTGTGAGTATAGGCGGAGCTTGTAAAGTGAATTAAAAAAATAACGAATAGGTGGGGGAAGGAGGAGAAAAAGGGGCGGGAAGTAGGAAGAACACACTGGGAAGCAGCAGAAACTCCCCAATCTGGAGAATCAGCCTCTGCCCCGGAGACCCGATAGTTTCGGAGCCAGATCCTGAGAGTTCCCAGCTATGTGTACAAGTAACTGGTAGTTATCTGATAATATGTTTGTCTAGTAGTTGTGCTTAGTTACCAAAACCTACTATGTTTCAAATATAGTAGATATTTATACTGTATTAACCATTTGGATGATAGGGAGGTCACAAACGTTGGAGACCTCCCAAGCATTCAAGGGGTTAAAGACTAAAAGATATCAGAACCACAGCTCTGGAGAAGCAGATATTATTGAAAGTGCTAGGATCAGAAGCTCAGTACATTGTGCAGCTCACAACATCTCTGATAATCTATTAACTGAGCAGTGACAAAGCTCAGTACTGAATCATTTGCAGTATTGAAAGGTCAACAGTAATGACTGGGTGGAAATAATGTTACTTCGGCATTCAGGAACATTTTGGACTTTTTTTTTTATTGCTAAATATATATTTTTTTACCTGCTTATTAGTTTGTTTGTGTCAGGCTATAACTTTCCTCTTTTAATACCGACTTTTACAAGCTTCTTTTTAAGACACATAAATCACGTTGTGTTTTTGTTCTCGTGTGCATGGAAAAAGGCTGTGATATGCAAGACTACGCCGTGATTAAATCTATAATTAATGCTGCTTTGTCTTCTGAAATAATAATTGGTTATAGGACAGGGATGGGCAACCTGAGGCCTTCCAGCTGCTGCCGGACTACAACTGCCATCATTCTCCGCCATCCAACGTCTAGTGGGCATACCTGGGTACTCTCAGGGTTTCAGGGTGAAGGGTCAGGTTCTCTGGGTGAAAAGTCCTGTGTTTCCTAGTATATGATTTACACCAATTTACTGCTTACTTAACCCTTTGAGTGCCAGAGTTGTGTTCTGTGCCCATCTGGCACTCAAAGGGTTAATGTCAAAATTAGACACATTGCTGCTAGAAAGGCAAGGGAAATCCTGCTTGTCTTGTGAGTGTTTAAAAAGTGATATCTTAGAACTGTACCGTGTTAACGGTTGATTGTATCTTCTCCGCTTTAGTGCATGCACTAACATAGCACCTACAATCTCTTCTTTTTTGGTAGCGATAAGGGTTAATATTTCAAAGAGCTCAGGGAGTACTCATTTCAAAAGTCCCCAGGTATACTAGTGGGGAATGACTGGCCTTATAGCCTGACAGCAACTGGAGGGCCTCATGCTGCCCCCCATTAGTGTAATCTTTATGTTATAAATGAATGATTTTGTACTTGTACTTTCATTGAGATTGATTTTTGTGTCAAAGTAAAATGAACACCTCCTAATAACCCCAATTTACCGTACGAAAATTCTAATGGCACCTATGAACATACCTGGGAAGTCTCCGGTTTTGCCCCGGAGACTCCAGATTTCACAGTGAATAACCGGGTCTCCGGGGAAGTCTCTCAATCTCCAGGATGTTCTCCATCCTGCCCAATTTCCTCCCATTCCCCGCCCTCTTACCCTCATTAAACATACATTTTGCCCTTTTTTTTGTATCCACCCCCCCTTGCGATGAAGCCCCGCCCCTTTTATGATGAAAATTGCATAATTTCCCTCCCCTATTGCGCTGGCAGGGCTGCCCCCCGGGTAGCCCTGCCTGTAAAGTTCCCAGGTATACCTATTAATTGTGTTCTGTGCATTTCTACAAAATATAACATCTTCAATTAGTCCTGTGTAATGAGCTGAAATAGCCAGCTTCATAAATAGGGTTATCACATTTTTCCCTTTAAAGGAATAGTAATGTTTCACAAAACAACCCGATTAATCTTCATAGAATTTGAGCCGTGGAAAGTGTTATTTCAATACTGTCTGATTTGTAGTTCAAGACTAAATGAATGATAAAGTATCCCCCTCCCGCCCCTTTTACCTAGTGTAAGCCGCCTCCTTTCAGATGTGGAATCTGGTCTCTTGACCAGACAGGTTGCAGCAAGGGACAATCTTCTTACTATGAGCATAAGGAAGATTGTCGCTCTCTGCTATCCATCCAGACAGTCTTGCTGCTCTGAGGTGAGCAATGTTACATCAGTAAAAGGGGCAGGAGGGGGATACTTTATCATTCAATTACTCTTGAACTACAATTCAGACAGTATTGAAATAATGATCTCCACTGCCCAAATACTATGTAGATTATTCAGCGCTGCTTTTTTGTTAAACATTGCTATTCCTTTAACCCCTTAATGACCAGCGGTCCTGGGGTGTGTGGTCCTTTAAGGACCAGATATGGAATTTCAGCGTGCCGCCCCATGTGACTGATCACGGAGGAACTGAAAGAGATCACTCTGGTCTTGGAGCGACCAAATTCAGTCCCCGGTATTACTCACCGCGCTCCTGCAGGAGCGCGGTGAGTAATAGTACGTGACGTACCAGGACCGTCACTGGTCCTTAAATGCCGGACCAGCGTGACGGTCCGGGTACGTCACCGGACGCGAAGGGGTTAAAGGGAAAAGGTGATAACCCTATTTATGAAGCCGGCTATTTCAGCTCATTACACAGGTCTAATTGAAGGTGTTTTCTTTTGTAAAAATGCACAGAACAAAATTCATAGGTGCCATTAGAATTTTCGTACGGTAAGTAGGGGTTATTAAGAGGTGTTCATTTTACTTTAACACAAAAATCAATCTCAATGAAAGTTCTAGTACAAAATCATTCATTTATCACATAATGATTACACCAGTGGTGGGCAGCATGAGGCTCTCAGTTGCTGTCAGGCTACTGGGTTGGCCTGGGATTGATATTAACCCTTTGAATGCCACGGGGGTATGCAACGCATTGCTTTGCATTCTGGAACTAAAGTGGTTAACAGTTCAGTACTCCAAGACCATCACATGATAAAGTTACTTTAAGGAAAGGGAGATTTCTTTATAGATGAACAGATTGGCATAGCTGGGAACTCATCAGATTTCACCTGGAGACTCTGGATTTAGTGCAGTGTCTCCGGGTATGGTATATACCGTATGCGCCCGTATATCCTGTGAAGCTGTGAACTTGTGACCTATGCTACATCACATAGCACAGGTCACATGATGAGATGATGACCAACACTGCGTGCATGGTGTCAGCCTGGTGCAAGAGGAGAGCGAGAAGCAGGGAAGGCGTAGGCGCAGAGAACCCCGTACTGGCCACCAATGTGCAATGTTGTTATGTAAGTTCTTTGGAGTTAATTTTCACTGTGGTGGAATGGCTGGGAGTGAAGTTACATGCTTCTTTAACCCTTTGAGTGCCAGAGTGGTATGGAATGTATTGCAAGCAATGTATACTGTACCCCTCTCGCACTCAGTGGGTTAAACGTGGTACTTTTTTTTTTTTTTACCTCCGGGAGAGTTATTACTGAAATATCCCAGGTATGCAGATTGGCACAGATGTCTTGGTACCCTTGGTTTGTCAGTCTGTGCACAGACTGATTAGATCAGTAATGTACATCCAGTTAAATATGGTAGCAAAGGTGTTTTCTTGTTTTCTTTTTTTTAAAACTGTGAGTTATTTCTAAAAATTCCCAGGTATGCTGATAAGAGATGTTGTGGGGCTGCGACATAACTATGAGGACTTCCCAATAGGTCACATCTGCGCCAGAGTCTATTTATGCATCTGTGAAAATACTGTATTTTTGTTTTAGGGCTCTACAATGACGAGTTATGCCACTGGGGGCTGCATAAGAGCAAACATGGTAAAGTGTGATAATGTCCCTTTAAAGTGTTAGTAATGTTTCAAAATAAAAGCAGCTCCAATTAATCTTCATAGTATTTGGGACATGGATAGTGTTATTTCAGTACTGTCAGAGTTGTAGTTCAAGAGTAATTGAATGATAAAGTATCCGTCTCCCTCCCCTTTTATTGATGTAACACTGCTCACCTCAGAACAGAAAGGTGGTGTCCAAGTGGATTGCAGATAGGGAGAATTGTCACTTAAAATAAGGGAAAAACCTGTCAATGGGGGCAGTGCTTTAATTGTTCTCACAGTAGGAAGATTGTCCCTTGCTGAGAGCTGTCTGGTCTTAAAGGGATAGTAATGTTTCATAATAAAAGCAGCTCTAATTAATCATCATAGTATTTGGACTTTGGAGAGTGTTATTTCAATTCTGTCAGAGTTGTAGTTCAAGAGTAATTCAATGACAGAGTATCCCCCTCCCGCCCCTTTTACTGATGTAACACTGCACAGCCAGAGCAGAAGGGAGGTGCCCAGGTAGACTGCAGAGAGAGACAATCTTCAATTAAGATAAAGGAAAAACCTGAAAAACTTTTCAAGGGGGCAGGGCTTTCATTGTTCTCATAGGAAGAAGATTGTCCCCTGCTGTTATCTGTCTGGTCTATGGACTACATTCCACATCTGCGAAGAGATGGCTTACACTAGGTAAAAGGGGCGGGAGGGGAAACTTTGCTTGTGAATATCTCTCAAACCATAAAGGTTTGAGAGATAAGACTTATATCGTTCTTCATGTTTTTTTATGTCTACAAAGTAAAATAAAGATAAAACGAAATATTACTATCCCTTTAAGACCAGATTCCATATCTGAGGGTAGGTGTCTTACACTAGGTAAAAGGGGTGGAAAGGGGATATTTTATAATTCAATTACTCTTGAACTACAACTCTGACAGTACTGACATAACACTCTCCATGGCCCAAATACTATGAAGAGTAATTGGAGCTGATTTTATTTTGAAACATTACTATCCCTTTAAGTAAGCTGTACAGTATGATTCCTCATGGAAAATCAAAGACTTTGGGTTAGGGATTTATCATTTGCTGGAAAAATATCAGTCACACAATTGTTGGGATTATATTATTATTACTGGCAACAAATCTATGCTTATAGTAAGAAGATTGTCCCTTGCTGTGTTCTGTCTGGTCTTAAGGCCAGATTCCACATCTGAGGGGAGGTGGCTTACACTAGGTAGAAGGGGCGAGAGGAGGATACTTTATCATTCAATTACTCTTGGACTACAACTCTGACAGTTGAAATAACACTCTCCATTAGGGTGACCACACGTCCCGGAATGCCCGGGACTGTCCCTTATTGGGGGTCTGTGTCCCGCGCCCCGGGTCACCCCCCACCGGGAGAACAAAGAGTCCCGGAATGGAGCAACACGTACCAGTCCAGCCAGCCAATGAAATATATTTGCTAAATGGTCCTTCTTGGCTGGCTGAGCCTGACAATGAAGACCATATAGCAAATACATTTCATTGGCTGGCTGTACTTGTGCGTGCAAGACAGCGGGGATGGAGCAGGTATGCTGGAGCTGCAAGTGAGACCAGCGACTGAGACTCCCGCCGGCGCTGTCCATCTTTCTGAGGCTGACACAGAGTAAGAGTTCCCACTGGGAACTCTTACTTTGTGTCAGCCTCAGAAAGATGGTTAGCGCCGGAGGGAGCCTCAGCCGCAGGAGCAGGGTGACCACATGTCCTGGAATGGCAGAATGGAAATGTGGTCACCCTACTCTCCATGGCCCAAATACAATGAAGATTAATTGGAGCTGCTTTTATTTTGAAACATTACTATCCCTTTAAGTAAGCTGTACGGTATGATTCCTTATGGAAAATCAAAGACTACGGGTTAGGAATTCCTCCTTTACTGGAAAAATATCAGTCACACAATTGCTGGGATCATATTATTATTATTATTGGCAACAAATTTAGTTTTTATCAACATGCTGGTAAAATACTGGCTATGCCAAACCATACATCTGGCTGGGTCCAAGGAAAATGTTTAACCGTTTGAGTGCCAGAGGGGTGTGCATTGCAACACAATGTTTTGCACACTGCTCTGGTACTCCAAACCTTAGCTACTTCCAAAATCTATTAGTTCTCTTTTAGAAAGCTTGAATAATGTATCTGGGGTCCTATTCATAAAGACAAAGAAGAGCAATTCTGTAGCAATCAAACTGGGGACAAATAAAAATGACCTTTGATGTAAATGGGGATTTCAAAACCTTGACTGCTGGAGTGGTCTCTGGCTCATTGGAAATCGATGCACTAGAGGATTTTCTAGCATTCAAAGTGTTGAAAACTAGTATTAAAGGGACACTAATGTCCCATAAAATTTTTTTGTTATTTTGTAGATTAAAAAAAATAAATTATGTGGCGCAAATCTCATCTCTCAAACCTTTATTGTTTGAGAGTTATTTGGTGCTAAAGTTACCCCCTCCCTTCCCTTCTCCTGATGTCAGCATTTTGCTGACAGCAGGAGATCCTGGCCCTGGGACCAGCCGGCGGCTCTGCAGCAGAACCGAAATAGCGATATTGGAAAATAATTACTTCATTGGAACGGGCTACAAAGTGTGCCTGGTTTGTAGGCATACTTTGTAGACCATTCAATTTAAGTAATTATTTTCCAATATCGCTATTTCGACCCTGCTGAAGAGCCACTTCGTGTCGGCCAACACAGATCTCCTTCTGTCAGCTTTACAGCTGACATCAGGTGAGAGGGAACTTTAGATGCAAATATCTTTCAAAACATAAAGGTTTGAGAGAGAGGATTTGCGCCACATAATTTATTTTTTTTTAATCTACAAAACAACTAAACATCTTTATGGGACATTACTGTTCCTTTAAAACTTGTCCCCTTTGGAGCAGCTGCAAACCCGGGAGCCTTCAGGCTGGGAATTGGTGGGGATATGCTGTTCTTCAGTTACCACCTTCCTCCACGTTACCCATCCCTGGCCTAAGGGTCTAATTGTGAGGGGCTTTTCAAGCATGTTGCCAACACTCACTGTGTCAGATGATAGGTGTGGCCTACGCATTTCACTTGTACGAGTTACACTCTTCTGGTTTATTTACCAGTTAGTATATTGAAGGGTTATATATATATGAATGTTAGCAAATTCATTTACCAGATTATGTTCTTACTAGTTGAACAGCCCGTTACACGGGCCACAGTGCCTCTGGCAGCCGGTCGCGGGGCAGTCACGCGCAGCAGAGACTGCCTGCGCCATGGTTGATAAAGAGCTGGACGCTCCTTCGGAGCGCCCAGCTCTGTATCAGCCGCGGCGCGGGCAGTCTGTACTGCGCATGACTGCCGCACGCGCAGCAGTGTCTACTACGCATGTCGGGCATTACACACAAATTAGCGAATTATTATATAGGATGTGCTACACAATTTTTTTTATAAGTTTGTTTTATAAGTTAAAGGAACAGTAGACTCATTTCAAATGTAATTACAGCTCAAACTGTCTCATAGGCCTATTTTATAATGCAGTCTAAAGGAGAGCATTGGTCATGATAAATTATACATACTAAGTGATAGGAACAGTGCCATTGAATGATCACAAAAGAAAATTGCAGTTTAGCATAAAAACATTTTGAGCTGCAATACCTTTGGAATAAAAACAGTGAGAGTATGCCTGTTTTTCTCAGTAGGAACAGCACCCTATCATATTTTTCTATAAAATTAAAAATAAAAAAAAAAACAAATAAAAAAAAAACTTTTTTTATTGCTCCTGTTAGTAGGGTTAGGCAAAAATAATGTTGGTCCTGGAATTTCCCCAGGTCAGTATGTGTGGTTCTATGGCTAGCACTGCAGTGAGGCAAGTCTATGGGGATCAGGACTTGTGGTTGTATAGCTACCAGTGGGCCAAGGTTGGGGATCAGTATGTGTGGTGCTATGGCTACCAGTGAGACAAGGCTAGTAGACGGGATGTGTAATTCTATGGCTATTAGTGCAGTGCTACAAGGTTGGGGGTTTGTATGTGTGGTTCTATGGCTACCAGTGGTATTAGGTTGGGAGGTTCAGTATGTGTGGTTCTTTGGCTGCCATTGCCGTGGGAGAAGGCTGGGATGTTAGCATGTGCATTTTTTGGTTTCTGTGGGACAAGGCTTGGGGTCAGTATGTGTTGTTCTTTGGCTACCAATGCAATGGGACAAGGCTAGTTACAAGTGGGACAAGGCTGGGGCCACTAGGTGTGTCTATATGGCTACCAGTGGAACTAGACTGGGTGTCTATGGTTACCATAAGGACTAGTCTTGGGGTTGGTATGTGTCACTCTATGGGACAAGGCTTGGGGAGGGTGTCAGAATGTGTGGTTCTATGGCTACCAGTGGGACAAGGATAGGGAGTCTGTATGTGTGGGTCTATGGATAATGTTGGACAAGGAGGAGGCCAGTATATGTGGTTCTATGGCTACCAGTGCAGTGGAACAAGGCTTGGGGTCAGTATGCGTGGTTCTGCGGCTACAGTGGGACAAAAGCTGGAGGTCAGTATGTGTGGTTCTATGAATACCATGAGACAGGGCATGGGGGTCAGTATATGTGGGCCTGTGGCTGCCATGGGACAAGGCTGGGAGTCAGAGGTCAATATGAGTGGTCCTACAGGGACAGTAGGACAAGGCTCACTGGTCAGTATGTGTGATCCTACAGTTACCAGTGCAGTGGGATCCAGAGGAGCACTGTAGGTAAAATGTACATGATGTGCTATGACCATCACCAGTTCTTAAGGGTATAAACTACGTGACGGTCAAAGCACGTCACGTGGTCCTTAAGAGGTTAAAAGCAGTTTAAGATTACCATGTGCTGTAGTGGGTGGAGTTTGTATTCTGTGGTTCTGCTAGCAACTGTCATGACAGATTGAAGTTTTTATCTCTTGCACAAAGGCACAAGTGTAAATTTCATAGGGACCGTAAGGGTTTTCTGATCGTAATAATATAAGCTGGGTATTTATTATTTGCATAATCTTGGATGGGAAAGATCCAGTTGGTTGATATCTGCTAATCCAGAATTTGTTTAATGAGTAATCTTTGTGTCAGCTCGGATTCATTTTAAAATATCATGATATGATACCTGTTTTTTTTTTTAAGGGAACTTTCATTTCAAGGGCAAATGCTCTTCTAGGTCCTTCACAGGCAGGTAATTAAACTAATACTTTAATTGCTCATGCAAGCGTTTTCACAGATAAATAAATACCAATCTTTGGTATTTGTTCACGAGTTTCTGGAATAATAGCTATAATATGAAGTAGCATGACCCCACTTGAGTTAAGAAAAAAAATCAAAGCTTGTTACATTTTAATGCAAATGTTACCTTTTGTAAATGGATAGCCTGAAAGAAATGGTTCCCATGGCAACAATTCAAACTAGTAACCTGTTTATCATATATTTTGTGTGAAGCGGATGTTGGAAAGCTAAATTTGAAGGGGAGAGTTCCTCTTTTTATGTCAGCTGTTTTGTTTTTAGGAGACACAGCATTATTCCAAACATAATTTAGAAAATATTATCTATATTTCAATTTGTTTTGCTTATGGAACAAATCCAAGAGAATCATCATCAACAGGAAATGGAATAGCTATTACGTAAATGTTTTTTTTTGCAATGTTTATTTAAATCTCGCTACTTTAGAGAGTTTCATTCACTCTTATCCAAGTTAAATTATGTATTTTCTAATGTGTCTTGATTCACATAAACTATCTGTATTATTATTATAAAATTCTGACAATGTACAGTTCTACACGTACTATTGCTATCTGTCCCGTAAGGAAGATTTTAAGGATCTATTGATACAAGTATATAAATGAAAAAAAATATTAAGGCTGATAAAGTCCACTTTAAAGCTTAGGCAGATGAATTAATTAGTGAGGATAAGACTGTAGCAGACAACTTAAAGGGGAAATATCACCCCTATACAAGTTTGGCTTAAAAGTAAGTTTATAGAATGACTAGCTGGAATACCATTGGGCCATATGTTCAAAGGGATAACGACAAAAAATTGTCATATGAAAGACAAAAATAAGTCATTGAATGCATGAACGACATATTTTCTATAGAGTATACGACAAAAATATAGTAATGTCCGTTGTGTACGACACAACTCCAGAATTGACGGGCAAAGGGGCGTGGCTAAACTATTCTCCAGTGTCGTAGAGAGGAAAAGAAAATTTGTCGTAACTAACGACAAAAAAATGTCTTTCAAAAGACAAAATTTGTACGTTAAGAAAAAAGTGGAGGGAATGTGTTCTGAATATGAGAATTTTTGTCTTTAGTTAAGACATTTTTGTCGTTAGTTAAGACATTTTTAAAGACATTTTTGTTCTTAAGACATTTTTTAAGACATTTTTGTCTTTAGTTAAGACATTTTTTTGTTGTTCCATACGACAATTTCAGTCAGGACAAATTAATGATCCCAACGATACTGTACTTTGAAAAGTCATTAAAAACGACAAAAGCTATTTCGCTACTTCTTTGAACATATGGCCCATTGTCCTTTTTTTTTTTTTTTTAATCCGTTGTTTGGCTGAAATTAAACGTTTAACGATGATCTTGTGCATTCCTTGCTCTGTACCGCAGTCTGTCTCTCTTCCTCTGCTCCCCTCCCTTGATCCAGCCTCCTCCAATGACGGAGGATTTGTGCATGTAAGCTGGAGCTCTCTTATTGGTCAGAGAGCACTCCAACTTACATACAGAAATCCTCCATCATTGGAGGAGGCTGGATCAAGGTAAGGGAGCAGAGGAAGAGTGACAGACTGCAAGGGTATAGTGCTAGAATGCATGTGTGTGAACAAAGACAGACCACTGTGCAGTCTTGCTGCTGCCTAAGCCGGGTAAAGGTGCCAACTGCAATGTTGGAAAGCAGAGAACAGTTGAGCCGGACTATGCTCAGGATGACTGGGCAAGATGTGTAGAAATGGCCACAAGTGGAGTTCTAGAGATGATTGTCATACAGTTACACAGGACTAGACAAGATACTGGAGACTGCAGTTTCAGGGACTGATCACTCAGAGGAGTAGCTGGAGTCAGGCTTCAATACAGAGACTGAACACAATATCAAATCACTGGAGTTAGGCTGAAGTACAGACATGGAACACTGGTGGTAGTGTATGGGAAACAAGCAAGATCATCACAGTTCTGGGCCTAATACTTTTCAGTTTCTTTATTAATTTAGCAAATTTATTAAAACCTGATACTTTCCCTTTAACTTCACATAATATTTTGTAATTTCACCTAGGACCACACAATGCTAAGCACTTGCATCTGCAGTGGTCTGAAAAATACAGAGTGCTCATCTTCACACATTGATGAGGTTTCACATCTGGATTCACACATTGTGCAGACTGTATTGTGTGAACTAGTTTATCTTATAAGGGGAGATCCTAGGGAGATCTAAACTGTATTGTATTATCCTTGACTTTGGGGTGTCCCTTTCACCACTGGGTAGCTGCCTACTTTGTCCTTTGGTTCAAATAAAGATCCCTTTGACTGGCATACGGTCATGGCTTCACAGTTTAAAACTATGGCTTAAGCCACAGACATAATTTTCTACAATGTTGTTCCTGTATTCTACAACCGCAGTCTCCACTTTCTTTGTTGGTACCTATGATGGCTGTGTATGCAGCCTCTGGAATTTGAGAACTTCCAAGTCTTGACATTCAGTTTCAAGGTGGGATCTCAAAATCAGCTTCAGGGCTCAGTTTCTGTATCCTGAATTGGCTGTATAATGCTTCTCTGCTAGCTCTGCTGGGTTTTGTCCTATGACAACAGGTATAATGAAGTGATAGTGTCCAGTGACTAATTCCCTTTAATGGTGGAAGTGCTTCAAATAGTATTTGGGGTCTGGGTGAGACCCAGCGCATTTTAAACCAGTCAGGTTCTCAAGGGATAGAAACCCATCTTTTCTTGTTTCTTCCTTTTTTGCAATATAAATTGTACAGGAAAATAAATTGTCTTATAAACAAACAAGGATCAATTTTGACTGTAGAAATAGATCATAAGTTGCATTGCAAGGCTGGTTACCAACATATAACAATACACAGATTATTGGCTCGTTCATTGATAATTTAATATTCTTATCACACTAAGATGGTAAAATATTATAATGATTTTTAATAACGACACTAATGAAATGATGGTGATGATAAATCTGCACACAACCTTTGAGTCACGGGTTTGAAATGTAACATAATAGGATCTTTATGCTTTCTTGGTTGATTAAATGAAGTCTAATAATAACTTTGTCATAACAAGGCTAATGTGGAACATCTCTGTGACGATCTCCTCACAGATAAATCCCTGTATCCATTAGTTATTATATAAAGTAAACCTCAAGATAAGGTGTTAATAGAGGAGCCAAATGTATAACAAATTGTGCTGCCATTAACATGTTACTAATAAGGTAGATCTATACCAATGTAAGCTTATGGGATCAGTGCATTGAAAAAGTCTAACTGAGCCTGTTTAAGCGTAACTACCACCATAATAAAGTCTCCCTGCAATAATTAGGCAGGTGGCGACTAGCTTAAAGGGATAGTAATACTTAAAGGGATAGTAATACTTCGTTTTAACTTTATTTTATTTTGTAGGCATTAAAAAAACATGAAGAATGATATAAGTCTTATCTCTCAAACCTTTATGGTTTATGAGATATTCACAAGCAAAGTTCCCCTCCCCGCCCCTTTTACCTAGTGTAAGCCATCTCTTCTCAGATGTGGATCAGGTTGTATGACCAGACAGATAACAGAAGGGACAGTTTTCTTTGTATGAAAACAATGAAAGCCCTTCCCCCCTTGACAAGTTTTTCAGCTTTTTCCGTTATCTTAATTGAAGATTGTCCCTCTCTGCAGTCTACCTGGGCATCTCCCTTCTGATCTGGTTGAACAGGGGGGGGATACTTTGTTTGTGAATATCTCTTAAACCATAAAGGTTTCAGAGATAAGACTTATATCATTCTTCATGTTTTTTTAATGCCTACAAAATAAAATAAAGTTAAAATGAAGTATTACTATCCCTTTAAGTATTACTAATCCCTATACTAAAGCCCTACTAAAAAAAAACGTATTGCCCCCAGTGTCATCTCTCAAACCTTTATGGTTTGAGAGATGAATGCTTCTAAAGTTACCCTCTCCCTCCCCCTTCCCCGTAGTCAGCATTGTAGCTGACTGCAGGGAAGAGAGTCGTGCAACTTTCAGGCGGCTCTCCAGCACAGCCTGATCGCGTTACTAAAAAAGAAAACTGTCACTGAAATGGGCTTCTACGTGTGCTTGGTTTGCAAGCACACGTAGAAGACCGTTTTAGTGAAAGTTTTTTTTTTAGTTAACGAGATCGCGGCTCTGCTGCAAAGCCGCCTGATGATCTATGACCGGATTTCCCTTCAGTCAGCTACAAAGCTGACTTCGGGGAAGGGGGAGGGAGAGGGCAACTTTAGAAGCGTTCATCTCTCAAACCATAAAAGTTTGAGAGATGGCACTGGGGGCAATACGTTTTTTTTTTTAGTAGGGCTTCACTATAGGGATTAGTAATACTTAAGTATTGCTATCCCTTTAAAGCTGAACTACCATGCGAGATTAACTTAAGCTGTGAAGCTAAATACCCCCCTAGTCATCAAGAATATATATGCCACATATCCCAGAATAATTTGTATATTTTACAAATCTGACCCGTTTTCCAGGCAACAAGAGCGAGCACACCGCGGTTATCTTTGCAAATTCATTCCACTGCACATGCACGAGTTGTCCTGGTGCCTGTCACTCACCTAGGATGTGCCTGCCCACAGCTGTCTTTTTTGTGCACGCTTGCACTATGTTGAGAGG
The DNA here is from genome assembly GCA_037306005.1 of Rhinophrynus dorsalis. Classification (NCBI taxonomy): domain Eukaryota; kingdom Metazoa; phylum Chordata; class Amphibia; order Anura; family Rhinophrynidae; genus Rhinophrynus; species Rhinophrynus dorsalis. The sequence continues at coordinate 141,994,271 of CM074725.1, read as the reverse complement.
ACCTGAAAGGCGCGCCAGGTCAGGTGGTGCTGTGGGCTATGACACAGGAGGGATAGGCCAGACGGGGGGAGGAACAACGGAGCCTTTAGGCTCCATAACGAACATGCACATTGAGGATTTGACTGGGACAGACGTCACAGGGTACAGTTGTATTACGCTGTTTATTGATTTATAACGCATTAGAAAAAAAAACGCAGCACTTATCACAATGGTTGAGGATGTCATACAGGCTGAATCATGTTGTGGTGGTAGTTCCCCTTTAATAGTAGTTTAATACGTTTCAGAATGACACGATTTTATAGAAAACCTTAATCTTCTGATACTGATGACCAGGTTAGTGCAGTCTGTGCTCCTGTGCCGTCAGTCCCTTCCAGTGCCTTTTGGGACAGTGTAATGCTCCTGAAGGGAGACCGGGACTTGCGCTGATGCCTGGCTTCAGGTCTCTAAAGATTAAGGTTTTCTAATTTTTTTTAAGAGGGTTTTTTTTTTTTTTTTTTTTTTTACGTTTTTCAAATCCTACCCAGCGCTCTTAGCTAATGCTTTTCCTTCTAATTTGCTTCATTGCATTGGCTTTTAATCATTATTAGACGTTTGAAGGGAAGAAACTAACTGAATTTAGTGGTCCAGAGAAATTCTGATAATGGTGAAAAAATAAAATAATGACCATACATTTTTAAGTATGAGGGGTAGAAGATAAAAAAGCTCCCCAGTACTGCTTTGATAAAGAAATATATTATTTTTCCTTGTAGGAGATATTGCTCCTTTACTTGTACTGTAAAACTATTATATTTCTTGTCAAACGGGGAAGAGTTGAGCTTTAGGTAACCGGGAGAAGTGATTGTCTCACAGCATGCTGATTGGGGCCAGAGTGTTGTGGCCAAATCCTATGAACTCTAGCACACGGATTGGCCTTGACATTCTCAAATTACTTTCAGGGCTGTGATAGCTTTTTCTTGTCCAGCATGTCAGGCTTATAAGATATTTTAGTACCCAGTCTTTCAAGGCTGTAGAGGTATACTCAGCTTGTCACTTAGGCTGATGTTCTAAGAAACATGGTACAATTCTATGACAACCCAAATGTGTCATAGGATTTGAATGTGATAGTTAACCGTTTGAATGAAACATAGTCATATGAAGATCATCTGCTACACTGGAAAGCTCTACCGATCAGTAGAAACCAGATACTTTGACAAGCATTTCTGGTGCTATGTAGGAAGGTTCAGGCACCTTTTGGCTTCCCAGCTGTTGCAGACTACAACTCCCGTCATCCCCAACCAGCTGTTGGCTGTTTGGGGATGATGGTGGTAGTTTTCCCCCAATAGATAGAGAACTAAAGGTTGCCTACCTCCCAACTCTTCAGTAACTTTAAGTTTGGTCTGTCTTCGTGCTGCAGTTTCTTATGAAAAAAATGGAGATGTGTATCTGTCCCCCCAAATGCCTCCAGACAGGACACTTGTTAGGAGTGGATATTTTTATTTTACTCTCATGCCATTAGGCTCTTTTCACCCTGGTGACACCAGCGTGGTACTTGGTACTGTCACTCATTGTGAAAGGTCCTATGATGAGCTCTGTTGATTTTCCTGAGGTTGACAGTTGCCTCAACTGAACACACCAAAGTCCATCAAGCTGCAGTTGTACTGCTGTCATACACAGGAACACAGTAACGATACAGTCAGGAAGTCTGCAAGGTGGACTATGAGGCCACTAACAGAGTTTTGGACTGAGCACTGGTGGGGGTTGTGATGCTCATTGAAACCTCCAATGAATGATTTACCCACATGGGCAAAAGCTAGTAACACACTGGATTCTCTGACAAGCTTCTCTGACTGGGCCATCATTCAGAGAAGCTTCTCCTGCGTCCAGATTAGAGGTGAAACCATTAAGCCTCTTTCACACAGGCAACACCAAAGCACTGATGGTGAGTTGGCGCTGTCCCCCATTGTGAAATGTCCTATACTGATCTATGGTGCCTTTCATATGTGAAACAATCATATTTTGTGAATAAGCCAAAATCTTTCATACTTTAATTTCTGCAGTCACACAATAATTCAGTAAATTTGCATTTAAGATACTCTGCACAATGGCGTTTAGGGCCACCAGCAGACCTTCTACATGAGAACTAATTCCAACTGTGACCATCACTGCAACATCCAATGAATGGCGACCCATATGGACACTAGCCAATAGTATTAACTGGCATATACATGGGCCATCAGTCAGCCACTCCTCTCCTTTGTCAGAATTGGCATTGAATGCAGGAGAAAGTGAATGAAAAGATGGCAAACAGAACTGTAGCCAGGTGCTTCTTTAGTTCTGTTGTTTTTGCGAGGGATAGTAATGTTTCACAAGAAAAAGCAGGTCTGATTAATCTTCATAGTATTTGGCCCATGGAGAGTGTTATTTCAGTACTGTCAGAGTTGTAGTTCAAGAGTAATTGAATGATAAAGTATCTCCCTCCTGTCCCTTTTACCTAGTGTAAGCTGCCTTCCCTCAGTTGTGGAATCTGGTCTTGAGCCCGCACAGCTCACAACGAGGGACAATCTTCTTACTGTGAGCATAATGAAAACCCTGCCGCCCTTGACAGGTTTTTCAGGTTTTTCCTTATGCTTGCTGAAGACTGTCCCTCTCTGCGATCCCTCCGGACAGTCTTGCTGCTCTGAGGGAGCAGTGTTACATCAGTAAAAGGGGATGTGAGGGGTATATTTTAGCATTCAATTACTCTTGAACTACAACTCGGACAGTATTGAAATAACACTCTCCATGGCTCAAATACTATGAAGATTAATCAGAGCCACTTTTTTGTGAAACATTACTATCCCTTTAACAGCTCAGTCATCAATATAACATATTTGTAGGTGCATTAAAATCTCTAAATACAGGTAATCTTTGTTTCTGGGACCAATTTAATTATAAACTGTTTTTAATTCCAACTTTCTTTTCAAGTCCAGTCTATTATGTCATTGCGGAAGAGCAGTTCTATGTTAAATTCTAATTGTGAAATGTTTATAACTTTTGAATGGAATAATCAGTTTTGTTTAAAATCTTGAGCCTGGTTTGCATTACTAGTGCTTATAAACCTTGTAAATATCATACAAATCAATTTAGTATTTCTGAGAATGAAGGACCTGAAAAAATATATAGTTTCTCATATTAAAACAGCGCTCAAAGGGTTAATGATATAAATTAGATGTTAACTACAAGGAACATGAGTTTGCCGGACACAGGATTATGGTTTGCACCAGTCTATAAGGATACTCGCAATGCTGAAAGATGTGTTTTCTATTCCAATGTATTATAGTGAATAGCTACAGGTACTTTTTAGGGTTAGTGTTCCTTTAAGGTAATATTCTCAAAGTAAATAAAATAAATAATATCCCCAGTACACACTATCACTCAATATAGGGATAGGGAATTATTATGATGGCAAAAGGTGAGAACAGGGTAATATACGATATGCAAGAAGAGAGAAAAACAAAGAATCCTGCAGTACTAAGCACTTATTATTGTCATCCTCTTAATTTCCATTTCAGCAAGGAAAAATACTAGAACGGAAATTTTATTTACTTAAGTACAAGTTAAATTTTAGCTTTTTTCCCATTTTACCTTGCTGTATTAGAAAATAAGAGGATTATAATAATGAGTGCTTAGTACTGCAGAGTTCTTTGTTTTTCTCTCTTATTGTGAATATGCCAAACCAACCACACCATAGGGGAAAAAAATTAAAGTCCCCCTACAAATAGTTCTTAACCCCTTAACGACTAGCTGTCCGGGGAAGTTGCTTTCCCATAAGGACTGTTTTGATCGTTGTCAGAGCACTGGCACATGTGACTGATGATGTATACTGGCGTGCCGAACTGGGGTCTGAGAGAGACTGTGCTGGTCTTGCAGTGGTCAATTTCAGACCCCATTATTGCTTAAAGCATACCTCCCAACATTTCAAATTGCCAAAGAGGGACACTTGTGTTTTAGGGGGAGTGGTTGGAGGTGTGGCTGGTGGGTGGGGCATTAGTGAGACTTTTTAGGCTATTTCATGACCTATTGACACCTCCTTGTGTAACCTAATAAATGACTTCTAACAAGACCAAAGTATTTTATGTACACATACTAATTTATTAACACATATACTGATGTTTAAACAAACAATAATGTCAGTTTTATTGCTGTGGAGCAGTGTGATACATTTATATACACACCACACAATCTGGTTTCCTAAAAAGAGGGACATCATGGTGGGAAAAAGGGACAGAGGGATTTGGGTCAAAAAGAGGGACACTTGAGAGGTATGTTACAGAGCTCCCACAGGAGCACAATATACATGACGTACTAGGACCCTTTAGGGGGAAAAAACACAGTGACACGTCACTAGGCATTAAGGGGTTAATGTATATGACATGTAAAGCCATGTGCACAAAGGAAAGGTGGTGTAATTCAGGAGCAAGCTAACTGTTGTGTATGGGGCAATACAAATATTCCCAAATTCCCACTGATTTAAAGAAGACTTTCAACCACTTGAAAGCTGGCATGTGAAGCAATGCAATAGAGATGTCTCTAGCAGTCAAAAGGTTACAAGTCCAATTTAAATCAATGGGAATTTTGTATTTGGTTCCTACAATGCTGTTGGTTTTCCCCATAATTGTTTCACATGTGCCTTTTAAATATGTCCCTTATTTATAAAAGCTAAAAGACTGTATCTGCACACTCCAGTTTGGTGACAGCAAAAGCTATGCATTGTTTAAAGGGATAGTAATGTTTAATTTTAAGTTTATTTAATGTTGTAAGCATTAAAAAAATAAGTAGATCAATAGATGTCTTTTCTCTCAAACCTTTATGGTTTGAGAGATATAACTTTCTAAATTCCCCCCCTCCAAGCTGTTTCACACAAGTCTGCCATCTAGCTGACAGCAGGAGATTCCGGACCCGGGGCGGCTGGCGGCTCTTCAGCAGAGACGAAATTTCTCTATTTAGAAATAAACACTTCAATGGAACGGTCTACAAAGTGTGCCCGGTTTGCAAGCACACTTTGTAGACCATTCCAATGAAGTATTTATTCTTAAATAGCGTGATTTTGGCTCTGCTGAAGAGCCGCCGTCTGGTCAAATGACCGGAATCTGCTGCAGTCAGCTAGAGCTCTGACTTGTCTGAAACAGACTGGAGGGGGAACTTTAGCCAGTTATATCTCTCAAACCTTTATGGTAAGATAAGACTTACATCAATGTAATTATGTTTCTTTTTAATGCCTACAATATTAAATAAACTCAAAATGAAACATTACTATCCCTTTAACCACTTGAAGACTAGAGGGGTGTGCAACGCATTGAGAAACCATTTGTTGCATAATCCTTTGATTCTCAAGAGGTTCAATCTAAGTAACCCTAACTAATCATTTAGTGTACTCTTCCATGAGCCACTGGATACTAGGGGGAAGTTACCTCACACTGAGTAGGATGTGTTGCAGGCCCTGTTTTCAGCAAGTAAGGGGTCATATAGGAGCAGACAACAAAAGTAATGTCCCAAGCTGCTGAATCACTTTCGTTAACTGGAGAATTGTTATGTTTAAATCAGTCTAAGAGCTGTTGTGATTTGCATGACTATTTATTCATCTAGAGTATAAAACAGTAGATAGCAAGCATAAATGGGTAATCAGATGCAGAACACATATCAATTAAACTATTAGCACAGAACAAAGAAACAAAAGAATCCTTAAACAGAGGGCAACCTATTTGAAATGCAAAAATGGAAATGCAATTATATTTATCCTAAATAATTATTCGCTAAAGTTTGTCAGAAGCCATCAGGCACAGTAGAGACGGCTGCGTGCAGTGCAGTCATGGGCAGTAGAGACTGCATGCGCCACGGCTGATATGCCCCACTCCGTATCAGCCACAGTGTGGGCAGTGCCTACTGCGCAAAACTGCACCGTGACCAGCCGGCACTGTGGCCCGTGTAACAGGCTCTTCAACTAGTATGCTAATAAATGGGTAAGAGGATGCAATTGTGCTTGAAGGACCACTAACACTTAAAATGATCTAGGTTACATACAATATCCTGTACTTCATCCTAGAATCTGTAAAATGCCTGTATTTTTTATGTCTGTACTAGTGTAAAAGCCCGTGTACACGGGCCAAGGTCCGTGTGATGTTAACCCTTTGAGTGCCAGAGGGGTACGCAAAGCATTGTTTTGTAATGCGTTGCGTACCCCTCTGGCACGCAAAGGGTTAAGAGGCCGGTCCTGCTCTGCATCCTGCCGCCGATGCAGTCATGCACTGTAGAGACTGCCCGAAAGCACAGAATGCTCCCAGCACAGAACTCCCAGCATTCTGTGCGTTCGGGCAGTCTCTACTAAGCATGGTGGCTTCTGACAAACATCCTAGCAAATTATTTTATAGGATTTTTTTTCTGAAGCCCAAAATCTAATCTTACACATGCCCAGAGGGAGCAGTCATATCTGCCTTTCTTCATTACTCAAAGTAAGTACCATAGCAATTTTTATAAGTCTGTCTGAAGCGATAGTCTGTAAATGGATTGAGGTAAGATAGCCTCTCTGAGTATAAGAGGGTAGGCATTAGTTTAAAAATATTAATGGAGTTTAGTCTTTCATTACAAACAGAACACTCACATTTAGATACACTGCTCTCTTAATAGAATCGTTTACACATGCTTTAAAAAGCAAGGTTAGAATTACATGTTAGGGATTTAAAATGTAAATATTTACTTTTACATATGCTGGCTGTAAGTATATGATATTTAAAAATCAGGGGCAACCAAGTATTTAAGCCTTTGAGTGCCAGAGGGAGTGAGCAAAACATTGCAAAGCAATGCACTGTGTATCACTCTAGCATTCAAAGTCTTAAATCTTGTGCCACATGATCAGATTCATATGTCAGAAAGACTTGTTCATTTTTATTGAAACAATATTGAATTACAGTTTCTTAACTATTCTAAAATAAAGATTTTCTAGCATTAAAGGGATACTAATGTTTCAAAATAAAAGCAGCTCCAATTAATCTTCATAGTATTTGGGCCATGGAGACTTATTTCAATACTGTCAGAGCTGTAGTTCAAGAGTAATCGAATGGTAAAGAATCCCCCCTCCTGCCTCCTTTACTGATGTAAGACTGCTCACCTTAGAGCAACAATACTGTCTGAATGGATCACAGAGAGGGACAATCTTCAGTGAGCATAAGGAAATACCTGAAAACCTGTCAAAGGGGGCAGGGTTTTCCTTATATTCACAGTAAGAAGAGTGTCCCTTGCTGTGATTTGTCTGGTCAAGAGACCAGATTCCACATCTGAAGGGAGATGGCTTATACTAGGTAAGAGGGGTGGGAGGGGGATACTTTATCATTCAATTGCTCTTGAACTACAGCTCTGACAGTATTGAAATAACAATCTCCATGACCCAAATACTATGAAGATTAATTGGAGCTGCTTTTTTGTGAATCATTACTATCCCTTTAATACAAAAGCATCACATTCTAGGCATCTTTATTTCATTTATTTTTGTAATAGAAATTCATCTCTTAAAATCCAGAGTTTGCTCCTATAAATAGTACAAAATAACAAAATCACCTTTTAGTAAATACCCCTAAAAGTTGTAACGTGATCATAATGACACCCTCGTGTCTGCTCTAACATACATAGTAACATAAGTTGATGAGACTGGAAAAGAGAATGCCTCCATCATGTCCAGCCCATGTCAAATCATCCCTGTTGATCCAGAGGAAGGCAAGTAAAAAAAAAATCTGCATTGACTCCATTTCCAATGATACCCCAAGTGTTTAAAATAAATCATTCCTGACTCCAAATGGCAATCAGATATTTCCCAGGATCAACATCCTATCTGCTTTGAAGCCAGCTGTCATAGTTTTCAGTCTTGTTCTGTGCTAGAAGAACAGCATCTGCAAGCACAGCATCCAAAGGCAAAGAATTCACTAACTTTACTGTCCTTACTGTAAAAAAAACTCTGCCTTTCTTGTTATCAAAAATGTCTTTCCTCTGTTCTTAAAGGGATAGTAATACTTCATTATTACTATCCCCCATGTTGTAGCCCTTAAAATTCTGAATTCAACGATACCAGTGGCATCTCTCAAACCTTTATGGTTTCAGAGATATCACTTTCAAAGTTCCCTCTTCTTCTCTCTCCGCTGACGTCAGTGTTCTAACTGAGAGCCAGGGAATCCGTTCAGTGAGCAAGCGGCGGCTCTACAGGAGTCCTGGGATCGCGTTATAGAAACAGAAATCCTTCACTAAAATGGTCTTCTACGTGTGTTTGGTTTTCAAGCACACTTAGAACACCATTTTAGTGAAGGATTTCTGTTTCTATAACGAGATCTCAGCACTGCTGCAGAGCCGCCACCGGTCCCGGGACCGGATTCCCCTGCTGTCAGAATGCGGATGTCAGGGGAGAAGGAGAGGGAACTTTGAAAGTGGATATCTCTCAAACCATAAAGGGTTTGAGAGATGCCGATGGTATAGTTGAATTCAGAATTTTAAGGGCTACAACATGGGGGATAGTAATAATGAAGTATTGCTATCCCTTTAATGGATGACCTCTCATTCTTAGCTCAGCTAATTGAGTTAATAGTTCATTGGATAGTTCTTTGTATTGATCTTGAATGTATTTGTAAATTGTAATAATATCACTCCTTAGACATCTCTTGTCTAATGTAAACAAACCCAGTTTGGCTAGTCTCCCTTTATAACTCATATCCTCCAATCCCTTCATAAGTTTTGTTGCACATTTCTACACTTTTTCCAGTTCAGCAATGTATTTTTTAAGAACTGGCACCCAAAACTGTACTCCATATTCTAGATGAGGCCTTACCAATGATTTATACAGAGGTAGAATTATATTCCATCCAATGCATCTATACTTTTTATGCAGGATAGTAACCTATTTGCTCTTGCAGCAGCTGAGTGACTATGCACACTGCTGTGAAGTCTATCATCTATCAGTACTCCTAAATATTTCCCTAATGAGGATTCCCAGGGCCAGCGCCACCTATAGGCGAGGTAGGTGCCGGCCTAGGGCGCACATTCTCTGAGGGCGCATCGGCCCCCGCCGCCGCTTACAACAGACTGCCGACGTTAAAAAAAAACAAAAAAAAAAAAACGTAAGTTTCGGTGCCCTGACTTTGCCGGCTGTTTTTTTTTAATGTAGCACAGCGATACCTGTTTCTCTCTCCCCCTCCGCTCCTTCAATCCTGGACCAGGATTGAAGAAGTACAGGATTGAAGGAGCGGAGGGGGAGAGAGAAATGGACATCGCTGTGCTACATTAACCCTTTCAGTGCCAGAGGGGTACGCAACACATAGCTTTGCAATACGTTGTATACCCCTCTGGCACTGAAAAGGTTAATAAAAGCCAGACAAGGGAGAGCACCAAAACGTACTCACTGGGGAGAGAGTGCACCGGAAGAGTAAGTGGAAGGGGGGTCAAGAGGGGATAAATAGTCAGAAGGGGAGAGAGAGAGTCAAAGGGGGGATCAGCAGTCAAGAGGGGGATCAAGAGTCAGACGGGGAGAGAGAGATTCAAAGGGGGGATCAGCAGTCAAGAGGGGGATCAAGAGTCAGACAGGGGAGAGAGAGAGTCAAAGGGGGGTCAACAGTCATGAGGGGGAGAGTCACATATAGAGAATATACACTCTGTCACACTGATACACATATAGAGAAGCACACACACACACACTTACACACTGATATCCTTACAGAGACTCACACACTGACACACTTATATACATATAGGGAACACACACTGACACACTTATATACATACAGGGAACACATACTGACACACACATACACATATAGAGAGCACACACACAAACTGACACATATAGGGAACACATTGACACTTAAACACATACAGTGGCGGGGCATAAATGGGAAGGGCACAAGGGGCGGAAAAATTAGGTTTTGCCTAGGGTGGCAAAAATCCTTGCACCAGCCCTGAGGATTCGCCAAATATTTTCTCATTCAGTGTATATGTAGCATGTTTGTTTCTACAGCCCAAATGAATTATCTACATTAAATGTCATCTGCCACTTTTCGGCCCATTAACTTAGTTTATCTAAATCCTTCTGCAGAGAAAAAAAATCCCTTTTTTATGTATTTCCTTAAACAGCTTTCAAATCCTACTTTTAGATCATTAATAAACACATTAAAAACCATTAGGCCCAGTACTGAATCATGTGGGACCCCACTTACAACTTTAGACAAACTTGAAAAGCTTCAGTTTCCCATAACTCTCTGCCATCTATCATTTATCCATTTCTCTATCCATGCACCAATATCACCTCCCAAACCGGCGCCATTTGTTGTGAAGCACTGTATCAAAGACATTTGTAAAATCCAAGTATACTACATCGACAACAATTCCTTAATCCAAATTACTACTTATCATTTCATAAAATGCAAGTAAATTAGTTTGACATGATCTATTCTGCATAAAACCACGCTGGCTCCTACTAATATTGTTGGCCTTCACATAGTTCTGAATACTGTCTGTTAGTAACCCTTCCACTATATTGCCTATTATGGAAGTCAAGTTCATTGGTCTATAATTTCCTGTTTTGGATCTTTCCCCCTTTTGAACAATTATAGTACTACATCAGCTTTCCTCCAATCACAGGACACTATCCCTGATGAAACTGAATCTATAAATATTAAGTACAATGGACTTGCTAATACTGAACTAAGTTCGTTAAGTACACATGGGTGTATACCATCAGATCCAAGTGCTTTATTCAGCGTAACTTTTTCCAGACTCTTATCGAAATTTTCCTCAGTGAGACATGTATATGATGGAGGAAATTCTATGGTTTTGTCTGTTTTCCCATAGCCTGCCATTGTCACTTCCTTTGTATATACAGAAGAAAATGTGTTTATTGTGTCAGCCATAGCCTTTTGCTTGGTAATCAATTCACCTGTCTCAGCCTTAAGAGGACCAATATCAACCTTAACCTTTTTGTTGTTGATATACTTGTAGAATTGTTTAGGATTTTTCGTGCTCTCTTTTGCAATGCTCTCATTTTCAATTTTAGCTAGCCTAATTGCTTCTATTTTTTTAAATGATGTATCTGACCCTTCTGACTTAAACACTTTAAAAGGTCTTGTTCTCATTGGTGACACCAACACAGCAATGGGGCAGTGGTAATGTTGCCTGCGGTAAAAGGCACAGGGCTGGATTGTGGTGACTTTCACTGCATCTGTACTGCATTCCACTAGAATACAGTAAAGATGCAGCTATGCATGTCTGCACAGTTGCCTATGGGGTTGCATGTAGAACTTTCACACAAAAGTTGTTGAAGGTCGTGATTCTCATTGCAACCTTCAATGAATGGTCAATGCATATGTGTGCCAGTCACTAATACATAGCTGCTGCTTGCACGGGACAACCGTAAGCCTCAAAGTATGCAAGAGACTGTAAGTGAAAGAACACAGGAATGCAGGAGAAGATGAATAAAGAAAGTGGGTGACAGAACGATAACAAGGGGCAACTACAATTCTGCCACTCATGAAAGAGCCCTAAGGTTGTAGTGGTTCTTAGGCATCTTCAATAAACAGCTGCTAAGGGAGCAACCATATGCATTGGAGAATTCTTTAACACCCAAGGGTTTAACTATATATATTTATTTTGTAGCATTTATATTGTTAAGATGTGTTTGTCATGTGAATGAAATCCTGCAGAGCATAATGGGAAAATTGAAGACATCATGCACACAATTAACCTAATCTGTGTTTACACATTATGCTGTAAAGTTACAGAATGATGTGTTTGTCTTATTACTAAATGATAGGCTTGTTGGCAGTCCCTGGTTAAAGTTTCACTTGAGTTGAATTGTATAACGAAAGACAGGCTTGTGAAATGCATATCAATCTTTAATTACATTAGGCTCCCTTTGATGAAGAGCCGTCACTGAAATCTACACAAGGCTATGCCGGGTCACTTGTTAACTGAAAACAGGGGATTGAAGAAGGAACAAAACAATGTGTGCTTGTATCAGTGTCTAAAATATGTCAGTTTCTCAATGGTAATCATGATATTAATTGTATGAAAAGAAGATATTGTATCTTTCAGATAGTTACTCAGTGTTTGTACCTGTATTCCCCTGTGAACGAAACACTAAATGTAATCAATAAAGCTGACCACTTACGATTTGTTTTTTTAACAGAGCTAGAATATATTTTTTTCCTTTCTAGGCAAATTTGTGTGTGTGGGAGGGTCAGAAGGGTCATCATGCACACATGCATGTGTGAGGACACACACATACTGACTCATATACTAACATACTCCTCTCTCTTACAAATACACATACATACATTCTCCTAGCTCAAGACAAAAAAGCTAATTTGTACTTTCCAATTGAAGTTGGTGGGTTGCCCAAATCTTAATCCTGCTTCTGTCTTCACTAATGTCCTGTTCTGACCTCAACAAGGTCAGTATGTCATGATGATGTCATCTAATCTTCCTAATTCTGCCGAAGTCATGACTGATATGTGGGGCACCCAGACAGATGCAATTCTGTTGTACAGATTTGCCTGTTATGTAAAAGACCCACTTATCAAGTTGGTATGGTTTTGCCCAACTCTTTTGTATCATATGCTTTAGTCAAAGTTGGAAGCTTTATCATAATGAATTGTAGGGTGAAATTTATCTTTTAGTGGAAATGCATGGCTTTCGCCCACTGATGTTTCTTATCATTCATAAATACCCTTCATTCATTTATGAAGAATGATTTTTCCCACACAAGAAATCAGTTTAAAAGTAAATTATTATATAATATAGAAATTATTACAGCTCCATCCTGCAATTTTTGGGTGTATTACTTCAGCTGCCTTCCATATTAGGATGTGATGTTGCTGCATCATTCTATGTGGGCTATTGTCAGTGACAATAGCAGTCTATAGAGATCAGTAGAAACCTCTTATATTCTAGAAACCATACAAGGCATTAAAAACAGTTTATTTAGCTCTCCGCATAATGTTTCACAGTTCAGTTCCACTTTAACAGTGCTAGTCATTGTAGAAATCCATACCTTTTTAAAAATATGATGTCTCCATAGTTTGACTTTTCAAATCCTCTCACCACTGTGCTGCACTGGCTAGCATCAGCCGTGTGCCATGAGACACCATGATGTCAAATAGCATTGTAAGCTCAGACTTGGATACTTTGGATATGGAGTCACAGTAGTTCTCTGCTGGATAGTTGCTAGTTCCCAGCCGAGTAATTGCTAGGTTCACAAAAGAACATGGGCTTTCTCCCAAAAGACCTGGGGCTTGTACAGCTTACTTTCACCAGTGTTTTAAGGCATAGCGACACCATTAGATACCCTAAGCTGTCAACATGATCTGTGCCTTTAATCATAAGACCTAATACTTTAGCTCCATTTAACAGTGTCTAGCAACTACTCTGTTACATTTGCCTCTTATGGTGCAGTTGGTTTGAACCTGTGACATTAACCCTTTGAGTGTCATAGGGGTACACAACACACTGCAGAGCAATGTGCTGTGTTACTCCTCTGGCACTCAAAGGGTTAATACACAAACTCTGCTTAAATTTTGCACTAACCATTTTCTGCAAAATAAATAGTTTATGAGAAACTAACCTTCAATAACATATTGTGGCATCTCCTATAATATAAAAGGCCAGATGTATGTTTGTCCGATGCAGTCATGCACAGTAAAGACTGACTCGGGCTCCCTATAGTGGTCACTGCCTGCGCTGCATCTTCCACTAAACGGGTAACGGTCTGGATGAGTCCAGCACCCACTCCCAGAACGACAGCTTGCTCATTTTGTGTCTATCACAGAGCTATGCGACCCACGAGCGGGGAAATCCTCCTGGGCTGTGCTTTCATGGAGGTCTCCGTGCTCCCCACACGACTGTTTACACACTTTGGCCCGTGTACACGGGCTTTTACATTCGTTTATTGATAATTCCCTACAGTGTATGCTAATTAGTTCTTATTTGAATTGTGCCCATTGTGTGGGCTCTGTCTATATTCATCCATAGCACAGTGTGTGTGTGTGGTACTGTTGGAGCATCATAGACACTAATTAACATAATGTGCCATACTGTGACACCAATAAACCAAGAATAATAACTCAATAGCTATTTTTGGTACAAATAAAGGACTAGTAAAACATATAGCCAGTTTTTAATTATCTTTAAACTAAAGTTAACTAAATTTAGCTTAGGGTCATGGTTGCACTTGAATATAAATACAAAAGTCTTATGAGCATAGTTTTGAGAAACATTGCAAAAAAATTCAGAAATAACATTCTACCCCTTCTCATTGTCCTAGAATGTAAGTGTTTATTAATAAGGTCTTAACTTGTTGCTTGCAACCTTCATAATGTTCATTCGCTGACACTTAAAACAAATGTTCCTCTTGAAGCTTGTGAAAAATAATACTTAGGACCTCATGGAAAACTGCATTAACACCAGTTTCCTTAGACATTGGGGAGACCCAGATCTGCATTTAATTTATTACACACTGGCTAGGTTTGGTGACAGTATAAGCCAAGGCATTTCAATAATACTATTTAATTATTTTCTTTAATGACATATGGTCAGATGTGGGGATACCGTGTTGAGTTTAAATAGTGCTAATCTGTAATGCTACTTAAATTAACCCTTTGATTACCAGAGGGGTACGTAATCTTTTTGCACAGATGCAGTTACCCGAGCACAAATAGAGAGAAAATAAGAGATGTATTTGTCTTAATGTGAAATTGTTAAAGGGATAGTAATACTTCAGTATTACAAATCCCTATAGTAAAGCCCTAGTGAAAAAAAAAACATATTGCCCCCAGTGTCATCTCTCAAACCTTTATGGTTTGAGAGATGAACGCTTCTAAAGTTGCCCTCTCTCTCCCCCTTCCCCGTAGTCAGCATTTTAGCTGACTCAGGGAAATCCGGTCAGAGATCATCAGGCGGCTCTGCAGCAGAGCCGCGATCTCGTTAACTAAAAAAAAAACTTTCACTAAAACAGTCTTCTACGTGTGCTTGGCTTGCAAGCACACGTAGAAGGCCATTTCAGTGAAAGTTTTTTTTTTCGTTAACGAGATCAGGCTGTGCTGGAGAGCCGCCTGAAAGTCGTACGACTCTGTTCCCTGCAGTCAGCTAGAATGCTGACTATGGGGGAGGGAGAGGGAGAGGGCAACTTTAGAAGTGTTCATCTCTCAAACCATAAAGGTTTGAGAGATGACACTAGGGGCAATACGTTTTTTTTTTTTTTTTTTTTACTAGGGCTTTAATATAGGGATTTGTAATACTGAAGTATTACTATCCCTTTAATATGTTTGGGAAGTGCCAGGATGACATTGATGTACTAAAGCACAGTGGAGAAATCCCAGGGCAAACCAACTTTACAAAAGGGGAAAATATAAGTTCTCACTGTTTTGCAAAGAGTTGGCGATCCCTTTAGCATTCAAGGTGAAACCCGTATTTCACCCTTTGAATGCCAGAGGAGTATGCAATGCATCATGGAGAAATGCATTGCAAACCCCTCTGGCACTCAAAGGGTTAAAGAGATAGTAATGTGTACAATAAAGTAGATCTCTGAGTCTTCTCTATTGTAAACATAACACTTTGTGCTATGTTTAATAATTTACTTCTCTGTGGTTCAAAAGATAGCAAATGTAAAAAGATCCCCCACCCACCCCTTCTGGCTGCATCACGCTTCCTCTAACTGTGGTCTAGATGGAGAGCGGCTAGGCACACTTTGTAGACCGTTGTCATGAAGATTCCCTTTCTATGCCATGTTATTTCTGCTCTGCAGATGAGCCGTTCCGGTCCCGGGACTAGAATCTAAGTTTGTCAGCTAGAGTGCTGACATGGGTAAAAGGGACGGGAGCGGGGAACGTTAGAACAATATTACACGCAAACTATACAAGTTATGGAAAGCAGACTAAGCTCATTTGCTTTATTTATTTAAGAAGAACTATATTAAAGCTTGTTAAAATAAAGTAATACTATCCCTTTAAATCATTTGGATTGTTTATTTGTACCCTGTGGTGCAGTTGGTTTGTTACAAAATAGCTCCAGTTCAATTTAGGGCTTTTCCTGTTGAGTAAAATAAGGGTACTCTCACTGCTGAGAGATGCATATTTCCAGCGCCGTTACAGTTTAAACCTGTGTTAATCCCCTCTAGTGGTCAAATTCCAATTAGTTATTCTATTAGATTCTAATGGAGAGGAAAGTCAGTGACTTACAGTTCTCCATAGAATGTGATAGAAACTAATGAGTCATGCTGTCAGTTAGAACTTCCAGGAAGTAACCATACAGTACATCCACTTCCTGATTATTTGAACAGTTATAAATGTTGAATAAAACAACTGACAGCAGTTAGAGTACCCTTGTTTTACTCAGCAAAAAAAGCTGTATAACATAAAAATTTTCATTAAAAAAGTGTACTGCTCCTTTAACCCTGCATATAAGTGGACATCTTGTGGCTTTCCATCAATTGCTAGTCTACAACCCTCATCTTCCTCAACCTGCAGGCTTGAGAATATTGGAGCTGTAGACTAACAGCTGACGATACACAAGGACCGACCCCTGCCCCTGACCCTAGTCATTGGTACCAGAGTCTTTCCATCCATTCCTCCTGAAACAACAAAGATATAAACTGGAATTTTTCATTTTATTATTATAGAAATTCACACCTGCTTACAAATAAATTGCGTCGAGCTGTCCAACTTTACAGCCCTAGTTAGATTCATCCCAAGTGGCCACTTAGTGTGATATTCTATAACTTACAATGCCAGTCAGAATTTCTGGACAAAGCTAATCCTTGAATACGATGAAACTACAGCATAGGATTCTAGAGCAATGTTTTGTTTTTTATCACCCCTCCTTATGAGATGTCAACAGATCCCTTTTCAAGGACATCTTTGCCTGCAAAGAGACAAATACATTTAAAGGGATAGTAATACTTCGTTTTACCTTTATTTTATTTTGTAGACATTAAAAAAACATGAGGAACAATATAAGTCTTATCTCTCAAACCTTTATGGTTTAAGAGATATGCACAAGCAAAGTTTCCCCTCCCCGCCCCTTTTACATAGTGTAAGCCATCTCTTCTCAGATGTGGAATGCAGTCCATAGACCAGACAGATAACAGAAGGGGACAATCTTCTTTCTATTAAAACAATGAAGGCCCTGCCCCCCTTGACAAGTTTTTCAGGTTTTCCCCTATCTTAATTGAAGATTGTCCCTCTCTGCAGTCTACTTGGGCACCTCCCTTCTGATCTGGCTGAGCAGTGTTACATCAGTAAAAGGGGCAGGAGGGGGATACTTTGTCATTGAATTACTCTTGAACTACAACTCTGACAGAATTGAAATAACACTCTCCAAAGTCCAAATACTATGATGATTAATTAGAGCTGCTTTTATTATGAAACATTACTATCCATTTAAAATTGACATGAGGTTATGTACATGTAAATATCCTGTCCGCCAAAGTAGAATCTGAAAAAACAGATAGATTTTTTTGTAGTTAAAGAATTTCTAAAATCTACTCATAGGGTGTTTTGTTCAGAAGAAATATTGGCTAATTCTGAAACAAACCAAGTATCTGCATTGTCAAAATTAATTAGATTTTTTGGTACTTTTAACTGCTTGATTTCTAGAGAGGTCTCTAATTAGTTGTGATACAAACATCTTTTGGAACTCAAAATCTCTCAGGGGTATAACTGGAACCTACTGTCCTGGAGCAGTTGTGTTCTGTTAATGCTGGACCTCATTACCAGCGCTTCTCCTGCACCCCCTCCAATTACGTTCATGCCTTTTGGAATATATGGTCTGCATGGAGCAGACCTGCCGTTTAAGCCATGGTTGTATTGTGAGCCCTGACAAACCATAGAGAAGCAGAACCCAGTGTATCTGTGCTTGCATCATACAGGACAGTTTCTTGACCTGCACAAAACAATTCCCCATAGACCCACTATATCAGACTTTAAAGCCTGAAACAGTGTGTCTAATGGGAAAGAGCACACAATTTTGAATAACAATGTGTTGTGCAACCCTTTGAGTGCCAGAGAAGTGTCAGACAATGCATTGGATACCTCTTTGACACTCAAATGGTTAAAGTAACAGTCATCTTCCTTTTTGGCTTTACATATTAAGCACTTGCACCATACATCCATACATAAAGGCAAATTTCTATATATTCTATTTATTTTTTCCGTATTCACCTTTTGTTTTTTTTGTACAAAAAATTGTTGCAGTCTTCCTGCAGCACTGATTGAGCATGCTTATTCTATGTTGTTGCACTATGTTTTTTTTACATTGCATGTTTTATATTATTGCAGTATCTCTGCTTTTACAGTTGCAAAAAGGAGTTGACTCTCTCACTTAGAATGGGCAGCAAAACACTCTGCAAGTGTCACTGTACTACAACTCCCATCATCCTCTGCTTTTCAAATGGCTGGCAGAGGGTGAAGGGACTTGCAGTCTGGCAGCTGAAGTGCATCATGTTACACACTCTTGCTTTAACCCTTAAGGATGGCTGATCACGCATGCGGCCGTCACTTAAGACCCACGGACCATTTTTTTTTTTGCTGCGTTCGCTTCCAGGCTCCCCGAACTGTATGCAGCCGCGCTGGGAGTCCGGAATTCCATGATGGTCCACGACCATCATGAGTCCTTAACGGGATTCTACCCATGACGGTCCTGGACCATCATGGGTCGTTAAGGGGTTAATCAGTACTAGAAATAAAATGTTGGGTGTGTTAGAGCAGTCCACAGGGCTACATGAGAACTGAGTTGGCTGCAAACATTGATTTACTAACATTTAATATGAAAAAATAGCATCACTCCATCAGTTTGGTATCTGTGTTCTTACTAGTGCTACTGTCCAGAAATTGCCTATGTCAAAATACAAGTTGGATATGCCCCATGGAGGAGTTAATTCATGATTTGTGAAGGATTCTAGGACCCCATTCACCTAACAACCTGAATAAGATGTGATAATACAGTATTGTTTGTAAACTATCAGAGATTAGAGAAAATCTTTTATAAATAGAATAGCAGTGAGTACTGGCTTCTAAAAATGAAATTACAAAATAAAATTAACCATATAGTTGCTGTATACAGTCTATACATTAGGAAAAAGTTTAGGATTAACATTTTAACTGAATAAAGCTTTTTAGATATGTTACCTCTGAGTAAATGATCTTTAACTCTTTGAGTGCCAGAGGGGTGAGCAATGCCATGGTTTGCTCATCCCTTTGGCACATAAATGGTTAGTCCTTTAACCCTTTGAGTGCCAGAGGGGGTACGCAACGCATTGCTTTGCAATGTGTTGCGTACCCCTCTGGCACTCAAAGGGTTAAGTTCCAGAGATATGTCTAAAACATTGTTTGAAATGCACTGGATACCTCTCTGACAATCAAAGGTTGTAACTGCTCCTTTAAATATAAGAAAAGGTTAATATAGTAAATGCCATTACCACTATACACTTATACTGAAAATTCTGTGTGTGAGTTTACAATTTTACGCATTTGTGAAAAAATGTAATTTGTATACTACTGGCCATTTTAAACTAATAACAGTCCTTTATAGAGAAGAAAAAATATTTCATTCAACAGTAGTATGCATTTTATCTAGACGAGTATATACATTTGTTTTATACATATGATTATAGAGACATATGTGTAGATTGCTGGGTAATTCTATTCTACTGGATTTGTACCACCCAAGTTGTGCCTTTTAAGTTACTAGATGAAAGGAAAAGAGCCACAGTTCTCTGACCAATTAATTAGACAACTATATAGTTGGTTATTATCTTGAGGAACTTCTTTAAAAGCAACAGTTCTAAAAGTGAGTAGGCCGATAAGCACACATTGCATTATTCCCACTGATTACACGTGGGAGGCTTGTTTAAGTGTGCTGGCAATTGGATTATATGATTCCTGTGATAAGTTATTTCATGGCCCTAAAGAATAAAGTGGATCGACAAGGGGCGACAGCTGAGAAGTAGCCTTTGTCTTGGTTAACAGAAAACCTGTTAAGAAGATTTAGTGCCTTTTAGGCATTCCCCTTTGCTTGTAGTGACCTCTAACTGGTAGGGGTTGTAATAGATAATAAAGCAGGCTCTCTGCTGTCAGCCTGCCTGCCTCTGGGAAGCCTTTTCATTGTCTGTTTTCATTAGTTACATTGTTCCACGATTTCCTGTTTCTCATAGAAAAAACTCTCCACCTTCAGCTGCAGATATCAGTGGAAAGGGCCATCTATCAGATTGAAATGTTACTTCTTCCACAGGCAGGGTGAAATTATAGCCTGGGGATCTGTCACTATAGTTTTTCTTCGCTGGTAAGTGAAGCAGTGTTCGCAGACCTGAGGAGTAGCTCTTTGTGTGGGAAGAGATAATTATATTACAGAAGAGCAGCACAGGGATTTGAGCTGCAGGAACGCTCTCTGCAAATACTTTTATTACCAGATATCGATGGAAGAGGGGAATAGTGGAAAACAAGGCCTGAATATTTTGAAACCACTTTTTTTTTTTTGCTTTGATGATCTATTGGGTGGATTTAAAGGGATGGTAATACTTTGTTTTAACTTTATTTTATTTTGTAGGCATTAAAAAAACATGAAGAATGATATAAGTCTTATCTCTCAAACCTTTATGGTTTAAGAGAGATTCACAAACAAAGTATTCCTCCCCCCCTGTTCAACCAGATCAGAAGGGAGGTGCCCAGGTAGACTGCAGAGAGGGACAATCTTCAATTAAGATAAGGGAAAAAGCTGAAAAACTTGTCAAGGGGGGAAGGGCTTTCATTGTTTTCATACAAAGAAAATTGTCCCCTTCTGTTATCTGTCTGGTCTTACAACCAGATTCACATCTGAGAAGAGATGGCTTACACTAGGTAAAAGGGGTGGGGAGGGGAAACTTTGCTTGTGAATATCTCTTAAACCATAAAGGTTTGAGAGATAAGACTTATATCATTCTTCATGTTTTTTTAATGCCTACAAAATAAAATAAAGTTAAAACGAAGTATTACTATCCCTTTAAGTCTAGGTTCACATGGACTAAACTTATAAACAATCCCTTATCCCTCCCAGGGAGAAAAAAATATTGAGGAGGAAAGCAGGAACACATAGACACTTAAAAATAAGGTACCGTTACTAGTAAAGTGCAAAACAACACTGTATTGCATCAATGATAGATTCCTGCAGTGTTGGGACTTGTTGAAGCATGGTTGATACACATGAAACGCATGTCAGGAAGTCTCCAGTGTACCAGAAATGGCTGGGACAAGCCATCTACCATGGTGTTTTTGGACTCATGGAGTCCTGAATAAATGTAGACAACCTACCCATTGTTGATTGATGCACTTTATGATTGAGTTAAAGTACACAACTAATTTTTTTTTTTTACACTTTTGCTTATATATTTTCTCTCATCCTGGGTACTGGTGTGTGCATCGTATTTGGTTCTATTTACAATCTGACCCATATGAACCATTCAGGACTATTAAAGCCCATATTCTTGTGAGGAGCTGTGACCTAAAAACAGGCTTTAATATAGATCTTTATATACAGGCAACTGCTTATGTAATGCAAAACAATATATAAACAGATAGAAAACCAAGTAGCTGTTTGAAAGGGACAGTAATACTTAAAATGTAAAACAAAAAATGTAAGGTTGAAATGTTGAAATATGTTTTATTCAAAAGTTATTAGAGCTCAAATTTGAATTTTCTAGGAGCAGTATTACAATGGCCTGAAATTGTACAGTGGTGCTGTTGCTATACCATCATATGCAGATTTATGGTCAACTGACCAGAGCTGTTCATAGGATGGTGTAGCAACAGCACCACTGTACAATTTCAGGCCAATTTGATAATGCACCTAAAAAATTCAAGTTTGAGCTGTAATAACTTTTGAATAAAACATCTTTCAGTAGTGGAATTCACCTTGTTTTACTCAGGAGGATAAACCCTATAACATATATTTTTTTACATTTTAAATATTACTATCCCTTTAAATAAACTGAGCTACTTTTATTTATGAGCTGCTTATCAAATATGCATACATGAAACCTTTACTTCCCTGGACCAGGTATAGGCAAGTTTTGGTTTGCTTTCTGTTGTACTACAACCCCAAATATCCTTATCTGTCTTGCTGCTGTGTACACTACCATTCCCTTCATCCTCAGTTGACGAGCAGAACAGCATAAAATGGAGAAACAAATGATGTCTCCCCTGTTATATGGTTGCAGTAATTTCTCCATCGTCGTGCAGTATGCATGTTTCATAAGAATCTGGCATTAAAGGGTTAGTAATGTCTTATATTAATAAAAAGTTATATTGTAGATATTCAAAAATTAAATCCATTGATGCCATTCCGATCTCTCAAACCTATATGGTTTGAGAGATAAAACATTTTAATGTTCCCCCTTCCCTCCCCTTGCACTGATATCAGCTGTAAAGCTCACAGAAGGAGATTCGAGTCAGGTGACTCGACGGCGGCTCTTCATTGGAACAGGCTACAAAGTGTGCCTGGTTTGCAAGCACATTTTGTAGACCATTTCAATTAAATATATCTTTTTAGTTTGTGGTATTTCAGCTCTGCTGAAGAGCCGCCTGCTAGTCCCGGGACCAGGATCTTCTTCTGTCAGCTAGAGGATGACGTCGGTGCAAGGGGAGGTAGGGGGAACTTTAAAATGTTATATCTCTCAAACCTTTGGTTTGAGAGATCAGAATGGCATCAATATGGCTATAAAATAACTTTTTATTAATATGACATTATTAACTCTTTAAAGGTATGACCTGGCAAGCATACTGCTGCATAGTACACCACTAGCAGATCTACTGGGCATACTGAAAGGCAGAGTTTCAAAGCTTATTGGTTAATGACAACCAAGAAAAAAAAAATCAGAATGCTTAGATCAGCCATAGCATGCCACAGGAACAGAAGAAATACTGTCACACCAACAGTCCCAAGGCCTTAAAGGATGGTGTAGCAACAGCGCCACTGTAAAATTTCAGGCCACTGTGATATTGCACCTAAAAAATGCAACTTTGAAAATTAATAACTTTTGAATGAAACATCTTTCAGCAGTGGGAGTACTCTTGTTTTACCCAGGGGGATAAACCCTACAACATATTTTTTTTACATTTTAGGTATTACTATCCATTTAAGCCTTATGCTGGTTCTAATGGAAATCTTGTCACAAAGGCCTGTAAATTTAAAGTGTACAGTCCTATTGCTTTTATTAGGGCTTTTCGAAAAAATTACTTCCTATTCTTAATGCATTGTGAACATTTCTGTGACTCGGGGCACAGTGCACAGTGCACCTTCAGTATGTGTTAAGGTTTTGGGGGAAGCCATCTAACATCAATATGGTCCACCCAATAAAGCACACTTCGAAACAAAAGTAAATGGCACCCCGTAATATCTCTGTGTGTGTGTGAAACTTGGTGCCTGCCTGTTTAGTACATTCTCCTGTAGAAAAAAAAGAGGGGAAGGGAAGGACATTGTACACTATCCTCTGTGTAGTGTTGTCAACCTTAATATCATATGTATTTTAGATAAGGGAATGTATATACAAACATATAAAAGAGAAACGCATAAGATCATACAAATGACATATCTACACAGCTGCAACATTAAAAACCATCACTAACTACCATAAGCTTGTAAAAAATATATGGTTGAAAATATAAAGTGATACACAGTACACAGTATGTAAAAAGTCTATGGAGAGCTTGGACACTATAGAACCTCGTCTACTGATGTGATTTAGGAACTTTAGCTTTAACTTAATTGCTCTCCTGTTATGAGAGCTCTAGGGTCTCATGCAATCCTCTTTTATGAGAACATTGTTGGCTATTTACTACTGCATAATATAACTGCAAAACTGAGGGATTTAGTATACTGAGCAGACACAGTCCTTTTGTTTGGGTCAAGTGTCCACTGTTAGATCCATTGCGATCTTTACACACATATAATTGTGTATGGAGCACATTTTCTTTCTATGCCTATAGATTAACTAAAGATCAACAACCCAATGATAGTTAATTTGTTTTCAACTGTGTTGGATCTAGCATCCATTTAAACTATTCATATTCTCCATATGTTGAAAGAATATCTTTTTATTTACACTAATAAAGATTATGTTTTATTCACCGGAGACCTGACACAATAGACAAGGGCATGACATACTGAACTGGTCTGCTTCTACTGTGTGAGTTAAAAGGGAATAATACTCATTTCAGTTTCACAGTGGATTTTTTCTTTAAAGGGATAGTAATACTTCGTTTTATCTTTATTTTATTTTGTAGGCATTAAAAAAACATGAAAAAAGATATAAATCTTATCTCTGGTGGTTTGAGAGATATTCACAAGCAAAGTTTCCCCTCCTGCCCCTTTTACCTAGTGTAAGCTATCTCTTCTCAGATGTGGAATCCAGTCCATAGACCAGACAGATAACAGCAGGGGACAATCTTCTTCCTGTGAGAACAATGAAAGCCCTGCCCCCCTTGGCATGTTTCTCAGGTTTTTCCCTTATCTTAATTGAAGATTGTCCCTCTCTGCAATCTGCCTGGACACTCCCCCTTCTGCTCTGAGGTGAGCAGTGTTATATCAGTAAAAGGGACAGGAGGGGGATACTTTGTCATTGAATTACTCTTGAACTACAACTCTGACAGAATTTAAATAACACTCTCCAAAGTCCAAATACTATGATGATTAATTAGAACTGCTTTTATTATGAAACATTACTATCCCTTTAAATATCAGGTTCAGACCTGTAGTATAACAATCTCTCTAAAACTACTAGGAATGTGATTCTGCACAAAAGGGTAGAATTAAACATTCCCTATTAATCTAAATGTGTGGTTTAATGCAATGGAGACCACTCTAGCATTGGAAGGGTTAAAAGAACTATTTAGATTAATGGGAAATTTTCATTGTCCCCTCTGATGCAGAACGTTTCACCCACAATTGCTGCCGTTTGCTTTTATACATAAGGCTCATTGGATTTCGTAGGTTGGTAGGGACTGGTAATGGTTTGAGTGCCAGAGTGGACACATCTCACGCTCAAAGGGTTAAAGGGATAGTAATACTTTAATATTACTAATCCCCATAGTGTAGCTCTTTAAAAAAATAATTAAATAGCCCCCAGTGTCATCTCTCAAACCTTTATGGTTTGAGAGAAAACCTTAAGCAAAGTTCCCTCCTCCCTCCCCCTTCCCTGAAGTCAGAGTTGTACTGACTGCAGAGGAAGTCTGTTGTACGACAGGCTTGTGGCTCTGCAGCTGAGCCGAGATCGCGTTAGTGAAAAATAATGATTTCACTGAAGCGGTCTTCTACATGTGCTTGGTTTGCAAGCACACATAGAAGACCGTTTCAGTAAAATAATTTTTTTTTTACTAACTCGATCGAGGCTCTGCTGCAGAGCCGCCTGATGAAAAATAAAACTGGATATCCCTGCAGTCAGTGCAACGCTGACTTCATTTTAAAATGTGCATGATTTAACAGAAAAGAGTTGCTCAGACTTTTATTAGGACTGAGCTACCACACTGACATAAAATGAACAAGATGAACAGTAAAACTGCTGAAAATGAATCTCTGTATTGAACAACAATGTACAACACTGGGGAACCCAGAAAAAGGCAAAAAACAAAGTGCTACAGCTGACTGAAAAGGACATACACCCTAGTGAACTAGCTTCTATTAGTCAAAAAAACAAACATAA
The DNA here is from genome assembly GCA_037306005.1 of Rhinophrynus dorsalis. Lineage (NCBI taxonomy): Eukaryota > Metazoa > Chordata > Amphibia > Anura > Rhinophrynidae > Rhinophrynus > Rhinophrynus dorsalis. The sequence continues at coordinate 141,968,566 of CM074725.1, read as the reverse complement.
GTAAATAATGACTGAATTAAGGATGAATGACCATGGGGTGGAGATAGAAACAGGCCCACATAGACATCATTGGAAGCCTGGAGAAGACAGGATTTGTAAATAATGTAACATGGACCTTACAGAAAATTAGACTCGTTTCCTCATCCACTGCCCCAAATATGAAGATATGAGCATACCTGGGAACTTTCAGTTGAGGGCTACCCGGAGGGTAGTCCTCTGTTCACCAGGGGGTGACAAAAATGATGCTAATCGCGTCAAAAAGGGGCGGGGCTTGCCACGAGTGAGGGGGGGACTTAACCTTTTGAGTGCCAGAGTGGTACGGAATGCATTGCAAAGCAATGCATTCCTTACCACTCTGGCACTCAGAGGGTTAAAGGTGTCACAGAAGGCTGGGGACGGAGGCACAACGGGAGAAAAAGCGGATGTGGCAGAGTTTCAATAGAAACTCTCCACATCCGGAGGAATCAGCCTCTGCCCCGGAGACCCGGTAAAGTTCTGTCAGAACCGGAGTCTCCGGGGCAAATCCGGAGAGTTCCCAGGTATGGATATGAGACAATACCATAGTTTGGAGACTTGAAAATGAAAATCACAGACAACTAAGAGATGAAGAAAAGATGCAAATCCTACTGGGTAAAAACTTTAATACAGCTGCAAAAGCTACGGAATACCTGTCAGTGTGTCACAATATAAGACACCCATAAAGCACAGATATGCAGGGCGATCTAACACGAGTGGGACTTCAATATGCTGAGATAGAATGCTTACTGTATGAAATGTACCCTTCAAGGGTTAGTAATGTCCACTTATAAAGTCAGATAGATAGTAAAAAAAAAAAATGATCTGGAGCAAATGCCATCTCTCAAACTTTTATGGTTTGAGAGATATAACGTTTTACGTTCCCCCTCCCTCCCCTTGCACTGATGTTATCTGTAAAGATGACAGAAGGAGGTTTGAGTCATGCGACTCGAGGCGGTGCTTCAGTAGCATCAAAATACCACAATCTAAAAAGAAATACTTAATTGGAACAGTCTACAAAGTGTGCTTGCAAACCACTTTGTAGACCTTTCCAATGAAGTATTTATTTCTAGATTGCCTTTTTTCGGCTCTGTTGAAGAAACGTTGGCAGGTCCCGGGACCAGGATCTCCTTCTGTCAGCTTTACAGCTGACGTCAGTGCAAGGGTTGGGAGGGGGAAACTTTAAAACGTTATATCTCTCAAACCATAAGAGAGACGACTCTTGCTCCAGATAATTTTTTTTTTTTTAATATCTAAAATATTGTGTGACTTTATAAGCGGACATTACTAACTCTTTAATCTATAGATAAAATGATAAGATATCTACAGCAACATCTGCGGGAGTGGCTATGTACAACCCATACTGGCAAAACGTGTATCTATTAGTCATGCCTCTAAAGCATTATTGCTTTATAATGTATTGTATAATATCACTGCCGCTGCACCAGCTACTGCATTATTAAGAGTTCTGTGCTCTCCTCACATTACCAGGGCTATCTGTGCCCTGAGTTGGGGTTGATGGGGTTGTAAATATTTTGGACCCCATGCAACACCATTTATTAACCCCTTAAGGACCCTTGACAGTCCTGGTACGTCATGGCTGGATTTGCGTTAAGGACCAATGACGTACCAGGACCGTCATGGCTTAAATGATAGCAGCGTGCCTCCGTGCACACTGCTATCATTAATGCCAGGCTGAGACTGAGCGCTTCGAGACTGGGGCGTTCAGTCTTAGCCCTTCTTGCTTGTGCCGGTTCATGTGATCGCCGTAGTAGCGATCACATGTACCGGCAGAGTGAGAGACAGAGGCAGCACAGAAAGCATGCTGTCTGTGCGTGTCTCGTCTGCCTCTGTCTCCCTTGCTATCAAAGTAAGGGAGACAGAAGTAGACAGGAGACACCTAGTGGCAAACGAAAATACAGCAGCTGGGGGTATTAACTCCTTCACTGCTGGTGCCAGAGGCTTGCTAAATTCAGGTCAATTTCTGACCTGCAATTATACTTTTTTTTTTTTTACAAAAATATTTTATTAAAAAAAAAAAAAAAAAAAACATCTCATTAAACAATATTGGAAGTGTGATTGTTGTGGAGCCATGTAATACACTTATATACACCGCCAAATGTCACGGATAAAAAAGTGTCAAAATAGGGTGGGAAAAAGGGACATGGGGATTTTCACCCAAGGGGGGGACAGGGGCCACTTTAAACTGCACATTTTGTAGGTATGACTGACCGGTCATACCTTTCATGCAGTCGCCATAAAAAATTAACCCTTTGTGCCCAACTGATCCCAAGGGATCATGTTAAATTGTATTTAACGTGAATGGGTACAGGTTAATTAACTCTGCAAGCCTGAATACGTTGTGAGTGGGTATTTACCCAGCTTTGAACAACACTGCAATGTGAGTGACATTTTATTATTTACATTGGTGTTTTGTGTAGATGATATACACCAGGGCTGTCCATGTTCAGTCCTCAAGTGCCGCCAATAGGCCAGGATTTAAGGATCTCTCTGATTAAGCACAGGTGAGTTAATCAATGGCTCATTTATTTTTATTGACTCACCTGTGCTTAAGCAGGGATATCCTTATATCCTGGACTGTTGGTAGCCCTTGAGGACTGAACTTGGACAGCCCTGATATACACTATGGACATCCTCCACTTTTTCTTTCTGTGCATGGAGGCAAAAACATGACAGTTGTTAGCAGGACCACAGGACCGTAACCTCTGCTTGCTGCACATGTTAATCATAACCTCTTTAGGACCAAGGGGTTCTGGAGCAGCTGATGTCTGTCTCTATAATCCAGGAAATAAAAAGGTGGTACCATGTTAGTCAGTAAAGTAGATGGAATTCAACGTAATTTTGTAATAACAAACTCACAAGAGTTGATGTAAAGTTGATACATTTTAATGGTTAACTGATAAAATAGAAAGTGCAGGCTTTCAGGACACTAAGTTGCCTTCTTCAGACACGGAAGTGCACTGCATTTATATATATGGAGTATAATATACATCTGGAATAAATTATATGAATACACAGTAGGGGGACAATTAACTTAGTAAACATACAGACTGCAGAGATACAATATGATTAGGGGTGGATTGTGGTGCAGTACCAGCCTGGGGGATTTTTTTTATTTAACCCCTTAACGACCCTTGACTGTCATAGTACTTCAAGGGTCAATCTGACTGAACAACCCATGACGAACTATGACCGTCATGGAGTTCCGGGCTCCCCCCGTGGCGGCATGCCGTTCGGGGAATCCTGGAACCGGAAAAAGAAAAAAAAATGCTCCGCAGTCCTTAAGTCACGTCGCTGCGCCGATTGCCCGGTCGTTAAGGGGTTAACTGGCCCACTAGCTGGTATTCTAATCTGTATGCATATAATAAAATTCCTCAAATGCCGGGGGGAGGGGGTTACACAGTGCATTGCTCAGCAATGCACCGTGCACCCCTCTGGCACTCAGAGAGTTGAATACAACTGTTTTTCCCCACTCTGTCCTCCTGCTCCAGCCTATTACTCCCCCTGCACACACACACACCACTTTTCTAAAGATGCATAAATGCTTATCTATTAACCCCTTAACCTACTGTATGCAATAAATTATCAGTTATAAACCCCTTGCATGCCAGAGAGGTTTACAGTAATGTGTTCTGCCATTAACCCATTGAATGTCTCATAGATGCACAACACATTGCACAGAAATGTGTACCTCAATGAATAACCCCTTGTGTGATAAAAAGGCATAATTCATCATTAACTAACACCTTTATTCACCTATGTGGTATAAAAGGGGTCAGTTACTGATGTATTATGCCTATCTAGCATGCAAGGGGTTAATCAGTGAGGTACTGCACATATGAGGAATCCAATGGGTTAATAGAATATTGCTGTAATCCTCTCTGGAATGCAAAGGGTTAATAACTGATGATGTATACTTCCCTAAAGCATATGGATATGATATGCACAGAGTTAGATCAAAGTCTTGGGAACAAGGAAAGTTCTTTGTTACAAAAGTACATTGAATCCCATTTGCTTCTACAAGGTATCCTAGCTAAGTGGATTAATAGGTTTTGCCTGCCTGTATATACATAGGAGATTTATGATGCCCTGATACTAGGAAAGGTAAAACTATTTTCCTCCACTGCACAATTCAGAATATTTTATTTTATTAACCTGGCCTGTTTTCAGTACCTAGAGTGCAATAAGATAAAAGTACCACCTAGGCGGATTTCCTAATAGGCAGAGTAGGGAATTGCTTTGAGCTCCAAATTTGGAAGAGTACCTTACATTCTGAATTGTAGGTGTGGCCAGAACAATCTCAATGTCCCTGTACCAGTTTATATACCCCTTGGGGTCTAGAGAGATTGCCAGTGTATTGCAACTAATGCATAGGAGAACTGTCTATAGGCCAAGGGGTTAAAGCTTTTTTCATTCCTGCTTAAATATAGATCAAGTGTATATCTGTGCCAGGAAAGAGTTGATAGGACTGGGTTCATGTGAGTAGTGGGTGTGTGTCCATGGGCAGGGCTAAGGACATCTAAACTACCATCCCCTGGGGCCTTGGAATGTAAATCTGGCCCTGAGTACCAGAGTCACTTTTTTGAATGGGATATCTTCTTTCTTTTGTCTGTGCCAAAGCTTAATAAATATACGCCAAACAATCTGGAGCTATTTCCATACCTGGGAACTCTCCGGATTTCCCCCGGAGACTCCGGTTTTGGCACTGCTTTACCGGGCCTCTGGGGCAGAGGCTGAGTCCTCCGGATGTGGGGAGTTTCTATTGAAACTCTACCCACTTCCACTCTTTCTCCCCATGTTGCTCCTTCCCCCAGCCTTCTTTTAAGCCCTCCACCTCGCACTCGCGTTAAGCCCCGTCCCTTTTTGATGCGAAACGCGTCAATCTTCACACCACCCATGGCAGCAGAGGACTCCCCTCCGGGTAGAAAACAATAAAAAGTTCCCAGGTATGGCTATTTCCTATTTGAAAAGATACTAAATATAAGATATTTATGGTCATATTCAGCAACTGATGCATTACAGGCAGCCAAAGAAAGCTATACAGTTGTGGGGCAAACCAACTACATAATAGGGGACAAATGAAAATGAGTTAAATCCTTTTTAAATTATTAAGAATTATCATTTACCCTCTGAGGTGTAGTTGGTTTGTTCCAGAATTGCTTTTTATCCACTTCACTACAGCCATTAATGCCTTCTCAGCAGCTTCACTATAACCATTAATGGCTTCTCAGCAGCTTCACTATAGCCATTAATGCTCACTGTGGTTGCACCTCCTTGAGCATTTTATCTACATTTAGTTGACTAAAAAACTAATTCACCACAATATTGTATTATTTGGATAATGGTTTTATGTACTTAACTTACTATAAGGCTAATCTAAAATCTCTTCCAAAGAAAGAAATTGCTTTCTGTAAACTATTACCAGGTTCAGATTGCCCTTTCCTTAGAAAACTTTGTTCCAGTTATATCACTGACTTTTGATATTGTCTGAATGTGGCCTTCCAACTGTGACAATCAGAGAGTTGCCTGCATGTGAAGCCTGCTGAGATTCCGAATGGCATTGTATTGGAAGGAGGAGTCACCAATCTGGTGTTCATTAGAGGCAATTAAGAGATGGAATTAACAAAATCACATTATGGGATTAAAAGAATAAGATGCCACCCACCGAGAAAAGGAGAGAGGAGCTGGCCAGGAAATGTGTCTCACAGAGCTAAGGACAATGGAATCCAATAGAACTCTTTAGGATCGCAAAGACTAGGAAGAAGCCTAAAGCTACTAATCTTTCACTTGGAATGCAAAATAGCCACCCTAGATTATGGGCTAATACTCTCCTTGATATACCTATTATTTTAAGAAGCAAAGTATTTCCAGGAAGAACATCTGCAGGTTTATCTTATTGTGGAAATTGGATAAATGGACCTATCTTTTTGCGGACTTCTCATGGGTCAAAATTGATGTATTAACTGACTAGGAAGATCCTAGTGTAGATCATTTTACTGAGATGTCAGGTGTATCTCACTGTAAACAGAATAACATCTCATTTTGATAGATAATATATGGTATTTACACTGCTTGGAGAACAAGGCAATTTTTTGTTATACCTTAATAACAGAAATATATTGGGGGGAGATGCACTAAAGAGTGATAAAGAGGTGATGAAGTGGAGATGACTTCTCCAGTGATATAATTTCTCTAGTTCCTATGTTATTTTATGTAGCCCATGATCTAAGTTCTCCAAATTTGGAGAAATATTAGTGTATAGGCTCCACAGAATAACATAAGAACTGGAGAAGTGATATCACTGGAGAGGTCACTTATCACCTGTTTATCACTCCTTAGTGCATAACCCCCATCTCTAGACTGTAAGCTTTCACGAGCAGGGCCCTCTGATTCTTCTGCTCTCCACATTTGGTTTGTACTATTTAATATCTCTGTATGTCCATTCCCTATTGTACATCACTGCAGAATTATTTGGCTCTATATAAATAAAGAATAATCCTATATAATAATTCGCTAGGATGTTTGTCATGATGCAATCATGCACAGTAGAGACTGCCCGCATTCATCAGTCTCTACTGCGCATGACTGCATCTCGTGAGTGAGGAGACGCAAGACTGTATCGCATGGAGCAGTGAGGTTTCGGCCTCTTAACATTACCCAGACCTTGGCCCATTTACACAGGCTTTTACACTACTAATAGTAATAATTGTGTACAAACCCAAATAAAATATTTGAGAGTAAAAAGGACACTAATATCTAAAAAATGAACTGGGATTATATTTATGTGTAAACAATTCCCTATGTTTTCTCAGGCCTAAAAACTTGTCTTACATATGTTCTAAGGCAACAGACATTCCTGTCTGTTCCAGAGCTCCAGGGCTACCATTGATTGTCCAGGATTGTGAATGAATGAGCTGAGATAAGACATCAGCCTTTCTGAATAAAAGAGCAGTGGGCATTAATCACTATAACTAATCAATTAACTGATATGTATCTATCAATACAAACAATACAGTCAAGATTAAAAAGTACTCTCTGTCTACCTTCATTAAAAAGAAAGTTTAGGATTATATTTTAGGGATGCCACACATGATTAATGCATTTTTACTTATGCTAACTGTAAGTAAGTGATATTTAAAGTTATATCAATCTATTTAATCTTTTGGTGTTAGTACGCCTTTAAAGTGGTCTTGTTATTCTAAAACATGTTAAGTTTGTTTTACATATAATTAAAATCTGCCTGTTGCACTAGTAATTTTTGAGAAAGTGACCCTTATGGCAATTGCCTGCTTATAGTATGCTAAATAGCTATGTTTAAAGCTAAATGTGCTATTAGAAATTATCCCAGTGTGAGCTTTTGCCTTGATTCATTAATAGAAGAGTGTGGTCATATTAGCTCAGCACAAATGTATTAGCATAAAGTGTCACATTGTGTCAAAGGTTTATTCCTCTGAAATTAATTCCTTTAGAACCACATGCATAGTATGTATGTATGTATTTATATGGTGCCATACATGTAGACAGCTCTTTACATAAATAGTAATAGTACAATACAAATATACAGAACGGGGTTAAGAGTATCATGTTAAAGTGCAATCTGCATTATTAGTGGAGGAAAAAGTGCAGCAAAGGGAATCATACATTGGGATAGGAGCTTACAATCTAATAGTACAGCATATAGGCAGTTTTTTTTTATATTTGGCTCCGTTGGTTAATGCACCAGTTGCAGAATCTGTTCAAGCTGCAAGGTCGCAGGTTCTAGTCCCGGCAAGCTCAGCTCAGCCTTCACCCTTCTGAGGTAGATAAAAATGAGGCCAGGACATACTTAAAGGAATAGTAATACTTTATTATTACTATCCCCCATATTGTAGATATTTGTAAAATAATTTAATAGCCCCCAGGTTCATCTCTCAAACCTTTATGGTTTGAGAGATAACCGAAGGCAAAGTTCCCCCCTCCCTCCCCCTTCCCTGAAGTCAGCGTTGTACTGACTGAAGAGGAAGTTTGTCGTACGACAGGTTTGCGGCTCTGCAGCTGAGCCGAGATCCCATTAGTGAAGAAGAATTATTTCACTGAAACGGTCTTCTACATGTGCTTGGTTTGCAAGCACATGCAGAAGACTGTTTCACTGAAATAATTATTTGTCACGAATGCGATCGCGGCTCTGCTGCAGAGCCGCCTGATGAAAGTCAGACCGGATATCCCTGCAGTCAGTACAACGCTGACTTCTGGGAAGGGGGAGGGAGGGGGGAACTTTGCCTTCGGTTATCTCTCAAACCATAAAAGTTTGAGATGTGAACCTGGGGGCTATTAAATTATTTTGCTAATATCTACAATATGGGGGATAGTAATAATAAAGTATTACTATCCCTTTAAGTATGTCCTGGACTCATTTTATCTACCTCAGAAGGTTGAAGGCTGAGCTGACCTTGCCAGGACTAGAACCTGCGACCTTGCAGCTTGAACAGATTCTGCAGTTGGTGCATTAACCAATGGAGCCAGATAATAAAAAAAAACACCTGCCTATATGCTGTACTATTAGATTGTATGCTCCTATCCCAATGTATGATTCCCTTTGCCGCACTTTTTCCTCCACTAATAATGCAGTGATTGCACTTTAAGTTGATACTCTTAACCCCATACTATTACTATTTCTGTAAAGAGCTGACGAGAGACCATCTTAATGTAATCTTCCTGGTAAAATAAAAAAAAAACAAAAAAAACAAAAGTTAATCAAACTCATCTTAATGCTGCATGTCCACTTTAACCATTTAAGGACCAGAAGGGTGTGTAATGCATTGCTACACAATTCACTGCACACTCTTCTGGTCCTTAAAGGGTTAAAATAACCAAGTAGTCCTAAATAAGAGAAGTGTAAAATAAAATGAGATTCTATTTGAAGCTAGCATCATTAAGTATATGAACTATCAATAGTAGCTTTCTCAAAATCAGTTTTAATGCACCACGAACAAATTTTAGCATGAAAAATTGCAAGGAAAAAATATGTTTTAGGCCATGATAAAGTACAAGGTTTAAAATCAGGCACTTGGATACCAGATCTTTGCTATGCATTGAAGATGCCTTTAGCATCCAAAGAGTTAATGGAAAACTACAGAGAGTTTTTGCTGCCAGGGACCTGGAGAGAACAGCTGCACCTTACTGACAAGGCCGAAGAAGGCTGAAACGTTTCCCTAGCTTTCACTGCTTCTCTTATTCAGTGAATTGCCTGGCATTTTGTGACTGGACTGTCATTTCAGGCCAGGATCACTGTTGTGTGCTTCAGGATATCTTTCTTTGTTTATGGCACCTGAGAACTAAGAGATTACACCTTGATTTGGATAAGGTCCTACATACCTCCCAAGTGTCCCTCTTTAGGAGGGACAGTCCCTCTTTTAGACCCAAATCCCTTTGTCCCTCTTTCCCACCTTGATGTCCCTCTTTTTAGGAAATCAGACTGTGTGGTGTGTATATAAATGTATCACACTACTCTACAGCAATAAAACTCACATTATTGTTTGTTTAAACATCCGTATATGTCAGCAGTTCTCAACCTTTTTAGTGCTGCGACCCTTTGCTAAAATTTCCCAAGTTGTGGCGACCCCTAACAGTAAAATTATTTTTGTTGCTCCTTCATCGCTGTAATTTTGCTACTGTTATGAATCGAAATATAAATATCTGATGGTTTTAGGCAACTCCTGGCAAATCTTCATTCAACCCCCAAAGGGGTCCCGACCCACAGGTTGAGAACCACTGGTATATGTGTTTATAATTTAGTCTGTGTAACTAAAATACTTTGGTCTTGTTATAAGTCATTTATTAGGTTATACAAGGAGCTGTCAACAGGTCATGAAATAGCTTAAAAAATCTCTGTAATTCCCCGCCCACCAGCCATGCCCCCTAAAACACAAGTGTCCCTCTTTTGCAGTTTGAAATGTTGGGAGTATGTGGCAGTTTCAACCTGAACTGACACTCCCCTTTGTGGAGGAGAACTATACCAATACTTAGGTAGGAGTCCTTATACAGAAATCTGATATAGCTATGTATGTATATCTATATTGCAGATGCATGTATTTACTAACATCCATCTTAGTTTGCCTTTAGTTTAAAGGGATAGTAATGTTTCATAATAAAAGCAGCTCTAAACAATCATCATAGTATTTGGACTTTGGAGAGTTTTATTTCAATTCTGTCAGAGTTGTAGTTCAAGAGTAATTCAATGACAAAGTGTCCCCCTCCCGCCCCTTTTAATGATGTAACACTGTTCAGCCCAGATCAGGATGGAGGTGCCCAGGTAGATTGCAGAGAGGGACAATCTTCAATTAAGATAAGGGAAAACCCTGAAAAACTTGTCAAGGGGGGCAGGGCTTTCATTGTTCTCATAGGAAGAAGATTGTCCCCTGCTGTTATCTGTCTGGTCTATGGACTGCATTCCACATCTGAGAAGAGATGGCTTACACTAGGTAAAAGGGGCAGGAGGGGAAACTTTGCTTCTGAATATCTCTCAAACCATAAAAGTTTGAGAGATAAGACATATATCGTTCTTCATGTTTTTTTCATGACTACAAAATAAAATAAAGATAAAACGAAGTATTACTATCCCTTTAAGCCTGTTGTCTATTATGGTCAAATGTAAACCATCAAAGATTGTACAGCTCCCTACCCATGGTTGAATGGAATCATGCAGGCTTTTTTAGATTTTAAAATGCCTCTGTCCAGCTATATTCCACCATTAACCTTCTATGCGACCTCTCAGACAGATATCTGAGGGAATCAGATGGGTAAAATCATATATTTATGCTCCAATGCTAAAAAGAAAAAGTGCATGGATATTCCTGACCGCTGTATGAAAAATTACCTAAGAAAGACCTTCTGTTAAATAGATTAAGGGTTGATTATTTCTATATAATTCCCCTAAAAACACCTATCTTTAAATAGTCATTATGACTGCTCAACTTGCATCAATGTTCTTACAGACACAGCTGCTTTTGGTATGAATTCCAAAGTATACATGTTATATATGGCACTCAGTAACAGCTCTTCTTTTCTGTACCATAGTACAAAAGAAAAGGGAAAGAAATGTGCTATAATGTGACTATAAATTAGAATCTGTTATGTTGCTTAACGCTAAAGCCATAAATGGGTCATATCATCTGATTACTGTAATCCAGAAACCCTGAGCATTATTGGCCATTATCATGGATGTACAGGAGAAGCTTCCTGTTTGAAACTGTCCAGACCTCTCTGATTCGCTCAAATGGAGTCACACCTGTACTTAAGTTATGAGCTGGATTTTCTGTTTTCTTATGAACTAATCACACATGCTGTCCTGGTATTTATGAGCAGTATAAACTGTCCCAGGACACGCATTAAAAGCCTATGGCATTCACACGCTATGACATAATAAACCCTACTTCTGGAGTATTTGAAAGCTTTAATGTATTTTAGAATCTTAACTCTTTCTGTGCTTCCATGTTAAATCTTGAATGCCAAAGGGGTATGCAATGCATTGTGAAGCCCAATGGAATGGGCAACACTGTGCGGCATTCACTAGTGTGTGTGTGTGTGTGTGTGTGTGTGTTTTTGTGCATATATATATATATATATAATGCACATATATATAAGATGCTGCAGATTCAGTGTGAAAAAGTATATTTATACGTATAGTCAGTGGTGTAACTATAGGGGTCGCAGGGATCGCAACCGAGACTGGGCCTGTCACTCCAGGGGCCAGGCTGCCCCCTGCGACCCCCTCCTCCTGGCGCTGCAGTCTCCCTCTGGCACTCTAGTAATGCAGAGCGCTAGGAGATGACATCATCTCCCAGCGCTCTGCATTACAGAAGAGGACCGCGTGGGAGCACATCGCGCCAGCACGTCTCTCCTGCCACTCCACTGGACCACCAGAGATTGGTAGGTAGGAAATGGAGGCATTGTGGAGGGCCCGGGGGCCAATGTGTTCGGGGGTTGGGGGAGCCCATGGCACTTCTTGCACCAGGGCCCGGAGTGTTCTAGTTACGCCTCTGCATATAGTAGACTTCTGTTTGAAGGAGGCCTAATAAGCCATTTATTCCTAGAGTATAGATTCTCCTACAATATACTTTTCCTTTAAAGTGGACCTTTCAGGTAGTAATAAGTCGCCCTTCAATAATTAAAAGTATGGTGACAAGCATCATAATACTCTAAAGTGCCACATTCTAAAGAAATCTTATTCTTACGAGTCCAGAAGTCAGGCATCAGCGCAGACATCTTGTCTGCGCGCCTGCACTGTCAGTCCCGGTCTCCTCTAATAAGCATTGCAGAGTGCCACAAGGTAACCGGAATGGACTGACAGCACAGGCATTCAGATGGCACTAATCTGGCCGTCAGTCTCCAAAGTTTAAGGATTTCGTTAGAATGTGGCACTGTAGAGTGTTAATACATTATTATGATGCTAGTAGCCATATGTTTCATTGTTGGAAGGTGACTTATTACTACCTGAAAGTTCTCTTTAACTCATTAATTGCCTGTTGGATGTGTAACTCAACCTCCCTGAAATTAAATCATTAACTCTTCAAGGCTGATGTATAGAACTGGCGTAATTCTGGAACAAACCAACTTCACCATAGTAGATAAATAAAAATCCTGTTGACTTAGACTTTTTTTTGGAGTGAAAGTCCTAAAATCTTTCAGAATAAATGTGAAAAGTGGCTACAATAATCAGGTTTGTTAACCCCTTAAAGACCCTTGACGGTCATAGTACGTCAAGGGTCGATCTGACTGAACACCCATGATGTACTATGACCGTCATGGAATTCCGGGCTTCCCCCGCGGCTTCACGCTGTTCTGAGAGTCTGGAAGCAAAAGAAGAAAATAAAAAATGCTCCGTGATCCTTAACTGACCATGCCGTGCTGATCGGCCTGTCGTTGAGAGGTTAAAAAACAAAAAAGCAACAAATACAAAATTGAGATTACAACCTACACACTTTAGTGCACTGAAACGTTTATCTTGACTTATTTCTTTGTCTCAGTCATGTCATAAGTTGCCTTATGAAATTTATAACAAAGAGGCATTAAGGCCTATATGTGAATAGGAAAAGGACATGTATAACATATTTTGAGACGTATACATAGTAAAATGGTAAATTAGGTTAAAAAAAAAAGTCCATCAAGTTCAATCATTGCCTCATAACCCAGAGACATGCCATGTAATAGACATTTTCTAATGTGCTGACCAGGAGTACATGATCTTTAAAGTGGATGTGTCACCTATGGACAACATCCCCATAATAGTTAGATTATATATCACAAACAACAAAAAGGGTATTTATTTTTTTATTTCAAGCTTTGATGTTGTACAAACTTAACTTATAAAGTCTGGGCTGCAGCTTCTTCCGCATAGACTGCAGCCCGACACTCTGCATCTGCTCTCCTCCCTGCTCCGATGACGGCGGCTTCTGTCTGTAAGCAGGAGTAATCTCATTGGCTAGATATCGATCTCTGCCAATGAGATCGCTCCAGCTTACAGAAAGAAGCTGCCGTCATCGGAGGAGGGAGGAGAGAAGAGGCAGAGCGTTGGGCTGTGGTTTAACCGCAGTGAACCGCAGGCTACACGGAAGTAGCTGAAGCCCAGACTTTATAAGTTAAGTTTATACAACAGCAAGCTTGAAATAAAAAAAATAAATACCTTTTCATTGTTTGTGATATATAATCTACTATTATGGGGTGTTGTCCGTAGGTGACACATCCACTTTAAAAAATGATGAGCCCTCTTCATTTTTAGCATACAGATGACCTACAATGGTGAAGGGATTGAAAGATAAACTCTTCACACCCAGTGAGTATCATTAAATAACACTCCCACTGCTGGTGCTATAGCTCAGTGGTAAATGTCCAGACTGCAGAGCCTGCTCAAACCTCAAGGTTACAGCTTTGATTCCCGGCAGGGTCAACTTAGCCTTTCATCCTTCCAAGGTCAATAAAATGAGTACCATTGATTGGGTAATAATAACATCTATTATGCAGCTGCTGATTCGGTTAATTCCGAGAGCGTGTGCTAAAAGCTCTTTGAGTCTCATTGGGAGAAAAGAGCTATATAAATACTGGTTATTACTATTATTATCATAGTTATTATGAGCTTTAGGCAAATGGGGAATTTCTAAGTAAAAGTGGGTGGTTGTTCTCTAAGAGGCAATGTGCCTGAGTGGCTGGTTATCCCCCAGTGGGGAGGATCAAAGTACGTACCATAACTTCATCTGTGGAGTAGGTTTTTATTTCAGCCCCAAATTCTCTGTGCTTGTAATTACACTGTTATTGGGTTATGAGCTTCCCAGCATCTTAATATTGCTTAAAGTGATAGTAATGTTTCACAAAAACAGCAGCTCCAATTAATCTTCATGGTATTTGGGCCATAGAGAGTGTTATTTCGTTACTGTGAGCATTGTAGTTCAAGAGTAATTGAATGATAAAGTTTTCCCCTCCCTCCCCCTTTACCTAGTGTAAGACCCCACTCCTCAGATGTGGAATCCAGTCCATAGACCAGACAGCTCATATCAAGGGTCAATATTCTACTGTGAGAACAACGAAAACCCTACCCCCCTTGACAGGTTTTTCAGCTGTTTCCCTGATCTTAATTGAAGATTGTCCCTCTCTGCAATCTTCCTGGACACTCCCTGTTGCTCTAAGCTGAGCAGTGTTACATCAGTAAAAGGAGCAGGAGGGTGATACTTTATCCTTCAATTACTCTTGAACTACAACTCTGACAGAATTGAAATAACACTTTCCAGCACCCAAGTACTATGAAGATTAATTAGAGCTGCTTTTATTATGAAACATTTCTATCCATAGTGGCTCAGTGGCTAGCACTGTTGCCTTGCAGCGCTGGGGTCCTGGGTTCAAATCCCACCAAGGACAACATCTGCAATGAGTTTGTATGTTCTCACTGTGTTAGCGTGGGTTTCCTCCGGGTACTCCGGTTTCCTCCCACACTCCAAAAACATACTGGTAGGTGAATTTAGATTGTGAGCCCCAATGGGGACAGGAACCAATATGAGTGTAAAGCGCTGCGGAATCTGTGTGCGCTATATAAATAAAGGATTATTATTATTATTATTATTATCCCTTTAACTGTATGACTCACTGCAGTGTTTAGGTGTTTTGTGTTGCCACAGAGCTATACAGTACTATGGAGCATTAGTGATTTGCATCATGTGACTTCCCATGGGAAATTGCTACTGGACTTTTTTTAACCCTTTGAGTGCCAGAAGGGTATGCAACGCATTGCAAAGCAATGCATTGTGTACCCCTCTGGCACTCAAAGGGTTAATTGTTGGCAAGTATGATGTGGTCAGAGATATATAGTTCAAAATTGTATGCTGTTCTAGCTTAGTTACATGTCCTTAATGTTCCATTTTTTTATTTTGCCACTTAGCCTATATATTACTGCCAAGCTGGTAAAAATTGGGATGGTGCCAAAAATGAGTCAGTGGCAGCAAGAGAAAGGCTAGTATTTTTCTTATAAATGGTTACAACCTTAATTTCTACATAAAGAGCATTATGTTAAAATTACTAGTGGAGTGATTCTTAGGCAAATAAATTGGTAGCAAATAAAAATGTATATTTATTTAAATAATGTTAGATTCAGGGGCATTCATGGAGTTAAAAGCT
Source organism: Rhinophrynus dorsalis (assembly GCA_037306005.1). Taxonomy (NCBI): domain Eukaryota; kingdom Metazoa; phylum Chordata; class Amphibia; order Anura; family Rhinophrynidae; genus Rhinophrynus; species Rhinophrynus dorsalis. The sequence goes on along the minus strand of CM074725.1, from coordinate 141,952,891 downwards.
CTATTTCAATACATGGGAATTTTGCAGTTGGTTTGCCTCAGAATTACTCCAGCTTTCTTTTTAACTGAACCCCTTAAGGACCGGCTGCGCACGCACGCGGCCGGCACTTAAAGCGGAACATTCACTTAAAAAAATAATTTGAGCAAGGGTTGTATGGGAAAAAGTCATGTTAGCTCTGTTACTGTTTTTATTTTTAGTTGCCCGACAGTGGAGATATGAAGTCTTGCAAACGGGCACTTCCACAATGTGCGGGACCCTGTATGTGTGGCACGCCTCCTCAGGACTTCCCACCTCCCTCTCAGCATCCCTACTGAGCGTGTTCACGCTCAGTCCTTCTGAGCGTCATTTTTCTGGCCAAACGTTAAAGCGAGCTCCGTTTACCATGCTACTGAGGTTGCAAAGGAAGCTGGAGCATACAACCCTTGCTCAAATGATTTTTTTAAGTGAATATTCCCCTTTAAGGACCAGGGATTTTTCTTTTTATTTTTTTTTAGTGATCCTGGATCAGAGCTCCCTCAGAATGTCATGGGTCCATTAGGGACATTCACCCCTTGATGTACATGTATGTCCTTGGTCCTTAAGGGGTGGACAGAGGATGGGCAGGGTGTGGAGGTGGACAGAGGATGGGCAGGGTGTGGAGGTGGACACAGGATGGGCAGGGTGTGGAGGTGGGCACAGTATGGAGCTGGACAGAGGATGGGCAGGGTGTGGAGGTGGACAGAGGATGGGCAGGGTGTGGAGGTGGACACAGTATGGAGCTGGACAGAGGATGAGCAGGGTGTGGAGGTGGACACAGTATGGAGGTGGACAGAGGATGGGCAGGGTGTGGAGGTGGACACAGGATGGGCAGGGTGTGGAGGTGGGCAGAGGATGGGCAGGGTTTGGAGGTGGGCAGGGTGTGGAGGTGGACACAGGATGGGCAGGAGGTGGAGGTGGGCACAGTGTGCAGGTGGACACAGGGTGGGCATGGTGTGGAGGTGGACACAGGATGGGTAGGGTGTGGAGGTGGGCACAGTATGGAGCTGGACAGAGGATGGGCAGGGTGTGGAGGTGGACACAGTATGGAGGTGGACAGAGGATGAGCAGGGTGTGGAGGTGGACACAGAATGGGCAGGAGGTGGAGGTGGACACAGGGTGCAGGTGGACACAGGGTGGGCATGGTGTGGAGGTGGATGTATTTTGGTGGCTGTACTGAAATAATTATTGTGTATCAAGACAAGTAGATTGTCATGAGGGACAAGTAGATTGGGCTTCCGTTTTAGTCCCTTAGACAAGTAGTTTTTTTTTTTTAATTTCCACACCCCTGAGGGTCACTTTAAAGAATTTTAAAGGGATAGTAATACTTCGTTTTAACTTTATTTTATTTTGTAGGCATTAAAAAAACATGAAGAATGATATCAGTCTTATCTCTCAAACCTTTATGGTTTATGAGATATTCACAAGCAAAGTTTCCCCCTCCCGCCCCTTTTACCTACTGTAAACAATCTCTTCTCAGATGTGGAATGCAGTCCATAGACTGGACAGATAACAGAAGGGGACACTTTTATTCCTATGAAAACAATGAAATCCCTGCCCCCCTTGACAAGCTTTTCAGGTTTTTCTGTTATCTTAATTGAAGATTGTCCCTCTCTGCAGTCTACCTGGGCAGCTCCCTTCTGCCCTGGCTGAGAAGTGTTACATCAGTAAAAAGGGCGGGAGGGGGACACTTTGCTCGTGAATATCTCTTAAACCATAAAGGTTTGAGAGATAAGACTTATATCATTCTTCATGTTTTCTTAATGCCTACAAAATAAAATAAAGTTAAAACGAAGTATTACTATCCCTTTAAAGACCACTGATGAATTGGTTGCTTTTCTAGGCTAGACCACCAATTATCACATGAACTATTGCTGCAAAACTGTAATGAAATCTCCCACATCTTAGGGCTAAGCACAGCATGGAAGAGACACCTCTAGAACAGTTTGATTAATTTATCTATTTTTCCTTACATAAAGACTGATTCTTAAACATGACATTAAAATATCCCCAACATATGTTTGTTTTTGTTTTTTAACATTTGAAACATTTGTAATAACCTGAATAAAGTTCAAAGTATTCCATAACAAGGACAAACATTATTTTGCCCAAATCCCTTCACAGGCATTAAACTTTAGTACCTCAATAACAAGAAATGTTTACTCCTGTTGGGAATATAACTATACCATGTTTCTATCAGTTCCTATCATACTCAGCTGGCTTTTGGCTAACTGAGGATGGTAAGAATTTTGATCCAACAACAGTTGTGAACGAATGCAGGTTGCTGGTCTTTGGCCTTTACAAATGCAAGGAATTCTGGGTACAGAATTGCATAAAACCAATTCTATACATCTTTGCTCCCTCCCTTTGATTTATTTTGGAACTATATCTCTAAATGTCTTGGGCCTGTCATTGCATAAGTTGCAGAGATAAATTGTCCACTTGACATGAAGAGAAAACATAAATAAACATTATAAGCAAGATATTGTCTCACTCAGATACTGCTTCACAGAAATGTTTGTAAGCATCAGTTAGTTTATATGTGATAATACTCTAATGGGTACTATCAGTGTTTAATTAATAACTCTACAAGGCAGTATTTATCTTAACTGATAAACCAAATCCATCCAATAATACAATATGGGTTTAGTTCAAAAGAGAGACGCCTCTGGGACCAAGGACAGACTGGTAGCTCTGTGACAAAGGGAAAATGATTATTTCTAGCCTAGGTATCAGGCTCTCTGCATTCTTATTGGCTGGTCTGGAAGTACCCACTCGCCTTCCTGGCAGACATGTTTTATCAAACAAAGGGACATATTCATCAAGATAAAGAGTAGCACGCCAACTACACCTAAGGTTGAAATGAAAATCCCACTAGGTCTCTTTGATTGAAATAAGGATTTAACACCTTGTGTAGTAGAGGGGTCTCCAATGCACCCACTCTGCCATGGAGCATTTGATGCACTCAAGAATTGCCACTCTTTATTTTGATGAATGTGGCACATGTCAATCATTACTAAACTGTTTAAATGGGATGTAGATTTATGAAGCAGAAGTATTATCGGCAGCATACAAGGATCTGAAACAGGTCTTATGTAGTGGGCCAAATATCTTCCATTCAGGCTATTCTGCCATTGTTTACAAGTAAGAATTAACCCCTTGGATGCTAGAGATGTCTCCAATGCATTGCTTCTCAGTCATTGTGGTCATCTCTAGAATTCAAAATAGTTAATGGGAAACCATCACTAAAGGAATATGTTACTTCATTTATTTTACTTAGGTTGTGGTCCTCAAAAAGCAGTCTGTCTCGTATTATAAAAACCTATATGTTACAGAGCTATTCCTGTTGAGAAAAACAAGGGTACTTCCACAGCCGTCAGCTGTTGTATTCACAAGTTATTGCAGTTCAAATTAGCAGGAAGTAAATTACAGTGTGATTACTTTCTGAAAGTACTGACGGCATGACTCAGCAATAGTTCCACATTCTATGGAATATTATTTGTCAATGACTTTATTCTCAAATAAAATGCAAAAGTATAGCTATTTGGAATCTGACCACTAGAGTGCATTGCTAGTGTAAAATAAAAAACAAAAGTTTAAACTTTAATAACTGTGGAAATATCCATTTCCCAGCAGTGGAAGAACCTATGTTTTACTCAGCAGGTAAAGCCCTACAATATTTATTTATTATAACAAAAGTTTAATGCTTATTTAATAAATATATACAATGCACTTAAGTCCATCAAAACTTATAATCTTTTGTGAGGAAGCATTTAAAGAAAACCCACAGTTCTGCAGATCTATGTTGTCTACAGGTGGAATTCTGGAGCAAACCATCTGCAGTATAGAGGACAAATGAAAATTCCCATGAATTTAAATGGGGATTTTCACTCCTTGAATGCTAGAGAGATCTCTGGCTAACATTTATTTGTCTCTTATGATGCAGGTGGTTTTTCTACAGAATTGCCTCTCCGTAGCTTATGGAATTATACCTCATAATTCAAATATATTCTTATACATATATATATTTCAGCTAAATGTGTCATGGTTCAGTCACACTTTACTATTGTTTTCTAGACTAACTATGTGAGTGGTTGGGTGTGGGAGGGAAGGGTGTAACAGAAGGATGTGGGTTTGTGCTCAAATAACTTGGCCAGTAGTTTATTTAGCCACTAAAAAGCAGAAATTAATTTTTGCCATACAAATCTCATAGGTACAGTTACTTCTGAGGCCATCTGCTCTGCTGTTTCATACACCACAATCCAGCTTAGCTTCTTCCAGAACGCAATAGCTGGTTGTGAGAATACTGCAGTGACTTGTATTTCCAAATGGCTGCAATACTTTATTATTACTATCCCTCATATTGTAGGTTATTGCAAAATAAGTTAATAGCCCCCAGGTTCATCACTCAAACCTTTATGGTTTGAGAGATAACCGAAGGGAAAGTTCCCCTCTCCCTCCCCCTTCCCTGAAGTCAGCGTTGTGCTGACTGCAGGAAAAGACTGTCGTACAATAGGCTTGCGGCTCTGCAGCTGAGCCGATATCCCGTTACTGAAGAAGAATTATTTCACTGAAACAGTCTTCTACATGTGCTTGGTTTGCAAGCACATGTAGAAGACCGTTTTAGTGAAATAATTCTGTCACAAAAGCGATCGCAGCTCTGCTGCAGAGTCGCATGATGAAAGACAGACCGGATATCCCTGCAGTCAGCACAGCGCTGACTTCAGGGAAGGGGGGGGGGAGGGGGGAACTTTGTCTTAGGTTTTCTCTTAAACCATGAAGGTTTGAGAGATATACCTGGGGGCTATTAACTTATTTTGCAAATATCTACAATATGAGGTATAGTAATAATAAAGTATTACTATCCTTTTAAGCTACATTCATTCCAGTAGTGTTCCTCATATTGGACAAGCCAACCAATTTGGTGTGACAGTTCGCAGATACACCTATATAGGGAAACTCTTCCTTTGTGTTCACACTGGCAACATTAGCACAGCATTGGAAATGCTGCATTAATAACACACCCATGGAACATTATGGTCCCATAAGCCTGTCTACTTGGGTCAGTACCACCATGCATGAACGCAGATTGTTGCAGCATGCTGTAACTTCCCCGCATTCTGACCTGAGAGCAGGAAACAATCAGGAGATGACTTGCATAGTGGACAATGGACCATCAAGCAGGTCATTCACATGAGGATGTGATACCCATACCTCCCCCAATAACTGTCTGACCCACATGAACATTAGCCATTCATAATATAGCTGAGTTGAAATGAGCCAGCTATGAGTCATATGAATTACACCCACCAGCTCCAAGCTTGCCATGGGCAAGTAAACACAGGCAACTTCTACATAGCTATATCGTAGCTCAGTTGAAGTCACCAGTGTGAACTAGTCCTTAGAAGAGGTAAACGTTATAAACACAAGTGTTTATACATACACTAAAATATATGTTACATACCCCTTTGGAACTCAAAGGGCTGTATACACAGAAACAAAAGTGGAAACTCCTGGGACAATAGTTACACCATAGGGAGAAAATGGAACCTCTTTGAATGCTAGAGGTCTCAAACACATTGCTAAGCCCTAGCATTATTGACTTGCCATGTGAACCAGAATGATAAAGGTTTATAAATGAAGATGAACTGTTACCAAATGTACAATTAGAAACACTATTCTTATGAAATAGCCCATACTCTTAAATACCAACATAATTCTTGGTAACTTTTTTGCTCATAAAGAAAGGAGTGTACTTCCTCTGCTTCCAAGAAGAGCATACAATATCCAAGTAGAAAAGAAAGAGGCACTCACCAATGGATAGTCTGCACCAGTAGTATTTATTAGTCTTACATCTTGCTTGCTTAGGCAGGTATGTTTCTACGACAAAGAACGTGGTGGGGGGAACACTCCACTCCCCCTTCTTCAGCACGGCCCACTATAGCACAACCCCCCTGTAGTGGACCATGCTGAGGAAGGGGGAGTGTTAACCCCAAAATGTTCCTTGGCCTAGAAACATTCCTACCTAAGAGAACCTTTATAAAATAAGATGTAAGACTAATAAATACTACTGATGCAGGATATCCATTGGTGAGTACCTCTTTGGTTCTATTAAAGGGGATCTATTTCCCCAAGACAAGTTTGTCTGAAATGGAAGCTTATATAGTGACTAGCTGTTATACAAATGTAATTTTTTTTTCCTGTTTGGCCAAAATTAAGCAAGTTAAGATGATCCCGTGTCTTCCTTCCGGAGAGACTGCAGGGACAGCTCTGTACCCACAGTCTGTCACTCTTCCTCTGCTCCCCTCCCTCTATCCAGCCTCCTTCAGTGATGGAGGCTTTCTGCATGCAAGCTGGAGCGCACTCATTGCCCAGAGAGCACACCAGCTTACACGCAGAAAGCCTCCATCATTGGAGGAGGCTGGATAGAGGGAGGGGAGCAGAGGAAGAGTGACAGGCTGTGGGTACAGAACTTGTACCCGCAGTCTCTCCGAGAGGGAGACACGGGATCATCTTAATTTTGGACAAACACAGGAAAAAAATTACATTGGTAATACAGCTAGTCGCTATATAAGCTTTCATTTAAGACATACTTGCATAGGGGTGATAGGTCCCCTTTAAGAGTTGTTCAGTAGATAGGAATAGACAGGAACACTATTATTATAAAAGAATCTATTGCAAGAGTTCTGCATAGTTATGTAAAACTGTAGTTTCCAGCTATTTTTCAAGCTGTGATGCATAGCTTGCTAAAGAAACTTTCTTTAATATAAGTGCCAGGAATATAATGTAACATGAGGCATATGTTAGGAAAGCTGGAACACGCTAAGTTTTATGCCCTGGCACATCAGTGTGTTACAACAAATCATCTGGGAATCACTGATGTAAAATTGCCATAATGCATCCCAAGTGTTCCTCTTTAGACACAAATCCTTCTGTTCCTCTTTTCCACTCTGGTGTCCCTCTTTTTAGCAGATTAGATTGTGTGGTGTGTATATAAGTGTATCACTCTGCTCCACAGCAATGCAAATCACATTAAAGGGATAGTAATGGATTCCTTTAAGAAAATTACATTTTGTAGATATTAAAAAATATAAATAATTTCTGCCATTCCGATCTCTCAAACGTTTATAGTTTGAGAGATATGCTCTGCTAAAGTTGCCCCTTCTGGCCCCTTTCACAGATGTCAGACTCTAGCTGACAGCAGGAGATTCTGGTCCCAGGACTGGACCAGGGGCGGACTGACAGGACCCAGGGCCCCTGGTCCAAAAAGAGGTCTGGGCCCCCTGCAGAAATCTCCACATTGCCCCTTCATCTCCACATTTCCCCTTCATCTCCACAATGCCCCCATCTCCACATTGCCCCTTCATCTCCACATTTCCCCTTCATCTCGACAATACCCCCATCTCCACATTGCTCCTTCATCTCCACATTGCCCCTTCATCTCCACATTTCCCCTTCATCTCCACAATGTCCCCATCTCCACATTGCCCCTTCATCTCCACATTTCCCCTTCATCTCCACAATGTCCCCATCTCTACATTGCCTCTTCATCTCCACATTTCCCCTTCATCTCCACATTTCCCCTTCATCTCCACAATACCCCCATCTCCACATTGCCCCTTCATCTCCACAATGCCCCCATCTCCACATTGCCCCTTCATCTCCACATTTCCCCTTCCACAATGCCCCCATCTCCACATTTCCCTTTCCACAATGCCCCCATCTCCACATTGCCTCTTCATCTCCGCATTTCCCCTTCCACAATGCCCCCATCTCCACATTGCCCCTTCATCTCCACATTTCCCCTTCATCTCCACAATGTCCCCATCTCCACATTGCCTCTTCATCTCCACATTTCCCCTTCATCTCCACAATACCCCCATCTCCACATTGCCCCTTCATCTCCACAATGCCCCCATCTCCACATTGCCCCTTCATCTCCACATTTCCCCTTCCACAATGCCCCCATCTCCACATTTCCCTTTCCACAATGCCCCCATCTCCACATTGCCCCTTCATCTCCGCATTTCCCCTTCCACAATGCCCCCATCTCCACATTGCCCCTTCATCTCCGCATTTCCCCTTCCACAATGCCCCCATCTCCACATTGCCCCTTCCACATTGCCCCTTCATCTCCACATTTCCCTTTCCACAATGCCCCCATCTCCACATTGCCCCTTCATCTCCACATTTCCCCTTCCACAATGCCCCCATCTCCACATTGCCCCTTCCACAATGCCCCCATCTCCACATTGCCCCTTCATCTCCGCATTTCCCCTTCCACAATGCCCCTATCTCCACATTGCTCCTTCATCTCCACAAAGCCCATTCCACAGTGCCCCCATCTCCACATTGCCCCTTCATCTCCACAATGCCCCAATCTCCACATTTCCCCTTCCACAATGCCCCCATCTCCATATTGCCCCTTCATCTCCACAATGCCCCCATCTCCACATTTCCCCTTCATTTCCACAATGCCCCCATATCCACATTTCCCCTTCCACAATGCCCCCATCTCCACATTGCCCCTTCATCGCCACATTTTCCCTTCCACATTGCCCCTATCTCCACATTGCCGCTTCATCTCCACAATGCCCCTTCCACAGTGCCCCCATCTCCACAATGCCCCTTTATCTCCGCAATGCCCCCATGTCCACATTTCCCCTTCCACAATGCCCCTATCTCCACATTGCCGCTTCATCTCCACATTTTCCCTTCCACAATGCCCCTATCTCCACATTGCCGCTTCATCTCCACAATGCCCCTTCCACAGTGCCCCCATCTCCACAATGCCCCTTTATCTCCGCAATGCCCCCATGTCCACATCACCCCTTCAACTTCACATTTCCCCTTCCACAATGCCCCTATCTCCACATTGCCGCTTCATCTCCACAATGCCCCTTCCACAGTGCCCCATCTCCACAATGCCCCTTTATCTCCGCAATGCCCCCATCTCCACATCGCCCCTTCAACTCCACATTTCCCCTTCAACAATGCCCCCATCTCCACAATGCCCCCAGGCCCCATCTCCACATTGCACCTTCATCTCCACAATGCCCCCATCTCCACATTGCCCCTTCTACAATACCCCTACCTCCAGTCCCTGGTGGTCTAGTGCCACAGATCTCAACAACTGAAGCTCCCGCGCGCCGCTCTAATAATGCAGAGGCTGGGAGATGATGTCATCTACCAGCATTCTGTATTACTAGAACGGCACGCCGGCGGCCGTGCTAAGCTACAGACGGGCCCCTAAGTGGCAGGCAGGCAAGCGGACACCCTACGTTAAAACTGTAATCGCTGGTGGCGGCGGCGGGCCCCCTTCAGTCCCAGGCCCTCGGTCTGTGACCGAATGCCCCTATGGTCAGTCCGCCCCTGGACTGGACAGCAGCTCTTCACCAGAGCCAAAATAGCACTGTCTAAAAAGAAATACTTAATTGGAATGGTCTACAAAGTGTGCTTCTTCCAAAGTGTGCTTATTATCCATTTAATGTTTGTTTCAACTTCAGTATGTGTTTGTAAATATTCAGTGTAAATAAAATACTTTGGTCTTTCTCTAAATCATTTATTTGGTTACACAAAGCGTTGTCAATGTGTCATGAAATAACCAAAAAAAATCCACAGTAATAGCCTGCCCACCAGCCACGCCCTAGTAACACCACCTACAACAAAAGTGTCCCTTTTTGTCCATTTGAAATGTTGGGAGGTATGCATAATGTGTTATAATTTAAAGAAGGAATAAGGTTTGACTATGAGCATATGTTTACCGTATGCTGGGATTTCCAAAACACCCAGGGCTAGGTTCAACCTAATGTGCTATTAATGTATATTGCTGCTTAATTGTACCATTATGATTAGGGCAATTAGCACATTATATTCCCCCAAGCAAGCTCTCTTTCAGCACTGCAATGATGCCAACTTTCCTGCAGAACAAAAGAAGGGTAATCTCACATTTGTAAGATGCTAAATTCAAAGATTATTACATCTCAAACATTAGAGAATTAATTTAAAAGTTTATTGGGTGCATTAAGAGTGGGAAGTTTAATTAAACTGCATTTTTTGTATGGACTCAGATTCAAATGCTCCAGTTGACAAAAATAGAAAAAAGAAGGCCTTCTGGGCAAAAGTTGCTGCTGTTGAATGAGACATCTCTGAGCAGTGGGAGTGATCTTATCTTGATATATTAAAACTTTACTGCTCCTTAAAGATATTTGATATTACATGTGCTGTTTTTAAGGGAACTGGGAGAAGCAATTCCGCGTTATCATGGGATCTGTACTCTTCTGGGTGAGCCCAAAGCAGCTCTAATTAATCATCATAGTATTTGGACTTTGGAGAGTGTTATATCAATACTGTCAGACTTGTAGTTCAAGAGTAATTCAATGATAAAGGATCCCCCTCCTGCCCCTTTTACTGATGTAACACTGCTCAGCCAGTTCAGAAGGGAAGTGCCCAGGTAGATTGCAGAGAGGGACGATATTCATTTAAGATAAGGGAAAAAGCTGAAAAACTTGTCAAGGGGGGCAGGGCTTTCATTGTTCTCATAGGAAGAAGTTTGTCCCCTGCTGTTATCTGTCTGGTCTATGGACTGCATTCCACATCTGGGAAGAGATGGCTTACACTAGGTAAAAGGGGCGGGAGGGGAAACTTTGCTTGTGAATATCTCTCAAACCATAAAGGTTTGAGAGATAAGACATATCGTTCTTCATGTTTTTGTAATGCCTACAGAATAAAATTAAGATAAAACAAAGTATTACTATCCCTTTAAGGTAGTCTGACCAGACGCATAGGAAAAATGCATACTGCAGGACTGCTTTGATTTCAGTGAAGTACTGAAAAAGGGCTATTTCCTATGTGTCCCCAGTTAAAGGTGAGATCTGGTCAGACTACCTTAAGGGTTTAAATACCCTGTAACCCATGTTAGCCTCCGCAAAGATTCTGTATTTGATTTCTGCGGCCTAAAATCTACTCTTAAATATACTCTGTGGGGGCTCCCATCCTGCTTTTTCCAGGCCTCCCATTAAAATAGCAATCTTGATAAGTTATCCCAGAAGTGATATTGTTTTATTGTCTGTTGATGGGCCCGAGATAAGATGCCAGCTTTCTGAATAGAAGATCAGTGGCTACTATTCTCAACACATTAACAGCATTAGCTGTGCACAAATAATTTAACAAATTGTCGCTATGTGGGGTAGGCTACACATGCATTGTAAATGCAAGTTTAGGATTAGTCGATTTTAGAAATGTAACATAAAATACCTAAATTGTATATATGTTAACTGTAAGTATATGATATTCAAAATTTATATAACTCAATTTCATATTTTGGCGTTAGTGTTCCTTAAACATGAATGGCTGCCCTAGTTCTTATGCTCTTCGTCTGACTGAAATTTCAATAGGTGTCCTGCATTAACCGTTTGAGTACCACAGAGGTATCTATCATAAAATGCGTTGGACACCTCTCTGGCACACAAACAACAAAAGGTCTGTTTACTTTATTTAGTTTTATGTTATATAAATTTGTATTTTAGCATTACTGTTCATCTGGAATCATACCTGACAAACATAATGTCCTATAGATTATGCTTGGTCTCCTTTAAGACAGGAAATCCTCTGGAGGAGTACAAAGAAAAGTACTGGTATTTATCTGCCTGTTGTATCTCCCTGCAGTTCAGGTGCCAAAAAGTGATTAATTGTGATTCTATTATTCTAACCCTTACAGTGCTGGGTTCACTGGTTAAAACCAAGATAATAACCCCAGCTGACAAGCAAGTAACTGAGAAAACAGTATTACAGTGGTAGACATTTCTAGTTGCATCAACTTGTTTTAAAATCCATTGCCAGGAAACTGAACATGTTTGGGGTTTTAACCCTTCAAGAGCTAGAGGAGTGTCCAACACAGTTCCCACTGGCCGTCAAAGGGTTAAATTCAATACATTTCCTTTATTCGTACCATATGTGTAAAAGGAAGGTGGGGCGATTCTGAGGCAAATCACATGCAACATGGGGATAAATTAGCATCCCCAAATTCCTATTGCTTTGCAATGAACACCTCCTTAGAGTTCCTATTTAGGAGGAATAGTGTCTTTTTTGAGACCCAAATCCATCTGTCCCTCTTTCCCACCCTAGTGTCCCTCATTTTAGGAGATCAGAATACCTTATGTATTGCTCCACAGCAATAAAACTCACAATAATGTTTGTTTAAATGTCAGTATATGTGTTTATAAATTGGTCTGTGTAAATAAAATACTTTAGTCTTGGTCTAAACCATTTATTCATTTACACAGAGAAGTGTCAATAGGCTGTTAGGTGACCTAAAATTAAGCTGCATCTCAAGCAACACCACCTTAACCCTTTGAGTGCCAGAGGCAATTCGTTCCATACCCCTCTGGCACTCAAAGGGTTAAACAAGTGTCCCTCTTTTGCCATTTGAAATGTTAGGAGGTATGCAAAGCGTTTTGTCCTCTGGCAGAGTTGATTTGCTTTTATACATATGAGGCTTCTACAGCTAAAATATAAGATTTTGATATATAAAAGAGCATGCTGTAACAATGGCAGATCTAAATGTAAGATAACTTGACAAATTATACGTATGCTCAGTTTCTCAGCAGGTTGAGGAAGTAATTTCCTTTGTACTTCTCACTTCCTGCTTTGGGTACAGATTCCAGATGAGGAAGTGAGGTGCTCAAAGGAAATTTGCTTGGTCCAGCCTGCTAGGAAATGCCCACATGGTTTCAAATATCTAAAGTTCTTCCAATGTATGGAAACTCCTATGAATGTTACAATATGCTGTGTCAGAGGATTTCTCTGCGTATTAACCATTCACCCATTCTGCAACTTTCGGGTTGTATCTGGCCATCGCTTATTCTTTAATAAGTGATGGCCAGATACATCTGCAAATGTGATCCGCTAGCTTCAAGCTGGCGTATCCCATTTGAATGCATGGAGCGAACACACACCTACACATTTTTCCTTATGCGTATACGTGTGTTTTCACCATGACTGACCAATTTACGCAAGTTTCCCTACTTCGCATACGCAAACCACGGAAACATGCAAAATCAATGATGAATACCCGAAGGTATTCATCAATGATTGCGGCAAAGAGCAGCGTATGTGATGCATTCTAGCCTAAATGTTGTAACAGTAATTAATAGTTAAGGAGCAGGATAATATAATTACCTATTTCCCAAGTGTCCTTCTTTAGGAAGGGCAGTCCCTATTTGAGACCTAGATCCCTCTGTCTTTCTTTCATGCTCTGATATCCCTCTTTTTAGGTGATGTGTTTTTTGTGAGTGTATGTGTATCATATTGCTCCATGGCAATAAAACTTACATTCACCTTTTAATATATTTATTCTGTTGTGTTTGTATGCTCTGTAGGACCATTGATATGTCCTTTTTATTTTCCAAAAACCTGTATAAATGAAGATTTTAAGGTTTCATTTTTGCCTGTGACGTCTTCTCTTCAATGTGAACGGCAATACGCTTGCTGAAGAGACCAGTGCTGAAACCCTCCTCAGCGCATGTGTGACACCCTCACGGATGCCCCACTGATTAGCATACATAAGGCCACTGTTATATTGCACCTAAAAAAATTCAAGTTTGAGCTGATATCATTTTTTAATAAAATATCTCTCAGCAGTGGGAGTACCCTTGTTTTATTCGGGGACATAAACCCTACAACATATATTTTTTTTTAAGTATTACTATCCCTTTAAGTATTTGTGTTTATGAATGAGTCTGTGTAAATAAAATATTTTGGTCTTGTTCTAAAACATTTATTAAATGAAAAAGCTGCCAACAGGTCATGAAGTAACATAAACAATCTTGGTAATGCCCTCCCCATCATTAGTGCCCCCAGAAACACTACCTAAAACAAGTCTCTGTCTTTGGCCATTTGAAATGTAGGGAGGTATGTTCATTTTGCATATGCTACTGAGAGGTAGTTTCTGTTTTACTCATTTAGGTGCAAGGACTCAGGACACAGTGTCCATTATCCACTGCAGTACTTCACAATGTGTTGTGAACCTACTTGGCACTCAAAGAGTTAAAGGCTATGAACAGTGTACAATGCTGAACATTAAACCTAAAGATCTATCTGTACAGGAAATCTAATGCATAAAAATGAAAGGGGTATGTATATATTTAAGTATTATATACACCAAACTAATGTCTATAAATTAAACTTAAATTAAATTTTAGATCCCTAAAAATCTAAAATAAAACTTGATGTTCTATTTATTGTTTTATATAGCCACTGATTGACTGATATGGTTTGTACCAGATTGTGATGAGCGATAAAGCTGTTTTTTGATTTTTTGTTTTTATTAGTCCCCACTCTCTTCTGTTCAGAAAGGCTTATTTCTTATCTCTGACAAATTATAGATAATACTGAACTGTGCTAAAAGGGTTATAGGGTCCTGCACAAAGAATGAATGGAAACCTCCACAGGAGATATTCAAGACTACATTTTTGACCCGTACCAAATCGTGTAGTGGTTCTCAAATATTTTGCAGTCCCAGGATGTTTTTGTTTCAAATGAGATCTGTGTGGAACCCTAACAGTAATATATTTAATCCTTTGGAAGCTTGGACCATGTTAACCTCTTGTTAACCCAAGTAATTAACACATAATATCAGTTGTCAGTCTTGTTCGCACGTCTACCATTACATACATTTGTTCTCTCCTGAAACCCCTTGTTCTTCAGGGAAAGTTCCACAGAACCCAGTCAGAGAATCACTGAGGTAGAGTATTTTTTCAGAAGCTAACTTGGAATACAGGGTACTTATACGTGTTTGGCACCATTTAATTGTAGGTGTAATTATTCTTTTTACCCAGCCTTCCTCCCAAGTGTCCTTCTTTTAGATCCCAAACCCCATGTTCTTCTTTCCTGTCCTGACTTCCTTCTTTTTAGGAGATTATAGTGTGTAATGTGTATATAAGTGTATATGAAATTGGTCCACAGCAATAAAACTCATATTAACGTTTGTTTAACCTCTTAACGAGGACCGTCATAGTTTTTCCCTGTAGGACCGGTGATGGTCCTGGCACGTCACATACTTTGTGCTTACGGTGCTCCTGTACGAGCGCTGCAAGCAGTAGCGGGATCTGAAATTGACCACTACAAGAGTGGAGAGATCTCTCTCAGACAAGCAGTGCTTAAAGGGATAGTAATACTTTGTTTTATCTTTATTTTATTTTGTAGGCATTAAAAAAACATGAACGATATAAGTCTTATCTCTCAAATCTTTATGGTTTGAGAGATATTCACAAGCAAAGTTTCCCTTCCCGCCCCTTTTACCTAGTGTAAGCCATCTCTTCTCAAATGTGGAATCTGGTTGTAAGACCGACAGATAACAGAAGGGGACAATCTTCTTCCTATGAGAACAATGAAAGCCCTGCCCCCCTTGACAAGTTTTTCAGTTTTTTCCCTTATCTTAATTGAAGATTGTCCATCTCTGCAGTCTACCTGGGCACCTCCCTTCTGCTCTGGCTGAACAGTGTTACATCAGTAAAAGGGGCGGGAGGGGGATACTTTGTCATTGAATTATTCTTGAACTACAACTCTGACAGAATGGAAATAACACTCTCCAAAGTCCAAATACTATGATGATTAATTAGAACTGCTTTTATTATGAAACATTACTATCCCTTTAAGGGAAGGTTACTTTCTCAGACTGCTGGTTGTTAAGGTGTTAAACTTCAGAATATGTGTTTATAATTTAGTCTGTGTATCCTGAATCATTTATTCTATTGCATTATTCAAAACAAAATTCCACTTATCAATTGTGTCACGTAAAACAAAAGTATCCCTCTGGGCATCTGAAATGTTAGGAAGTATGACCCAGTGTTTCCCAAATTGGTGGCATGTCCCAGTGAGTGTGTGTGTTTTGCTGGGGTTGAAGCATTGTTGCAGCACTAAACATCCTCATTCCTATCTAACATAATGTCTTGTTATTGTCATATTCAGAGGGTTGGGGCATTTTAGTTCAAAATAGCAGTTGTAAGAAGCACAGTCTGCTGTGTTTAAACTCTTGATATGTGTACGTGTCAGACAGGCCTAAATTTATAAAGGCAAACTGTAGTTATTCTGGAGTAAACCAAATGTGTCAGAAGGAACAAATAAAAATTCCTAAATTCCCATGCACTTGAGTAGAGTTTTTTAACCCCTTGAATGCTAGAGAGGTCTCCAATGCATTGTGAAACTTTCAAGTGGTTAAAAGCCCAATAGAATTTTTATTTGCCCCCTATGTTGCAGTTGGGTTACTCCAGAATAACACCAGTTTGCTTGAACCCTTTGAGTGCCACAGTGGTACGGAATGCATTGCTTTGCAATGCATTCTGTACCACTCTGGCATTCAAAGGGTCCCCCCCCCACACACACACACACACTTGGGACTAGATTGGAAATGGCTCCAGAGGGCTTTTTTTTGCCTTCCTCTGGATCAACAGGGGTGTTTTTGGCATGGGCTGGACTTGATGGACTCATGTCTTTTTTCAGCCTTATCTACTATGTTATGTATCTAAATAAAAGGGGGGGGGGGCATCAGAGATTGGCGAGGTACTTCATGTAGGAACGTTTGTGAACCACTGTTTTAACACAATGTGTTGCATACCTCTGTGGCACTCAGATGGTTAACTCTTAAAGATTCTGTGTGGGTTGCACACATTCATTTTTAATGCATTGTGCAGTTTCTGGTACTTAGGAGTCTTTTTATCCCTGTCCCTCTACAAATAGATTTTGTGCAGCAGCAACTGGTGATTCTTAAAGGTCCCCCTGTCCAGGATTTCATCTGCCCGAACCCCCACCCCCCACAGTTCAAGCGGTTTTTGAAGACCTTTTGTGCATGCTCTCAGTCCTGAAAGGTTATTCTAAGGACTGCAAGCAGCTGTATCCAAAAGACTGATGAGCACTAAATTATTTACCATGTGTGCTACATTTTCTGTGCATTCCTAGGACTTGCTTGTCTAAGTGCTCAAGACGACCACACCAAATTTCTGATGGAGGCTTGAGTTTGCAAGGAAGATTTCCAGCTATGTGAAATCTGATGCTATGCAAAACCCCAAGCAAATACAGAGGTGATAGTTCTCTCACTGCTGTTAGGTTTAGGATGGCAGATCGCAAACATTACTCTTCAGGAAATTGATTTATGGGGGTCAACTATTTCTTCAAAATAAATAAACAATATTTAGTCATCAGTGGGTTAAAAGAATGTTCGTTTTGGCAGCCCCATATACAAAATGGACTCTGTGTTTCATGTCAAACCATTGTTTGCAGCAAAATCTGTCAGTTCTTATTTTCCAAAGGTTTTTGTTAAACTGAGTAGTTTGATGGATGGATTTATAGAGAGTGGATTATACTTTTCAGAAGGGGTTATCCAAACTGGAAGGACAGTCAAAGCAGATAATAACTTCACAATGTCTCCTACATAAGTAGGTTTTCACTGTGTATGCAAGTTAAATACCAAACAGCCATTCCTTGGCTTTTGATGTGTGGGTGATATTTACCTAATTCTGACCTATCGAAGTATGAGGAAACAGCATTGTTTATCTATTTGTGTTGGAAGGTTAATAAAACTTTTCTTTAGTTTTCAACTTGAGAAATGTGCTGTATGACTGCAATTGCTAATTAGTCTTTGAGCAAAACCACTTGTTTATATTGTTGATCCACATTCTGGTCCATTACTCAAATGAATCATTTTGGACGACCTATAGGTAGACTACAGTCTTGGTGGCTTACTGCAGTCATTGAGGCTTATGTATTAAGAAAGCATTTAGCAAACTTGGTTGAGGGAGGTGGCATGTCCACCCTCCATTAGGGAGAGAGGCTCTTCCAAGGCAGTGTATGAAGTTTAGCATCTTTATCAAACTTCCATGTTGCTATGCGATATAACAGTATACGCATTACTGATTGGTCAGAAATTTAGAAAGGCTGGTTCAAAGCATGGTTGAGAACATCATAGTATGCCCTGTTTGTGCTCCATATACACAAACATTTGGCTTGAGCCTATATATACATATTAGTTTATAGACATGTCAGCAGCAAAGTATGTATACTCATTTAGTTTTTCAGGTTTTATTACAGAACTAGTATGAAAGCCTGTGTACATGGGCTAAAGTGCCACCCAGCAGCCTCAACTGCTGCCCTGGATCCAGGAGCAGAGAGAGGTGGTGAGCCATTCGGAGCTCCCCGCTCTGGATCAGCATGTTTGGCCAGTCTCTACTGTGCATGACTGCATCGGTCCGGCAGACTCTACTGTGCATGTGCTGTTACACACTCAGGGAGCTTCTTAGTCAAGCAATTTATATTATAAGAAGATAAGTCAAATGTAAATGAATGCTACCATAAATACATATTAAAAGGTATCAAGTTTACACCCACTTCTCTGGAAAGCTACCACACCCCATACGTCCTTGTAACTTTTGCTCTACTATCAGCAAGTCACTGGCTATTCCAAACTTTAAAGGGATAGTAATAGTTAAAATGTAAAAAACATATATTGTAATGTTTATCCCCCTGAGTAAAACAAAGGTACTCCCACTGCTGAAAGGTGTTTTATTCAAAAGTTATTACAGCTCAAACATTAATTTTTTAGGTGCAGTATCACAGTGGCCTGAAATTGTACAGTGGCGCTGTTGCTACACCATCCTAATAAGATTTATGGTCCATTGACCAGAGATGTCCATAGGATGGTGTAGCGACAGCGCCACTGTACAATTTCAGGCCACTGTGATACTGCACCTAAAAAATTCAAGTTTAAGCTGTAATAACGTTTTAATAAAAAACATCACAGCAGTGGGAGTAGCCTTGTTTTACTCAGGAGATGAACTCTACAACATTTTTTTTTATTTTTTTTTACATTTTAAGTATTACTATCTTTTTAAGACTAAAGTGGGTATGAACATACCTGAAATAAATAAAATCATCTGGCAGTTTAAAATTCCTAAATAAAACTGCTTCCTTGTATTGAATAAATAATCTAAATAACATAAAGTGATAGAATGCGTTGCTCCCTGTGTGTGTAACTGCACATGCTCAGTAGAGACTGCCTGAACGATGCAGTCATGCGCAGTAGAGACTGCACGAACCCGCCGGCTTCTGGTCAAAGGCAATGTTGATCCGGAGTGGGGTGCTCCGAATGGCCCATCTCCCCCAGGGCAGCAGCCACGTCCACTGGCTGACACTTTGGCCTGTGTACACGGGCCTTCAATACTAGTAATATAAATACTTATTGTGTTACTTTTCTTTTGCTTGTTTCTATTTCTATATATATTTGTAAAATTATGTTGTAGTGCTCTACGGACCATACTTTAAATCTAGAGAAATATCGGAGGCTAGTGTTCTGACTTGCCTCCCCTCCTAATTTCCTTTACTATGTACCCCTTCTTCTTTTCAATAAAGCTTTTTTGAGGACCCCCCCCCCAAAAAAAAAACCAAAAAAAAAAACTAGAGAATTATCAATATATGCTTCCTGGTAAAACACACAAAAATGAAATAAAATAAATATGTCCCCTTTAGTGGAAATGGTTTGCTCCAGGTTCTCTTAATAAATCAGCCCCACACTACCTGAAAAACTGGCGCTGACTTTGAGTGAAGATGGAAGAGCATTGATATATTTAAATGGACCTTGATTTAAGCCTTGTTACGCCATGCAAGTGTTACTAACATTGTTGATCTCTCAGCTGTTGTTTGTCCCAGGTTCTCTAACAATGAGGTCCAGACTCTTAAATGTAAAGATTGATGCCTAATTGATGGAGCTCAACAAATCCGGAATGTAACAGGACAGTAAATCTGCTATGGTTATGAAATGACTTTTCTGCTGAAGCCAAGAATGACTTAGTGGGTCAACGAGTAGCCATCTCTCTTCCATGATATGTGACAAGCAAAGCCAGTACAATCTTGCTCATATGGAACAAATGATTCAGATGAGTTGTTTTTTTATTGTGGTTAATCATTTGAACAGAATTTAAAAATTAACATCACATTTTTATTATCTTTTCATAAATTCACCCTCTACAGACAATATTTTATACTAAACTCTTGGCTTTCCAATGCATTGGAAATGCCAAATACAACCTCTTCAGCAAACAACAAACACTCCTGAATTTGAATGGTGGAGTTTTATTACTTGACCCATTAGGTTCTTATGATATTAACTTTTTTAGTTGCTATGATTTTTTACATTTTGGGAATATTTATAATGAATGCCACCTACAAAGTGTCAGATTATTTCCTACCTAGTGCGCATCAGTAGTAAAAATCTACTCTGCAGGAGTTTTGGTTACAGAACAACACTCGTTAGAACTGGGAATTCAACTAGTGCTATACACAACTGCTATTAGGCATCTCATACACCAGGCATTGGTGGAGAAAAGGCAATTTTTGATTGGTTTATAGCCAGCAGTTTGACAGTACATATATAGTGTTGTGCTTTGAAGAAATGACAATAAATATATTGCTCTATATCCCTGCTAGTCGACTACTTCACAAAATGTATATACATATAACAGGCTAAACTGAATAAAAATGATAGGGCAAGATGGATCAGTAGATCCACAGTTGGACAGAACTAACTTAGAAATAGGAGCGTAAAAGGCATAAAAAGCATCTAAAATTTTACAGTAATCAAAGAAAGCCATTTGGTTCCTTTTCTGTCAGTACTGATCAGGACAGCTGCATACCTCCCAAGTGTCCCTCTTTAGGAGGGACAGTCCCTCTTTTAGACCCAAATCCCTCTGTCCCTCTTTCCCACCCTGATGTCCCTCTTTTTAGGAGATCTGACTGCATGGTGTGTATATAAGTGTATCACATTGCTCTATAGCAATAAAACTCACATTAATGTTTGTTTAAACGGCAATTTATGTGTCTATAAATTAGTCTTTGTAAATAAAATACTTTGGTCTTGTTATAAGTAATTTATTAGGTTACACAAGGAGGTGTAATTAGGTCATGAAATAGCCTAAACATTCTCGCTAATGCCCCACCCACCAGCCACACCCCCAGCCACACCCCTTAGAACACAAGTGTTCCTCTTTGGTAATTTCAAATGTTGGGAGGAATGCAGCTGTTACATCTCCTGCTCCCATTGGTAGGAAAGCCTTTGAGCTCCTAACCTCACCAGTGGCCACACCCCCACTACTCAAATGACCCTGCTCCAGACTAATTGACTATTGCCCCCCACAAAAATACACAATCTCTAAAATACAAAGACAAAAGTGGTTCTTAAAGGTGCAATAAAGGATCAGTCAAATGTCTTGATTCCCTTAGTAAAGCAATGTAAATTTTAATGTTTTAAACACCATACTTAAAATGCTCATCCTCTGATTCCTCACCAAACAGGGACAATCTTCCTTCATGTACAAACCTGTGAAACTATTGGGCATGCATACCTTTGTCTTTAAACAAACCAAGAAACATTTATTCTTATATGAATGCATCTCTTTACCTCTCAATGCTTTAGCAGTCTTGAATGCATTTCCTTGCAATGCACTGGAGATTTCTTTAGTACCCAAAGATTTGTTTTAGTAAGTCTCCTGGTATGGGAGCAGACCAAGAAAAAACATGGAGCTGCACATACATTGTTTGTGGGACATGCTGGAGCCATTTTGGAGCTTCAAAGTCAGCCAATTTGGCTGTCAGGGGGACTGAGCTAAACATGGAAGTCCATGACTTCTGCCACAGGCTTTATTTGCTGCACTGCTGTCCATGATGGATGGTAAGTGTCAGGTTTGTAAAACCCTGATGTTTGAGCTCTGTGAAGATTGCTCACACAGCAACAAGAGATTTAACTTGGAGACTTCAGTCTCATTGTGGATTGGCCAGAGAGAACACTTTTTTGACCCCCGATTGGTTTTCTGGCTGATTGGGTCTCTTAGCAGGTCTGCCATCACTAGTGTATTCACTTGTAAAAACATTTATATCAAGGGCAATTGATGTCCTTATAAAAACATTAATATAAAGGACAACTTGCGTGTCGATACTGCCGTACCAGCATTGGGAGCAGTACTGCAGAAAGAGCAATAGTAGGATGCTAAGTGCCCTTTAAATGAATGTTTTAGTAGTGAACACAATGCTGCATCTATGAAAGTTCTTTGCTTGCTCATAAAAGGTATCAAACTAATTTGTAGCTGAAACAGAAACGGGTCATTTGCACATTTTTTTCTGTGGGATTATAGTTCCATTTGTCATCATATGCATCTTACTCTGGGAATAAAAAGGCTCACATCAGATAGTACAAAGAGCTATTGAAGTGCTTTTTCGGTGCGCCAGCAACAGGCGAAAGCATTGATGTGATCAAATAACACTTGTCCCTCTTTCAGGACTGCTTCTGTCATTAAAATCAATGCAATTTAATTAAACCAAATTATAGATAGATCTATCTATAAATATATATTAAAGTGTGCCTCTGAATATGATAATTGCTGCATATTTAGCAATCAGCATGTGTTTTCCTCTTTGGGCTTTGAGCAATTTCATGCAGTGGAATCAATGGTGCTTTATTAAAAAACATCCAAATAAGACAGAGAATTGATTACTGATATAAAATAGTTTTATCAACTTATTATTGGGGCATTGGGAAGAAAGAAGTATTTCATTTTTGAGAAATAATAATTTCTGTGGTTCATACCTATATATATATATATATATATATATATATATATATATATATGGCTTAAAATTTGAAGTCCTTTGCTACTAGCAAGACCTGAAAAGTTACTCGCCACTTCAAGCCATAACATACCCACCAGGGCTAAATTTTCACTTGCCATTGGCTAGTGGCGAGTGGAAATTTTAAGCCCTGTATATATATATATATATATATATATATATATATATATATATATATATATATATATATAAAATATTGTAATATAGTCCCTTTTTACCTTCTTTATTTCTAGAGCAGCCTGCTCTGCGCTACTTTGACTTTCTTATTCAGGAAAGGGAAATTGATCTAATATACTAAAAGGCGCATGGGAAGTCATTTTTATAACATGCAAAACTCTTGCTTTTGTACCTTTTATGGCATACTAGTTGAATAGCCGATTACACGGGCCACAGTGCCACTGCCATCCAGTCGCAGGGAAGTCATGCGCAGTAGAGACTGCCCGCGCCGCGGCTGATACAGAGCTGGACGCTCCGAAGTATCAGCAGTGTCTACTGCGCATGACGCGGCATTACACACATTTTAGCGAATTATTATATAGGATAGCAGTTTGAATTCAGCTCTCAAGGGGGCAGATAGACAATGATTTAAATATTCCCCTGCCTGAGCACAGGTGGATCCTTCAAGATGAATGAGTCACTGACTAACTCATCTGTCATTAATGCATGATATCCTTAAATACTATTCTTTATGCAGTTCTTGGGTACTGGACTTTGAAACCCCTGCTGTACGGAATTTTGTTGTTGATTTTGCAGTGCCCCAAGTTATTGGGTTACAAACAAAGTCACATCTCACATCTCTACAATACTGGAGAAACCCAATCCACCATGTGGTAGAATAGTGTTTTTTTTCAGTAAAGGCCACACTGTCGGTCATTGTTATAGCAAACCTTTAATGTGATGTGGAAGTTAAGAAGCCTTAAAACCTAGTGTGGAATGATAAAAAAATGTCTAGGATGGACTTAAAAAAAAAAAAAAAAAAAGACCTATGAGTGCCAGAGGTGTACCTAACTCTGTCACTCAAAGGGTTAATAGTTGTTTATCAGTGAGATGTTTGAAAGAAAAATGGAGAAGCAAGAGCAAAGCAGTTAAAATAAGAGGCATGATTTTTTTTTAAAGAGACAGTCATATTCACATATTCGGAAAATGTTTAATATGTAAAGTGTCCAAACTTTGTATTATTTGGTTTTATCTTCACCTATGTTTTGCAGTTCTAACCCTTTGAGTGACAGAGGGTTACAGAACGCATTGCTTTGCAATACGTTCCGTACCCCTCTGGCACTTAAAGGGATAGTAATACTTTGTTTTAACTTTATTTTATTTTGTAGGCATTAAAAAAAAACGAAGAATGATATACGTCTTATCTCTCAAACCTTTATGGTTTAAGAGATATTCACAAGCAAAGTTTCCCCCTCCCACCCCTTTTTCCTAGTGTAAGCCATCTCTTCTCAGATGTGAATCTGGTTGTAAGACCAGACAGATAACAGCAGGGGACAATCTTCTTACAATGAAACCAATGAAAGCCCTGCCCCCCTTGACAAGTTTTACAGCTTTTTCCCTTATCTTAATTGAAGATTGTCCCTCTCTGCAGTCTACCTGGGCACCTCCCTTCTGATCTGGATGAATGGGGGGGGGGGTACTTTGCTTATGAATATCTCTTAAACCATAAAGGTTTAAGAGATAAGACTTTATCGTTCTTCATGTTTTTTTAATGCCTACAAAATAAAATAAAGATAAAACGAAGTATTACTATCCCTTTAAAGGGTTAAGTTCCTGACATTGAGCTCCCTGGACCTGTGTTTACAGAGAGCTTTCAGCCTGGAACTGTGAAAGCAGAAATATTTATACAATGTTACAGTATCCCTGCAGCACTGAGAACTCTGTTTGCTGTAGAGGCAAGCTTTTATAAATTGTTTCACTGTCATTTTTACATTGTATCTTTTTTTTTTTACCCTTTCTGCTTTTACAGTCCCAGACATAAAACTCTTTAAAAACAAATTCAGATAGATCCCTGTCAGGAACAAACATTTTTTTTTTGTAAATAAACAAAGTAATTTGTCTTTACATATTATGCTCTTAGAATATTAAGACTCAAAAAGCAGTCTGTCACTTTAAGTTTGTGTGACCAAGGGTAATGGATAAGCTACATGTTGCTGTATTTGTGATTATTTTTATCTGTCTTTAAAATGTCCTAAAAGATGATGTTCCAATGCATTTTTGAATAGCCACAATTTTTTTTTCAAGCTAACAAAGAAATCCTAATTTTCTGATCTACACTTCTCAACAATTCCAGAGAATGTGAGCTCCAGCAAATCATTTCATGTGTTCCAGATATTTCACTTCCTCCCCAGAGTGCCCTTATGGACTAATTCTTCTCTTTGGATCCAACACACTCATAAACTCATATGTCCTGCAACACAACTGTTAGTGGCCTTTTCCTGTCCAGTCCCCTAAGGACAGGACAGCAGCTTGAATAATGTGTTTGTACATCATTCCTGTTCTAAATGTGACTAAATACAACTTTTATTAACCCCTTGGATGTTAGAGATGTATACAGACATTTAAAGCTTCCGAGGATTTCAGTTAGAACTGAAATAATTTTGAGTGCCGTTGGGATGTCAGATGTATTGGGAAGAAAGCCACTAAACACTCATCAGACTCTCAAATGGTTAATTCTTCCTTTGTTTTTGTGTTTTCATGTGATTGTAGAGCTACTATATAGTCATACCTGGGAACTCTCAGGGTTTAACCCTGAGACTCAGGGTTTTGACCCAAATCTCAGGGTCTCAGGGTGAAGGACCAAATTCTCAGGGTGAGAGAGGTCTGTGTCACCTACTATATGAATTTCCCCAATTAAATGTTTCCTTAGCCTCTAAATTGGTGCCAATAGTACCAGAAAGACAGTGGGAGATGTCCTGCTTGTCTTGTTTGTGTTCAGGCAGTGAGTTATCCAGACTATAACATCTTAAAGGTCCCTCGCACACGGACCGGAGCACCTCTGTGTTAGAGCAAGCAGGCACATATCTCATAAAATCTACATTATGGGAAGCTTTAAGGGTTAATATTTCAAAGATCTCAGGGTCAGCTCATCTTGAATGTTCCCAGGTATGTATATAGTACAGGGATGGGAAACCTGTGGCCCACCAGTTGTTGAGGATTACAATTCCCATCATCCTCAGCTAGGTAATTGTAGTCCCCATCTGGTTGCCCCTCCATGATATGGTATGTCCAAGTTTCTCTATACTCAGTGTTCATTACAGCATGTATATATGTTCATTTAGGTGTGTGTGTGTGTGTGTATATATATATATAGATATATATATATATATATATATATATATATTAGTGTAAAAGCCCATGTACATGGTCCAAGGTCCAGGTAATGTTAACCCTTTGAATGCCAGAGTGGTACACAATGCATTGCTCTGCAATGCGTTGCGTACCCCTCTGACACTCAAAGGGTTAAGCGGCCGCTACCTCACTGCTCCACGTGATGCAGTCTTGCGTTGCCTCACTCACGCGATGCAATCATGTGCAGTAGAGACTGCCCGAATGCGCGCAGTCTCTACTGCTCATGACGGCTTCTGACAAACACCCTAGCGAATTATTATATAGGATATTTCATTTTCCTTCCCCTGCGAATTCCTGCATAATGGGCAGGGCCGGACTGGCCTACCGGGATACCGGGAAAAATCCCGGTAGGCCGCCAGCACTGGGCTTCCTTGGGGGCCGTCCGGAGCGTCTTAAATAAAAGTGCTACATTTGCCACGCTTGCAGGCCATCACTAAGTAGACGCGACCGGCGGTTGTTCACATCTCGCGGCCGCCTGTTACCTTGCGGCCGCGAGATGTGAACAACCGCCGGTCACGTCTACTGAGTGATGGCCTGCAGGCCTGGCAAATGTATCACTTTTATTTAAGAAGCCGGGTAGGCTGGCGGTGTGACAGAGCGGGATGCTGGGAGCAGAGACAGAGTCAGACGCCAGACACGATCACAGGCAAGGGGCATGGGGGGAATCAAGAGGATTTATATAGAGGTAAGAGGGGGAAAAAGGCAAAAGGGGGACCAATAGCGGGTAAAAGAGGCAGAGGGGGGTCAAGAGGGAGAAAAAAAGGCAAAAGGAGGGGGGATCAGGAGGGGGAGAAAGTGGCAAAAGGTTGGGATCAAGAGTCAGGAAGGGGAGAGAGAAAGAGGCAAAAGGGGGATCAAGAGTTAATGAGGGGGAGAAAGAGGCAAAGGGGAGATCAAGAGAGGAAAGTGGGGGGAGGGGAGAAAAAGGTAAAAGGAGGAGGGTCAAGAGGGGGATAAAGAGGCAAAAGGGGGGCATCAGGAAAGGGGAAGAGAGAGGCAAGTGGGAGAGAGAGAGGCAAAAGGGGGATGAAGACAAGAGTCAAGGCTGGATTAAGGCAAGAGGGGGGAAAGAGGCAAAGAGGGGGATCAAGAGGAGGAGAATGGCAAAAGAAAAATCAAGAGGGGTAAAGAGAGGCAACTTGACAAGAGGGGGAATCAAGACCGGGTGAAAGAGGCAGAGGGGGGTCAAGAGTGGGAAAAAAGAGACAAATGGAGGGGGGATCATGAGGCGAAAGGAGGGGCAATCAAGAGGCAAAGGAGGGAGGGACCAAGAGGCAAAAGAAGGGGGATCAGGAGGGGGAGAAAGAGGCATGAAGGGGAGGGAGGCAAAAGGGGGGATCAAGAGTCAAGGAAGGGGAGAAAGGGGGATCAAAAGGGAGAGAAAAAGGCAAAAGTAGGGGGCTCAAGAGGGGGAGAACTAAGGAAATGGTGGGAATGAAGAGTGGGAGAAAGAGGCAAAAGAGGGGAATCGAGAGTCAAGAGGTGGTGTGTGTATGTATGTATGTGTATATATATATATATATATATATATATATATATATATATATATATATATATATATATATATATTACTCTGGTGGTGACATATAACTCTATTGTTCTGGTGGTGGCATTCAGATGTCTTTTAAAATACATGTTTTCCCCTTTTATAAACAAGAAAAAAATGCCATTATGCTATGGGGCTGGTATAATGGCGCTGTGCTATGGGGTTGGTATAATGTTGCAGGGCTATGGGGCTGGTATAATGGCGCAGTGCTATGGGGTTGGTCAGCAATTTTTTCCAGGGCTGGTTTTTATTCCCAGTCCGGCCCTGATAATGGGAGAGACTATTCTCCTTTCCACTTCAGGAAAACAAGGGGAAACTATGCGTAATCCTCTGGGCATCCCTCTGGCACTGAAATGGGAGACATGGGGGCAAATTTATAAATTCACCAATTCATGGTATGCACTACTGCCTCACATGCCCGTCATATAGCATGAAGAGGGAAGTGGCATAGACTTACTCATTTCCTGTCCTCCTTGTTCAGTACACTGACCTACACAAGGGATAGAGGAAAGGAATCTCCTGAACTACCCTAGAGACTGACGCATTTTCCTCCCCTTGTTGTAAGCGGTGTTAACCCATTGAGTGCCAAAGAGATATCCAACACATTCCAATGCAATCTGTTGGATACCTCTCTGGCACTTAAAGGGTTAAGGGGAAGAAATCTGGTGTACATAGATTAGTAAATTGACAATAGGAAGGCATAGGTATTGAACACCGATTCCAGCATCTGTTATTACACAGAATCTCCATAGTTCATTTACCTCAGTCCCTCTCTTCCCCCACACGTCATCACATATGTCATATCATGCGTACATGCAAAAACGCATAGACATATGTTTGTACACAAAGACACCTTGTTTTGCTATGTGGAAGATGTCAGTGGAAAAGGCCTACTCATGAGAATTCCCACTGCAGAAGTAAGGTCCTACTTCCAGCCAATATCTTTGCCACAGCAAGCATTTTCTCCCATCCCTGTCTTTTAACCCCTTGGGCCTTATGCTCAGAAGAGAAGAGGAGTAGTTCCAAGGAAACCCAGCTGCTCCATAGGGTACAAATGAAAAAGTAAAAAAAATCCATTGATTTAAGTCTGGCTTTAACCCCTTGAATGCTAGATAGATCACCAAACTCTTGACGTTAGGTGTTAAAAACCCAAATTAAACCAATGGGGATTTTTATTTGTTTAATCTATAATAATTGGCTTCCTCCAGAATAAATATCTTATTTACATAACTCCCCAGAGTGTCAAACAAGTCTTGTGTTGATTAAAGGGATAGTAATACTTAAAATGTAAAAATAAATATGTGGTAGGGTTTATCCCCCTGAGTTTGTAGTGTGAATTGTAATGGAATTGTATTGAAACTGCACCACTATTACAGATCCATCTTCCCATTCTGTTTATAAAGATTGTGATGCTACTCTACAAAGTCGCCCTTGTGAAAGAGCCCTTAAAGGGATAGTAATACTTAAAATGTAAAAAAAATATATGTTGTAGGGTTTATCCCCCTGAGTAAAACAAGAGTACTCCCACTGCTGAAAGGTGTTTCATTCAAAAGTTATTAATTTTCAAAGTTGAATTTTTTAGGTGCAATATCACAGTGGCCTGAAATTGTACAGTGGCGCTGTTGCTACACCATCCTATGGAGATTTATGGTCCCGGGACCAGAGCTGTCCATAGGATCGTGTAGCAACAGCGCCATTGTACAATTTCAGGCCACTGTGATATTGCACCTAAAAAATTCAACTTTGAAAATTAATAACTTTTGAATGAAACACCTTTCAGCAGTGGGAGTACTCTTGTTTTACTCAGGGGGATAAACCCTACAACATATATTTTTTTTACATTTTAAGTATTACTGTCCCTTTAAGGGCTCTTTCACAAGGGCGACTTTGTTGAGTAGCATCACAATCTTTATAAACAGAATGGGAAGATGGATCTATAATAGTGGTGCAGTTTCAATACAATTCCATTACAGTTCACACTACAAACTTCTAGCTGCCTTATTGCACTGTCAGAGGAAAGTTACAGGCCACATCTCATTGAGACAACAGCAGTGCATTTTGTTCCTGTAAGAAATGCCCTATAGGACACAGTAATTCACAGGTCATCATTTTTTTCTTGCTTTTGCTGTTATTGCCAATCTTAAATATGATCTGTGGTTAAGCATGGATTTCCATGCAGAACACATATGGCTAGGAAATGTGACTTGGGAAACCTTTTGTGACTAAAGTTGATCTTTATCCTTTTCATTTGATCCGTTACTTGAGTGCATCTACTTCCTGTTGCCCATCTGAAAGGGGCCTTACAAGGAAATTGAAATGTTATTATCCTAAAGCGCACCTTTTTTATTGCTGTGATAATGTCTTCCATACAAATAAACCCCACCTCCTCTTTCCTATTCCTCTGCAGGGGGTGCTGCCTTGTTTAGTTTACTTAAAGGGATAGTAATGTTTTGCAGTAAAATCAGCTCCAATTAATCTTTATAGTATTTGGCCCATGATGAGTGTTATTTCAATATTATCAGAGTTGTAGTTCAAGAATAATTGAATGATAAAGTATCCTTCTCCCGCCCCTTTTACTGATGTAACACTGCTCACCTCAGTGCCTCAAGACTGTCCGGATGGATCACAGAGAGGGACAATCTTCAGTGAGCATAAGGAAAAACCTGTCGAGGGCACAGGGTTTTTCTTATGCTCACAGTAAGAAGATTGTCCCTTGCAGGGAGCTGTCTGGTCAAGTAACCAGATTCCACGTGTTTTACACTAGGTAAAAGTGGCGGGAGGGAGATATTTTATTATTCAATTACTCTTGAACTACAAGTCTGACAGTATTGAAATAACACTCTCCATGGCCCAAATACTATGGAGATTAATTAGAGCTGCTGTTTTTGTGAAACGTTACTATCCCTTTAACATGGTGAGAGGGTAATCCCCCTGTCTCTGAAGTGACGGTATATAGGTGTAAATAATGTGACCAGAACTCACAGCTCACGAAGGATGCGTATGAGAAACAAGCACACACTTCAGGTCTACACTGGTTCCTTTGCACCCCTGCAGAATAACATTTTCATAAGTGTTCTGCCTTAACCATTTGAGTGCCACAGAGGTATCCAATGCATTGCATCGCAATGCGTTGGATACCTCTCTGGCACTCAAAGGATTAAAGGGAGAATTCATTTTTGGCAGGATCTGATTTTGATAATAAGCATTCAATAAAATAAAGTTATAGACAGCTGAGTGGACAGGCCTGCTTCCAAATTGGATGGACTGCCATAATAAGGCTTCTTAGCTATTTCATTCTATTAAATTAATAACCACTATCTCCTATGGGTATCATTTCCCTTTAATCACTTGGCTGCCAGAGAGATCTTCAAGGCATTGGAATGCGATGTGTATTTGACTTCTCCAGTCCCCAAATGGTTAATGGGCACAGCACTGCAATTTAACATTAATGAATCTGTAGCATACAAAAAGTTTGAAACCTCACTAACCTCTATTTCACTATTTAGTGAAAAGACTGGTATTTTATACCGTCAGCTCCACTGGAAATGATTGCTTGTGGTTTAGGCCTCTTTACACTGGAAAGATTAATGCACATATTGCTAGTGAATAGGACGCATTAGCCACTATGTAACTGTTCACATTAGATTTTATTGTCATGAGTGATGCAGTCAAATGCATGATCTTGCATATGTTCATTAGCTGAATGCTGAAAAGTTTAGCAGAGCCGCCTGCTCAATGGCCTTTGGTCTTCAGTACGGATCGTTTGCACACAATGGTCGTTTTTGGTATCCTTTTAAAAGGTCACACGCAAAAGAGCGTGCAACCACATCTCGCATTAACTATGACGCCAGGATAAAAATTGCAACCTGAGAATCTCGCACTGCATGAAAGCGTGAGATTCTCAGGTCGCGCTATGAAACGTCACAATTTAGGACCCAAGGTGTTAAGAGTATAATTTGTCCTCCCTTCTATCATTCATCTCTCCTACTGACAGCCGGTCCCCCAGCTGAGTGAGGGTTGTGGGTTGCCTGTCAGGGAGCCATCAAGTCAGTAACCGGCCAGGTCTTGTTTCTATTTCCTATCAAGTCTGCACTAATCAGCACAAGTCTGCAGCCCAGTCTGACCTGCTTTTTAGATAGCATGCTAACCCTGTTCACATTGAGCGATGCTCCTGTCTCTCTCTTCCTTTCTCTCTCTCTCTGCATGCAGACTGACAGAGCGGAGCATGCAGAGAAAGGGAGACAGAGCCCGGAGCAGCGCTCATCAACATATGGGTCTGATGCCCTTATCCAACTGTTGATGAGCTCTGCTCCGGGCTCTTCCTCCGTTTCTCTGTGTGCTCCACTCTGTAAGTATGCACACAGAGAAAGAGTAGAGAGAGCTGCCGGTTTTTCTTGAATGGCCAGTTACTGGCTTGATGGCTTCCCGTTGGGCAGCCCGCAACCCCCATTCAGCTGGAGGACAGGCTGTCATAGGAGAGGTGAATGGGAGAAGGGAGGACAAACTACACTCTTAACTCCTTGGGCCCTAGATTGTGACAT
Organism: Rhinophrynus dorsalis; assembly: GCA_037306005.1. Taxonomy (NCBI): domain Eukaryota; kingdom Metazoa; phylum Chordata; class Amphibia; order Anura; family Rhinophrynidae; genus Rhinophrynus; species Rhinophrynus dorsalis. The sequence goes on along the minus strand of CM074725.1, from coordinate 141,920,773 downwards.
TTCATAGTGCAACCTGAGGATCTCGCACTTTCATGCAGTGCAAGATTCTCAGGTTGCCTTTTTTATCCTGGCAACATAGTTAATGCGAGATGTTGCACGCTCTTTTGTGTGTGACCTTTTAAAAGTGAACCGTTGTTTAGCTGTGCATTGCAATGTCCAGTGGATGGCCAACCTGTTGGCCCTGGGCTGGATTTAAATCCCAGTGGCCCCTAGGAAAGACTCTAAAGGTATCCCTATTCCTCACATGGCCTCACCCCCAGTCCCATCCACAATTTCCTATTACAGAATATATACAAGGAAGGACAAAATAAGCTTTAACTCCTCTCAAAGGGGTCGCTTAATAGCCTGTAAAGGGATATAAAACTGATGTGTGCGATATTGCTCTGGTCACACCCATAATTCAAAATGTGGGTATGGTCAGCACAGCTGAGTCACTCATCAAAATGATGAGCTCTAGGCAGTTGCCTGATTTTGCCTTTTGGGAAATCTGGCCCTGATCAGTCCTCCACCATTGTCCTTTAGAGAGAGGATTGCAGTGGGAATGTATGTAAGTAAACCGGTGATTTGAACAGTACCACATCACAATGCTGTTCAGATCACCAGTGAGATTTAAACCTCATGGTGTAATGTTAATCTTCAGTACTGTAATTAGTTAATGGTCAAAAGTAACTGTTGGACTACAAAGTTCATCATCCTCAGCAGCCTACGGGTACTGTTGTGCTACAATTCTCATCATGTTCAGCCAGCTGTTGACCAGTTGAGGGTGATGGGATTTGTATCCCAACAATTGCCCACCCGTAGTCTATAGTGAGACTCAGAAATATTACATTATATGTTTTTGTTCTATAACAATGTAATAAATACAGTGAGAAGTGTCAGGATTCAGGGATTATTTGCAACTAGTCTATCACCTCTTCTTGTTAAAAGGCTCTCTCACTGTACCATACAATTATCATATTTGATAGGAACAAAGCATTACATTTGCATGTGCTCATCTTCTTTCTCATCAAGCCTACATTTGTCTCATGGTCTGAGATTAGATTTCCAACCCCTCACAGTGGGTTTATTTTGCATATGTTTTTTTTTTTTTTTTTTTTATTATTATTGCGTCTTCTTCAAAGTGTAGATTTTCTCGTCAATGTATTTGTCATCATTTCTCTTAAATGAAGAATTGAGAAATGTGATTAGGAAAGCTTCCAGCTTGCTCACACTTGACCATAGTGTTGTCGTTCCTTTGATTGAACAGTACAGAGACATAGCTTCAGCCAGCAAGGTGAAAATTAGTATCCGAATAGCTTTGTGTGAGGTTGGAAGTTATTAGATGGGAAGAAAGGAGCAGATGGTGGCTTGAGTGAAGTGGAGATCACTCTGCAAGTGATATTATGGCAGCAACGGGCAACCTGTGCGCCTCTAGCAGATGTTGTTAGACTATAGCTCCCATCATCCTCTGGCATTGAGGGTAATGGGATCAATGTAGGACTCTTTCTTCTCTGCCCATTGAGATATAAAATTCAGACATTCTGACAAGTTATGGGCCATATGTCTAGAGACAAAAGTTAAGCATTTCTGGAGCAAACCATAACATTTTTGTTGTATTAAATGGGGTTTTAACCCTTTGAATGCTAGTGAGATCTCTAAGGTTTTAAAATGAATCAAAAGGTTTTTCATCTATAGCGTACTTGGTTTGCAACACATGTCACAAGGACATACCTCTCACGTGTCCCTCATTTAGACCCAAATCCATCTGTCCCTCTTTCCCACCCTGATGTCCCTCTTTTTAGGAAATCAGATTGCGTCGTGTGTATATAAATGTATCATGCTGCTCTTCAGCAAAAAAAAAAACTCATGTTACTGTTTATTTAAATGTCAGTATATGTGTTTATAAAGTAGTCTGTGTAAATAAAATACTTTGGTCTTGTTCTAAGTCATTTATTAGGTTATACAAGGAGCTGTCAATAGGTCATGAAATAGCCTAAACATTCTCGGTAATGCCCTGCCCACCAGCCACACCCCCAGCAACACCCTGTAAAACACAAGTGTCCCTGTTTGGCAATTTGAAATGTTGGGATGTATGCAAGGAACAGGAGTATTAAGACACCACTGACAGGAGCCCAAAGACAGAGGCTGAAATGGCTGAGGGTTGAGGAAGTCTTTGTTAATAGGAGGCATCATACTGAAGCTATAGTGTGAGATTTGAGTTCATAGTTAGACACAAGTGTGCCCTTACTGCAGGGTTGAAGATTTGACCCCCTACTAAGCCGAGAATCAGGGACAAGGGATACCAAAAATTACCAATACAGCATGAGGAATGTCATAGCAAAATCATGACATATCGTCTCAAGCAGGGCTCAAAATTTCCACTCGCCTCCTCGCATTTGGCGAGTAAAAATTGAGTTGGGGCGAGTGGAAATTGAAGCCCTGCTGTCCCGCCCACCTCAGGCCGCCAGGAGGAGAAGAAGATAGCACCATAAAAAAAAATAAAAACGGAACTCAAAGGGTTAAGGTACACGCTGTGCTGCTCTGCAATATATAACGAAAAGTAAAGGCATTCTTCAGAATGGCTTCTTACGATGTTTGTGTGATAGTGTGTAAATATCATAAGAAGCCAGACTGAATAATGCCTTCACTTTACATTATATTGCAGAGCAGCACAGCGTATACATTAACCCTTTGACTGCCGACAGGTCTGTGCCCCGCATCCAGAAAATTAGGCAGCCGCCTACGGTGCACAGGCCCAGGGGTCACAATGTCCGGGCTCCAGGTAACTGGTAGGAGGGGAGCACACAACACAGCGCTTCCCCTCCTGCCAATCACTTCTTGTGGCATGAACACGCAGACCGCGGGTTGAGGATCTTCCGTATCCTCTACCCAGTCTGACAAGAAGCGCTCACTAGGAGCAATGAACAGCTTCCTGTCAGGCTGGGTATAGGATACACAAGATCTTCTACCGCGGTTCGCTCGGCCACGCTACAAGGAGGGAGGGGAGCAGGAGCGCAAGAGACACATGAAAGAGCCTGGGGAAGGGGACAACGACAAGCACAGAGGAACTGGGGAAGGGGACACAGACACTCAAAGGGGCTCGTGAAGGGGACAGAGTCACACATAGAGGGGCTGGGGAAGGGAACAGTGACACACACACACAGAGGGGAAGGGGACAATGACACACATAGAGGGGCTAGGGAAGGGGACACAGACACTGAGAGGGGAAGGGGACAGTGACACACACAGAGGGGATAGGGAAGGGGACACAGACACTCAGAGGGGCTGGGGAAGGGAACAGATACACACACACATAGAGGGTAAGGGGACAATGACACACAGAGGGGCTAGGGAAGGGGGCACAGACACTGAGGGGGGCTGGGGAAGGGGACAGTGACACACAGAGGGGAAGGGGACAATGACACACACAGAGGGGCTAGGGAAGGGGACACAGACACTCAGAGGGGCTGGGGAAGGGGACAGTGACACACACACACACACAGAGGGTAAGGGGACAATGACACACATAGAGGGGCTAGGGAAGGGGACACAGACACTGAGAGGGGCTGGGGAAGGGGACAGTGACACAGGGGATGGGGAAGGAGACAATGATGCACACAGAGGGGCTGGAGAGACAAGTTGCTCTCTAGTAAGTGCATTTAAACAGCTACTCTCAGATATTCTACTCTCTCTTTTGTTTGTAATGTGTGGAGGACTACGGTGTGACCAGTGTGGGGAGGAGGACAATGTGGAGGTGGACAGTGTGGAGGGGGCAGGGTGGACAGTGTGGGCTGTGTGAACAGAGTGTGTGTGGTGAGGGTGGGCAGTGTGTGGACAGGGTGTGAGGGTGGGCAAAGTGTGGACAGAGGGTGAGGGTGGGCAGGGTGTGGACAGGGGGGACGCAGTGTGTGAAGGTGGATAGGGTGTGGGCAGCAGTGTCATTTCATCAAAGAGAACTTGAGATGGGTGCGGTTAAAGGCGGAGATATGGGTGGGGTTAAAGGCATGGATATGGGTGGGGCTAGACGTGGAAACTGGTGGCGAGTAACTTTTCAAGCCTGGCTAGTAGCTCAGGACTTGAAATTTTGAGCCCTGGTCTCAAGCATATCATTTTTACAACGTATTTCTGGCACTAGGTAGGACTATACCTTTAAACCAGTAAACTTGGCAATCAAGAGGTTAAAATCCCCATTTACATCAATGAGAATGACAGCTCCCCTTCATGTAACAGTTGGTTTGCTCCAGAATTTCTCTTCTTTTGCTTTTCTTTTGTATATATCAGTAAATATGTATTAAATAGAAAGCACATCTAGCACTCCGAGGGTTAAATAGAATACACCACTGATGTCGAATGAAATCAGAACTTGCTAGAGGGCAAGAATTTCGCAACCTGTCCATTATGAGCGATGTGTTTTAAAAGAACGAAAACCAACATTTCCTCCCCATCCATCTCAATCCGTCCCCATTTGCATGGTAAAATATGGACCCCCTCATTTATCACAGGCATACATTTTAGTAAAGGGTTTTCCTATGTTGTTCCTAATAGCATTTGCAGAACCTACTAATGCATCATTAGCACTATCTCAAAAGCAGTCCAATACTACAGAAGGCTTACGAGATGTAAAGAATGGAATTTGACTACATGAAAAATTGTATCACAATCACTGTTTCTATAGTAACTCCATCTCCTGGTAAAGCTGGCTGAAGATGCTCTTTCTATTTTCTTTTGGAAAAGCAATCAAAACGTAGATATTTCAAGGAAGGGTTATCTTTCTTTGGACCTTTCTAATTTTGTTTGTCGTTTGACAAAAATGAAGCAGGGGATGTTCTAAACCTGTCTGTGGTCTCTGACCCACATAAGGATTATCATATTGAGGCTAGATGGATAGACATTATTATGAGCATTGTGATTTTATGATGTTTTAGTTTTATTTTATTTTTTTCATGCTGCAATTCTGGATGTATCTGCTATTCATTGCATCTGGGCTTGTTTAGAGAATATTTACTAATACGTAAATGCAAAGACAATCTCACTAGCACTCAACTGCTAGAAGTATGGACTCAGTCAGCACTGCATTGGTGGTATGATAAATACTCAACCTTTAATCTCTTCAGTGCTTATTCTCTTAGGTAGCATACATTTAAAGGGATAGTAATGTTTCACAAAAAGAGCAACTCCAATTAATCTTCATAGTTTTTTGGCCATGGAGAGTGTTATTTCAATACTGTCCGAGTTGTAGTTCAAGAGTAATTGAATGATAAAGTATCCCCCTCCCGCCCCTTTTACCTAGTGTAAGCCACCTTCCCATAGATGTGGAATCTGGTCTCTTGGCCGGACAGGTCGCAGCAAGGGACAATCTCCTTACTGTGAGCATAAGGAAAACCCTGCCCCCATGACTGGTTTTTCCTTACGCTCACTGAAGATTGTCCCTCTCTGCGATCCATCCGCACAGTCTTTCTGCTCTGAGGTGAGCAGTGTTATATCAGTAAAAGGGGCGGGATGGTGATACTTTATCTTTCAATTGCTCTTGAACTACAACTCTGACAGTATTGAAATAACACTCTCCATGGCCCAAATACTATGAAGATTAATTGGAGATCTTTTTATTGTAAAATAGTACTATCCATTTAAGCAAATAGGAATTATTTTCTCTCGTTTGGATACATGTCAACAAGTTGATTGGCTCCTTTTGCTGTTAAAGCAATAAAAGTCACTTATTCAGCTTGACTGACCAACTGTTACATGATTAGCTATTTGGCTGAGCTTCATTTCATTGAAAAAATATTCAATACATTTAAACACAGCGGTGCCCTTGTATTTTTCATGTCTTAAATTGTGAAGGGGTCATTTACCTTTAATATTCTGCTCTATTGGGAGAAGGAGCAGTACATTTTTCTTAAAGGCCAATTGTCAATTTTCTGCTCATATGAGAGCAGACTTAGGAAAAAGCCTAGTGCGGCACTGTGCAGCCACAAAACAGTTTATATCAGCTATTCTGGAGATCCCAAAACTGTCCTTCTTAGTTACAATACAGCCAGGAAGTCTGACTCTCATCCACTCGCTCCAGGGTTGCATGGGCAATCCCCATAGACTCACTGTATTGGGCTTTCACGTCATTATGTAGAGGGTCTTTGGGAACCTGCATCTTGCAGGGAAGGAAACTGCCCTGTGCACTGCAGCATCAATTCACTGGGGGAAATTTGGATGTCTCTTGTCAGCCCCCCATTGTGCTCCGCCTTTTGTCTGCCATGGTGCAAATCTCAACACTGTCTTCAATGGCAGGTTTACTCCCAGGGAAGAAGAAGATCTGTCAGTGTGGAATTATGTGTTAGTGGCCCTTAAAGGGTTAGTAATGTGTTACCTCAATAAATAGTCGTAATGTAGAGAATAAAAAAATATATTGATTGATGCAACTTTATGGTTTGAGAGATATAATGCTTTAAAGTTCCTCCCTCCCTCCCCTTCTTCCAGCGTCAGCATCTAGCTGACTGCAGGAGATCCTGGTCCCAGCACCAGCAGGCGGCTCTTCAGCAGAGCCGAAATAGCATGATTTAAAAAGAAATACTTAATTGGAACGGTCTCCAAAGTGTGCCTGCAAACCAGGCACACTTTGTAGACTGTTCCAATAAAGTATTTCTTTTTAAATCACGTTATTTCAGTTCTGCTGAAGAGCCACCTCAAGTCTGCCGACTGGAATCTCCTGCTGTCAGCTTTATAGCTGACATCAGAGGAAGGGGGGGGACTTTAAAGCATTATATCTCTCAAACCATAATGGTTTGAGTAATAGGAGTTGCATTGATCAATTTCTTTTTTGATTATATACATCACTACTCTTTATTTAGGTAAGACAGTACTATCACTTTAAGGTGGATCTGTCACTAACAGCTTACAGGGTTGTAGTTAAAGTGGAACTTTCAACTTAATTTAAGTTTGAATATTTGAAAACTGCATTAAAAACTGCCTATATGACATGTTATCTAAAAGACCAACAAATTACAGTTAAGGAGATATTGACACTTATTACAATATGCTAATGCATGCTAATTGCTGTACCTATGCAGTACCAATGACATTTCATATGCTAATTAATAATTTCAGTGACATTTCATGTGCTAATGAAGCCTTTTCAGTGACACTCCATTTGCTAATGAATCTCTGAGCTGTACCAGGATATTTTCACTTTTATTTTCCCGAGAAGTAAAAGTGTGAGAATCTCCTAAACTACACATCTGCTCGAATTTTGGTTCACATTACACATAAGCAGTTTTGAATGAAGTTTTCAAATATTTAATGAAAATTCCACTTTAATAAGAAGATTGATTCTGGAGCAAATCAACTGTAACCTAGGGAGCAAATGAAGATTCATAGTGATTTCAATGGAATGTTTAACACCTTGAATGCTAAAGAGTCACCAACTCATTGTTTCATGGTGTTTGGGAGACCTGTCTTGAATTCAAAGGATTAAAAGTCCAATTCAAACCACTGGAATTTTTAGAAAAGTTATTTGTTCCTATAGTGCAGTTGGTTTGCCCCAAACTTGCTCGTCTTTATCTTCCAGAATGCTGACCTGTCTCAATAATGGTATCACATTAAACTATCTATAACATGTGCTTTTTGTTTTTCAATTAGTTTAACGGTTTTAGAGATTTTTGGTTGGTTAAGTTAAAGTGGAATTAACACCTTATAGCAACTTAGGTGATTTTAAAAGAGCTTTGAAAATCACCTATATTTGTTTTAGCCATGCTTTATTTAGAGGGGAACTTTCACCCCTAAGGCACTGTATCTTATATAATTAATCTACTAAAATGGTCTATAGATTGCGTTGTTTCTTCTTTCTTTTTTTTTAATTTTAAAGTACATATTTTATTAGATACTAGTTGAACAGCCCGTTACACGGGCCACAGTGCCACTGCAACCAGGTCGCGGGGCATTCATGCGCAGTGGAGACTGGCCGCGCCACGGCTGATACAGAGCTGGACACTCCTTCGGAGCGCCCAGCTCTGTATCAGCCGCGGTGCGGGCAGTTTCTACTTAGCATGACTGCAGCACGCACAGCAGTGTCTACTGTGCATGTCGCAGCGTTACACATGATTTAGCGAACTATTATATAGGATGGTTCGGAGCGCCCAGCTCTGTATCAGCCGCGGCGTGGGCAGTCTCTACTGTGCATGACTGCAGCACGCGCAGCAGTGTCTACTGTGCATGGTGCGGTGTTACACACGATTTAGCAAACTATTATATAGTATTAGCTATCAAATGTAGATGTGATGGACTTCCTATGTCCTCAAATTCTCCTCCGACCTCCCTCCCATGTCTCCCTGGAAGCACATTCATGCTTCCCATCATAGTGATGTGCAGCACGTATATTATAACAGCAAGCTCCGTATAATGACATTTCAGTCTCCCATGATAAATGATAAAAATAATGTATTTACTTTAGTCCCAAGTGTGCAGGAATGAATAGTGCATTAAGCGTTGCAACATGATGGAGAGACGCTAGTAGTATCACTCCATCACACTGCAACTCTTAGTGATTGAGGCAAAATACATATTGGTGAAGTGGATACTACTAACTGTCACTGTCTGCTTCACCAATATGTATTTTGCCGCTATCATTAAGTGTAGCAATGTGATGGAGTGACGCTAGTAGAATCACTCCATCACATTGCAATGCTAATGATTCCAGCTAAATACAAGCTGTTCTTCAATAGTATCCTTGAACAACAAAAGAAAATTCCACAGTGAATAAGGTCCCAGAAAATATATAGAGGAACCCACGTTACCTCTGCAAAGAGACACATTCTGCACTGGAAACAGATGGACAGAATTCCATGGAAGGCAGGTAGAAGATAAAGGAGGTCAAATACAGAGAAGCAGAGAGTGCCAAAGCGGAGAGAAGAGTAGCTGGAAGGAAGAGGGAAGGCAAGTAGATAGAAACGCAAGGGGAGACTGAGGCACTGGAAGAGGTAGATAAAAGGCAAGGCAGAGCGGAGAGTGAAACAATTGGAGTGTAGAGGTTTCCACAAGTTTTGCACAGTACCATACAATAATGTCCCTGCATTGAGACAGAAGCCCCATCATGTTTTGTGAACCTGACTGGAAGGCATCCTCACAGAGCCTCATAAGCTGCATATACTATTTCCCTATGTGAATGGAAACAAAGAGTTCAAGTGTTGTAGTTAAGTATTGCAATGGGGTGGCGTCACTTCATTACATTGCAACGCTTAATTCACCATTCCTGCACACTTGGGGCTAAAGTAAATACATATTTTTTTTAATTCATCATGGGAGACTGAAATGTCATTATATGGAGCTTGCTGTTACAATATACGTGCTGCACATCACTTCGAAGGGAAGACTGAACGCCCTCCCAGAGGTGGGAGGAGAATTTGAGGACGGGGAAGTTCAGCAAAGTTGTGCCAATGTGATCTTGTGCCGCAGAAAGTGAAAGTGCTTACATCTAAATTTTATAGCTAATATTGATTAAAGTATGAACTTTAAAAATATATATATTTTTATAGATTAATCATATAAGTTACAGTGTCTTGGGGATGAAAGTTCCCCTTTCAAACAAGAGTTTAAAGGGATAGTAATGTTTCATAATAAAAGCAGCTCCAAATAATCTTCCTAGTATTTGAGCCATGGAGAGTGTTATTTCAATTATGTCAGAGTTGTAGTTCAAGAGTAATTAAATGATAAAGTATCCCCCTCCCACCCCTTCTGCTGATGTAACACTGCCTAGCTTAGAGCAGCAGGGAGTGGCCAGGTAGATTGCAGAGAGGGACAATCTTCAATTAAGATATGGGAAAAAGCTGAAAAACCTGTCAAGGGGGGCCGGGTTTTCATTGTTCTCAAAGTAAGAATATTGACCTTTAATGTGAGCTGTCTGGTCTATGGACTGGATTCCCCATCTGAGGAGTGGGGGCTTATACTAGGTAAAAGGGGCAGGAGGGGAAAACTTTATCATTCAATTACTCTTGAACTACGATGCTCACAGTAATGAAATAACACTCTCCATGGCTCAAATACTATGAAGATTAATTGGAGCTGCTGGTTTTGTAAAACATTACTATCACTTTAAGAGATTTTAGACTTTATTTTTCAATTTATGCAAATTAGGCTGTAATGAACCACACAGCTTGGTGTGTCACATACTAATATTCCACTTTCTCTTCCATCTGCCTCTCCCTGTCTGACTAGTTTGCATTAACTACAAATAAATAAAGCTAAATATCTCAGAAAGTATTGTTTATGGCTAATGTATCATATAGATCATTTTGAAAGCTCTTTCTAAATCACCCAATTAGTAATTAAGTGCTAGTTTCGCTTTAACTTCAGCAGAGCTGAACTCTCTGACCTGTGTGGCATAGATTGCATAATTAATATCTCACTTACTCTGAAACTACCTCCCTCCTTCTCACTCCTCCTTCTGAAGCTGCTAAAACATATCAACTTCTATCAAAGGGATGGAATAAATGAATATGAAGGTATAATTATGCAAATCCTGTTAATGAGGATGCTACCACTGACGTATCAAAAACTCAGCCCTGCTTAGGTTAAAGATTCCCTAACTACTAAACTAAAAATTTCTAAAACCGTTTAACGGATTGAAAAATAAAAGGCACAATGTGTAGGTAGTGTAAACAGACACGTTAAACAAGACCAGAAACTCTAGTTTAAAATCCACTTTGAAGGAGCAGTAAACTTTTGCTTTTGAAGTAAACTCTAAAAACATTTTTTTTTCTCACAATAGCCCTGTAGTAGGCAGAACGTTTGCCTATAGTTCACCTGTTGATCAATCAGTTATTCTGTTGCATTCTATGGGAGGAATAAGTCACTGAACACAGTTTTCATAGTCTGTATAGTAGTGACAGTTTGAACAGTTATTACTTTTGAATAAAACAACTTCAGGCAGTGAGAGTACCCTTGTTTTACTCAGCAGAATATTTTCTATGACATATAGGTTTTGTTTTTGTTTACTGCTCCTTTAATTCCTTAAGGACCACATGGCGGACAATGACCATCACACGGTTTATACCTTTAAAGGGATAGTAACACTTCGTTTTAACTTTATTTTATTTTGTAGGCATTAAAAAAACATGAAGAATGATATAAGTCTTATCTCTCAAACCTTTATGGTTTATGAGATATTCACAAGCAAAGTTTCCCTCCCCGCCCCTTTTACCTAGTGTAAGCCATCTCTTCTCAGATGTGAGTCTGGTTGTATGACAGTACAGATAACAGAAGGGGACAATTTTCTTTGTATGAAAACAATGAAAGCCCTTCCCCCCTTGACAAGTTTTTCAGCTTTTTCCATTATCTTAATTGAAGATTGTCCCTCTCTGCAGTCTACCTGGGCATCTCCCTTCTGATCTGGTTGAACAGGGCGGGGGGGTACTTTGTTTGTGAATATCTCTTAAACCATAAAGGTTTCAGAGATAAGACTTATATCATTCTTCATGTTTTTTTAATGCCTACAAAATAAAACAAAGTTAAAATGAAGTATTACTATCCCTTTAAGGACCAGTGATGGTCATAGAACGTCACATACATTTTCTTACAGTGTTCCTCCTGGACCGCTGTAAGTAAAAATGGGGTCTGAAATTGACTGCTTCAAGACTGGAGTGGTCTCTCTCAGAACCCATCTTGGCGCATCGGTACACGTGACAGATAACGTGTACTGGAGCATCGGAAAGGATCAAAGCTGTCCTTAAGGGAAGATAACTTCCCTGGACTGCTGGTCCTGAAGGAGTTAAAAACATCCACATATTATTTATGGAACAATTTCAAGTAAAATGTGCTGTTTTGTTAACTGTATAGAAATATATATTGTATGTTCATATCATACTTCAAGTGGAACTACCACCGCTAAGCAACTTTGTTTCTAATAATTCCCTATCTGGATACTAGCTGCTTAGTAGCGCTAGTCGCCTGAATTATTACCTGGTTATGGAGAAATACGCAGTCATCCTCGGCTGACAGGAAGGATGGAGCGTGGACATCTTGCCCTAGTGAGGTCCGCACGCCTGCGCTGTCAGTCCCTTCCAGAGCCGAATGGCTCCAAGCAACTCCTCCTACAGCCATCTGGGACTGACAGCACAGGCACGCGGACGTCACTAGGGCAAGATGTCCGTGCTCCGTCCTGCCTGTCAGTCGAGGATAAATGCATATTTCTCCATAACCAGGTAATAATTCTGGCGACTAGCGCTACTAAGCAGCTAGTCGCCAGATAGGGAATTATTAGAAACAAAGTTGCTTAGCGGTGGTAGTTCCGCTTTCATTTGGCCCTTGGGTCTTTGAGGAATCCAGATTCTTTATAGTCAGGTATCCTGACTGAATAGGGGTGTTCTTGAGCTTAAAGGGATAGTATTACTTCAAAATTACTATCCCTCATATTGTAGCCCTTAATAAACTGAGTTAAATGACACCAGCGGCATCTCTCAAACCTTTATGGTGTAAGAGATAGCCGCTTTCAAAGTTTCCTCTCCCCTGCTGTCAACATTCTGCTGCCAGCAGGGGAATCCGGTCTCTGAATCAAGCGGAGGCTCTTCAGCAGAGTCGATATCTCGTTATGGAAGGAAAAATGATTAATTGAAACAGTCTTCTATGTGTGCTTGGTAACCAAACACATGTAGAAGACTGTTTCAATGAATCATTTTTCCTTCCATAACGAGATATCGACTCTGTTTAAGAGCCTCCGCTGGTCCCGGGACCGGATTCCCCTGCTGGCAGCAGAACACTGACAGCAGGGGAGAGGAAACTTTGAAAGTGGCTATCTCTTAAACCATAAAGGTTTGAGAGATGCCGCTGGTGTCATTTAACTCAGTTTATTAAGGGCTACAATATGAGGGATAGTAATTTTGAAGTAATACTATCCCTTTAAGGAGCAAGGCTTGTTTCACAGTCACTGGTGCAATTCTCTTGAATACAATAGGCCTATGATGTGCAGAAAGCACATAATGTAATTTGTTTGAAAGTGTAAACAAGTGCTACACACACTATTTTTTATTCTTTGTTATTTGTTCTTTCTTCTAATGCTGGAAATATAATACAATGTTTATGCACAGATGTTACAACTCAGAAACATGTTTTGAGGTCTGACTAAGCTTAAAGTAGATTAAAGGCAAATTAATTTGAATTAGCTGAACAGACCGTACAGCAGAATTGTGTGATTTAGTAGTGACTGCATTCTGAATAGGCAAAGAGTACATAGCCATGATAAATTCTATGTTACTTTAATATCAGATATATATGAAACATCAAAATACCTTTTTAGATAAAATTGTAAATGATTCAATATTGTCCTGGGGTCTGGAGTTTGTGTGACTAAAGTAATGCAGGTTTATGTTTATTATGTATGTAGAATCCCCCAGATTCTTACACTCATAAATGTACTCATAGATACTAAGGGCAGTTTACCAAGAAGACTAAACCAACTGGACATAATAGACACATTAAAATTCCCCACATTACCATTGATTTAAAATTAAACTGTTCTTTCGTTACAAACAGGTGATTTTGAAAGCACTTTCTAAAACCACTTATAGTAATGTTATCCATTTTTATATAAAACAATAGTATGTAAGATAGTTAACTATATTTAATTGTCAGTTTATGCAAATTAAACAGTAGTGGCTGGCATGCCTGCCTGATACTAACATTCTCAACTGCCAATTGCTGTCAGCCAGCTATTGCCTCAGTAGCATAAACAAAGAACTACATAATGCTAAATTACTAAAAAAATGCTAATAAAAAATATTGTTCCAAATAAAAATGGCCAACAATTATAAATGACTTTGAAAGCTATTTAAAAGTCACATAACATTTAAATGGGATGCAAATGATTAACCCCTTGAATGTTAAATTGGTCTCCAAAACATTGCTTCATCTCTTATGTTCAAGGGGTTAAAAGAACCAATCATGTCAATTTGGGGAATTTTTGTTCTTCCCCACTATTAAAACTACTCTCAGGTAGAGATGTTTGGTGTAACACATATACGTCCACTGAAATTCCAGCCAAAGGGATTTTATACTGTCCCAGCTACAGTGTAGTTGATGATCGACAGGAACACTTCAAAAGATCAGCTCCTCTATACATCCATCAGGATGCCAGACATATGGAGAAATACAAGAGAAAAGGGCGCTCAATAGTGCTTGTTATACTGATGTTAAAAGTAATATACTCACAATTGTAGCTGTTGTGTAGAGGCATACACATCTCCCAACAAGGTAAGCCTTCAGAGAAAACAATCCTTTCTTTGCTCAGGGAATCAGGGATAGGAAAGGAAGATGCCACTTTCAATCTTCTTATAAAATTGTTTTAATGAATGTAAAAAAATACATATATGATATAATACCAGAACACTAATGATATAACAGTATTGGCTAAAGAGGGAACCACTTGTTAAGTATTTATTAATATGTCAAAATCATACCTCCCAAGTGTCCGTCTTTTAGACCCAAATCCCTCTGTCCCTCTTTCCCATCCTGATGTCCCTCTTTTTAGGAGATCAGATTGTGAGGTGTGTATATAAGTGTATCACATTGCTCCACATCAATAAAACTCACATTAATATTTGTGTAAACATCCGCATTTGTGTTTATAAATTGGTCTGTGTAAATAAAATACTTAGGTCTTGTTATAAGTCATTTATTAGGTTACACAAGGAGATATCAATAGGTCGTGAAATAGCCTAGGAAATCTCTGTAATGCCCCACCCACCAGCCACACCCCCAGCCACACCCCCTAAAACACAAGTGTCCCTCTTTGGCAATTTGAAATGTTGGGAGGTATGGTCAAAATTATTTGTGGCCTGCTGAGTAAAACTGGGTATTCCCGCTACTGAGAGATGCTTTACTCAAATGTTATGTAGCTCACATTTTTTAATTTTACAGTGGAGCTGTTGCTACAGCATCTTATAAAGGTTTACTGTCATCTGACCTTATCTGTCCATAGATTGCTGTAGCAACAGCGCCACTCCAAAATGTCAGGTCATGGAAGTACTGCACCAAAAAATGCAAGTTCGAATAAATCACCCATGTTTTACTTGTAAGGATACACCCAGCCATAGATATATTTTCCTTATTAAAGGGATAGTAATACTTAGTTTTATCTTTATTTTATTTTGTAGGCATTAAAAAAACATGAAGAACGATATAAGTCTTATCTCTCAAACCTTTATGGTTTAAGAGATATTCACAAGCAAAGTTTCCCCCTCCTGCCCCTTTTTCCTAGTGTAAGCAATCTCTTCTCAGATGTGAATCTGATTGTAAGACCAGACAGATAACAGCAGGGGACAATCTTCTTTGTATGAAAACAATGAAAGCCCTTCCCCCTTGTTTTTCAGCTTTTTCCCTTATCTTAATTGAAGATTGTCCCTCTCTGCAGTCTACCTGGGCACCTCCCTTCTGATCTGGCTGAACGGGGGGGGGGATACTTTGCTTGTGAATATCTCTTAAAGGGGAACTACCACCCCTCAATAACTTAAGCGTGACTGATTGCTCATCTGGTGACTAGCTGCTTAGTAGCGCTAGTCGCCAGAAATATTACCCGGTTCTGCAGATATCGGCGTTTTACCGATGGTGACAGGAGCAGGAAGCACGGACGTCTCTTCACAGTGATGTCCGTGCGCCTGCGCTGTCAGTCCCTTGTGAACCGCGCGGTTCAAAAGGGACTGACAGCGCAGGAGCACGGACGTCACTGTGAAGAGACGTCCGTGCTTCCTGCTCCTGTCACCATCGGTAAAACGCCGATATCTGCAGAACCGGGTAATATTTCTGGCAACTAGCGCTACTAAGCAGCTAGTCGCCAGATGAGCAATCAGTCACGTTTAAGTTATTGAGGGGTGGTAGTTCCCCTTTAAACCATAAAGAGAAATAAGACTTATATTGTTCTTTATGTTTTTTTAATGCCTACAAAATAAAATAAAGATAAAACAAAGTATTACTATCCCTTTAAGTGTTACTTTACCTTTAAAGGGAATTCTTATGTGTTTCCCATGATGCAGTTGGCTTTGCCTGCAATAATTCCTCCTTATGCATATAACAGAAAAAAACAAATGTACTGCAGAAAACACATAAAATAAGCAAAATTCACCTTGAATGCTAGGATGGTCTCTAATGCATTTCTTTACAATTAGTCCTCTCTTGTTTTGTGCATAAGGCCCACAAAGTATGCCAAAGTGCACTTGTGTGTCACAGTTGGTCCTGATTTCTTAATGTAGTTCCCTGCCTAGAGTACAATAGGCAGGGAAACGCTGTTAATCAGTCATAAATACCCTTAGGGTAATTAGGAATAATCACAGTGTGTAGTAGCTGAGAGCAGTCTATTAGGTATGTTGCTCTCAAATGGGCAGATCTGGAACAAAACAAATGTATGGTACAAATGAAGACTTCCATTGATGCTTTTAACCCCTTGAATACTAGATATGTCTCCAACACATTGTCTCCAACACATTTAAATTTGTTCCCCACGGTGCAGTTGTTTTGCCCAATAATTGATCCTGTTGATATTTACAAATATACGTAATGCATTCTGATGCTTATTTGCCCTATAAAACATCTTGGTAGTAGGAAAGAGCCAGCAATGTGGATAAAGGGGTTAAAGGAATAGAAATGTTTTCTTATGACTAACACTGCAATGCATCCTGGTAGTACATACTACTGAGGAGTTCAATTAGTAATGCTGAGATCGTACTATATACTGTGAAATAACATAAATGATCCCCCTCATGCTCCGTATACTTACATCATCCTTTGAGCCTCAGAGCTGGAAGCGCATCGCGACTTGGGACATTCTTCTTTCAGTACATGAAAAAACCTGCCCTCTTTCATCAAGGGGACAGGGTTTTCCGTATACTGAATAGAGGCAAATTGCACCCCGTTGCGATCTGTCCGGTCAAGTGACTGGAATTCAGATCGGAGGGGATGTGGCCTGGCATGCCGCAAAAAGGGAGTGAGGGGGATCATCATACCTGGGAACTCTCCAGTTTTGCCCCGGAGACTCCGAATTTCACAGTGAATTACCGGGTCTCCGGGGCAGTCTCTCAATCTCCGGGTGGGCAGAGTTTCAGTAGAAACTTAGCCCACTTGTTCTCCATCCCGCCCAGGTTCCTCCCACTCCCCACCCTCTTATCCTCATTCAGCATATATTTTGCCCTTTTTTTAAAAAAATGTTTTGTTGTCCCGCCCCCCCGAACGAAGCCACACCCCTTTTATGGTGCAAATCATGTCATTTCACTCCCCAGTCTGTGCTGGCAGGGCTGTCTTCCGGATAGCCCTGCCTGTCAAGTTTCCAAGTATGGGGATCATTTATAATAGTATTGGAGAGTATATAGTAGAATTTCAGCACTACTAAGATAACGCTTTGAGTGCCAGAGGGGTACGGAACGCATTGCTTTGCAATGCGTTCCGTGCCCCTCTGGCACTCAAAGGGTTAAGTCATCAGTAGCATGCACTACAAAGATGCACTGCAGCGTTAGTCATAAGAAAACATTACTATCCCTTTAAGGACCTTTTTCATTTGTTTTTGAGGGAGAGTCAGTGACCAGTATAGAGTACATCTTTATAAAGTTTAAGTTCAAGTTAAAGGAACACTAACATCCAAAAAATTTTGATAATTACATTATATATTACATAAATACAGCTAGCATGTGAAAAAAATTATTATTCATATGTTACATTCCTAAAATATAATCCTAAACTTTTATAACACGTGCAAATTGTCCTGTTCGGGTAACATCTATTTGACAGCGTTTATACTGTTTCTATTAAGAGAGAAGTAATTTGACTGGTTATGGTTTGTGCCCACTTCTACTGTGTACAGAAAGGTTGGTATTTTATCTCAGCCCATTTAAATACAATCCTGGACAAATAAATGGGATCCCTGAAAAATGCAGGAATGTTTGTACCATAAGAGCATATCTAAGGCTATATTTTAGGTCCTAGAAAACAGAATTTTACAGGTGAGATACATGGTAATTAAGTGTATATAGCCCCAGTCCATTTATAAAGTGTTAGTGTCCCTTTAAAGCTTATTAACATGAATATGATTTTTCTTTCTTTTAATCCTGTTTTTTAATATCAATCACATTTGGACTAATCTTGTTAATCCTTCAATTGAGTACAATTGACTGATCCAAAGATTGTGGCATCTGCTTAAATGCTGTGATAACCTTAAAACTGCCCCGCCTCTGCCTGTTTGGAATGCAGTTTGACCTCTGCTCTAATAGGTGATCCTCTGTCACTGTCAGAATACCTGCATTCCTATCAATTGTTCGCTCAGTGCAGTCAGGGAGTAAACCTATATTCACAGATCATTTTACCTTCTGCTTTCAAAACTTTCTCCACTCGCTTAGCTTGCCAGTGCTAGAAATGTGAAAATGATTTTGAAGAAAAACTATAACCAACTTAAATGTAAGGCAGAAATACATATCTTTTTGCGTACACCTCTGGCACTCAAAGGGTTAAATCGAACCTGCTGTCACTCTGAAATAAGTCTGGCTAATTTGAAAGAAGATCAAAAACTGCCTCTTTATTTCAGTAGCCATTTGGTTGTAATATAATCATTATTGAGAAATTCATCTTAATTTATTCAATACACAGTGTGGCACTTTATGCTGATTAGTTTTATGCTGGGCTAATGTCATTACACACTGTGCTGTGAGTAAATCTAGGAAGTGCCTACACACTGGGGTCATTTCTGTTTGAACGGTGAGCATTTTTTTTGTTTCAGAGCTAATTAGCATATTCTGCAGGGAATTAGCATAGAGTGCCACAAAAACATAAATGTTAATTTCTAAAAAGACAAACAAATAACAGCATTTATTTTACAGGAAAATAGCTAATAAAATGTATAGGGAGCTTTTAATTTGCTGTAAAACAAAATAAATCTGTCTTGGAGTGACAAACCCACTTTTAAAAAAAATTGTGCCTTTCTGAATAACTTCTCATTCAAAATTTTCATTGCCTTCTCCTCCACTATTGCTCAATAGTGAACAGACAATGAGCGTTATTTGGGTTATAGGCATACCTGGGAACTCTCAGGGTTTGACCCTGAGACTCAGGGTTTTGGCCCAAATCTCAGGGTCTCAGGGTAAAGAGCCATAATCTCAGGGTGAAAGTGTTCAGTGCTACATATTATATATATTCTGCTCCAGTTAAATTGGTGCCACTTGTACCAGAAAGACAAAGGGAGAAGTCCTGCTTGATTTGTGTGTGTTCATGTAGTGATATCTGTAAGTTGTTGTGTATTAATGGCTCCTTGAATGCTGATTGGAGCGACTGTTGATTACAGCGATCAGGGATATATCGTGGATAATCTATATTATGGGAAATTTAAGGGTTAATTTTTACATAATCTCAGAGTCAGCTCATTTTGAAAGTTCCCAAGTATGGTTATAGGACAGCAGATCAGGAGGCAACATTAGTGGCAGAAGGTCAGTCAGGCTGCATAATACTAGCAGCATATTTAGGAACTGAATGAATATATAAAGCTGCAATGTGTCTCTGAAAAATAAAGTTATATTGGTTGGTGATAGGAAGTGATGGCACAGCCAGAACAAGGAAAGGGAACACCTGGCTCATGCTGGTACAATCTGTGCATTCATGTGGATAAATCTTAATAAAATGGATAAAAAATAAATAAAATGGATTTCTTCAAATAACTGTGTAAGTGGTATGATAGAAGTACCATGATGCCTGTATCCTGTGGTGGTTTCTATTCTCGCTGAACCAGAAATAACTCACATCAATCTGAGATCACAGCCAATGCAATTATATTTTGCCAAGCTCTCAGATGATGAGGCATTAAAACAAGGCCTAAACTTGTGTCCACAGAAAAATACCCCGACTAATCTACCAAATCACTCCTTGGGTCCTGGTATATATTCACCCCACACTCCTGGAACTACACCTTGGCTCTCAGACTCAGATTTTCCCTCTCATCCCCAAGGTTCAGTGACCAATCAGGAAACAAGTTTTGCCCAGGAAATCTGAATTAGCCAATCATCCAATAGGAGTAACACAGACAATATCCATGTAAACAATGACTGATCCTGTCTCTTTGTTTCCTTTGTGTATTCCAAGCAGTTCCCAGCCCAATGATCCCCTGGGGTAAGAAACATTGTTTTTGGGTAGTGCACATACCCCCAGAGATAATGTTATCTCTGAGTATGAACAGAGTGAGTGGCACCCCAAATTACACTGTTACGAGTATAGTCAGGATTTAATGCCTCCAAATCTGCCCCCGTCCATTGTAGTGAACTTGGAGTCCTGATCCCAGAAACCAAGGAAATGAATGTGGGGAAACACTGGACATATAATGGATCCCAGGTAGTGTGAATCCTGTGTTGTACACTTTGTGGAAACGTGCTTAAAAGGATAGTAATACTTAAGTATTACAAATCCCTATATTAAAGCCCTAGTAAAAAAAAAACTTATTGCCCCAGTGTCATCTCTCAAACCTTTATGGTTTGAGAGATGAACGCTTGTAAAGTTGCCCTCTCCCTCCCCCTTCCCCGTAGTCAGCATTCTAGCTGACTCAGGGAAATTCGGTCAGAGATCATCAGGCGGCTCTGCAGCAGAGCCGAGATCGCGTTAACTAAGAAAAAAACTTTCACTAAAACGGTCTTCTACGTGTGCTTGCAAACCAAGCACATGTAGAGGACCATTTCAGTGAAAGTTTTTTTTTTTAGTTAACACGATCAGGCTATGCTGGAGAGCCGCCTGAAAGTTGTACGACTCTGTTCCATACAGTCAGCTAGAATGCTGACTACTGGGAAGGGGGAGGGAGAGGGCAACTTTAGGAGTGTTCATCTCTCAAACCATAAAGGTTTGAGAGATGACATTGGGGGCAATAAGTTTTTTTTTACTAGGGCTTTAATATAGAGATTTACTTAAGTATTACTATCCCGTTAAGTGAAGAAGATCAGAGCTCTTTATTGAATAGGCTCTGTCACTCTACACCACAACATACTCAAGGGCTTTCCAAAACACACATCACACACACACACACACACACACGCACACTTGGTGGAAGAGTCATTCTTAAGGTTTTGGTTATTTATTTTTAATCTTTAATTAGTACTGGATTTATATGGACCTGATCCCTTGTAGCTGAATTCCAGGACCCAAAGCTCCTCTCACTAAAGTCTTCTTAGGAAGGGAATATCACTTTAGTTGGAGGAGATTGGTGTCTGAAATTCAGTGAAAATGAATCATGTCCACATTCATGGACATTATATCTAGTATTTAAAAGAATTTGTTAAAAGTGGATATATGTATTAATCAAACACCTTTGTGGCCACTCTGAATCAATTATTTGATGACTAGTTGTTCTGGGATGACCTGCAAATGGCAAATTGTGGGAATAGAAGAATTCCTTATGGAAAATCTGGTTCTTATTGAAGCAGAGACATTTCTGGAGAGACAGCGATACTTGTGTGTCCAAGAAAGGACCAGGAGATATTACTGTTTCCTGAGTGGAGGTGATAGGTGTATTGATGAAGAAGGCATAGGCATCTGCTTTACCATTCTTGGAATCTGGCCAGTTTGTAATTTGCAAATTAAATTTGCAGACGTACACAGCCCAAAGTTCTTGTGTAGTTCTCAGTTTCATAGTGTCACGTTCCCCTGGGCAGAAACTGTAGCTGGCCGATGATGCTTGAGAGCAGAGACAGTCAATTGGACCTTCCTTTCTGCCACACAGGCTGTATTAAGGGTAAGGTCATGAAACCAGATTGTCACTCCTCAGTTGAGCCAGGCAGAAACCAGAATGGGAGGACCAGTTACTTCTGAGTACTGAACTGAGGATAGGAAGTCTGACCAGGTCGATGACCCAGAGCCACACTATCGAACTCTTGAGGAGGAGGAAGGAGAAAGGTTCAGTGGCAAAATTAGGCACAAGCAAGGAGGAGAAAAAAAGAGATAAATTGTAGAGTAGTTACGGTCTACTAAAGGGGGGGGGGGTTAAGAGCAGAAATCAGATTAAGGAGAAGGCGAAGTGGAGAACAAAGAGGTGAATGGTCTGGATGGATCTGAGAGGAGTTTAGAGTAAGAGTAGGCAAATTGCAGAGTAGCAGCGGACCACTAGAGGGCAGACAAGAGCAGAGAGCAGGGTAAGGCAAAGGTGAAATGGAGGAGGAAGAAGTGAATTGCAAAGTAGCGGACCCCTGGAAGGCAGGGAAGGCGAAGTGGAGAAGGAAGAGGTGATTGGCCTAAACGGACCTGAGAGGAGACCGAGTAAGAGGAGGCAAATTGCAGAAAGGTAAGGGGATGTCTGACAAGTGCACTCTGAGTCAATGCCCTGAAATGAAGTGGAGAGGTGAATAGAGGCCTCACCAGGCAGAGTCTAGTCATATGTGATGAAGAGACAAGGTTGTACTAGCCTAGATGTGCAAGTTGGAAGTCTGGTGACATTGACAGGAGGGAAGCCAAGGTTCTAACTGAAGGTCGAGAAAGCAGAAACAAACATACTGAAATAGGAAACTAGCTCAAAGAATGGGTGCCAAAGACAGTAAGTGATCAGGATATAAAGAGCAGACAGCCAATAGGAAACAAAGGGTAGAAATGTGCTTGACTGCTGGAGCAAATAGGAACGGACTGTGACATTGATATTCTAGGTTCTTGTGATCAGTAGAGAGGGGTGGACAGAGCCTTGCATTAGGTGCCTCCATTCTGCCACAGCCAACTTGGTTGCCAACAATTCACAGTCTCCTACATCACAATTTCATATTCCACGTGGAGGAAAAAACTGCAGGATTCAATAATCCTTTGGGACTTCTTCTTCTTTAATATAGGACTGATCCACATATGAGGTTTTAAGCCCTTTGAAGACCTATTTGTGAACAAATCTTGGTGGAACACAAGCAAGCAAATAGTTTGGGTTTCAGAAGTATTGGATAACTGTTTTTGACCGTAATATTGTTGCATGCTCTGTAGTTGATGCATGACCTGAGAGAGCATTGTTTCTTTTTGACAGAATACACCTATGCCCAAAGGAGAAGTAAATGATTGGATGAACCCCTTAGCTAAATTTTCATCCAGATACTCCCTCAAAGCTTTTAGTTCAGGTTCTGAGGATATACTCCACCAAACGTTATCTACAGATCTGATGCAGTTCATTTGTATAGTCATAAGTACGTTGAGTTGGTACTTTATCCACTCCCTTCTTGCCAAAAAGGGATCTTGATAAAGAGAAGTTTGCATATGTGCCCTTTCTGAGGAGTAGACAGCATGCAGTAGTTCTTACGGAAGGTGGAGGAGAATATGAATTCATCCATGGTCCAGTTATACAGTAAGATTTTGCATCATGAGCAAAGGTAGACTTGGAAACATAGGAGTTGCTACAAGTTCAAATGATAAGAGCTCATGGTGACCTGGCTGTACGTGTGCTAGTCTCGTAGGACCAGCTCAGGTTCTTAAACTGGTTGTTGAGAAACACATGGTATCATACAGAGGTGCTGAGCATCCTTGACTCCAGTAGTAGTCAATCTTTGGACCTTCAGCTTTTGAGAATTATGACTCCTATCATATCCAATCAGCTAATGGCTTTTTGGGGACAATGGGAGTTGTAGTCCCCAAATCTGAAGGTCTTAAGATTGAATAACCCTGGTGTCAAAGATGCTCAGCATCTCTGGGCAGATTACCCTACACACAGCTGCTCCAACCAGCTTTTCCTGTCCTGAGATAGTGAGGCTGATGTAATAAGAATTTTGATGCAATTCTGCGGGAAGCTATCTGCGTCAGTGGGAACAAATAAACATCCCCATTTATTGTATGTAAAAGTCTAATTTATGGCAACTGA
This sequence comes from Rhinophrynus dorsalis, assembly GCA_037306005.1. Classification (NCBI taxonomy): domain Eukaryota; kingdom Metazoa; phylum Chordata; class Amphibia; order Anura; family Rhinophrynidae; genus Rhinophrynus; species Rhinophrynus dorsalis. Next base: position 141,896,991 of record CM074725.1, on the reverse strand, counting down.
CATCTTGGGAATGTTTTTTGTTCCCTGTGATGCAGATGGTCTTCTCCAGAATTTAATGAATGTTGCTTAGAACATTGGAATCACTGCATTTACTACATCAATTTGTGTCAATTGAGTCATGCAGTGGGAGCACTTTTCATGATCTATGTTTACTTTAAAGGGATAGTAATACTTAGTTTTTTCTTTATTTTATTTTGTAGGCATTAAAAAAACATGAAGAACGATATAAGTCTTATCTCTCAAACCTTTATGGTTTAAGAGAGATTCACAAGCAAAGTTTCCCCCTCCCGCCCCTTTTACCTAGTGTAAGCCATCTCTTTTCAGATGTGGAATCTAGTTGTAAGACCAGACAGATAACAGCAGGGGACAATTTTCTTTCTATTAGAACAATGAAAGCCCTGCCCCCCTTGGCACGTTTTTCAGGTTTTTCCCTTATCTTAATTGAAGATTGTCCCTCTCTGCAGTCTACATGGGCACCTCCCTTCTGATCTGGCTGAAAAGTGTTACATCAGTAAAAGGGGCGGGAGGGGGATACTTTATTATTGAATTACTCTTGAACTACAACTCTGACAGAATCGAAATAACACTCTCCAAAGTCCAAATACTATGATGATTAATTAGAGCTGCTTTTATTATGAAACATTACTATCCCTTTAAGATTGCCACTCCTAATTGACTGAGATTGTTTATTATCTGGTCTATCCTTATCTGTTACTTCCTATGATGATTATCTGCACCATTTCATAACTGTGGCTTTCCACTACACTTTTACCAGTTCAGTATCACTGTCCAGCAAGAGGATGGGACTTCTGTGCTGCTCATTTGCCTGTCGCTCTTAATTAGCTGCGTGCTCCTTTGCTTACTTCTAAGGAGACTACAGCATTGTTTCAGTTTGTATGGAGTGACTTCCTTGTGATACTTTCTGCTGCTCTTCCCTGCTCTCTGGGAATCCTAACTTCAGCACCACCTAGTTGTCCCTTCCAGACAGCAGTTTATCTGGTCTTGTTATTCTCTAGTAAAACATAACTGTAACATTTACCTCTTCAGACACTGCAGTCTCTCTGTCACAGGACATCCTGATGTTCTGCCTAATCTGGTGAATTATACTACTGTACTTAAACTAGTGGCCATCCAGTCAGACTCATCAACTGGACTTGTGCTAGCAGACTGAGCTTGCCTTCTGCCTTCAGCATCATGACATCCAGAAAGTCTCTCTTTTATATTCTGAATCTGCTTGGACCAGCACCTTCCTAGTCTCCACGTCTTGTGGACTTACCTTTCAGGTGGGTACCCATACAACCCATTCCTGCACAGTGAGTCCTATCTTCAGGATGTGCTGATGATTAGTACTTTGTCTTTGGAATACATAAAATAGTAACATTAACAAACTTACCCCCCAAAAAAATATTAACATCACTCACCAGCGTAACCTCCCTAAATTACGCTTGGTGAAACTCCTTAAACCCAGAAAAATCTACATCCTCATCCTAACTCATTTTACCAATCTAGGATGTTAATATGACTTCAGACTTCCCCAGAAGGAAACAAAGTGTACTGGGAGGGGAAGCATGTCATTGTGAGGGTTGATCCACGCTGGTAGGGGTGTATAGAGGAAGAGTAAGGGCAAAGGCTTATTAAGGGTAGCGACAGGAAGTAGTTGCCTATGAGGGGACGAGAGGACAAGGAGAAGCATACACCATCAACATGTCCCCACCAGAACCCATCCAACTCGTTTGTATCCTTTTGCAATATATTTAAACTAGTTGAAAAGCCCATGTACACTGGCCACAGAGCCACCCAGCAACCTTGACTGGTGGCCGGATCCTGCCTTATACATCAGTATCTATTTAAATTTAATCAACTTTATCTAACAATATCTTTTCGTAAAATTAACCTTACACCTAATGTAAGCAATTATTATGTATTCCGAATGTAACCCTTTGCTTTCCAGAGGGGTAAAGAACGCATTGCAAAGCAATGCATTCCGTACCCCTCTGGCACTCAAAGAGTTAATTTTACCTTGGAAATGAACTGATTTTATTGAATAATGTTGTCATCAGAAAAATTCGGACATTTACCATTATCCACTAGTTTTGGATAAAACTGACATAAGCCAGATTCGGATATTAGCTGTAATATAGAGTTAGACAGACACAGATATCATTGTACTCTTATTTTGACAATTCGACTCCCAGAGGAGCTTTTATCATGAAAACCAAAGCGTCCAAATAAGAGTGATGTAAGTATATGACTTCCTGCCTCATTTATCCTCATGTAACTATTGTTTGCATATCAGCAACATGTGGTTTTTAAATATCTCAGCCATATATTGTGCATATTTATATGTATCTACACCTGTGGTTCTGAAACTGTGTACCTGAATATGTACATTAGATTCCTCAGGGCAAAAAGATGCATGAAATGATGGAAAGTTGAACAAGGATGGAGTGCCAGACAGTATATCTGTGGTTCTGTGACTACTATAGGACCTGTGGAATATTGATATATTTTAATTATTTTCTATTAAGATGTTTCTTGTTATAATCACTATAAACTAGCCTTTCACAAAGTTAATATGATCAGTTATATCATATCTCATCTCTGTTTCCCAATACAATTTAGCATAATTATTTAGTCTTAAGTTTGACATTTATACAATATTACCTCCTTTGGCCCTAGAGACGTCTTTAACCTACAGCGGAACCATGCTTTAGAAACTGCTCCGAGATGTTAATTATTAGGGTTCCACAGAGACTTTGTATGAAACAAAAGGGTTCCACCACTAAAAGTTTGAGAGACACTGATCTACCAAGGGAAATCACAGGATGCGTTCCCCTGTCCCTGCGAAACTCACCTAGGGATGGCAGTGGGTAGGGTAAGGCAGGCTTTTCTCCTGGGTGAAGACTTCCTGGAGTGGAGATTCAGACATGACAAATACTTCTATAATTTTTTTTACATGGGCAACCCTGTACTTGTTTTGCTAATAACGGCCTACTTACCTTACTGTGGCCAGAGAATCCTAATGTCCCCTATAAATTTTGCCCCTGTACCTCTGATCTAACATCTTCAGTTAGCCCAAGAAGTCATGTCCATGGAGGCAGACATGACAGTTGCTTTCAGTTTTTACAAACTAAGAAAGACTGTGCACATTAAGGACCAGCAGGGTGTGCATCAAACTGGGAAGCAATTCAATGTAGGCGAAGTTTGTATCCTATGGTCCTGCTAGCAACTGTCATGTCGGCCTCCATAGACATGAAATTCAAGACTGATTGAAGATGTCATCTATTGAACAAATGCACAAGGGCAAAATTCATAGGGTTCATTAGGATTTTTGTCCATGATAAGTTTGAGGTGGGTAATAGTTACAAGGTGTTACATCATCATTAAAGTTTGTGAAATCCACCTATCAAACTTGCAGCACAGTAACCAGAAACATTCTCAAAGCTATCTAAAAGGCATTAAAATGCACCAACAAACACTTTAGAGGCTTGAGAGATTCTGACCTCAAATCTTCTCGAGTGAACTCCTGGCCTATATTGTGAATTCTACCTTTCCCAATCTTAAGCAGAATGTCAATGTCTTTCCATTATACCGTCTCTGCTCTCCACAGCCTTTTAGCACTGTGTCCGTGTGCTAGTTCTGTGTTTCTAACCATACTGAGACTTCTAATTATTTTCAGAATGCTCTGCAGACTCCTTGTTTTAAAATGCACTTTAGAAAATAAAGCAGCACATGACTAGAAGAAATAGTTTACGTTCAGCCCTCTTAGAAAGTGCAGATGTGTGGGGCTGAATAATGGATCTTTAGTAGGCTGAAGTGACTTCAAAATGCCCCAAGGACTTTTAAAGGACTTTAACATCTGTTTGTTAACAAATAAGTAGATTGTATGACACAACACATAGCTATCAGTGTGTCCACAAGGTTTATTAACAGTAGGATTCCATTTGGATCATTTTCCTGGAGGGCGGCCTTCAACTTACAGTACTCTGCAATGTCTCCTGGTCATCACATGGGTTAGTTTGTGTTGAGTCCTGAGAACTGAAGCTTCTCTTTGGTTGTGGGGAAGGAAATGTTCCTGAAAGTATGAGAGAGTCTGAAATAAAAAAAATAAAAAAAAATAATGGTTCGTAAAAGGATTAAGATTACCATATGCAGTGAGTAGAGTTTCAGGTCCTGTGGGCCTGCAAGTAACTGTCATGTCCCCCTCCAGGGACATAGAATCCACGGCTGATTTAAGATGTTATCTCTTGAACAAGGCAAAAGGGCACAATTCACATTAGGATATTCTGGCCATTGAAAGGTAGATGGGGGTTATTAGGAGGTGTGAGTTCTCTTCTAAAGAAACACTAATTCCAAACACTATGGGTTTTATGTATAAGTGGAGAGGTTCTGAAGCAAACCAACAAACCCATAAAGGAAAAATAAAAAGTCCCATTGGTGTAAATTGGCTTTTAACCTGATGAAACTTACGGCGGTATCCAAGGTATTGCAAAGTGACGCTGTGTTGGTGATGTCACCCACTGAGAAAGGTATCCTACTGGAATGTGGTACCTTTCACTGTATCAACTATCACCTTGTGGGACTGCACCAAAGTCTATCAAGTTGCATCTATATCTACACAGGCTGCAACTCACATTGTGCAGCCATCATATGCTCCCTCCTGCATCCAGATAAGGGGTGGAATCATATCTCCCAACATTTCAAATGGCCAAAGATGGACACTTTTGTTTTAGGTGGTGTGTGTAGGGGTGTGGCTGGTGGGTAGGGTATCACCAAGAAGTTTTAGGCTATTTCATGACCTTTTGACACCTCTTTGTGTAACCTAATAAATGACTTATAACAAGTCCAAATTTTTTTATTTACACAAACTAATTTTTCAACGCATATACTGAAGTTTAAACAAACATTAATGTGAGTTTTATTACTGCAGAGCAACATTATACACTTGTATACATACCACAGAGTCTGATCTCCTAAAAAGAGGGACATCAGGGTGGGAAAGAGGAACACAGGGATTTGGGTCTAAAGGAGGGACTGTGCCTCCTAAAGAGGGGCACTTGTAAGGTATGTGTAATGCAGGAAACAAAACTGTATATGTTTTTGAGACCTAAAATCTAATCTTATATATACTACTAGTTGAACAGCCCGTGTACACGGGCCACAGTGCCACCCAGCAACGGCTGCGGTGCAGTCATGCACAGTAGAGACTGCCCGCGCCGTGGCTGATAACGGAGCGGGCCTCTCCGAATACAGACCGTAATCCTCTCTGTGCACCGACTATGGTCTGAATTTGGAGCACCCCGCTCCGTTATCAGCCGCAGCGCGGGCAGTCTGTATTGCGCATGACTGTAGCGCACGCAGCTGTCCGTACTGCGTATTACAGCTTCTGACAAACATACATTAACAAATTATTATATAGGATATGCAGACATTCATTTCTGCCTTTAAAGCAGAACTTTCATCCGCTATAAAGTCACCCTGCTATAATTAAGCAGGTAGCGACTAGCTTCAGAATATATATTTTACCATTCAAAAGTAGCCTGTTTTAACGAAATCAGTAATTGTAGGAGACTGACGGCCAGGTTAGCGCAGTCTGCACGCCTGCACCATCAGTCCCTTCCAGTAACCATATGGTGCACTTCAGTCTACTCAGTGGAGATCGGGACTGACAGAGAAGGCTTGCAGACAAGATGTCTGACCTGTAGCCTGGGTTCTGGTCTCCTTCAATGATGGAGTTCTTTAGATTGGGCTACTTTTGAAAGGTAAAATATATATTCTAAAGCTAGTCGCTACCTGCTTAATTATAGCAGGGCGACTTTATAGAGGATGAAAGTTCCGCTTTAACAGGGCTCCGATTGCCATAGCAATCTTGATTGGTGTCTCATTTTACAGCTGCTAGGTGGAAGTACATGATTTTTAAAATTATATAACGCAATTTCATACCACCCAACATTTCAGATGGCCAAAGAGGGACACTTGTATTTTAGGGGACATTTCTGAGGGGGTGGCTGGTGGGCAGGGAATTATCGAGAATATTTAGGTTGTTTCATGACCTATTGAACGCTATTTGTTTAATGTAATTAAAGACTTAGAACAAGGCCAAATTATATATATACTGAAAATTAAACAAACATTAATGTGACTTTTATTGATGTGGAGCAATGTTATACACATCAAACCATCTGATCGCCTAAAAAAAGAGGGACACCAGGGTGGAAAAGAGGGACAGAGGGATTTGGGTCTCAAGGAGGGACTGTCCCTCCTAAAGAGGGACACTTGGGAGGTATGCAGTTTCATGTTTGGCGTAAGTGGTGTTGTAAACCTGACAGTGCTGGGCAATGCATTGCTGAGCAATCAGCGAAGAGGGGAGGTAAGATATGACTACGACAGGACGTAACTGTGTAGCATGCCGTAATTGGCATAAACTTTAAATCCAAAGAACTCAAAAATACCTTTAATGAAAAACTAATAATTATGAACATGTGAGCAAAACAACCATGAATCAAGCAGTGAGAAACCTTCAATAAAAAAACAAAGAATTCTCAGATTCCTGTTTTTCTATGTAGCTTAGTTACTTAGCGGAAGTGATTTTAAGACCCTTTTATGCTCATGTGCTAAAAGGAACTGAGACCATTCTGGAATGAACAAAAACTGTGCTGTAGGGGGAAATTAAAATGCCCTCTCATTTAAATGGGGCTTTTAACCCCTTAAGTGCTGAAAAGGTCTTCAGTGCTTTGCAAAACAGTGTTGATGACGTCTCTAGCATTTAACCCTCTGAGTGCCAGAGGGGTGTCCAACACATTGTAGCACATGCCTCATTCAAATCAAAGGTAATTTTGCGACTTTGTAATTTCCTCTTTACTGCATGTTCATGGGGAAATGTATTCAATGTTTTAACCCCTTAATGATAAGAAGGTGTTTGGTAGTTTGGAGCAAGTACAACCTTGCATTGTGGTTTTTTGTAAGCATCCTTCATTAACCCTTTGAGTGCCAGAGGGGTACGCAACGCATTGCATAGCAATGCATTGCGTACCCTTCTGGCAGTCAGAGGTTAAATCGGAGATTTTGTTACATTATATATTGTGCCCCCCCCAAAAAAATAATGTATTTTTCCCATGTTAAAAGCAAGAGGACAATTACATTTTAAGCCTTTGTTGACCAAAGGAGTGGGCATCTCATTGGTTTGCAATGCTTTACATATCCATCTGTACTCAAATGGTTAAATACCCCTCCTTGATATTTAGGACTCTCTCACATGTGGGACAGACCTGTTGCAACATCAGTAACAGTTCTACTGACCGTGTAAGTTCACTCTTCTCTCTCTCTCCTGATTTCCCCTGTCAGTTGGAAAGAAGGAGTACTGTGTCCTCCGGCCCGCCCATGTAAGCACCAGCCAAAATTACTGGCGGGTTCCCATTTGGGTCATACATTCATTGGAGATTTGCAGTGAGCATCTCAACCTCTAACTCTGCTAGCATGAAAGGTCTGTCCATGACCCCATAGGCCACTAGACAGACTGTGCTTCCTGCAACTTTACCGCATTCCAGAGGGATAGTCACCAATGTGAAAGGAACCGTAGTCCAGCATGTTACCTTTCACCAAAGAAGACAGATCCAGCGCAGCATTTCAGTGTTGTTGTTGCCTGTGTAAAAGAGGAATTTAGTAATCAGATCAGTCTGGGGAGGTCATCTTCTAAGTGCTGGATTCGATTAGCCATGAAAATGAAATGTGGATTTTATTTCAAAAATTCCTATTTTATTCTTTAGGGATATTTAGAGATTAAAACTAGTGATAAACATGGCACAGGTAATAGATCCCAGCCTTAAGCTACAGGGTTCAAAGTGCCCTTTACCAATCATATGTGAGACGTGTAATGGAAATGTTTCTAGCATCCGTGAGATAAACTCATTTCTATAACTATTTTAATATACATAAAATGGTCTAAAATATTTATTCTAGCAATGTCTTAATAAAATTAATATTTTTCCTTAACCGTTTGAATGCTACATATATCTCCATACAATGTAAAGTGAGGCATTGGAGCCATGTCTACTTTTCAGGGGATTAACTGAAGGCAGCAAGGACATTTTATATTATATTGAAGGGGTCCTATCACCAAAAAATAATTTTATAACAGTGAAAGAGCTTTCAAAATTACCTATATGCTGTATTAGACATTTTTATTTAGAAAACTATTTTTTCAGTCATTTAGATTTAAAGTAGCAGTAAGCTTTTTTAATTAAAAAACGTATATTGTAGGTAATTTCCTGTTGAGTAACATAAGGGTGCTCCCACTGCTGACAGATACATTTCCCAGAGTTATTACAGTTTAAACCTGTGTTTATTTCCATTACCAGTGCTCTGTAGTGGTCAAATTCCAATTAGTCCTCCTGTTACATTCTAATGGAAAGGGAAGTCAGTGACTTACAGTTCTCCATAGAATGTGATAGAAACTGCCTGTCACTTCCTGTCAGTTAGATCTACCAGGAATTAAAGGGATAGTAATACTTAAAATGTAAAAAAATATATGCTGTAGGGTTTATCCCCCTGAGTAAAACAAGAGTACTCCCACTGCTGGAAGGTGTTTCATTCAAAAGTTATTAATTTTCAAAGTTGAATTTTTTTAGGTGCAATATCACAGTGGCCTGAAATTGTACAGTGGCGCTGTTGCTATACCATCCTATGCTATACCTATGATCCTTATGGTTCCGGGACCAGAGCTGTCCATAGGATTGTGTAGCAACAGTGCCACTGTACAACTTCAGGCCACTGTGATATTGCACCTAAAAAATTCAAGTTTAAAAATTAATAACTTTTGAATAGAACACTTTTCAGCAGTGGGAGTACCCTTGTTTTACTCAGGGGATAAACCCTACAGCATATTTTTTTTTACATTTTAAGTATTACTATCCATTTAAACACACAGTAAATACACTTCTGATTATTTGAACTTTTATTACTTCTGAATAAAACAACTGACGGCTGTGGGAGTGACCTTGTTTTACTCAGTAGGGACAACTCTATAACATACATATTTTCATAAAAAAAAGTTTACTGCTCCTTTAAAGATTATGGTTCTTATGCTAAGAAGGGAAGTCATGCAGGTACTTCCTACTGTAACCCTACATTACCTCCCTCACCCACTGACCCTCAACCCTTCCAGTGTTACGGGAGGTGGACAATTCAGTACTGACTAGTACTAGTGAGTGAGAGAGGTAATGTAGGGCTAAGACAGGAAGTGCCTGCATGGCGTGCCTTAATTAGCATAATCTATCAATAGGAAAAACTCAAAAACTACTTTTCTAAATAAAAAAAAATGGCAACAACATACATATAAATATTTTTCAAAATCACTAAATATATTTTTGGTGATAGTAGTGATCATGGGCGGATTGTCCTATCGGGGGATCGGGCATCCCCTGGTGGGCCTCTAGATCATGGGCCGGTTGGAGAGATCAAAAGTAGCCGTCTGTGCTGCCACCGGCACAGGCACTCTCTGTGGCAGCCCTCGCGTTCCTTGCTAAAGCAGAGAGCCAGGATATGACCTAATATCCTGGAGCCTGTACTCCCATGCCGCTGAGGGACCACAAGGGGGCGATGATAGGAACGTTGGTGCCATAGGCTGCACGGACCTCTCACTCCACACACTGGACCACCAGGGAATGCAAGAGACGAGGAAGAGACACATAGCTAGAAGATGTGTTGACAGGCAGAGGAAAAGAGGAGGCAAAAAATACTAGATGGAGAGGGAGGTGGTTAAGGAGAAAGGCAGGGGACTGAGGGGGTCTGACTGAGCAATATTAGGGAAGAGGGGGAAAGCAATGGGAGAAAGTGGAGGGGGGACAGGGAAAAGAGGGGATGAAACAGACTGGGGGAGAGAGGAAACAGCAAAGGGGCCTGTATGTAGAATGTGAAAGGGGGTAATAGGCTGGGAATGAGAGAGTAGAAAACGGCTGGGGAAGAGAGAGTGGAGGAAAGGGGGCTGGAGTTCCTAGGCAGAGGCGTAACTAGAAGTCACCGGGCCCTGGTGCAAGAATTGCCATGCCCCCCCCCCGACCACATTGGCCTCCTTCATCTCCACATTGCCCCTTCCACAATGCCCCATTCATCTCCAAAATGCCCCCCTTCATCTCCACATTGCCCCTTCCACAATGCCCCCTTCATCTCCACAATGCCCCCCTTTATCTCCACATTGCCCCTTCCACAATGCCCCCCCTTCATCTCCACAATGCCCCTTCCACAATGCCCCCCTTCATCACCACAGTGCCCCTTCCATAATGCCCCCTTCATCTCCACAATGCCCCCATCATCTCCACGATGCCCCTTTCACAATGCCCCCATCTCCACATTTCCCCTTCCACAATGCCCCCATCTTCACATTGCCCCTTCATCTCCACATTTCCCCTTTATCTCCACATTGCCCCTACCTCCAGTCCCTGGTGGTCTAGCGGCGTGGCTTAACAGATCTGTGCCTCCTTCGGCACAGATCTCTACTACTGAAGCTCCTGCACGCCGCTCTAGTAATGCAGAGGCTGGGAGATGACATCATCTCCCAGCACTCTGTATTACTAGAGCGGCGCGCCGAATGGGAGATCTGCTGATGCGGGCGAGGGGGTCGCAGGGGGCGGCCGGGCCCCTGGAGTGACGGGCCCGGTCGCAGGTGCGACTGCTGCGACCCCTATTGTTACGTCACTGTTCCTAGGGTTGTATTTAACCCTATGAGTTCCAGAATTGTGTGTTTACATATATCTACACACACACACACACATAAACACCAGCTAGTGTATTTCCCTACAATCCACCCCTAGTAGTGATTCTCCATAAAAAGAAATACTGAAAATGTGTCTTAGTTGATGTCACACATTCAACCCCATGAGTGTCAGAGGGATGGTGTTATTCCTTGTGTAGGACAATCTTCTCACTCTCACTCTGGGAATGGAAGTATAAGAGGACAAAGTGAACTGAGATTCATCATTATTAACCATTTGAGTGCCACAGTGGTATTGCGTTGGAAGCCTCTCTGGCACTCAACGGGTTAACTCTACATTCAGTTGTGCCTAAATAAGTAATTCTCCACTCCATTCCATTTTTACCAAAACTTTACATTTAGTTCTTTACAGGTCAGGGCAGAGGAAAACAGATTTTTTTTGCAGCTCTAGAACAAATCAAAGGCAGCGAAGTTTACAGTAATGTTTCACAAAAATAGTAGCTTCTATTAATCTTCATAGTATTTGGGCCATGAAGAGTGTTACTTCAATACTGTCCAAATGGTAGTTCAAGAGTAATTGAATGTTAAAATATCCCTCTCCCGCCCCTTTTACGGATATAACACTGCTCACCTCAGAGCAGCAAGACTGTCCAGATGGATCGCAGAGTGGGACAATCTTCAGTGAACCTCATACCTCCCAACATTTCAAATTGCCAAAGAGGGACACTTGTGTTTTAGGGGGTGTTGATGTCGGCGTGGCTGGTGGGCAGGGCATTACAGATAATTTTTAGGCTATTTCACGACCTATTGACACCTCCTTGTGTAACCTAATAATTGATTTATAAAAAGACCAAAGTGTTTTATTTACACAGACTAATATATAAACACACATACTGACGTTTAAACAAACATTAAAGTGAGTTTTATTGCTGTAGAGCAATGTGATGCACTTATATACACACCACACAGTCTGATCTCCTAAAAAGAGGGACATCAGGGTGGGAAAGAGGGACAGAGGGATTTAGGTCTAAAAGAGGGACTGTTACTCCTAAAGAGGGACACTTGGGAGGTATGGAACCTGTCAAGCTGGCAGGATTTTCCTTATGCTCACAGTAAGTAGATTGTCCCAGGACCAGATTCCGCATCTGAGGGGAGGTGGCTTATACTAGGTAAAAGGGGAAAGAGGGGGAAAATTTATCATTCAGTTATTCTTGAACTACAACTCTGACAGTACTGAAATAATGTTCTCCAAGGCCCAAATACTATGAAGATTAACTGGAACTGCTTTTTTGTGAAACTTTACTATCACTTTAAAGGAGAAGTCACACTTCCTAATAATAACCTTAACCTAATAACAATAATAACCTTATTATGACCAGATCTTAATAGCACCTATTCATTTTGCCCTTATTCTGTTGTTCCAGAGATAACATGTTCAATCAGTCCTGGATGTCCATAGAGGCTAATAGGATAGTTGCTAGCAGGATCACAGGACACAAACTCCACTCAATGTGATCGTTGCACACTCACAATTTCTGCCTGCTTCAGTTTGATAAAAACTCCCAAACAACTATCGTGTCTGCCTCCATGGACATGACATTCAAGATAGCATCCCTTGAGCAAAGACACAAAGGCAAGGTCCATAAGGGCCATTAGGATTTTCTGGCCACAGTAAGGGTAAGTGTGTGGGTTATTATTAGGAGGTGATCATTCTTCTTTAAGCTTTACTGATAATAATGTAATTCTTAGGAAATCAAATGCATGCACTGAAATGTTGACATTTAAGGATTCTGGGGAAAATTACAGAATAAGAAAGACTTCTGATACCAAAGAAAAATATCTCCCCCCCCCACACGACTCTCTCTCTACATTCTGACATCTCTTAAGAGGTCATACTCTAGTTCTGGGGGATGACAGGCTCAAAGGAGATCCTACTACAGTAAGGGAATTCAGAAACGCTTGGGATTGGCATCAGGCTACTGAGGATTTAATGTCAAGGATGTCAAAGATCAAATGGAGTCTGAGGTTTTAACCTTTTGCATGCTAGTGATGTCTCCACCTCATTGTGAAGCAATGCGCTCAAAATATCCCTAGCATCTAAGGGGTTAAATCAAGGGGACAAAAGCTACTTTTCTGTAAGCTCTGACTGGAGCTTCTAATGTAAGAATTCATTCACTCTTTTTAAAGGGAAATTAAACCCCAAATTATTGATTATTTAATAAAACAAAAATATGAGATATGCAATGCTAATGCAAGAAATATTTGGACTCTGTACAAACAGAGGAAATGTGAAGATGTTTTTGTGCGGCACAGTGCTGAAATGTGTTGGCTTTGTTGTGATAGCTATCACTTTCGCACCTGGGATCATCTTTGAGAATTAATTAGGCATTAATACTCTTTACAAGCCAGGTACTAAAGCAGTTGAAATGTAATCAGTGAACACTGTTTTCCTCCTCCAAATTCTAGTTCATGAGTTTGCAGGCTCCTCATCGTTTGCTGAACTACAGTTTTATTCATCCATAGTTGACCAGTGGCTGCCTGAGAACGATGGGCATAATAGTCTAACAAAAGCTGGCAAAGGTTTACCATCATTGGACATTATGATCTTGCCACTTTCATGGTCGGTGAATAGAGGGCGACATTTCAATAGGATACCTGTTAAGGGGACCTAATAAAAACTTTAATGAACTTTCAAAATCACCTATCTGTCTTAACCATTTTTTAAATTTACAAAACTGTTCACTTAAAGTACATATTATGTTAATTTGGACAGGCCATCTTAGCCCTGCATTAAATCACCCCCCCCAACATAGCAATGGTGTGTGGGTAATGTCATCCAAGGGGAAAGAAAAGCTGCAGGGCTATCATGCCTTTCAAATAGGTGACTGTTGCCTGGTTTGAATGTACCAGTGCAGGTCCAGATTTTTATCCCATGTGCCCCTGGGCAGAGCACTTTAGATGCCCTTCGATCCATCCATAGCCACACCCCCATTCCTCACATGGCACCACCCCCGAAACATCCAGGCAGTTAAATAGCATGTAAAAGCTTGTAAAACTGGAACAGGGACCTAAATGTTATTCTGGCCACACCCACAATTTAAAATATAGGTGTGGCCAGCACAGTTGAAGCACCCCTCTTAATTTGGCAGTCGCCTACTCTACCTACTGGGGAATATGGCCCTGCACCAATGTACCATCATGCAACCCATTTACTGCACTCACGCCAAAAGGAAGTAAAGATACAGCCAGAAAGATATGTGCAGGGGTCTATGGGACTGTCGACAGACATTTTTACACAATCAGTGTAGGAGGCTAAGATGCGCATTCCAACCTCCATTGAATGGCTGATTCAAGTTTGTTCCAGGTAATTATATTTGGCTGACACTTATGTTGGACAGCCCTCAATCATCCCTCTGATGCAATGCGTTAGAGATCTCCCTATCACTAAAGGGGTTAAAAGCTCAATATAATTCAGTGGACAGTTTATCCCCCCCCCCCCATGGTGCTGTTAGTTTGGCTTAGAATTGCTCCATTGCTTAGTGCATTAGGCCCCAAAAGAACAACAGAAGGCAATGTCTCTTTCCCACATCTGGTCCTCATCTGACAGACCATCTGCCTTATCTCCATGCAGAGTTAAACCTAAGAGTATTTTACCTGGAGGATAAAACCTATTCACCCACTGGAAAGGGCTTACCATTCTTATTTGTACAAATACATTAGTGGAACTCAAACTTTACTACAGAGGTGTAACTTTAATTTCAACCAGCTTTTGTTCTCCTCTTCCTTTGTAATCACTATCACTATGTAATCACTCCAAATGTTCTGTAATAAAAGGTGCCTGTATTATATACTTTTGTTCACTTTTGGGGAAGAGCACAATATAGAGTAATGTGTTTTTTATTTTTGGGAAAAGAGTTCCCAGTACAAAGTGCCCTCACAGCAAACCCTAGCTATATCACCAATATCAGAAGAGAAATTAAAGGGACCTAGTCACTTCCCAAAAATCTTCCTATTTATAATCTTCATTAAATGCTTCTTATATCCTATATTATTCAAAATGTTGTTAGGGGCAGAGAAAAGCAAAAAAAATGGTATGCAATCTCTGTTAATAATGTGCTTTTGATGGAAAAATGATTAGACCACAATTTTACTAAATTGTACATGTTTTATGAAGTAATGAACATGCATTTTTTTTTTAGGCTGATGCATTTAAAAAAGGGTGTGTGGCTAAAATATCCATCTTTTTTTAGAGTTTATTAGCATTTGTGCCTAATTCAGCAAAGCAGTTAGCACACATTTTCAGGTGTCTGGCTGACTTTGCCTTTAATTTATGAGCATGTTCTGTCCAGAATCATGGTGTTAGTATGTTTCTTGCATAGCAATGTGAACAGTCGCAAATAGTGTATACATTTATGACAATAAAAAATAGCTAATGCTCCACTTTCTTGCACTTAATATTCTGAAGTATATCATACTGGTCCTGCCCAATTTACATATGCAAAAACAAAGGTCAGAGATGATCAACGAGGCTCATGGGACTGCAAGAGTATACAAAGCGCTTACTAGGACTGTGTCCTGCTCTGAAACAGGACTAGGCGGCCAGCTTCCCCCACCTATTATTGGATTACAGTTCCATCATCCTCAGCTGGCCAATCACTTTCTGTGAAAGATAATACCAGGCACACAGGTTGCTTACCCCTGTTTTAGACTAGGCGTAGGCAGACTTTTGCTCACCAGCTGTTTGACACTACAAATCACATCATCCCCAACCATTCAATGGCTATTCAGGGATGATGGCAGTTATAGTCTCCCAGCAGCTGGATAGTCCTTTGTTGCCTGCCCCATTTCTAAACTGTTATTCAACCAATCCCAGAGTGAATCCATGGTCCCAGCTTAACATAAAAAGTCAGATTCTTTGTATTCTTTTTCCTAAGTTGCAAACTGCAGAGCTCTTGCTTTTGAATATGTTTTTTGTAAGATTTTTGTAAAAGTTACATTCTAGGTTCTAAGACATAAATGGAATTCCTGCTGCTTTGAAGAAGCCAGAATACTCCTTTCATGCCTGAATGTGAAAGGCTAGTAATGTTATTTTCAATTAGAAAAAAAGACATATAAAAGCAACTACTTTGGGGAGTACTTATGCTTTAATGCACCTACTGTATATCTTGCTGAATGCACCTACTGTATATCTTGCTAAATGATGCTAGTACTTTAATCTGGGAAAGGCGTGGTGGCTAAAAGGCCTCTTAGAATATTTCCTTACAATGGCTGCTGGTTCTAAATACACAAAGACACAGACATTTCTTAATGCAAGGGACACTGAAATTGCTTCAGCAAGACTTGCTTTTACGGGGAAAAAAAGACTAATAGCGTCCTTTTAACTAGGCTCTCAAAGCTTCATCTTTAGTTGAGCAGGTGAAGTCGGAAACAGAGCTAAAAGTGGCCTAAAAGCATCTGTAGTCGTGCTGTTTGCCCTCCCTGCGTGAGGTTTTTCAGAGTGCTTTATGCATCCGCCAGAGGAGATTACCCCTTGAAAACAAACCGAAGTGCCACTCTGGTATTGTAGTGAAGTGTTAATAGCTGAAGTGCTTTCACCCTGACATCCCTTTTCTTAGCATTGTGTTTCATCTCCAGCAATAGAATAGCTTCATTGAGTTATGCTGTCAATTGAACTACATGGCTGTATCAACTTTACAGGATAGAATTCGGTGAACTTCGATTGCTTTTATACAAACAATGCTGGCTCAAATAGGTAGGCTTTGCAGTATTTAGTGATACCTATTTTATTTTCTTTGACTGTCCTTTTTTAAACAAAAGATTAAACAAGATGTAAACAGTCTAAAAACAAAAAAACAAAAAAACCTGCTGTAAACAAATTTTAAAGGACAACTTTTCACTTGGATAATGTTCTAGCGGCAGGTCCACTTCCCAGAAGCTCACCTGCTGATAAAGCCAGGGCTGCATTGTGATCCTCTGTAGACCAGTGGGAAAGAAGAACAAGGGTCTAAAACGAGACCTATAACGCTCCCTCTTTGGTCCTGCAACAATCCCCATTGATGGCTAGGAAGGTTGTGCAAGTTGCTTCTAGAATCTACACTTTGTGACTTTCAAATCTCGCATTTCAGATCCATTTTGCAATTAAACAGTAGGGATGTGGCTATCTAGCTGAATAACCAGGGTACTCATAGCAGTCCCTGGTAGATAGGCAAAGCAATGCATTGCGTACCCCCTGGCACTCAAAGGGTTAACATCACCCAGACCTTGGCTTTTACACTTGTTAATACATAAAATGAGCTGGGGTTACATGCACATAAATATCATGGACTTCATGCAACATCTGTAAAAATTCTCTATCTGTTTTCTGATGCCTAAAATCTAGTTTTATATATGCTCCATGTGCGCTTCCATTGTTGTATTTTCCATGGCGATCTCGGCTCTGCTGTAGAGCCATGGCCGGTCGGCGGACTGGATTCCAAATCTGACAGCTAGATGGCAGACTTGACCTTTTTGGTCAGTGATGGGAAACTTTGCTTGTGAATATCTCTCAAACCATAAAGGTTTTTGAAGGACTTTGGAGAGTGTTATTTCAATTCTGTCAGAGTTGTAGTTCAAAAGTAATTCAATGACAAAGTATCCCCCTCCCGCCCCTTTTACTGATGTAACACTGCTCAGCCAGCACAGAAGGGAGATGCCCAGGTAGATTGCAGAGAGGGACAATCTTCAATTAAAGGGATAGTAATGGTTAATTTCAAGTTGATTTAATATTGTAGACATTAAAAAAGGTTAACATCTATGTAAGACTTAGCTCTCAAATCTTTATGTTTTGAGAGATATAACTTGCTAAAGTTAACTTTTCCTGACTGTTTCACTCGTCTGTCATCTAGCTGACAGCTGCAGATTCCAGTCATTTGACCAGACAGAGGCTCTTCAGCAGAGCTGAAACCACACTATTTAGAAATAAATACTTCATTGGAACAGTCTACAAAGTGTGCTTGCAAACCAGGCACACTTTGTAGACCGTTCTAAATGAAGTATTTGTCTTTAGATATCGCTATGTCGGCGCTGCTGAAGAGCCGCATCTGGTCAAGCGACCAGAATCTGCTTCTGACAGCTTTACAGCTCGTCAGACAGAAAGGGGAGGGACCAGAGAACTTTATTTTCCTATATCTCTCAAACCATAACAGTTTGAGAGATACAAATAAGTGCAAGTACTCTATTTTAATTGTATCTACAATATAGTTAATACTTTTTTCTGACATTACTATCCCTTTAAGGTAAGGGAAAAAACCTGAAAAATCTGTCAATCTTCAATTAAGATAAGGGAAAAACCTGAAAAACTTGTCAAGGGGGGCAGGGCTTTCATTGTTCTCATAGGAAGAAGATTGTCCCCTGCTGTTATCTGTCTGGTCTATGGACTGCATTCCACATCTGAGAAGAGATGGCTTACACTAGGTAAAAGGGGCAGGAGGGGAACTTTGCTTGTGAATATCTCAAGCCATAAAGGTTTGAGAGATAAGACTTATATCGTTCTTCATGTTTTTTTAATGCCTACAAAATAAAATAAAGATAAAACGAAGTATTACTATCCCTTTAACAGGAATTTTTAAAGGCAATGTTCATCAAGATCTTGTTACCTTCACTTTTAATCCTTTAGATAAATTTTCAAACGTGACGGATTTACTTCTGAAAATATTGTCCTTCTTTTACTACCAACTCATGAGCTAACATTTTTTCATTATGATAACTTTTTGCACATCTCGCCTTTAGTGTGCAGGCCCTCCCCACTAGTGACTCTACTCATCGGTACAATGCAGTATCTGATCCTTAACAGATGCAGAGCGGACAGATGATTAAAGATAAATCTTTATTTAAAAAGCCTGATGAACTCCCTGATGAAATGACCCCACATCGTCATGAAATGCATTGAAGATATAATATTAAGAGCTTGCGCACTTTTTAAATAAACAAATCATTTGTTCACCCTGCATCTGTTAAGCATCTAATACCATATTGTGTCCATGAGTGGAGTTCACAGTGGACAGGGCTTTCTCATTACGCCAACATAGGTGAATAGACCGGCATCAGTTGATACTGTCGACCTACCATCTGTGTGAGTAAAGTTTTATCTTGTTAATTTCATCTATACCTTTACTGGTTTATTTAAAGAAACAAGACACTATGTGTGACCTTTTTTTTTCTAAATTATGTATATATTTAAAGCACTGGGGACTTTTATTTCACCACTGTGGTGCAGTTGGTTTTCTCTAGAATTCTTCTTCTTCAAGCGGAACTAACACCCCTGCAAGATGTAGCCTCAATTAGAGGGCTACAATCCGTGATAACTCGCTGTGTAATTGTTTTTTTAAAAAAAACGTGTTATTAAAGAGTAATCCGTTAATTCCAAAAAGTACCTGGTGACGTCTTCCCCTGGAAAAGCGCATTGCGCATGTCAGCACGGAGCTGGTCATCTCTCTTGTAACTCCTCCCGGCTACACGAAAGCACCTATATCATCAGCTTTAGATTTTCCTGCTGGTCCGAGAATCAAAAGCTGATGATGTAGGTGTTTCCGGGGGGATTTACAAGAGAGCCGATCGCCTCCATGCTGACATGCGCAATGCCCTTTTCCGGGGGAAGACGTCACCAGGTACTTTTTGGAATTAACGGATTACTCTTTCATAACACGTTTTTTTACAAAAAACAATTACACAGCGAGTTATCACGGATTGTAGCCCTCTAATTGAGGCTACATCTTGCAGGGATGTTAGTTCCTCTTTAAACTCCAAATGTTCTTTTTTTATTAGCTTCTCCTATAACATAGCAATATACCCCGATGCTTATTAAAGTGTGCTGTTTAGTTAGTAAGCAATTCACCTAAAAGTCTATATCTGGCGGTGTGGTAAGTAGTATTGTTTCATAGTACCGGATTGCAAACCTTTGTTTGCTCGTGTTGGTGAGATATAAATATTGTTCATTTTCAGGCTCTCTCTGTGTCTGTATTTGTGAGTACAGAGAAAGCAATACATGGAGTGGTAATTCAGGTGAGGATTTCAAGCACTGACTGAACAGTGCAGTTAATCCTGTCTGCTACCTGCTCTCTCTAATGACTTCTGCCTGCCTTACAGGGCCTTCACCTCACAATGCACTTCATTGCATCACGTCCACAATATAAGAGAAAAAAAAGTTGAAATTGATGCATTGATTTGCCAGTATTGGTGTCACTGAGCTGAGTAATATCCCTTCTCTCAGAAGCCTTAATAGCAAGAACTCATTGCCTGGAATCTGATATCCTAGTGTTGTTGTTTTGTACAAGTGATTTGGCCTGACTGCCTCTTTCATGATACATTGGACTATGTGTATAAAATTCAAGACAAGAAATTCTTGGACAAACCAAATGTAAAACAATGGACTGAAAAACCCTCCATTGATTTAAATGGGACTTTTAATTTCTTGAAATCCAGAGAGGTCTGCAGTGCATTGCTTTATAATGTATCGGATACCTCTCTAACAGTGAAAGGGTTAAAAGTCCCATTTAAATGAATCAGGACTTTTAAGATTTTTTCTTGCATTGCCTATGGTGCAGTTGGGTTGCCCCAGAATTGCTTCAATTTGCTTTACTAAATATGGCCCATTGATTTTAGATATAAACTATATATTAATCAGAATATTATGTTTTTATTTTCAGGTGCCTACAAGAGGCCCAGAGGGTCCCCGAAATCTCCGATATGAAGGGTTGGAGAGGCAGTATGCATCTTTACCCAGGTATGGAAGACTGAGGGCACTTTCCTTTTCTAAACACTTGTTACTCTCATAAATATTTTTAGAGATATAATGTTTTAAAGTTCACCCCTCCTTCCCATTGTGTTGACGTCAGCTGTATAGCTGACAGCAGGAGATCCTGGTCCCAGCTCTTCAGCAAAGCCGATATACCTCAATCTAAAAATAAATACTTAACTGGAAAGGTCTACAAAGTGTGCTTGCAAACCAAGCACACTTTATAGACCGTTCCAATTAAGTATTTCTTTTTAGGTATGGCTATTTCGGCTTTGCTGAAGAGCCACCATTTGGTCGCCTGACTCAAATCTCCTTCTGTCAGGTTTACAGGTGTCATCAACGAAAGGGGAGGGGGGACTTTAAAACTTTATATATCTCTAAAAATATAAATATTTTACAGATGGGACTTGCTCCAGATAATTTATTTTGTTAATATCTACAAAATAACATCCTATAATATAAAAGGCCAGATGTATGTTTGTCCGATGCAGTCATGTGCAGTAGAGACTGCCCAAACGCAGGCCAATGCAGTCATGTGCAGTAGAGACTGCCCGGTCGCAGATGTTTGTCCAATTAAGTTGTACGCAGTAGACACTGCCAGAATGCACTGTTCATTCATTTTCTAGTAGTAGAATTAATTTGGCACATCATGTATATTTGATGGGTGGGTGTATATTCTTTAACTGTATCTTTTTACAAGTACCAACTATTTTTCTTTTTGTACTTTTGGACCTTATAAAACAGCATAACATGAAGATATCACAGACCCCGGTCTGATTAGAACATTTCACACTTCTGTTTTTTTTTGTTAACATCTGTTCAGTTGGATTTGGTTTTTGAAGCACATTGCACTAAGTAATGAAAATCCAGATGAAAACCTATGACAGATGTTACAGTAGCCACATATTGTTTAAACTTCTGGCAAACTTTCCTTTTGTAAACACTTGTTACTCTCCTAAATCAAAAGTCCTCATCATATTATTTTTTTTTATTATTCTTTCATCGAATTGAAACTAGTGATCCCAATTAGCCATACTGTAGAACATGCACCTACCAAAAGCATATGTTTAGAGTATTAGAGGCCAGGTAACACCTTTGTTTTGGGGGGCAAAACAAATCCCTACTTACCCAGCTGTTGCTGCCAATTGTTTACTTTATGCTTAATTGTATTGTTTCTTACATACATTATTGGTATGGTAAATATCAAGTATAGAATAAGGAATTACATCCTATATTATAATTCGCTAGGATGTTTGTCAGAAGCCGTCATGCGCAGTACACACTGCCCGCACCACAGCTGATACGGAGCAGGGCGCTGAATCAACCTAGTCACGGCAGTCTTTACTGCGCATGACTGCGTTGTTACAAACTTTCTAGCTAATTATTATATAGGATGTTTGCATGATTAACCTTTACTTCCTGGTGGCGCAGTCTGGCATTTTATTCTAAGTTGATGCTCAGGGACAATATTACTATATACTATAATAACAATTAATTTAGACCAGAAATGGACAAAATATAGACCATGGGTTGGATCTGACCTCTGGACCTTTCTGTCTGGCTCTTGGGTAAGTCTGATGAACACATAGTGCAGAGCTGCTATACTGAGAAAATATCACTTCTGGTTTTCTCTGCAAGGCGAATGGAAACCCTGAATAAATCTTTTGATTTGTTGTAAAATGTATTTTTCTAACAATGCAGAGATCGAGCCACTGTCTGTGTAGCTGCATCGCTGTTACAGGGATAGTAACTTAAAGGGTTAGTAACGACCCATTCTAATTTAATGTTATTTTGTAGATATTAAAAAAATAAATTATCTGGAGCAAGTCCCGTCTGTAAAACATTTATATTTTTAGAGATATAATGTTTTAAAGTTCCCCCCTCCTTCCCATTGTGTTGACGTCAGCTGTATAGCTGACAGCAGGAGATTCTGGTCCCGGGACCAGCCGATGGCTCTTCAGCAGAGCCGATATACTGCAGTCTAAAAATAAATACTTAACTGGAAAGGTCTACAAAGTGTGCTTGCAAACCAAGCACACTTTATAGACCGTTCCAATGAAGTATTTCTTTGTAGGTATGGCTATTTCGGCTTTGCTGAAGAGCCACCGTTGGGTCGCCCGACTTGAATCTCCTTCTGTCAGGTTTACAGCTGACATCAATGAAAGGGGAGGGGGGGACTTTAAAACTTTAAATATCTCTAAAAATATAAATATTTTACAGATGGGACTTGTTCTAGATAATTAATTTTGTTAATATCTACAAAATAACATCCTATAATATAAAAGGCCAGATGTATGTTTGTCCGATGCAGTCATGTGCAGTAGAGACTGCCCAAACGCAGGCCAATGCAGTCATGTGCAGTAGAGACTGCCCGGTTGCAGATGTTTGTCCGATGCAGTTATGCGCAATAGACACTGCCAGAATGCACGGAATGCTGGGAGGTGTAATTCTGCGGTTTTACGCACTTTGGCCCGTGTACACAGGCTTTTACACTAGGTAATTATAATTGGACATTACTCACCCTTTAAGATGTAAAAAATCTGTATTGTAGGGTTTATCCTCCTGAGAAATACATGGGAACTCCCACTGCTAAGAGGTATTTTATTCAAAAGTTATTTCAGCTCATACTTGACTTTTTAAGGCGCAGTATCTCAATGGCCTGAAATGTTACAGTGTTGCTATTGTAGCACCATCCTGTGCACATCCTCCATAGGATGGTGGAGCAACAGCACCACTGTAACATTTCAGGCCATGAAGGTACCGTGTCTAACAAAATTCAAGGTTGAACTGTGATAACCTTTGAATTAAAAAAAAAAATGTACCCTTGTTGTACCCTTGTTTTACTCAGGTGGATAAACCCTAAAATATGTATTTGTTTTACATTTTAAGCATTACAATTCCTTTAACCCTTTGAGTGCCAGACTGGTGTGCAATCTATTACAGAGCAATGCATTGTGAACCCTCCTGGCATTCAAAGGGTTAATGTATGATCAGCACAAGGGACATCCAGACTTAAACCTCACCTCTCAGTCAGGAAGGGGATTACTAATGGGGCTGGACTATTAGTATGAATGTGGGTATATTCATTTATGTATCAGTGTGACTCACTGACTGCATGTTGAACAGACATGTGACCCACAGGCCAAAATAATTACCAATCCCTGATCTAGGCAGAGCCCACACACTGGGGTCAACCCAAATAGCACAGAGAGAGACACGTTTGGCCTCAATCAGAATGAATTTGCATACTGTGCAGGGAATTAGATTAAAGTGTCACAATGTACCACTGAAACATTAAGGTTACTTTCTCAAAAACAATTTATTTCACTGAAAAATTAAAGTATAACAAATACCTCGATAAACACATATCTTGATAAAACCAACTAAACCTGTCTTAAGGTGACAAGTCCACAATGGGAAGCTTTGAGAATTGTAATATCTCCCCTATGGTGCATTGAATTGATCAGTAGTGTTGAGCGAGCATGCTCGGCCGATGCTCGGATCGGCTCGAGCATCGCTCTGCTCGGCACATGGCGGTACTCGTACGAGTACCGCATGTGCTCGCCCGCCATGTTCGGGTCTCCTCCCCGCACGTTTTGCGGCTGCTGCGCAGCCAATAAACGTGCAGGGAGGCTCTGACATCGGTGTAATGCCAGCAGCCATGTTGGCTGCTGGCATTACACTGATTGGCTGGCCAGAACCCGTGGTCAGGTGCTGTATAGCACCTGACCATCGAGTTCGGCTCAGTCTGAGCCAGGGAGAGCTGAGGATAGGAAGGGAAAGGCAGTGTAGGGAGGAAAAAAACAAAAATTGTGAAAAAAAAAGAACCAAAAGTCCTTTTTAGGACTACTGTGTGTGGGGGCAGCAGGTTATTTGGTGTGGGGGGAAAAAAACAAAAAAAAAAAAAAAAAAAATATATATATTCTGTTTAGTGTGCAAAGTTGCAGATTAGAGCACATTCTGTTTAGTGTGCACAGTTGCAGATTAGAGCACATTCTGTTTAGTGTGCAAAGTTGCAGATTAGAGCACATTCTGTTTAGTGTGCAAAGTTGCAGATTAGAGCACATTCTGTTTAGTGTGCAAAGTTGCAGATTAGAGCACATTCTGTTAAGTCTTCAAACTAAAATATCAAAGTCACGTATTCCATTCAGTGTGCGTCGCCGCAGTTTAGCAGCACATTCTGAGTACTGTGCAGAGTTGCAGAATAGGAAGAAATACTGTTAAGTCTTCAAACTAAAATATCA
Organism: Rhinophrynus dorsalis; assembly: GCA_037306005.1. Lineage (NCBI taxonomy): Eukaryota > Metazoa > Chordata > Amphibia > Anura > Rhinophrynidae > Rhinophrynus > Rhinophrynus dorsalis. The sequence continues at coordinate 141,872,267 of CM074725.1, read as the reverse complement.
AAGTCACATATTCCATTCAGTGTGCTTCGCCGCAGTTTAGCAGCACATTCTGTGTACTGTGCAGAGTTGCAGAATAGGAAGAAATACTGTTAAGTCTTCAAACTCAAATATCAAAGTCACATATTCCATTCAGTGTGCTTCGCCGCAGTTTAGCAGCACATTCTGTGTACTGTGCAGAGTTGCAGAATAGGAAGAAATACTGTTAAGTCTTCAAACTAAAATATCAAAGTCACATATTCCATTCAGTGTGCTTCGCCGCAGTGTAGCAGCACATTCTGTGTACTGTGCAGAGTTGCAGAATAGGAAGAAATACTGTTAAGTCTTCAAACTAAAATATCAAAGTCACATATTCCATTCAGTGTGCTTCGCCGCAGTGTAGCAGCACATTCTGTGTACTGTGCAGAGTTGCAGAATAGGAAGAAATACTGTTAAGTCTTCAAACTAAAATATCAAAGTCACATATTCCATTCAGTGTGCTTCGCCGCAGTTTAGCAGCACATTCTGTGTACTGTGCAGAGTTGCAGAATAGGAAGAAATACTGTTAAGTCTTCAAACTAAAATATCAAAGTCACATATTCCATTCAGTGTGCTTCGCCGCAGTGTAGCAGCACATTCTGTGTACTGTGCAGAGTTGCAGAATAGGAAGAAATACTGTTAAGTCTTCAAACTAAAATATCAAAGTCACATATTCCATTCAGTGTGCTTCGCCGCAGTGTAGCAGCACATTCTGTGTACTCTGCAGAGTTGCAGAATTATAAGAAATACTGTTAAGTTTTCAAACTCAAATATTAAAGTCACATATTCCATTCAGTGTCTTTCACCGCCGTTTAACAGCCTATTCTGTGTACTCTGTACAGTTCCAGAATTATAAGAAATACTGTTAAGTTTTCAAACTCAAATATTAAAGTCACATATTCCATTCAGTGTCTTTCACCGCCGTTTAACAGCCTATTCTGTGTACTCTGTACAGTTCCAGAATTATAAGAAATACTGTTAAGTTTTCAAACTCAAATATTAAAGTCACATATTCCATTCAGTGTGTTTCAACGCCGTTTAACAGCCTATTCTGTGTACTCTGCAGAGTTGCAGAATTATAAGAAATACTGTTAAGTTTTCAAACTCAAATATTAAAGTCACATATTCCATTCAGTGTCTTTCACCGCCGTTTAACAGCCTATTCTGTGTACTCTGTACAGTTCCAGAATTATAAGAAATACTGTTAAGTTTTCAAACTCAAATATTAAAGTCACATATTCCATTCAGTGTGTTTCAACGCCGTTTAACAGCCTATTCTGTGTACTCTGCAGAGTTGCAGAATAGTAAGAAATACTGTTAAGTTTTCAAACTCAAATATTAAAGTCACATATTCCATTCAGTGTGTGTCACCGCAGTTTAGCAGCCTATTCTGTGTACTCTGCAGAGTTGCAGAATAGTAAGAAATACTGTTAAGTTTTCAAACTCATATATATTAAAGTCATATATATCGTGTAAGATGAAGAAGGCGGGTAAAAAGGGACGGGGAAGTGGACGTGATCCTGAAAGTTCAGGGCGCGGGTCAGGACGCGGAGAAACTGTGCCTGGTGCCAGAGCACAAGAAAGAAAGACATCCACCATACCTAGCTTCATGTCTGATTTCACAGGGCGTCGCAGGACATCACTCTCGAGGTCCGACCAGTGCGAACAGGTGGTCGGTTGGATGACAGCTGATACTGCTTCCAGTCGGTTAAGCACCACCCTGTCTTCCACCAAGTCCACTCTCAGTAGCCAAGAGTCTGGTCAACATAATCCTCACTCTGATCATCCTTCCTCCCACCATACACGGTCTGGTCAAAGAAGTGATCCCACACTGGGATATAGTGATGAGCTCGTCTCATCACCAATCCTTCATTTGACCCTCTCTCCAAGCACGCTTGCAGAGGAACATGACATCTTGTGCCCTGATTCACAACCTCTAGAGGCTACCCAATCACAAGAAGATGACAGATGTGAACGGCATTTAAGGTCAAAGGAAGTAGTGGATGATGATGATGATGATGATGAGACACAGTTGCCATTAAATCAACCACTATTTCCGTCTCAAGACCTTGTTGAGGAGAATGTTATACAGTTGTCAATGACTGAGTATGTGGTGGGATCAAGACTTGAGGAGGATGATCAGAGTGAGGAAGTGGAGGAGGACTTGGTGGACGATGAGGTGACTGACCCCACCTGGGAAGGTGTAGAGCCGAGCGATGACAGCAGTCCTGAGGGTGAGCCATCTGCAGCACCGCAACAGGCTGGAAGAGGCAGTGGTGTGGCTACAGAAAGAAGGCGGACCGCACCAAACCGGCCCGCAAATGTTCCACGGAGCACCCCCTTGCGTAAATCTACCTTGCCAAGGGGTAGGTGTTCCGCGGTATGGCGTTTTTTTAAGGAAAGTGCGGACGACAAAAGAATTGTAGTTTGCAACCTGTGCCACACCAGAATGAGCCGAGGCATGAACACTAGAAACCTCACCACCACCAGCATGATCCGACACATGGCATCCAAGCACCGTAGTAAGTGGGAGGAACGCCTGGATCGCCCATCTGTGTCTGCAGGCCACACCACTGCCTCCTCTTCCCCTGTTTTCGGTGCCGGCCAATCGCCTGTCGAAGGCGCAGGCCCGCATACCTCCCGCCCTGCACCTGTAGCATCTGAAGCACCATCAGCGACCACATCCACTTCCCTGTCCCAGCACAGCGTCCAAATGTCGTTACCCCAGGCATTTGAGCGCAAGAGAAAGTACCCAGCCACCCACCCACAGGCCATAGCACTAACCTCACACCTTTCAAAATTACTGGCCATCGAAATGCTGCCATTTAGGCTTGTGGACACTGAGTCCTTCCGCAGCCTGATGGCAGCAGCTGTCCCTCGGTACGCGGTCCCCAGCCGCCACTACTTTTCCCGGTGTGCCATCCCCGCATTACACCACCATGTGTCCCGTAACATCACCCGTGCCCTGACCAACGCAGTTACTGGGAAGGTCCACTTAACGACTGACACATGGACAAGTGCTTGTGGCCAGGGACGCTACATTTCCCTGACGGCACACTGGGTGAATGTCGTGGAGGCTGGGAGCGACTCGGACCCTGGGATGGCACGGGTGCTACCCACGCCGAGGATTGCGGGCCCTACCTCCATCAGGGTTTCCACCAGCACCTACGTTATTGGCTCCTCCTCCTCCGTTTCCACCTCCGAATTCTCTACACACACCGCCACTCCCCCATCAGCCAGTAGCTGGAAGCAGTGTAGCACTGCAGTGGGGAAGCGTCAACAGGCCGTGCTGAAGCTGATCTGCCTTGGGGACAAACAGCACACGGCCTCAGAGCTGTTGCAGGGGATTAGTCACCAGACCGAGCAGTGGCTCTCGCCACTCAACCTGCAACCAGGCATGGTTGTGTGTGATAATGGGCGTAACTTGGTGGCGGCTTTGGAGCTCGGCAAGCTCACACACGTACCATGCCTAGCGCATGTATTTAATTTAGTGGTGCAGCGATTTCTAAAAACCTACCCCAATGTGCATGATCTCTTGACCAAGGTGCGCCGCGTGTGTGCACATTTCCGTAAGTCATCTACAGCTTCGGCCGGCCTGTTGAAGCTGCAGCAGCGCTTACAATTGCCAGCTCACCGGCTGCTGTGTGACGTGAGCACGCGCTGGAACTCCACCTTCCACATGTTGGCCCGGCTTTGTGAGCAGCAGAGGGCAGTAGTGGAGTACCAGCTGTTACACGGTCGTCGCCTCTCCGTTCAACTTCCTGTAATCAGAAGTGAGGAGTGGGAATGGATGTCAGACCTCTGCGAGGTTTTACGCAATTTTGAGGAATCGACACAGATGGTGAGCGGCGATAACGCTATTATCAGTGTAACCATCCCACTTCTGTGTCTACTGAAACGCTCGCTGCTCACAATTAAAACCGACGCTTTGCATGTGGAAGAGGTGGAAATGGGGGAGGAAGAGCTTACACAAGGTGATAGCCAGAGCACCCTCACTTCGTCTTCTCAGCGACAATTGGAGGAGGCGGAGGAGGAGGAGGAGGAGGAGGAAGACACGGTTGCCTCCGCTACAGAGGGTAGCCATGGAACTTTAGTTCCATCTCTTCAGCGTGGGTGGGCAGAAGAGGAGGAAGAGGATGAGGATATTGAGAGTCAGCCTCCTGGTGAGGACAGCGAAATCTTGACTGTTGGTACTCTGGCACACATGGCTGACTTTATGTTAGGCTGCCTTTCCCGTGACCCACGCGTTGTACGCATTTTAGACAACACGGATTACTGGGTGTTCACCCTTCTGGACCCCCGCTACAAAGAGAATTTCTCATCTCTCATTCCTCCGGTGGAGAGGACAAGCAAAATGGTGCAATACCAGAAGGTTCTTGTTGAAAAATTGCTCCAAAATTTTCCATCTGACAACGCTGGCGGCAGAGTACGTGCTACCTTGGCCAACCGAGAAGGGGAGAAAAGGGGAGCACACAGCAGTTCCGACAAAGGCAGGGCAACACTCTCCAAGGCGTGGGACACCTTCATGACACCCCGCCAGCACCCTCACCCTGATGCGCAGCCTAGTGTCACAAGGAGGGAAAAGTTTTGGAAGATGGTGAAGGAGTACGTAGCAGACCGTGTCAGCGTCCTCAATGATCCCTCTGTGCCTTACAACTACTGGGTGTCCAAGCTGGACACGTGGTATGAACTGGCACTCTACGCCTTGGAGGTGCTGGCCTGCCCTGCCGCCAGCGTTCTGTCTGAGCGGGTATTTAGTGCTGCTGGTGGCATCATAACAGATAAGCGTATCCGCCTTTCCACCGACAATGCTGATAGGTTGACACTTATAAAAATGAACAAGGCCTGGATTTCCCCTGACTTCTCCACTCCACTGGAGGAAAGCCCTGGGGGAACATAAACTCACTTTATATATGTTATTTACAATGATGGGAATACTCTGTATTCCCATTCACCCCTTCCACCCCAAAAACGGGTATATGGTTGACTCTTAATGTTCTCATCCTCCTCCTCCTCTTCCATATGCCCTGGGATATAATTTTTATATAGGGCCAGCTCACCAGCGTGCCCTGGGATATAATTTTTATATAGGGCCAGCTCACCAGCGGGCCCTGTGATATAATTTTTATATAGGGCCAGCTCACCAGCGGGCCCTGTTTGCCAATTTTTATATAGGTCAGCTCACCAGCGGGCCTTCTCATATAATGTTTTATTGGGTCAGCTCTCTAGCGGGCCCTCTCATATAATGTTTTATAGCGTCAGCTCACTAGCGGGCCTTCGCATATAATGTTTAGGATGGTCAGCTCTGCAGCAGACCCTCACCCATAATGTTTTAGATGGTCAGCTCAGCGCACGTTTCCCTCTTAATCATGGCCTCAGTTCTGAAAATCAAGGAAATTTTTGGGAGAATTTGCCTCTGCGCACGTTTCCCTCTTAATCATGGCCTCAGTTCTGAAAATCAAGGAAATGTTTGGGAGAATTTGCAGATGATATACAAGTAAATATACAGCAAATACTGTTTGGTAACAATTTTTCGCCTAAAGTCGTTTTTATTTTCCTTTTTGTGTGTTTTACGGTCAGTCTGTAAAAATGGCGTACTACGGGCGAAAGATCGTTCCCAGCAGCGATGTTGGAGTCCAAGGTGCATCCAGACATCCTCCCTATGCTGTCCCTGAACCATTTCTGTAGTGTTTCCATCTTTTTCTGCCCTTTTCCTATGGACCAGGCACCCTCCCCTCATCAGAGCAGGGGGTGCCTGGTGTAATGCTCGAGTCCTCCCATTGACTTCAATGGGGCTCGGGTGCTCGGCCGAGCACTCGAGCCTCAGGGGGTGCTCGGTCAGAGCACCCGAACATCCGAGCATTGGGGTGCTCGCTCATCACTATTGATCAGCTTTATGTTCACCGCTTATAGAACAATTACAAATGCATTATTCTCCCTGACCTATATTTCATAAAAGTCAAGATTCGTTGCTTGATATTGAAATTTCCTTTTAAACTGTGCAATGTCTCTTTCTACCACCATTGCAGCTGCTGTAGTAAGAAAATATTGTAATAAACTGATGATTTTCTCCTGGTACAAAATACAAAGACTCAAGTGGGATTTCTGTGGGATCCTTATAAACCATAGCCTATTATTTTTTTTTTTTTTGTCATACCATACTGTAGAGCCATAGAAGTAAGATGTTGACATTGCTCCTAAGGCAACGTGGGAAATACAGTCAAAGCAACACCACTTAAGGCAAAAATTCAGAAAACTACATTTCTTTATCAATTTCCAAATAAATAGTCACATTGTACTGTGGGGAGGAATGACACATGCATATTAACATTTATGGAAAACATATTTTAAAGGCTTTGCACTTTATCATTTAGATAAGGAGAGATTTTCTTTGACGTGGTTTATCAACATTGGGTCACGGCTGTTAGTTTAAATTGATCTCTTAAAATACAGAATAAGAAAGAACTAGAGAAAGAAAAGATTGTTATTATTTTTGACCCCTTAACGTCCACCCGATCTGGCATGTGGGTGGACGTTAAGTACCACAAAGCTTTTTTTTATTACATTATGAATTCTGGGATGGCAGAGCGGCATGCAGCCACACTGCTATCCCAGAATTCCATGTCGTGTCATGACCGTCATTGATCTTTAATGTTCGGGACCAGTATGGGCCCTTAAATGATTAGAACACAAATCATTTTTTTTTTGCTTTGTTTAACTCAGTGAGATAACCAACTGGAACTGTTCTGGGGCAAACAAACAGCAAACAATTGTGGATAAATAAAAATTGCCACTAATTTAAATTGGGCAATTAACCCCTTAACCCTTTGAGTGCCAGGAAGGTGTCCAGATCATGTCACTCAAAGGGCTAACTACTGAAAAGGTCTCCAAAGCATTGCATGTGTAGTTATAAACTTTTGGATGCCAGAGGAAAGAGCAGTGCATCACCTCACCCTCCCACCCCTTGTACTAAAATTATTGCTAGAGATATCTCCAATGCTTTGGCCAGATCAGGCCCCCATTAAACAGGCCATATGGAATAAATGCTGTTAACACAATTTCTTTCTCATTTGAGTCATCACTAGCTAGGGTGACTATAATTCCATTCTGTTATTCAGGGACACTGCAGAGATGAGAGAAACAGAATTCTTGTCTTTGGTTCTAGCTCAGCTATGTGGGATTGTCACTATACATCACTAGATATCAGAGCACACCACAGAGTCCTAAAGACTAGAGGGACTGCCCATTAACTGCTGTGACAGAAAATGATGACTGTGGTGGGCTTCAAGAAAATGTAAATCAAGCCCAAAGCCTTAGACTAGCATTACACTATAACTAAATTGCACTGCGGCTCCCATCTGATGTCAGGAAGCAAGGCTCGAATCTCTGTCTATTGTTTAGAGCTCTGCCTGGAAGCCATTTTCTTGTAGCCCAGAAAACGCATCACTTTCTGTGAAAGTAAACAATGGGGAGTTCTCCTGCTAATCTTTAGACCTTTGCGTTGAAGTCTTCATTCCATGTGTTTGTATTGTCCTAGAATAGAGCTGCCTGGGACACGTGGCACACATTTAAAATCCAGGACTGTCCTGGGCAATCTGGGACATGTGGTCACCCTATCACAAGCGTGCCTGATGATCATCTGCACACTCACATTTCCCCTTCTGAAAAAGTCCCTAGCTCAAACAGAGAACGTGACTAATACAAAGTAATGACATGTCTGAATAAAATAGATTCAGAGTCACATTGGTTCCTGTAATCGCCATTTATGAGTCAGCTTCATGCTCCTGCTCTTATCCACTATTTTTCCCAGTTATATCCTGCTTACATGACAGCATAATAGCCTGCTTTGATGGGAAATGAACAACAAAGATTAAGAGGAGCCGCTTGCCTATAAAAGAAAGTCTGGATTCCCAATAGATAGAGTAGACAACTGCCAAGGGCTCCAAGCTTTAGGGGTGCTTCAACTGTGCTGGCCAAACCCACATTGTGAATTGTGGGTGAGGCCAGAGCAAGCTCAATGTCCCTACACCAGCAGACTATTATTTAACCCCTTGGATGCTATCAAAATCTCCAGTGCATTCCAAAATAATTCACTGGAGATCTCTCAAGCAACCAAGCAGTTAAAGCTTTTTTCTGTTTTTGCATGTTATAGGTCAAGAGTATTGTCTGTATCAGGAAACAGTGTATGTGATTAGTGTGGGGCCATGTGAGGAATGGGGTGTGGCAATGGGTGGTGCTAAGAGCACCTAGAGTGCCTTTGCTTAGGAGTACATGGGATGTATATCTGGCATTGTATAAATGTACTGTATACTCAAACAATGATGCCCTCTCCAAGAGACCCTTCTCTGATGTAGTCTTCTGTTTTTATAGGCAAGGTGACTAAAACAAGTTAAATGCTATTTTAAACATGTATTTAAAATGCCCCTATAAAACATACTCTAGCTAAAATTAAAGGGATAGTAATGTTTAATTTTCTTTAATATTGTAGGCAATAAAAAAAGAATTACATTGATGTAAGTCTTGTCTCTCAAACCTTTATGGTTTGAGAGATTTAACTGGCTAAAGTTCCCCCCTCCAGGCTGTTTCAGAGAAGTCAGTGATCTAGCGGACAGCAGCAGATTCCGGTCATTTGACCGGACGGCGGCTCTTCAGTAGAGCCGAGATTGTGCTATTTATAAATAAATACTTAATTGGAACGGTATACAAAGTGTGCCTGGCCAGCCTTTTAAATGATCGGAATCTGCTGCTGTCAGCGCAAAGGGCAGACTTCTCTGAAACAGCCTGGAGTGGGGGAACTTTATCCAGTTATATCTCTCTTTTTTGAGAGACAAGACATCGTTGTAATTCTATTTTTAACGCCTACAACATTAAAGAAACTTAAAATTAAACATTACTATCCCTTTAAACTTTTGAGTGCTTGAGCTGTGCACAGTGTATTTGTGTTATACACCCCTCTGGCACACACAAGTTTATGAAGAGTATAGTACTTTAACCCCTTTGATGCCACACCTGCAATGCATGAGAGAGGACTCTAGCATCAGTGGGGTTAAATGCACAGTGAAGGGTTAAAACGACCATACATAAAAATGAATGGGAAGAATAATATCCTATATAATAATTCGCTAGGTTGTTTGTCAGAATCCGTCATGTGCAGTAGAGACTGCCCGCACTGCAGTCATTCGCAGTACAGAGTGCCCGAACACGCCGTTGGGGAGCTCAAATTCGGACCGGCGTCCTCTCTGCACACTTTCCTGGAACCGCTTGGTGCAGCCCCAACTAATCTTCATAGTTTTTGGGTCATGGAGAGTGTTACTTCAATACTTGTCAGAGTTGTAGTTCAAGAGTAACTGAATGATAAAGTATCCCCTCCCGCCCATTTTACCTAGTGTAAGCCATTTCCCCTCAGATGTGGAATCTGGTCTTGAGACCAGACAGCTCACAGCAAGGGACAATCTTCTTACTGTGAGAACAATGAAAACCCTGCTTCCCCTTGACAGGTTTTTCCCTTACGCTCACTGAAGATTGTCCCTCTCTGTAATCCATCTGGACAGTCTTGCTGTTCTGAGGTGAGCAGTGTTACATCAGTAAAAGGGGTGGGAGGAGGATATTTTTTAATTCCATTACTCTTGAACATTACTGAAATAACACTCCACGGCCCAAATACTATGATGATTAATCGGAGCTGCTTTTTTTGTGAAGCATTACTATCCCAGAGGTGTGGACAATTGCTTCCTTCACCTTTTGAGTGCTAGAGAGTTATCTAGCACATTGCAACACAATGCATTGGTACCTCGCTGGTGGTTAAAAGGAGTTAAATGAATAGTATCCCTTTATGTTTACTTTACACCTACAGTCAAATTGCTAGTATTATATTTTTTCTTCTTCACCTTTTTTTCCTCTTTTTCTTTTTTTTTTTCTTTTTTTTACACTTGTATGTCCTTGACACTGTGTTCCTGGATTTGTTTGCAGAGAGCTTTCTGACAGGGAACATGAAAGCAGGTCTAGTGATAAAATGTAAAAGAAATATCATGCAGTGCTGCATGAAGAGTGTAGCACTGTGTTACTTCCTGCTTTGACAGTCAACCAGAAACATCTCTGGAAATTGAGATCCATGTAGCTCATTATCAGACCTAAAGGGATAAAATAAAAAATAAATAGGTGAGGATGGAAAAAATAATAAGTATAGTCAGTTTTACTGTACATATAATGTACTTGCACAATATGAAGAGTTAAAATAAAGGGTTGTTAGTCCTTTAAGAATTTGTGGATGTCAGTTTCCTGACTGTTAAATACAAGAACTGATTGACTAGAATTGTTGTTATATGAAAATACATTAAAAAGCATAAGTAAGAATACATTGGGGATTATGCACTAAGGTTTGATAAAGAGGCGATGGAGAAGTGATATCACTGGAGACGTCTTGTCAGCTTTATCACCTCTATCACGTTTTAGTGCATCTCCCCTAATGGGTCTGTCTAGCACTATCAGTTTGAACCCTTTGAGTGCCAGAGAGGTACGCAACGCATTGCTCTACAATGCATTGTGTACCACTCTGGCACTATGGGGGGTTAATTCTTTCTGAGTGCCTAATTGTCACGAAATGTGCTGCAAAGTACTGCATGTGTATCTGGCACTCATGGTTTGAGAGATAATAGCGCTCAACGTTCCCCCCCTCCCTCCCCCTTCCCTGACTGAACGCTGACTGCAGGGAAAGCTGTCGTACGTCAGTCTTATGTGCATCAGGCGGCTCTGCAACTGAGCCGAGATCACGTTTATAAAAAAGAATTCTTTCACTGAAACCGTCTTCTACTTGTGCTTGGATTGCAAGCACACATAGAAGACCGTTTTAGTGAAAGATTTCTTTTTTATAGATGCGATCTTGGCAATGCTGCAGAGCCACCTGATGCAAGTAATACCAGATATCCCTGCAGTCAGCGTTCGGCATTCAGTCAGGGAAGGGGGAGGGAGGGGGGAACTTTGAGCGCTATCATCTCTCAAACCATAAGGGTTTGAGAGATGACACTGGGAGAAATAAGTTTCTTTTTAACAAAGCTACAATATGGAGATTAGTCATTTGCAAGTATTACTATCCCTTTAAAGAATGACCTGTCCTAACAAGCTTAACTTGCTTGAGTTTGTTCGCAAATATTTAACCTCATCAGTGAAATTTTGTTTTACACATTTCTCTATCAGTGATAGATGTGATAAATTGGCCTACAATCCCGTGAATAAAACTGATACACCATGGTTTGGATAGTATAAGCATGTAGAATAACATAAGTAAGTGGAATAGCCTCCCATAAGGAATAATAGGGGTCTAGTATTTTGGTGCATTCTTGCAAGGTAATAATTTCCTGTTTGAAAGGCATCATAGCCCAGCAGTGTACCTTTCACCTTGGGCAACATCCCCCACTTACTATTACTGTGCTGGTGTCACCTTTGTGAAAGGGTTCTTTGTACAAGCGTTTCAAATGTGCACAGTATATGGGCTAATTTGTTCTAATACACCTACAAATCCCATGGGCCATATGCCTAAACAGAAAGTGGAGAATCCATAGGGCAAAGGAAGCGTGAACATATTCCTCAGACTTACACTACTTTAAATGCTTTACAATGCACTGGAGATCTATCTTGCATTGAAGGGGTTAAAAAACCCTAAGAAATGTTTGGATTGCCCCAGAAAGGCTCAGCTTTTACCATATAATGTATAAAAGCATTCTGTTTTCCTGCAATAAAATACAATGCAGTTGGCCATTCTGCAGCTATTGTTTACACTGTGGCTGGCACTGACTGGCATGTTCTTTGTCATTATGCCAGCAGAGAAGAGCTGGGTTTATGTGCCATTTGCACCTCACATGGACTCTATGCAGCTATTGGAACAGATTTCTGGCGTCTAAATGAGAAAACCCATAGTGGCCCATTTCACTTTCCTCCTGCTGCCGAGTTACTGCCAGCTTCCCAGTAGGGCCCTCCACTCAAGGTGCCCCTTTCTCTATGCCGTTATACACAGAATATCATTCCTTTCTACTGGCATTATCTAGTCCTAAAGATATAATACAACTACAATTATTACTATTAATAATAATAATGCAGTTGATTTGCACCAGAACTGTTCAAGTTTTTTACCCATTGAGTGCCAGTGGGGTAGCCAATGCATTGCAAGATGAACATTTGCTAGGACAAACCAAATACACAATAGGGAACACGCACAAACTATTTAACCCCTTGCATGCTAGGAAGTAGAGCTATCTAGCATTCAAGGTTAAAAATCCCATTTAAATCAATAGGGATTTTAGGAATCCCTTTTATTAAAAATCTTCTGGACTTTATTCCCACTAAAGTGCACCTCCCAAGTCATTATGAGATTGTAATGACTTTTCAGTTATTTACTCTTTGGGGGAGGTTACGGTAAAGCTGGTCCACTTTCATGTTTCTCCCTCTCTCTCTCTCTCTCTCTCTCTCTCTCTCTCTCTCTCTCTCTCTCTCTCTCTCTCTCTCTCTCTCTATATATATATATATATATATATATATATATATATATATTTTGATTTGTCCCCTGTAATTCAATTGTTCTTTTTCAGAATTGTTTGTGTGCAGACATACATTTATATTTATTACAAGGTCACTAATTAAAAATGACAATTAATGAAAGCAAAAGCTGGCAGAGTCTCTAATTTAAAATGACAATGTTTACAATTTGTGACTGTTATGCTTGGTTTTTTTACACTAAAAAGCACACATATACACTTATTTTAAATTTATAGGTACTTTTTTTGCAGCATTGTTGCAAATTATTGATAAATATAGCATATGAGCTTTCCAATATATTATGGGGTTCTGATTGAAGAATTTTTCAGGAGGCAAATATAGTTGTTGATACCTTTATTGGCTAACTAAGCAGATTTAGGATGCAAGCTTTCAGGACCACTCAGGTCTCTTCCTCAGGAATGTTATAGAGGTAAATATGAAAACATCTCTCTTTTATACAAATATACAGTGCATTGCTTAGTTAGAGATTAAAGGTACCAACAACGATATTTGTCTGCTGTATTTTTACAGCTAACACTGTACCAACTCTCATCTGTTATCAACATGGAAGAATTTTTCAGAGCTCAAGAAAGTCTAGAAGAAGGAGGGTTAAGTAACATTAGGAAGTACTATACTGGAAGAGTAGTGGGTAAATGGAACAGCATCCCCAAATAATTTGAAGGTTCTAAAGGGAATTTATTAATACCTGGGATATAACTTGACCAGGGGCAACCAGCTGTATGTTGGCCTACAGCAGACAGCCAAGGATGATGGGAATTGTTGTTCAACAACAGAAATAGAGCCATTGGTATCATCCTTGATGCCATCTCCTTCCTGAATTCATTAATGAGATACAATACACATATTTCTTTGTCATCCAATATAGGTTACTGGTAACTTTGGGTAGGTGATCCGCACCTTTAAGCAGGCAGTAACAATTCTAGAAGTGAATGCTGGGTGGAGCCTACCTCCACTTCTTAGCTGCAGATAGCCAATTCCCTCCAGTAAGATTTATTCCTTGATCAAGATACAAGGCAAGAGAACAGTTCTGCTATAGTTTTAGCTTATTTTTTGTTTTCTGTTAGATATGGAATACCACCATTAGGTAGATTACCATTACTGACAATTCCCTAGTGGATAGCTCAGTTTCTAGGTGCTCTGGTGGACCTTGAGCCCTGGGGGAAAAATCTTGGATTACAAGTTCTTTCCTCAGGACTTGCTCACTGATGCTTCTTCTTTATACATGGTAATCTGAAGACCGAAGACCTGCTGAAAAGGTGAGCAACCCTTTGAGTGCTGAGGTCCACATGTCCCACTCTTCCCCTCGCACAGGGGTCTCCTTTGGAGTTCCTGCACTGGGTTTATCTGTAAGTCTGTTGGGTGTTTTGGAGCAAGTTTCTGTGGTAACTTAACCCTTTGGTTGCTGGTTTAGCATCTTTTGGGGGGTTGTTGGCACTTTCCCTACTGGGTTCAGTGTATTTTACTTCATGGTAAAAGTTTGCAAAACTTGAGTTAAGTGCCTTTAAGGCACGCTTTACCGCATAGACGCCATGCTCCATTCACCTCTACAGTTTGGGGCATATCTCTGCAACTGCTCAACGCAGCAACTTCAGAGACGGCTCATTTTCTTTGTCTGCCCTTGCTCTACTATCCGGTCAACATTTTGTGTGTGTTGGTGGGCTCCTGGCACTGTTGGGGTGCTTTTACAGGGAAAACTACATTTCCCATGATTGCTTGCTTTGTGCGCTCGTTTCTGATTGGCTCCCATCGCAGCAGCCATTTTGTGCTTTCCCTTCACGAGTATCTTATGCAGGTCTTGGACTCTCCTTCTCTCCTCCCTTCGCCTGCCAGATAAGTGTATTTTAGCGATTTCTGTGGTGAAATTTTAATCATACACACTGTATTTGGGTGATTCCCTATACTTTAAACGTTTTGACACTGTGAGAATGTCTACGCCATTGGAGCTTGGAGCTAGACCTAAGACTAAGGATACTGGGGTGTCTGTGTCCCCTATTGTGCAATGCTCCTCATGTCAATCAGGGTTACCTAGAAAATACTCAGGTCATTTATGCCCAGCATGCACTGTTGCCCCTGTGTCTCTCCCAGGGACCTCCAGCCATGCACTAGAGCCAATATGGATGCAAGAGTTTAAGGCTACTACCAGAGACCTTAGGTGTACCTTACAACTCCTCCCAGCCCAATTACAGGGGGTCTTCCAGTCTTGGCAGCCCCCTACTCCTGTCAGATCTTCCCTGCCAAAACCGCAGGGAGTACTTGACGTATCAGATTCCTCTGAGAAGGAACTGTTGGTGGATTCTCACGAAGGGGAATGTTCTGCGATGGTCTCCTCACAATTTTTGGGGGACCCCTTTGAGGCTGATCTGGATCCCTCCTCTGAGGGCCTGATCAGGGCTGTGTTGAATACCCTTAATATCCCCTTGGTACAAGATGTTCCTTCAGACCCCTCTTATTTGTTTCAGGAGCCTAAGAGACCATATACTTGTTTTCCACTGAACCCCACTCTTGACTGTCTAGTGTCTGATGAATGGAAGTATCCTGACAAAAAGCCTTCTGTGTCTAAGAAGTTCGCTAAGCTATATCCCTTCTCTGAAGCGGCGTTAGCTCAGTGGGTTCATCCTCCTAAGGTGGACGCCCCTGTTTCTAGACTCTCTAAGTCCACTGCTTTGCCTGTAGCTGACTCTTCTGCCCTTAAATATTGGACTGACAAGAAGCTTGAGACTTCCCTCAAGACCATCTTTGCAACTGCTGGTACTTCCCTATGCCCTGCATTTGCCGCTGCTTGGGTGAACAGGGCCATTGCAGTCTGGACTGAACAGCTAACTGTGGCTGTTTGTCAGGGAGCTCCTACTGCTGAGATGTTAAGGCTCCTTGCTAACATCTCTGAGGCTCAGCACTATGTTTCTGCTGCTATGTTTGATGCCATCCATTTGGTGGCCTGGGTCTCCACTATGTCTGCGGTTGCTAGACGGGCTCTTCGGCTCAAGATCTGGTCTGCAGACTCTACTTCCAAGAAAGCCTTACTCTTGTTGCCTTTTCAGGACACCTCTCTGTTTGGGCCAGAGCTTAAAGACCTCATTAGTGAGGCCCCTGGGGGCAAGAGTACCCTCCTGCCCATGGTCTCTAGGAAGAAGATTCCTACTAAGCGTAATCGGCTTTTTAGTTCCCAAGTCCTCCCCCAAACCCAAGGCTTCCAAACTTTCCTTGGCATGACACGCCGAACCCCAGATCGGCATCTTTTGGCATCTTGGGCTTACAAGAATCAGGCCTCAGCTGATCAGTTGTGGAAGGCTGCTACTAGTGATGAGCGAGCATGCTCGGCCGAAGCTCGGTTCGGCTCGAGCATCGCTCTGCTCGGCACATGGCGGTACTTGTACGAGTACCGCATGTGCTCGCCCGCCATGTTCGGGTCTCCTCCCCGCACGTTTCGCGGCTGCTGCGCAGCCAATAAACGTGCGGGGAGGCTCTGACATCAGTGTAATGCCAGCAGCCATGTTGGCTGCTGGCATTACACTGATTGGCTGGCCAGAACCCGTGATCGGGTGCTGTATAGCACCTGACACGCGAGTTCGGCTCATTCTTAGCCAGGGAGAGATGCGATCAGGCAGGGAAAGTCAGTGTAGGGAGAATAAACTTGTTGGAACTCTTTCAAGACCCAAAAGTCCTTTTTAGGACTGTTGTGTGTGGGGGCAGCATTTATATTTTGTTTGGGGGGGCACAATTTCTTTTTTTTTGTGGGGGGGGATATTTATAAGGTGACATTGTACTAGGTGCACAGGGACAAATATTTCACAGTGCAGTGACAAGGTGACATATTCTGTTAGGTGCACAGGGCCAATTATTTTAGAACGCAGCGACAAAAAGGGCCATTTTAAACGTGTGCCTAGCCATAGATTATTGTCACATTATGTTTAGTGTGCAAATTCACAAATTAACGTCACATATTCCGTTCACTGTGCCTAGCCGCAGATTAGCGTCACATTCTGTTTCGTGTGCCTAGCCGCAGATTAGCGTCACATATTGTTTAGTGTGCCTAGCCGCAGATTAGCGTCACATATTGTTTAGTGTGCAAATTCACAAATTAACGTCACATATTGTTTAGTGTGCAAATTCACAAATTAACGTCACATATTCCGTTCACTGTGCCTAGCCGCAGATTAGCGTCACATTCTGTTTCGTGTGCCTAGCCGCAGATTAGCGTCACATATTGTTTAGTGTGCCTAGCCGCAGATTAGAGTCACATATTGTTTAGTGTGCAAATTCACAAATTAAAGTCACATATTGTTTAGTGTGCAAATTCACAAATTAACGTCACATATTGTTTAGTGTGCAAATTCACAAATTAACGTCACATATTCCGTTCACTGTGCCTAGCCGCAGATTAGCGTCACATTCTGTTTCGTGTGCCTAGCCGCAGATTAGCGTCACATATTGTTTAGTGTGCCTAGCCTCAGATTAGCGTCACATATTGTTTAGTGTGCAAATTCACAAATTAACGTCACATATTGTTTAGTGTGCAAATTCACAAATTAACGTCACATATTCCGTTCACTGTGCCTAGCCGCAGATTAGCGTCACATTCTGTTTCGTGTGCCTAGCCGCAGATTAGCGTCACATATTGTTTAGTGTGCCTAGCCGCAGATTAGCGTCACATATTGTTTAGTGTGCCTAGCCGCAGATTAGCGTCACATATTGTTTAGTGTGCAAATTCACAAATTAACGTCACATATTGTTTAGTGTGCAAATTCACAAATTAACGTCACATATTCCGTTCACTGTGCCTAGCCGCAGATTAGCGTCACATTCTGTTTCGTGTGCCTAGCCGCAGATTACCGGCATATATTCCGTTTAATATGAAGAAGGCGGGTAAAAAGGGACGGGGAAGTGGACGTGATCCTGATAGTTCAGGGCGCGGGTCAGGACGCGTAGAAACTGTGCCTGGTGCCAGAGCACAAGACAGAAAGACATCCACCATACCTAGCTTCATGTCTCAGTTTACAGGGCGTCGCAGGACATCACTCTCGAGGTCAGACCACTGCGAACAGGTGGTCATTTGGATTTCAGCTGATACTGCTTCCAGTCGGTTAAGCACCACCCTGTCTTCCACCAAGTCCACTCTCACTAGCCAAGAGTCTGGTCAACATAATCCTCACCCTGATCATCCTTCCTCCCACCATAGAGGGTCTGGCCAAAGAAGTGATCCCACACTGGGATATAGTGAGGAGCTCGTCTCATCACCAATCCTTGATTTGAACCTCTCTCCAAGCACGCTTGCAGAGGAACATGAGATCTTGTGCCCTGATTCACAACCTCTAGAGGGTACCCAATCACAAGAAGATGACAGAGGGGAACGGCATTTAAGGTCAAAGGAAGTGGATGATGATGATGAGACACAGTTGCCATCAAATCAACCACAATTACTGTCTCAAGACCTTGATGAGGAGGATGATACACAGTTGTCAATGACTGAGGATGTGGTGGGATCAAGAAATGAGGAGGATGATCAGAGTGAGGAAGTGGAGGAGGACTTGGTGGACGATGAGGTCACTGACCCCACCTGGGAAGGTGGAGAGCCGAGCGATGACAGCAGTCCTGAGGGTGAGCCATCTGCAGCACCGCAACAGGCTGGAAGAGGCAGTGGTGTGGCTAAAGAAAGAAGGCGAACCGCACCAAACCGGCCCGCAAATGTTCCACGGAGCACCCCCTTGCGTAAATCTCCCTTGCCAAGGGCTAGGTGTTCCGCGGTATGGCGTTTTTTTAAGGAAAGTGCGGACGACAAAAAAATTGTAGTTTGCAACCTGTGCCACACCAGAATGAGCCGAGGCATGAACACTAGAAACCTCACCACCACCAGCATGATCCGACACATGGCATCCAAGCACCGTAATAAGTGGGAGGAACGCCCGGATCGCCAATCTGTGTCTGCAGGCTACACCACTGCCTCCTCTTCCCCTGTTTTCGGTGCCGGCCAATCGCCTGTCGAAGGCACAGGCCCGCATACCTCCCGCCCTGCACCTGTACCATCTGAAGCACCATCAGCGACCACATCCACTTCCCTGTCCCAGCGCAGAGTCCAAATGTCGTTACCCCAGGCATTTGAGCGCAAGCGAAAATACCCAGCCACCCACCCACAGGCCATAGCACTAACCTCACACCTTTCCAAATTACTGGCCATCGAAATGCTGCCATTTAGGCTTGTGGACACTGAGTCCTTCCGCAGCCTGATGGCAGCAGCTGTCCCTCGGTACGCAGTCCCCAGCCGCCACTACTTTTCCCGGTGTGCCGTCCCCGCCTTACACCACCATGTGTCCCTTAACATCACCCGTGCCCTGACCAACGCAGTTACTGGGAAGGTCCACTCAACGACTGACACATGGACAAGTGCTTGTGGCCAGGGACGCTACATTTCCCTGACGGCACACTGGGTGAATGTCGTGGAGGCTGGGAGCGACTCGGACCCTGGGATAGCACAGGTGCTACCCACGCCGAGGATTGCGGACCCTACCTCCATCAGGGTTTCCGCCAGCACCTACGTTATTGGCTCCTCCTCCGTTTCCACCTCCGAATTCTCTGCGCGCAGCGCCACTCACCCATCAGCCGGTAGCTGGAAGCAGTGTAGCACTGCAGTGGGGAAGCGTCAACAGGCCGTGCTGAAGCTGATCTGCCTTGGGGACAAACAGCACACGGCCTCAGAGCTGTTGCAGGGGATTAGTCACCAGACCGAGCAGTGGCTCTCGCCACTCAACCTGCAACCAGGCATGGTTGTGTGTGATAATGGGCGTAACTTGGTGGCGGCTTTGGAGCTCGGCAAGCTCACACACGTACCATGCCTAGCGCATGTATTTAATATAGTGGTTCAGCGATTTCTAAAACCTACCCCAATTTGCATGATCTCTTGACCAAGGTGCGCCGCGTGTGTGCACATTTACATAAGTCATCTACAGCTTCAGCCGGCCTGTTGAAGCTGCAGCAGCGCTTACAATTGCCAGCTCACCGGCTGCTGTGTGACGTGAGCACGCGCTGGAACTCCACCTTCCACATGTTGGCCCGGCTTTGTGAGCAGCAGAGGGCAGTAGTGGAGTACCAGCTGTTACACGGTCGTCGCCTCTCCGTTCAACTTCCTCTAATCCGAAGTGAGGAGTGGGAATGGATGTCAGACCTCTGTGAGGTTTTACGCAATTTTGAGGAATCGACACAGATGGTGAGCGGCGATAACGCTATTATCAGTGTAACCATCCCACTTCTGTGTCTACTGAAACGCTCGCTGCTCACAATTAAAACCGACGCTTTGCATGTGGAAGAGGTGGAAATGGGGGAGGAAGAGCTTACACAAGGTGATAGCCAGAGCACCCTCACTTCGTCTTCTCAGCGACAATTGGAGGAGGCGGAGGAGGAGGAGGAAGACACGGTTGCCTCCGCTACAGAGGGTAGCCATGGAACTTTATTTCCATCTCTTCAGCGTGGGTGGGCAGAAGAGGAGGAAGAGGATGAGGAGATTGAGAGTCATCCTCCTGGTGAGGACAGAGAAATCTTGCCTGTTGGTACTCTGGCACACATGGCTGACTTTATGTTAGGCTGCCTTTCCCGTGACCCACGCATTATACGCATTTTAGACAACACGGATTACTGGGTGTTCACCCTTCTGGACCCCCGCTACAAAGAGAATTTCTCATCTCTCATTCCTCCGGTGGAGAGGACAAGCAAAATGGTGCAATACCAGAAGGTTCTTGTCGAAAAATTGCTCCAAAATTTTCCATCTGACAACGCTGGCGGCAGAGTACGTGCTACCTTGGCCAACCGAGAAGGGGAGAAAAGGGGAGCACACAGCAGGTCCGACAAAGGCAGGGCAACACTCTCCAAGGCGTGGGACACCTTCATGACACCCCGCCAGCACCCTCACCCTGATGCGCAGCCTAGTGTCACAAGGAGGGAAAAGTTTTGGAAGATGGTGAAGGAGTACGTAGCAGACCGTGTCAGCGTCCTCAATGATCCCTCTGTGCCTTACAACTACTGGGTGTCCAAGCTGGACACGTGGTATGAACTGGCACTCTACGCCTTGGAGGTGCTGGCCTGCCCTGCCGCCAGCGTTCTGTCTGAGCGGGTATTTAGTGCTGCTGGTGGCATCATAACAGATAAGCGTATCCGCCTTTCCACCGAAAATGCTGATAGGTTGACACTTATAAAAATGAACAAGGCCTGGATTTCCCCTGACTTCTCCACTCCACTGGAGGAAAGCCCCGGGTGAACATAAAGTCACTTTAGATATGTTATTTACAATGATGGGAATACTCTGTATTCCCATTCACCCCTTCCACCCAAAAAACGGGTATATGGTTGACTCTTAATCTTCTCATCCTCCTCCTCCTCTTCCAAATGCCCTGTGATATAATTTTTATATAGGGCCAGCTCACCAGCGGGCCCTGTGATATAATTTTTATATAGGGCCAGCTCACCAGCGGGCCCTGTTTCACAATTTTTGTATAGGTCAGCTCACCAGCGGGCCTTCTCATATAATGTTTTATTGGGTCAGCTCTCTAGCGGGCCCTCTCATATAATGTTTTATAGCGTCAGCTCACTAGCGGGCCTTCGCATATAATGTTTAGGATGGTCAGCTCCGCAGCAGACCCTCACCCATAATGTTTTAGATGGTCGGCTCAGCAGCAGACCCTCATTCCTAATGTTTTAGATGGTCAGCTTAGCGGCATGCCCTCGCCCCTAATGTTTTAGAGGGTCACCAGCAGGCCATTAATCCTAATTTTTCAAGGGTGTGTATGATGCCTTCCTTTATGTGTAATAAAGGGTGTATTGGAGTGACATTTCAGTCTAATTTTTGGCAGCCCTTTCACTTAGTGCATAGGCTTTATGAGTGTTGGACCACTACCTGAACTATTGTACCACAATGTGAATGAGGCCTTCCATTTTGTGATATACAGGTTGTATCGGAGTGCCTCAGGTCCTCCCATTGAATTAAATAGGGCTGGGGTGTTCGACAGAGCAGAAGGTAGTTCTTGGCTTCATCCACTAAGTCACTTTGTCACTTTTACTCAATGGATCAGACCCCACTGTTCCGACTATAAATTTTGGACTTAACAAGGGCAAACGGACATGTTGTAAAACCTGTGGTAGCTGCGGCCTCCGTTCCTGAATGCTGTACCTTACCCGGGCCATAACCACGTTGAACACCTGCTTTACGCTGCGCACGTTTCCCTCTTAATCATGGCCCCAGTTCCGAAAAATCGATGACATTTTTTGCAGAATTTGCAGATGATATACAAGTAAATATACAGCAAATACTGTTTGGTAACAATTTTTCGCCTAAAGTCGTTTTTATCTTCCTTTTTGTGTGTTTTACGGTCAGTCTGTAAAAATGGCGTACTACGGGCGAAATATCGTTCCCAGCAGCGACGTTGGAGTCCAAGATGCATCCAGACATCCTCCCTATGCTGTCCCTGAACCATTTCTGTGGTGTTTCCATCATTTTCTTACCTTTTCCTATGAACCAGGCACCCTCCCCTCATCAGAGCAGGGGGTGCCTGGTGTAATGCTCGAGTCCTCCCATTGACTTCAATGGGGCTCGGTTGCTCAGCCGAGCACTCGAGCCTCCGGGAGCGCTCGGCCAGAGCACCCGAACATTGGGGTGCTCGATCATCACTAGCTGCTACTAGGTCGTCTGTGCGCACTTTCTCTAAACACTACCGTTTTGATGTGCTGGCATCGGCTGATGCTAGCTTTGGGAGGAAGATCCTGGAGGCAGCTTTCCATTGACACTTTGTTTGTTGTTGTTGGCTGTCTATGATCTGATGGTTCATATATGCTCTGGTGAATTTGGGGGCCTGCACCTCGTCCTTGCCTTACTTCCCACCTCTGGGAAACTCAATGGTTGGACATCCCAAAGTTACCAGTAACCTATATTGGACAACAGAGAAAAGAAGATTTTAGTCTTACCTGTTAAATCCTTTTCTCTTAGTCCATATAGGTTACTGGTCTCCCACCCTGTCAAGGGACCATACTTGGCTATCCTGTGGCAGAACGTGGGAGTCCTTTCAGGTTCATGCTTACAGGAGTCTTCTTTCCCTTCTTACTACCTAGTCAATAGTTAGTGTCTCAAATCTTACTGGAGGGATTGGCTAGCTGCAGCTAAGGAGAGTAGGTAGACTCCACCCACCATTCACTTCTAGAATTGTTCCTGCCTACTTAAAGGGGCGGATCGCCTACACCAAAGTTACCAGTAACCTAAATGGACTAAGAGAAAAGGATTTAACAGTTAAGACTAAAATCCTTTTATTTATGCAGATAATGTCAACCCTTTACCTATTCAGTGATTATTCGGAGGTTGACTTTATGCACATGCGTGACCCTTTCATCTAGATGGGGATTGGCTGAGAGATAAGATTACTCCAGGGCATGTTATGTGCCTGTGCAATCTCCTATAGAGCTTGAGAAAGGATTTGATCATTGACTGGTCATATAAAAGCCATCACTGTTGGCTACAGGGGTGGTGGGGTGATAAGGTGTGTGTTTTTGTTTTAATTTTCTTAGTAAACTGTGGAGGTAGATGCAGAAGAGGACCAGGGTGTTGAGAATTCCCCTAGACCTCCAACATAAAGGTAAGTGCTTCACATGTGAAACATGTGGGGAGGAGGAATGGGGCCTGGATTATTGGTCTTGTGAGGGAGAAATTAGTTTATTGTTGGTGTTAGGTCTAGTGAGGTGGGTACTTTATTGCTAGTGTTAGGTCTAGTGAAGGAAGTTTACTACTATTGTTGAGACTGTTGGCGATGGAAGGGGACTTACATTTATCTTAGTGTTGGCAGTGTTTGGGAGGGTGGGTGTTAGCTGATTTCATTTTTTTATATATATTTTTATTTATTTATTAACTTTTTTGGGGAGGGTATCCATTGTGATTTGAATTAACCCCTTAAGGACTGGCGTGCGCACACGTTATTTGCTGATGTAGTGATGCCTACTTGTGTACAGGCACGTGCACACATAGACACCAAGGGGGGCTTGAGCACCTGCCCTTTTTGTCCAAAGTGCCCTCGTGCCCTTTTAACAAAAAAATAAATAAATGATTATGAGAAGTGCCCTTTTTTCATTTGAGCCCGTGCCCCCCCAAAATTTCTGTGCACGTCCCTGACTCGTGTATGTGTTGTTGCTGCTCTTTTTATTTGTACTACAGGTGTTCTTAACACTCATTGTGGGTACTACACCTAGGTTTTGTAACATCCTCAGTGACAGCAAGCAGAATTAACTGCTGAAAATGTATCCTCTTAATTGTGTTAACCCTTACCACATACAATATAATAGCAAATGGTATGGGCTGATTTGTGTGGGTACAATCTTGCAACCATTGTGCATTTTTTAACACTAGTTGTTTGGCCATGACACAGATAATGGAATGCTAAACTGTGATTTAAAAATCATAACCAATGCGTTTCGCAATGCTGGGACCACTTCATCGGGGGGGAGTGGGAATGTTCAAAACATACAGGGCTGGATTCAAATGCAGGAGATAAATGTTACCTCCCGTTTTATGAAAAATGTTCCTAATGAAGTCTATGGGGAAACCTGGAGATAAAAGCAGAGATAAAATAAGCACCTGCATTAGAATCCAACCCATAGTGTGCTATTTTTTTTTTTTACTCTTTATACAACATGAATGCTCGGTGTCTGGTAAGTATGTTTCTTAGAGTGTGAAAGGGGAAGTGCAGTTTTATGTTTTGCCTTCAGAGGTATCCTGCGCTTTGTGTTTATGCAATGTTGCTATATATCACTAAACATGAGACAGTGTAGGGGCAGAACTGCAAGAGGTGCATAGGATGAAGCTGTGAGGAGGCCCTGTAGCCAAGGTAGTCCTTTGCCTCTGCACTTTCCTGTGATACCTAGGGTGACCACATTTCCCTTCTGCCATTCCGGGACGTGGTCACCCTATTGCCTTACCTTGAGTCCCTGGTGGTCTAGCGGCGTGTCAAGAGGGAGCTCTGTGCCTCCTCCGGCACAGAGCTGAAGCTCCCGCGCGCTGTGCTCAGTAATGCAGAGCGCTGGGAGATGATGTCATCTCCCAGCGCTCTGTATTACTAGAGCGCTTACCTCCAGGAGATCAGGTAAGCTGCATTGCCGCCCTGGATGTCAGCCTGCAAGCGGCGTCCATGATGTGACACACCGCTTGCAGGCTGACATTCAGGGCGGCTTGGCTTCATTCCGGGACACTTCATTGTCCCGGTTGAAGGGGACCCGGGACGCGGGACATGTCCCTGAAATAAGGGACAGTCCCGGACGTTCCGGGACCCGTGGTCACCCTAGTGATACCTTACTATAAAAACCTGATTGCTATCTTGTACCTCATCACATATGACTGCTGCCCAAAAGTAAGATAAGAATAGCATAGGTGAGTCCCTTCCATTTTTTTCTTCAACCCTTTGAGTAATAGATAGGTGTTTAATGCTTTGGGAAGCTTGATTCAAACTTGTAGCGAGACTATAAAGGGACAGTAATGTTTCATAATAAAAGCAGCTCCAATTAATCATCATAGAATTTGGACTTTGGAGAGTGTTATTTCAGTTCTGTCAGAGTTGTAGTTCAAGAGTAATTCAATGACAAAGTATCCCCCTCCTACCCTTTTTACTGATGTCACACTGCTCAGCCAGATCAGAAGGGAGGTGTCCAGGTAGATTGCAGAAAGGGACAATCTTCAATTAAGATAAGGGAAAAACCTGAAAAACTTGTCAAGGGGGGCAGGGCTTTCATTGTTCTCAAAGGAAGAAGATTGTCCCCTGCTGTTATCTGTCTGGTCTATGGACTGGATTCCACATCTGAGAAGAGATGGCTTACACTAGGTAAAAGGGGCAGGAGGGGAAGCTTTACTTGTGAATATCTCTCAAACCATAAAGGTTTGAGAGATAAGACATATCATTCTTCATGTTTTTTAATGCCTACAAAATAAAATAAAGATAAAACAAAGTATTACTATCCCTTTAAATAAGGTCTATGTCAGCAAGTTTTTAAACTTGCTCAAGGGCTGGGGTGGGAGGAGGTGGGTAGCTTCAGATTTCATCTCTGCGGCCAGCAGATTCCAGATGCTCACCCAAGACAGTGTGGGAGCATATTTGCAATCATGGTTTACAAGGTTGTTATTCTGCTAACATCATAAAACTACATATGACATTCTTTTTAATGTGATATGTTACCTTAAAAATATATTTTTCTGCTAGTTCTCAGTATATCATTGTAGATTTTTCTATTTTCCTCTGCAGCAGTTAAGGCTGATCGGAAAACATTATTGTGACAAAGCGCACAGAGGTAAAATCAGGTAGTAAGTGGCAGTGACAGAGCACAGCTAAAAAGACACTTACTTTCCTGTAATCACAGTTACAACAGGGAAAAGATTGCTGTCACTGAGGATGTTAGCCTAAAGGGGAGACACAGTTATATTAACAATGATGGTGGATACATTTCTGTAGGAAAATCAACTATATAGATCTCATCTCATGAACAGGATGCCCTATGCTGCCACTGTATAATGCTAACACACTAAGGCATAAACTTACTTTCTGCCAAATTGCAGTGAAATATTATGGCACCAAAAGGGTTACATATAGTTACATGTTGTGGATGCTGGATTGAAACCCATACCTCCCAAGTGTCCCTCTTTAGGAGGGACAGTCTCTTTTTGAGATCCAAATCCCTCTGTCCCTTGTGTTTTACCCTTTTGTCCCTCTTTTCTAGTGATCACAATGAGTAGTGTGTATCACATTGCTCCACAGCAATAAAATTCACATAAATGTGTAGGTAATCTTCAATATATGTGTTTCTAAATTAGTCTGTGTAAATAAAATACTTTATTCTTGCTGTAAATAATTAATTCAGTTACACAAAGAGGTGTTAGTAGGTCTTGAAATAACCTAAAAACTCTCGGTAATGCCCTGCCCACCAGCCACACCCCATAAACACCACCTAAAACAAAAGTGTCCCTCTTTGGCTATTTGAAATGTTGGGAGGTATGGAAATCTGACTTGGTTTGGAGTTCAGGGTAACTGCTGTAACCAAAAGATATCATTATCAAAGCAACATAAACATCCAAAAATGAATTTGGGTTCTGTTATTTCCTGCTAGATTGAGTGTTAGATCTGTAAATGTAATCTTAAAATTCCATTTTAATGCATGTGTAGACAGTCCTATACAGATACCATTTGATTAATTTTGTTTGTCCTGTTAATATTGAGGGACAAGTGCTACTTTACTGAGATAATTACCCACTGCTCTTGCATTCAGAAAGGCTGCAAACCTATGTCAATCCATTTACAGAGAGTGCAACACTATCACTTCTGAGACACATATCAAAATTGCCATGGTAATGGGAGTCAAGGAACCCTGGAAAAGGCAGCAATAGCTGATCCCACAGGGTATATGTAAGATTAGGTTTTAGGCCTCACAAACCAATCATTTTTTCAGATGCTAATATGGAATAGAGGTTATTTAAAGGAACACTAACACCTAACATAATCTAGGTTAATACACACACACCTTGTTGTACGTGCTAGGCTCTGTAAAATTATCTGTTTGTATTCTGACTCCTAAAATCTAGTGTTACATATGTTCTTTTGGGGGCTCCCTTTTGTGCTTTTTTCAGAGCTTGCATTACCATAGCAATCTTGATAGGTGTCTCAGAAGTGATTGTGATTGTCTGTAAATTGGCCTATGGTAAAATTATAGCTTAAAAGTATAGTGGGTACTAATCTAATACAAAAACAGTATTAGCTCTGCATACTCAATTATATATACTACTATATAGGATAGTCTATACACACATTACACATGTAAGTTTATGTTTACATTTTAGGGATTTACTATAAAATGACTGAATCTTACAGATGCTAGCTGGACATAAATGATATTTAAAATTATACAGTATTGTGCAACAGTTTTAGGCAGGTGACGATATGCCCGCAAAATGCCTGATTTTGTGCAAGTGCACCTAGTAGAATTTATGCTGTTTTGAAGGCAAAGGGTGGTCACATCAAATTTTGATTTGATTTAGATTTTCTTCAGTTCACTCACTATCATTTTGTTAATTGATCAAAATAAACTATGAACATGTCTATTTTTGAAAGCATTCTTACTTTACAACATTTTTTTCACATCTGCCTAAGTCTTTTGCACAGTGCTGTATAACACAATTTCATTTTAGGTGTTAGTGTTTTTGAAGTGTATATATAACACAGATCATTTTGACTGATAGTGTTTCTTAAGAAAGATTAACAGCAACTGATACTAAATTAAATTAGCTATCTCAAGCATGACCAACTTGTGGTTCTTCAGCTGTTTAACTATAACACCCACATTCTTCAGCTGGCTGAGGATAATGGTAGCTGCAGTCTGACAACAGCTGGAGGGCCTCAGGTTGCCTAGACTCTATCCCCTCTGTGTGTGTGTGTGTGTATATATATATATATATATATATATATATATATATATATCTCCTATATAATAAAACGCTAGGATGTTTGTCCAATGCAGTCATGTGCAGTAGGGAGTGCCCAAACGATGCAGTCATGCTCAGTAGAGCCTGCCCTAACGTGCTGGCCGAGTAGGCACGTGAGCTCCGAGTGTGAGAGGAGAGACAAGATGGTGCCACGGCTTATACGGAGCGGGGCTGAACTTCTGTTTCCCGTCACCTCCACGCTCCCGGCACACCGGACTCCTCTTTGTGCACCTTCCTGGGACTGCTTGGTGCGAGGGAAGCAAGGTTCAACCGGCTCCGGCCTGAGGATGAGGGGAAGCCGCCCAAGACTCCGGTGCTGCCAGACTCCTCCTCCCCGGGGCTCACCACCTGTCTCCGCTCCGAGGCAGCAGCAGAGGCCGCTAGTTGGCACTGTGGTCTGTGTACACAGGCTTTTACATTAGTGTATATATATATATATATATAGAGAGAGAGAAAATAAATAGCATAAATATGTTTAAATAGTCATCCCTTGGTTTTCATTTGCTGGGAGTTCACAGTTAGCCGTTAGCAGTAAGGCATAAAAATAGATAAGACTGGTAAGGGAAAATAAAAACCACATGAACTGTCAGACTTTTTCCCAACGGCTATATTTATGCCTCCTGACATTTAAGTCTGTATTTGTCTGTGCGCACACTTTATACATTGTGGAGGCCAGACACGTCTTGAACTCCTTGACAAAACTTTGGAGACCCTCTGGCTCTCATTTGGTTAACAACAGTAGTTAAATGCTTTCTAAAATATGGGCATTTTTCATATTTTTCAATAAAAGTCTACATAATTTGCATGACAAAAACTCAGTTAAAAATAAAATAATGATAATTCTCATTCAACCTATATCTGGGAGTTCTTAATTTGTTCAGAAGTCCAAAAAGTGGAATAAAATGTTGATTACTGAGCACAATAGTTTAAAATAAATCATCTTTAGTAAAACCAGTGAGTGATTCACACTTCTTCTTTTGTACGTACATTACTTTCTGCATAGCACAATATAAGGCCGTCATGTCAAAATACGCTTCCTCTGACAATAAACTGCAGCTTCCAATATGATTTTTCATTTTTAATTACAACATGGCCCTGCTAGTACAAACCCCATTTTAGATCAGCTTGGCTTGCTTTCACCTCCTACAGGAGTAGGCAACCTTTGATTTTTCAGCTGTTGGCTGGTTGGGGATGATGGGAATTGTAGTCTCCAATAGCTTTTGACCCAAAGCTTGCATACCCCTGGTCTAGAGGTAAGCTAGATACTGGGATTATTATCAGGACAGCCACAGCAGAGCAGCAAGCTATTTACATTTCATCCCTCTCTCCATACTTCCCCATCAAAATAATAGTGCAGACATTGGCACCCATTTTTGTGGCCCTCCTTAGAGGGAGTCATTTAGTATGAGACCCTCAACTAAATGTAATTTGGACATGCCTAATACGAAGTGTACATGCCTAACCTATTTCCTTCCTCACAACCCCATACATATAGCTATGCATTACAGAGGAAAACCACATAAACCTTTTTTCATCTGTGTAAGTAGAGGGTGAAGCTTGTTAAGAAATTAAGATCCAAGAGTCATTGTAAGGTAGAAAAAATAAAGGTTAGAGGTTATTTAACCATCTATACCTAGGGAACCCCCTATAATGTGGCACTCCACATGCCATGATGTCTTGGCATGGGTCGGCACCCATGCCTAGTCAAGGTAACTGTCCTGGGTGCAGGGCCTATTATTAGGCTAACCTTGCCGACTCACTTTCATAATGTCTCGCACCATTGGGTGACCAACATGCCGGAGCATTAAACTTGTCACTGTCATAAAAAAACGGACATGAGAATGTCGCCCGCATCATATAAATAAATAAATAAATCATATGGGTGAGATTCTCTTGTTGTGGGCTTAAATGTCACTCAGCCTCTCTGGAACTGGTAGTAAGAGACGGTTCTTCATGAAGAAGTTTACATGAGAGCACAACTCATTCCAGAAAACACTCACCAGACTTCATGATTCTTAAGGAACACTGCCATAACATCCTAACTACTATTTTCTCAAGCACCCAAATATAAGAATATAAATTATTTAATTTGTTTTGTCATTGGACACAACTTCACTACAACTCTTACCAGAGACAAATATTAATGCAGTGCCAGTCTACAGTGTGAATAAAAGCAATAAATGAAAATAGAAATTATGCACAGAATTGTACTGAAAGGGTTAAGCTCCCCGTTTCATTCATTTCCGTACATGTTTGTCATTGGACGCATCACGAGATGTTATGTAATAGAAACTTGTAAATGTACAACACTTAAGCCCCCATTTGATGTGGGCGAGATTCACATGCCTTTCTTTTCATGGCAGCGACATGTTTAATGCACCATTTTATATGTCGCCCAACAGTGGACGACATTTCAAAAGGACATCGACCTTGCCAAGCCCTCTCACCTTCTGTGATGGCTCATCAGTTCATTTCTGCTGGGGTCACTAGCGTAGCTGACTGCAGAACCAGTGTCTATGTTTTGATCTAAAATCAGTACCTTGTAGCATACTACACTGGCACAGTGCCCAAGAGCACCACGATTACTGCCCCTTCATGTACTAGATGCTGATGGGATAATCAGGCAGCAGGGACCTGGCCCATGAATATTTTATATTACACACTTAAAGCTTCTAGAGTGTCTGAACAAGGACACTGCAGTGTCTTTTTATGTTTGTGTTTACTACATGGAGTGACCATAAAGTTTTGAACGATGTACACTGACCCGTTGTGCTGTTTTATCGGCCAGCAGTAAGCTAGAATAAGAATTTTACAATGGCGTCCAGGAAAGTTCTCCGAGAACATGCTGCTTATAAGTTTTTTGGATTGTAACAGTCAAAGAGAATCAACATATCCCATGCCAAGGGAAAGAAAAAAAATTGAGTTGGAAAGTATAAGCACACCATCCAAGCATTACTTATTAGTACCATTAATTTCAAGAACATCCATGTAACAAAGACAAATTGTTTTAATTATTTCAGAAGAAAAGAAGGTGACTTTCTGATCTAAAATTGGTATTCAAAACATCTCTATTAGATGTTCTAGTTCTTAAAGTGAGTTCAGGTAAGGTAGGCAGCAGGTTAACATAATAACTTGCTCATTTATTTCCCAATTATAGCTCTGTTACATGGTTTAGCGTGTTCTCTGCCACTTACTTGCTCTGATTTTCTGTTAGCGTAATTAGTTTATTGGCTGATTTTAAATCCTTTCACTGGATTTCTTTTCCCTGAAAATTTTCGGCATAGCAGGAGGTTGTTGTTGCTCTAATAGGTTTATTTTATGTGCTGTGCACTGTTTAGCTTTGTGGTGTAGTATTCATCGTCCGTCTACATAACTTAAGTGGTTATGACTGTAAAGCTACAACAGATGTGTTGTGTTATTATGTTTGTGCAAACTGCTGCTGATGATGTCGAATTTAACTTGTTCCACACCCTAGAGACCTGCAGCAAATACAAGACAACACCACAAGCTTAATGCAGAAAGTTAAAAATAAGCAATTATGGTGCATACCTACTGCACCATAGAGGGAAATTAAATTCCTATTGATTTATGTGGGACTTTTTTTTACACAAGTTTATTAAGAATCAAGATGAGGATGGAGACAGAAGGTAAAAACATGGAGGTGGGGGGCAGAGAAAGTATGGATTTTTACAGACATTAACCCTTTGAGTGTCAGAGGGGCATGCAATGCACTCAGAGATTTAATAAACATAAAAGAAAATGGAATGTGAATGAACACAAAGGTGGTCAGTCCCATGTATTCCCACAACACCAGACATCATGATATATCAGTACCCTAGATTAGAAACTCACATTATAGTGTATCTAGGGTTCCCACTGTTTAAGGAGATGGTTGATATTCCCATGAATCTGTGCGGTAAGAATATCCTATTCATAAATCTCACAGGGAAATGGATCATGGCCTTTTCCATAGTGGTGCAATTGATCTACTTGTAGACAATGCACAAGTTCCCCCTTAAAGTGGAACTACCACCCCTGAATAAACCTGTCGCAAATAAATACCCATCTGGTGTCTAGCTGCTCAGTAGCGCTAGTCACCAGAAATATTACCTGGTGTTTGAGAATTGTACGCTGTTCCCGGACTGACAGGCAGGAAACAGCACAGACATTTTCCCATAGTGACGTCTGAGCACCTGCGCTGTCAGTCCCAGGCTGCTCTAGGAGGCTTTGCTAGGAGCCGTTGGGCTCCGAAAGGGACTGACAGCACAGGAGCTCAGTCGTCACTATGGAAAGATGTCTGCACTGTTTCCTGCCTGTCAGGCAGGTAATATTCCTGGTGACTAGCGCTTCTGAGCAGCTAGTCGCCAGATGGGTATTTATTTGGGATAAATGTATTTAGGAGTGGCAGTTCTGCTTTAAATGAGGTATTTAACTCTTCAATGTCAGAAAGTGATGTGCTGGAGACTTCCAGTGAAACTTTTAAATGTTCTTTTTAAGTTAATGGAAAAATGTACTAATCCCCATGCTGCAGTTGGTTTGACCTTTAATTGCTCTTATTTTGCTTCCTAAATGAGGACCTAAGAACTCAGTTTGTATAAAGAGATAGTAATGCTTTATTATGCTATTTAAATTTATTCTACAGTATTTGCGTGTGAGACTATTAGTCACACTCTCTGAAACTAAGCCATTTTGCAGATAGAATGATTTTGTCAAACTCCCCCACCACCGCCCATTTTCCTGACATCTGCTCCTTATGAACAGGTCACACTGACATGGTTGATTAATCAGTGGCGGTAGGGTTACCACGATATTCCTATACAGCATAAGAAGTGGGCAAATCAAGGAAACTTGTACTACTGAGAGATGCTGTATGCAAATATTATTACACATCAAGATTGCATTTTGAACTAGAAAGAATGTTGATATTACTCTTGCAGTTTGTGAAGATATCATACCAAATCTCTCCAGTAGCTCAGTTGGTTAATGCAGCAGCTGTGGAATCTGCTCAAACCTCAGGGTCGCAGGTTCTATTCACTGGCAGGGTCAAATAACTGCCAACCCACACTGAATCAGCAAGGCAGATTATGGTTCATAAACATTTGACTTGGAAAGTGCACCATGCTGTTGTATATTCAAGATGCAACTCCATATTCACTACAGACTTTTTAAAAAAAGCTAAAGACCCATCTCTTTTATCAGGCATTCAGTCACCTCATCTAACCATAAGGAACCCTTACATTTTATGTCTGTTTATAGAATTGTAAAGCGCTTTGAGTCTCACAGGGAGAAAAGCGCTATAAAAATCACAAATTATTATTATCATTATTATTATTATATACTATGTAAAAACATCAATATTTATTGAAAATGTACTGTTGAGCACACAAACAATACCTTGTGTGCTCAGCATTACATTTTCAAAAAATAATGTTTTTACATAGTATATGGAGTTGCATCTTGAATATATAACAGTGTGGTGCACTTTCCAAGTCAAATGTTCATTTATATGAAGAGTTTAAGAGGAATCTTTTAAGCTGCACACGCTCAAGAAGAATTGGCTACTCAGAATTCCCCACAAGCCCTAAGAAGGGGAATCATGTCAGGGCTGTGGGGGGGTCAAAGAAAGTTTGTAAGGGGTATCTGCCCCTTTAATGTTTAAGAAGGGGTGGGGCATGGGAACCAATATAAAGGGTTACACTTGGAGCATCACTTCCTTTTCAGAAGTGAATACCAAAAGTATCGGATCGGCTTACTTGTGCTGTCTTCCATGGCGTCATCTGCTTTTCTGTTGGCTGAAGTCTGGCGGTGGTGATTGGCTGGGGTAGCAGCTTTCTTGGAGGATGGATTCTACTGGCGTGTCTTCGGCAGGGGTGGCCGCCTGGCTTACGGGGAGCATCCGGACGCAGCCACCTGTTCGACTGACCCTTGGGACGGACAGTGGAACATCCCTCAGCCTAGCCCAGCCGGCTTTTGGAAGCAGCGGGTCCCCTTTTCTGGCTCCAGTTTCCTGATGCAGGTGTCTGTTGCAGCTCTGCAGCCCTCCAGATGGACAGGGGTTCTGGGGTCCTTTCCTCCTTTCTGTCTCCCTGGGTCCTGTTGCCTCTTTTCTGTTCTCCTATTTTGCCTGCCTCAGCTCCTGGTGGCTCTGTTGGGCTGCTTTTGTCTTCCTTGTTTGTTTGCTGGTTTCCCTGTTCTCTCTCTTGTTCTGCTGCCCCTCCCCCCTCACTTTCATTTTGCCCCTGTTCCTGGCTGCTCTGTCTGCTTTTTCCTTCTTGGTAGGTCCTGTGGGCTTTCTTCTCTTAATGTTTGGGTCTGTTTGTCCTGCTGTGGGTGCTGGGTGTGCTGAGGGTGATACTCTGGGACCCTGTCCTGGTGATGTGTGGTTGCAGGGCTCTACCTGCTGTGTTGAGTATATATAAAAAAAAAAAAAAAAAAAAAGGTCAAAACAAATGACTGACTAACTATGTATCTGTGTGTGTGTATATATATCTGGAAACTATATATATAAGTGTGTGTATATGTAGATGACAAAATGTATATTTGTGTGTGTTTATATTCTAGGTAAAAATATGTGTGTTGATATATGAGAACATGCATATGTGTGTGTGTGTGTATATATATGAGAACTTATATTTGTGTGTGTGTGTATATATATGAGAACATGTGTGTGTGTATATATATGAGAACTTATATTTGTGTGTGTGTCTATGAGAACATGTATGTATATGAGTATGTGTATATATCTGTGAACATATGTATGTGTGTGTGTGTGTATGTATATGTGCACATATGTATATGTGTGTGTGTATTTATATGTGTACATGTATATGTGTGTGTGTGTGTATGTATATGTGAACATGTATATGTGTGTGTATGTATATGGGAACATGTATTTGTGTGTGTGTATGTCTATGTGAATGTATATATATTTGTGGGCATATATATGAGACAATATGTGGGTGTGCATATTTATATGACTAAATATGTATGTGTGTGTACATATGGTACGAAATATTTGGTGTGTGTATATATATATGTATATGTGTGTATATATATGTATGTATGACCAATATGTGTATGTGTGTGTGTATATGTATATATTTGGAACAATATATATGTGTTTGTGTATATCTCATGAAATTAGAAGGCATAATAACGGCAAACGGGCATTGATGGTGACGGTGGCCTGCACGGGCCTGGCTATAAAAAAAAAAAAAAAAAAAAAATTCAATAAAGGCATAGATACTTATTTTAAAAATAAAATAATATTTAGACAGGGTGTGGGGGCCTTGGGTGCCCCTGGTGGGTTTTTTGTTTTTCTTTTTCCTTTGTCCTAGGTGCTGTTTCCTGTTCGGTGGACTGTACTGGCGAGTGGGGTTTTTTGGAGCCTCTGGTTTTGGTCCCCCTTTTTCTTTTCCAGGGTTTACCTGTGTGTCGGATTTCTTCTGCTGGAGCTGATTCTGGTGGCATGGATGGGTGCCTCTGCTGAGCTGGCTGCTACGCAGTCTGTACCTCCCATTGTGTGGTGGCAGGTATGGGATTGCCTGGGGCAGTGATTCTCTACCTGGGGTGCCGTGGCACCTTGTGTTGGTTTCCCTTTTCTTTTCAGGGTTCACCTGGGTAGCGGAGTGCTTCAGCTGGTGAGGATCCTGGTGTGGCACTGATGGGTGCCTCTGCGGAGATGGAAGTTACGCAGTCCGTGCCTCCCGTTGCGATAACAGGTACGGGATTGCCTGGGGCCGTGATTCTCGGCCAGGGTGCATGGCACTGTGGAGTGCCGTGGGGATCAGCTTGGGGTGCCCCATGTTCTCTATGTCGATGTTGACACACTATGTGTATATTTAATTGTGTTTATGTTGTGTGCAACATGTTTAGTTTGTTTTTCTGGTTGTGCAATGTAAAAATACTGTATAATTATGTATTATTCCCTTCAGTATGTGTTTGTTATATTACATTAACAGTTTGGCTGCAGTCCCTGGTGTTGGGGGTCTGGGTTAGTCTAGGTTTGGCATGTTGGGAGCTCTCGGGGACCAGGGAGTGCAGGGGTGATCCCCCCCTCTTGCTCCTGGTGGTGGTGGTGGGTGTTTCTGGGGCTGGTCTTGTTTCTACTGGGGCGCCCGTTGCAGGGGCTGGTGTGGTTATTCCTTCGGCTGCTTCCCAGTTATTGGGGTTAGGGGCTGCGGCTGGGTGTTCACTCTTTTGGGGGGGTTCCCATGGCGGCCGTTGGACTGCCTATTTTTGCTGGGCCAGTCCTTTGGGGCTACATTTGAGGGTTGAGGTTCGGGAGAAGTTTTGAAGGTTGTCATGGTTTGACTGATTTCGTCACACGCTATGCTGTTGATTACTGCTGCCTTTCCTTCCCTGGTGGGCTGAGTCGGCTGGGGTTGACCAGACTGCCTTGATCTCTCTGTTGACATGGTTGCGCACCTGCTTGTTTCTCAGCCAATCCCTTCCAGGCTGTTTCACGCAGCTGGCTTCCTTCCTCCTTGCCCTTATGTTTGCTTCGGTGCGAGGGCATTTTCCTGCATCTGATTATCTGTGCATGACCTGCCTTCCTCTGATGTCCCTTCTGACTCCTGGCTTATTCTTGCTGTTGCTGATCTCTGTATTCCTGATCCTGGCTTGTCTGCGTACCTGCATAGGTTCCTGACCCCGGCTTGTCTTTTGGTCTATGCTCCTGGATTGCGGTTTTGCTTTGGTTGTTTCACTAAGGGGTTTTTTGCACTTTGCATTTGTCTGGTTCCTGGCCTTCCAGAGGAGCAAATTTGTGGATATTTATTCTTGGCTTTCCTTGGAAGAGGCTCCTCCGGACCGGGATATTCAGACTGCTGCTGGGACGAAGGCGGTGAAGTTGTGGTGGTATTGGAGGATACCCAAAGTTTTCAGGGATTGCTTTTGGGCGTTTTTTCAATTCTTGCTAGCGTGTTAGGTGGGCGTTTTCTGCTGCGTGCTCCTCCTTGTTCTGTTACTAGGCCATGATTTGGCACGCCTGCTGGATTTCTGGGGCTCGAATAGGGTGTTGGATTTGTGTACAGTGGCAGCGTGTTCTTTGCGGTTCGGGTCCTTGTTTGGGCTGGATTGGGTTGGCCTCTTTGGCCTGTGACTTGGGGTCTTCCGGTTTGATGAGGGACCTGGTTTTTCCTGGAAGTCTTTCCAATTGTCATCGCTTTTACTTTGTGGGTTGTCAGGATGCAGAATGGTAAGGTTGTTTTTTGTACTCTGACGCTATGGGGGTGGTGCTGGCGGTTCATAACTTGTTTTCCTCTTCTGTCCCTGTTCTGTCTGCTTTGTTGTTCGGTGCCATCTGTCTGAGTCCTGATATATCTTTTTGGGAGCGGCATGTGCCTGGGTTCTGTATGTGGCTGCTGATGCACTTTCTCGATTCCTGGTCGTGGAGTTTGGTAGGCATGTCTGGGGGCGACAGCTGTGGGGTACTCCTTGTCCTGACCACTGGTGGGATCTTGGTGGCCTACAGTTGTATCCGGGGGAGGTATTCATTGGCTCCAGCCTCTTTGGCAAGGTGTGCGGTTGCTTGGGATGAGTGGATCAGTTGGAGGCTGTGGTGGGGGATGCTGTGAGGATTGATGGGGTGTTGTGGTTGGTACTGGAATTGGTTTAGTCGGGGTGTATTCCCGGCGGCTATTGGGGGGCCGGGTGTCTGGGTTGGCTTTTGGGTTGTTGCGGGGGGGCAGATTGTTCATAGGAATTTGGGGTGCGCAAGTCTTTGCGGTCTTGACTGGTGGTGGCGCAGTCTGATACTCGGCGCCTGGTTTAGTTCTCACTCTTGCAACAGTTATCTTCCAGGTGTTTGCTCGGCTCATTCTGGTCAGTGTTTGGGGTGGCTTATTGTTTTGCTTTTTTGTGGCTCTGCATCTGGGGGAGTTGTTTAGTTCTTTTCAATTCAGTCCCGGTGTGTGTTTCTGGATTTTGTGCGTTTGCTTCTGGTTCTCTCTCGTTTCGTATCCGCTGCTTCGAGAGGGATGTCTATGGTTCTGGGGTTTGGGTGACTGTTTTCGGTGGCGGGTTTGGATATCATTGGGGCTGCTATGAAGGCGGATATGACTGGTTTGGGTACTGAGTCTGTTTGCTGTATCGGTCGGTGGGAGTCCGCACGGCTTTCTCTTCTGTTAGGCCGGACAGGATGGTTGGGTGTCGAGTTGTAGTTTCTGTTGCTATACTGTGTTTTTTGTTTTCTGTTCAGGTCACGGCCTTGTTGCTGCTGGATTGTTGGCCACTTTCGTTATTTGGGTGTGATGGAGAGCGGCGGATTGTGGTGGTGGGTGCTGCTGTCTTTCAACCCTTTGTTTTTTCGTTGGTGTCCTGGTTTGTCTATCTGGGTCCGCAGTGGTCTCGCTTTCTTCCTGAGGTTGGTTGGTACGTTTAGTGGTCCCCCTTGGGTTCTTGTGGTGCACTTGTGGGGGTAATGACCTTGGCTCTGGCCTAGCTTGGCTTTTGGTGCGGCCATTCATGGGAAATTTTTCTGTTCTCCTTTGCCATTTCCCTAGGCTGGTGTTCCGTGGCCAGTGATTATTCCACGCCAGTGCTGGGTTGGTGACAGGGATCGCAGGGCATTGGAAGTACGGGATATGTCTGACTCGACGCGTGTTGAGTGTGTCATTCACAATTGGGGGTTGTCTGTGCAACATTCTGTTTTTGTGGATTCGTCTTTTCCTTGTTTAGGTCAGATGGGGTGGCTCACTGTGCGGTTGGGCTACATTTTCTTTTTTCTTTTCGTTTCACTTTGGACATTTTTGGGGGGGTTTGGAGCAGGCCATAGCTTTCTATGGGGGGAAGGGCCTGGCTGCATAGGATGTACGCATCAGGCCCTGTGGCGCTTTTGGCCCTTGCCAATAGGAAAAATGGTACATCATGTTTGGAATGCATGGTTAACAGGTGGATGTCAGGCCAGCGGCCTTGGGCATTAAGCACCCGGACCACGGTCGCGGGTTGTGGTCACCGCCCCTCATTGAGCTGCACAGACCAGCTAATGGGGTGTGGTGGAATGGAGGAAAAGATGGGTTGAGCCTTTTGGGGCTCAGTAGGGTGGGCATAAGTTTATGCCTAGCATTTGGCAAGGGCTTAAAGTTGTGGTGGTTATTAAATTTTAAGTTAATAAAGCTGTGGCCTGGTTTTACATCCAAACAAGTTGTGTGTGTCTTTATTTGATCTATACCACATGCCCTAGACAAGAATTCCCCACAAGCCCTAAGAAGGGGAATCATGTCAGGGCTGTGGGGGGGTCAAAGAAAGCTTGTAAGGGGTATCTGCCCCTTTAATGTTTAAGAAGGGGTGGGGCATGGGAACCAATATAAAGGGTTACACTTGGAGCATCACTTCCTTTTCAGAAGTGAATACCAAAAGTATCGGCCCTCCCTCCCTCCCTGTATTTGGGTTTTATTGTTAGTTTGGGGTTTGTTTTCTGGTGAGTTTTGGGTCATGAAAGTACCTGGGTTTACTTTATTTGTCACAGCTTTTGGCGCTTTTGGCCCTTGCCAATAGGAAAAATGGTACATCATGTTTGGAATGCATGGTTAACAGGTGGATGTCAGGCCAGCGGCCTTGGGCATTAAGCACCCGGACCACGGTCGCGGGTTGTGGTCACCGCCCCTCATTGAGCTGCACAGACCAGCTAATGGGGTGTGGTGGAATGGAGGAAAAGATGGGTTGAGCCTTTTGGGGCTCAGTAGGGTGGGCATAAGTTTATGCCTAGCATTTGGCAAGGGCTTAAAGTTGTGGTGGTTATTAAATTTTAAGTTAATAAAGCTGTGGCCTGGTTTTACATCCAAACAAGTTGTGTGTGTCTTTATTTGATCTATACCACATGCCCTAGACATGTTTCTATTTATGAAAACTGCAGGGCTTTACTGACAATCGTGTATAGATGTCCAAGTATTTACAATTGTTTTATACCGATGGCTTATTAAAGGCAGGTTGGAGTGGCAGTGTGCTTTGTGTATTGTCAATAGATTATGGTTCATACCCTTAGTTTGATGAGGAGGTCTTCATCGAATGGCTGCAGCTTTATAGCTTAGATAGATAGATAGATAGATAGATAGATAGATAGATAGATAGATAGATATTGTATTCATTATGTCCATCCTTAGCTATTCAAATCAACTGAGTTGCTAAATGAAAAACTCACGTCAGGGCTGCCCATCCAGTCAGAATCTTGTAGTTCATTGGCTGAACATTTTTGGTGTGGCAGACTGCTGCTGCATTGTGATTGGCCATCACACAACACTAATTCGATGTCTAATGTGAAGCTAGATTTTATAGAAGTGAAACACTTAAAGGGGAACTACCACCCCACAATAACTTAAGCTTCACTGATTGCTCATCTGGCGACTAGCTGCTTAGTAGCGCTAGTCGCCAGAAATATTACCCGGTTCTGCAGATATCGGCGTTTTACCGATGGTGACAGGAGCAGGAAGCACAGACGTCTCTTCACAGTGACGTCCGTGCGCCTGCGCTGTCAGTCCCTTTGGAACCGCGCGGTTCAAAAGGGACTGACAGCGCAGGCGCACGGACGTCACTGTGAAGAGAAATCCGTGCTTCCTGCTCCTGTCACCATCGGTAAAACGCTGATATCTGCAGAACCGGGTAATATTTCTGGCGACTAGCGCTACTAAGCAGCTAGTCGCCAGATGAGCAATCAGTGAAGCTTAAGTTATTGCGGGGTGGTAGTTCCCCTTTATCACCAGAAAAATACTGGCCTTCCTATTAAGTCAAGTGAATTTTTTCTGGCCTGCCATTATAAAACCAGATAGCTAGCCACCATATTTATCACTAATTTTATTTCCAATTTTCCCCATGCAATATTAATTTGTGAGATAAAAATCCAGTAATAATGTATTATCTGCAATAAAATCCCCTCAAAAAGCAGATTCTTGAGATACATTATTCATATTATAAAACTACATTATTCATGTGCCTTTATTATAGCATAATTTCAATGTAACCCCCTCGGTGCTAGAAATGTGTCCAACTCTTGGAAAAACATCAAGGGGTTAATATAAGTTCCTCTTCTAAAATGTACAGCCTAATTCAGCAAGCTAAAGTGGGGCAGTTCTGAGGCAAATTAACAGCACCATAGGGGACAAATGAAATATCCCTTTGATTTAAATGAGACTTTTATCCCTTTGAATTCTAGAGAGGTCTCCAATGCATTGCAAAGCAATACTTTGAAGACCTGTCTAGCTTTCGAGGGACTAAAAGCCCCATTTCAATCGATAAGACTTTGTGTAATTTTCATTTCATCCCTATGGTACAACTGGTTTGCTTCAGAATTGCTCAAACTTGATGAATTATGTTTGTAGTTTTAAATTACCCCACACTCTAACACTTGTTTTTAAGTCGACAGTTTGCAAGCTTGTTTGTTTATGCTGTCAGTGTTTCTTTAACAACAACCAAACCTGTCACATGTATCAGAATTGACCTCTCTGCCTAAATTATGTTGCCCTTTTGAGAGTCGCCATCTAGACAGCGACATTTCTATAGTGAACCCCTGTCATGTACCTGTGCCATATCTTTATCTTCTGTAAACAGACCTTTTACTTTAACTGTTCCATACCTCCCAACATTTCAAATTTCCAAAGAGGGACACTTGTGTTTTAGGGGGTGTTGCTGGGGGCATGTATGGTGGGTGTGGCATTACCAAGAATTTTTAGGCTATTTCATGACCTATTGACACCTACTTGTGAAACCTAATAAATGATTTAGAACAAGACCAAAGTATTTTATTTACACAGACTAATTTATAAACACGTATACTGACATTTATACAAACATTAATGTGAGTTTTATTGCTGTGGAGCAAGGTGATACACTTATATACACCCCACACAGTCTGATCTCATTAAAAGAGGGACATCAGGCTGGGAAAGAGGGACAGAGGGATTTGGGTCTAAAAGAGAGACTGTCCCTCCTAAAGAGGGACACTTGGGAGGTATGATGTTCTATCCCAGAGGACTGAAGATTCTGAGTCTGTTACTTATATGAAGTCAAAAGTCTATTTCTAAAGTTAATTCCATTACATAGTGATGTTTATCACAGCTTCATGTAAGTATTCATGCCTAGCCTGTCTTAACAGGAATGGCTTCATCGCTGACTCACAGCTGACTTTGTTCAACTACAGCAAAGAAAAAGGTCACATAAAGCCAACAATGATCTTGTCCAACTGAAACTTTTTTCCAAGGCTCCCTTTTGAAAGGAGTTGTTTGGAGCCTGGGCTAAGGGCCATCAACAAATACCACTGTCTCTGGATTTTTTTGTGAGCACAAATCACTATTTGAAAAACACATCATTCACATTAGCAGATTCTTTGGTAATTGGCAGTTCCCTTAAGAACATGAAACTGGCCTGGAAGGGATTGACAGCTTGAGAATGAAGCCTTAACACTTGGTAGTGGAGATAGGCTTTACTGTTGCTTAATAATACACTACATCT
Organism: Rhinophrynus dorsalis; assembly: GCA_037306005.1. NCBI lineage: Eukaryota > Metazoa > Chordata > Amphibia > Anura > Rhinophrynidae > Rhinophrynus > Rhinophrynus dorsalis. Next base: position 141,829,780 of record CM074725.1, on the reverse strand, counting down.
CGGCATTCTCATAGCTGAGGGGCATATAATAACTACTTCTAGCACTGTCTGGAGAACATTTAAAGTAAACACAGCAGTGGACTATGTTCCATTCGGATGCCAATCTCTGCTGGCTTCATCGTTTGGGAAAGTAATTTGTCACTGAAATTTAGATTATCCTCCAAGCTATACAATAAAGTGATTTACCACAGTTCTTCTATTACATTTTAAATGTGTTTATAATATATGTCTAAAGGGATATATTTAAAGGTACTATTCCTTTTATGACTGTGTAGTTTCTCTCACATTTTTATGCTTTCATTGGCTAACTAAATAACTTTAGAGTGTAAGCAAGACCTCTTATGTCTTCTCGTCAGGAATGTCTCTGATGAACAGACCTAGGTGGTCATGAGAGCTTGCATTCCAAAAGGTCTTCAGTTAGTCAATAAATGTATCACTTTTACTCTAACATACTCCTGCTTTATCCACTGATAACACTCCATCAGCTTTTACTTACATTATAATACTTTCCCAACAGAGGCGTAACTAGAAGCCACGGGCCCTGGTGCAAGAATTGCCATGGGCCCCCCCGACCACATTGGCCCCCTCATCCACATTGCCCCTTCCACAATGCCCCCTTCATCTCCACAATGCCCCCCTTCATCTCCACAATGCCCCTTCCACAATGCCCCTTCCATCTCCACAATGCCCCTTTCATCTCCACATTGCCCCTTCCACAATGCCCCCCTTCATCTCCACATTGCCCCTTCCACAATGCCCCCTTCATCTCCACAATGCCCCCCTTCATCTCCACAATGCCCCTTCCACAATGCCCCCTTCATCTCCACAATGCCCCTTTCACAATGCCCCCTTCATCTCCACAATGCCCCTTCCACAATGCCCCCTTCATCTCCACAATGCCCCTTCCACAATGCCCCCTTCATCTCCACAATGCCCCTTCCACAATACCCCCTTCATCTCCACAATGCCCCCATCTCCACATTTCCCCTTCCACAATGCCCCCATCTCCACATTGCCCCTTCATCTCCACATTTCCCCTTTATCTCCACATTTCCCCTTTATCTCCACATTGCCCCTACCTCCAGTCCCTGGTGGTCTAGCGGAGTGTCTTGACAGATCTGTGCCTCCTTCGGCACAGATCTTGAGAACTGAAGCTCCCGCGCGCCGCTCTAGTAATGCAGAGGCTGGGAGATGATGTAATCTCCCAGCGCTCTGTATTACTAGAGCAGCGCGCCGAGTGGGAGATCAGCTAAGCAACTACTGCGGGCGAGGGGGTCGCAGGGGGTGGCCGGGCCCCTGGAGTGCCGGGCCCGATCACAGGTGTGACCGCTGCAACCCCTGTTGTTACTCCACTGTTTCCAAAGTACACTGGAATCCAGAAACATTCCACCCAGCCAATCGGCAAACTTCAAAGGAGCTGCAAATTAAGAGTTCTGGATTTAAAGGGATAGTATTAATTCGTTTTATCTTTATTTTATTTTGTAGGCATTAAAAAACATGAAGAAAGATATGTCTTATCTCTCAAACCTTTATGGTTTGAGAGATATTCACAAGCAAAGTTTCCCCTCACTGACCAAAACGGTCAAGTCTGCTATCTAGCTGTCAGATTTGGAATCCGGTCCGCAGATCAACTGGTGGCTCTGCAACAGAGCAGAGATTGCAAGATATAAAAATAACTATTTTATTGGAAGGGTCTAAAAAGTTTGCTTGCAAACCAGGCACACTTTGTAGATTATTCGAATTAAGTAGTTTTTCTTATATCTCACGATCTCGGCTCTGCTGTAGAGCCATGGCTGGTCCACGGACCGGATTCCAAATCTGACAGCTAGATGGCAGACTTGACCGTTTTGGTCAGTGAGGGGAAACTTTGCTTGTGAATATCTCTCAAACTATAAAGGTTTAAGAGATAAGACTAATATCGTTCTTCATGCTTTTTTAATGCCTACAAACTAAAATAAAGATAAAACAAAGTAATACTATCCCTTTAAAGGTGCACAGGACAGCACAATACTTTCAGTGCCACGTTGTGTATTCTATAAATGACTACACTGGATAGCTTCAATATTTATAGTATACATTATTTAGTTATTGTATTTATTTATTTAAAACTGTTTAAAGAGATAGTGCTACTTAATTTTTTCAAGATAAGATATTGTATGTATTAAAGAAATAAACAAAACCATCTATTTATTTTTGCCATAACTTGCATAGTTTAGACATAATCGCGTTCTAAAGTTTCCCCCCCCGTCCCTTTTATCTATGTCACCATTCAAGCTGACAGACTTGGATTTTGGTCTGTGGACCAGTCTGATCACCTGGAAGGCAGAAATAGGAGTGGATGCTAACGATATCTTCATGATGACAGTCTATAAAGTGGGCATGGTTTGAGGCAGTAGACCATCGTCCTGAAGATTTCCTTGGTATCCACTCCTATTTCGGTCTTCCAGATGATCTATCCAGTCCGCAGACCAGAATCCAAGTCTGCCAGCTTGAGAGGTGACATAGATGACGTGGGAGGGGTAAACTTTAGAACGAGATTACTACTAAACTATGCAAGTTATGGCAAAAATACATAGATGGTTTAATTTATTTCTTTAATACATACAATATCTTATATTACAAAAATTAAGTATTACTATCCTTTTAAGTTGAAGAATACATTGATATCGTTGGTCAGGGCCGGCGCTGCCATTAAGGCAGAACAGGCAGCTGCCTTAGGGCGCCGCAATGGAGGGGCGCCGAAAAGAGGGAAGTTGTGTTTTTTTTTTTTTTTTTTCCTGTGGTGTGTCACATAGACGCCGCGAGGGAGCGCTTGGTAGTGTAAATCAGCGCTCCCTCGTAGCGTCTATGTTACACACCGCAGAGAGACCCAGGCTCTGTAGTAATACAGAGCGCTGAGAGATGACATCATCTCCCAGCGCTCTGCATTACTGAGAGCAGCGCGCGGGAGCCTCAGCTCTGTGCCGAGGGAGGCACAGAGCTCTAAGCTGTGGCACGCCGCTAGACCACCAGGGACTCAAGGTAGGGAGATGAAGGGGAATTATGGAGATGAAGAGGCATTGTGGAAGGGGAATTATGGAGATGAGGGGGCATTGTGGAAGGGGAATTATGGAGTTGAGGGGGCATTGTGGAAGGGGAATTATGGAGATGAGGGGGCATTGTGGAAGGGGAATTATGGAGTTGAGGGGGCATTGTGGAAGGGGAATTATGGAGATGAGGGGGCATTGTGGAAGGGGAATTATGGAGTTGAGGGGGCATTGTGGAAGGGGAATTATGGAGTTGAGGGGGCATTGTGGAAGGGGCAATGTGGAGTTGAGGAGGCATTGTGGAAGGGGCATTATGGAGATGAGGGGGCATTGTGGAAGGGGAATTATGGAGTTGAGGGGGCACTGTGGAAGGGGCAATGTGGAGTTGAGGAGGCATTGTGGAAGGGGAATTATGGAGATGAGGGGGCATTGTGGAAGGGGAATTATGGAGATGAGGGGGCATTGTGGAAGGGGAATTATGGAGTTGAGGGGGCAATGTGGAGTTGAGGAGGCATTGTGGAAGGGGCATTGTGGAGATGAAGGGGCAATGTGGAAGGGGCATTGTGGAGATGAAGGGAGCATTGTGGAGGGGCATTGTGGAGATGAAGGGAGCATTGTGGAAGGGGCATTGTGGAGGTGGGGAGAGTGTGGAGGTAAATATGTGGGCGGGGGCAGGGGATTGTGGCAAGGTCGGGGGAGGGGCATCAAAATGCACCTTCGCCTGTGTATACAAAAATCCTTGCACCGGCCCTGTCGTTGGTGTTTTCAAGTGTGTCCTGTAGAGCACTTACAGTACAATATAACACATTATGATTCAGAATATACTAAAATACCTATATCTTCAACCACTATTCATTAGGTTTTCTAACTGATGCACTTACAAACCCACTCACTGCACTTTAGTATACAACCCTTTGTGTACACACTTACTGATCTCCACTTGTGAACATCTCCCTCCTGCTATCTGTACTGGAAAGTGCAGCTGGTGTTGGACTACAAATCCCATAATCCTCAGCCAGGTTAGATTGCTCACCTTTACTATAAGCACTTCAGAGCTGGTATTCTCGTGCTGATATTTATGTTTTTATATAAAACTAGTTTAACTGAACAGCCCGTTACATGGGCTGCAGTACCACTGCCACCCGGTCGCAGGGCAGTCGGTCGCAGTGGAGGCTGCCCGCGCCGCGGCTGATACAGAGCGGGACGCTCCTTCGCTGACTGCAGCACACGCAGCAGTGTGTACTGCGCATGTCGTGGCGTTACACACGATTTAGCGAATTATTTTATAGGATGCTTGCCCCCTTACATATATATGGTATTGCTCTTTATACATCTTGATGTTTTATGTGCATTACTAGTCCAGTACAAATAAAGATGTGTATATATATATATATATATATATATATATATGTTGGGGATTATAAACACATATACATATATATATATATATATATATATATATATATGTTGGGGATTATAAATATATATATATATATATATGTGTTGGGGATTGATCAGTATTACATAATGCAAACACAGTATGTTAAACCAAGTGGGACTGAGCCTTTGAAGTCCATACTGTAGGCTCTTGTGTGGTCTTAAAGGTTACGGATCACATACTTCATGTATATTTTTATGTCTATCCATCAAACATTATAAAAAATACAGAAGAGGATTGTTTTTTCTTAGAGGTTTATGGCAGAAATAATATTGTCAGAGATCGTTTGATATGTACGTTATTCGTTTTATTAATTCATGTATGTTCTAACAAAGTCTTAAAGAAATATCTAATAAAATATTATAACCTCTCTTGCCTTTTTCCAGTGAACCGTACTAATGTTCTGCATTGCAAGCCCACTCTGGAATCAAAAGGGTTACTTATTTATGGAGCTGACATTTCTGGCTTGCCTTTTAGTGATTTTTGATTAATAGGCTTGTGTAGCCTTATGGTTGCTTAGGAGAACAATTAGTTATATAGCTTGATACCTTTAACCCTTTGAGTACCAGAGACGTGTCAAACACACTGCAAAGTAATGTACTGGACAAGCCCTGGCAACCAAAGACTTAAAGATAATATTTATCTCTAACACCACATGGCTGTTTGTTTGTGTGCAAGAATGGGTTACAAAGGAAGAAGTTTTTCATGTAACAGTCAATTATGTGTATAAGTATACTTTTAGAATGTCTGCGCTAGTTTAAAATGAAAGCTGACATATTGCAGTCTGGTCTTCTTTGTACATGGGTTTTGCAGAATAGTGTGTGTGTGTGTGTGTGTGTATGGGGTGGGGGCTTGGGCTTACTTTTGCCATTTTAATTAGCCCATTGAATGCTAGAGAAACCTTTAAAGCATGTGTTTGTAACTTCCCTGGCATCTAAGGGGTTCAGAGCTTTTTGGGGGAAGATATAGGCTGTGTATTTTTTTTTTTTTTTGCCAAACACCAATAGATATGGCTGGGCATACCTCCCAAGTGTCCCTCTTTTAGACCCAAATCCCTCTGTCCCTCTTTCCCACCCTGATGTCCCTCTTTTTAGTAGATCAGACTGTGTAGTGTATATATATAAGTGCATCACATTGCTCCACAGTAATAAAACTCACATTGTTTGTTTACATGTCAGTATATGTGTTTATAAATTAGTCTGTGTAAATAAAATACATTGGTCTTGTTATAAGTCATTTATTAAGTTACACAAGGAGGTGTCAATAGGTCATGAAATAGCTTAAAAACGATCAGTAATGCCCCACCCACCAACCACGCCCCCAGCAACACCCCCTTAAACACAGGTGTCCCACTTTGGCAATTTTAAATGTTGGAAGGTATGGCTGGGGGTAGAGTCATGTGAGAAGTGGGAGTGTGGTCTTGGGAAGGGCAAATAGTGTCTTGTAGGGGTGACTGATATTTAATTTGGTATTTAATTATAGTCTTGTTTATTATAGTGAGCAAGAAAGGAAAGAAAGAAAAAACAGAAGGAGGGAACATGGAGTCATAAATTTGGAAATCACAAAAACAGAGTATGCAATTCACTTTTCCGATATAAGGGCTCACTAAATCCCACAGGACAAAGACTATTTTCATCATCTAAACTGTGCTGCACAGATCTAGGGTTACCCCAACTATTACTTTCAACACTTATCAAGGGTGGTGGATCTTCTAGCAGCAGAAATTATGCAAATCATTATATTTATAAAGGAAGGTGGGGGTCCCTGGGTAAAGAGAGGGCCTATGTCCATTTTCATAGTACATCGGATTCACTGTTTCTTATACCCCTGGTCAATTTAGTAAATTCACATCTGTATGGTCCCTTCTAGTTATGTTGTAAGAGAGCTGAGCAAAAAGCAGATGGATCAAACCGACTAAAAGTGGGATGTACAAAACATACAATCAAACATGCCCTAATATTGCAGTAAAAGAGAATAAGAGCATGTGTGTTAAATCGAACTCTACTAGAGCTTTAGGGAAGAAGGAGAAATATTGCTACAGGGCATAATGCCACTAGTATAATAACATTGGCACTTTGAATTTTAATGAAAGATGGTGTTAGTGCTGGCTACTGTCAGCTCAATGCTGCTTCTCTGCCAGAGCTACACGCGAGCATTCTAATTTATATGCATGTTCAAAAGGGCACGTCCCTGCTCTCATGCTAAAAGGTGGCAGTCCTTGGTCTATTTTATTCCAATTAAATTGTCTTGCTGAAGACAAACGCAGATATTTTTTCATACATTAATTGTAGTTTCAGATGAAATGCTTCTGCCTGTTTCACCTACAATATTAAAGCCAGGAGTGCTAGAACGCCTGAATCACAGAGCAGTCCATGGGGCCTGTGTGATTATTGTTACATACCTCCCAAGTGTCCCTCTTTAGGAGGGACAGTCCCTCTTTGACACCAAAATCCCTCTGTTCCTCTTTTCTACCCTTTTGTCCCTCTTTTTAGGACATCAGAATGAGTGGTGTGTATCACATTGCTCCACAGCAATAAAACTCACATAAATGTGTTGTTAATCTTCAATATACGTGTTTATAAATGAATTTGTGCAATAAAAATTCTTTGATCTTGCTCTAAATCATTAATCAGTTGCACAAAGAGGTGCAGATAGGTCAAGAAGCAGCCTAAAAATTATTGGAAATGCCCCGCCTACCAGCCACGCCCCCAGAAATGCCACCTAAATCAGAAGAGTCCCTCTTTGTCCATTTGAAATGTTGGGAGGTATATTGTTAAGAGAATCAATGAGTAGTTGAATTAGGAGTAGAGCACAAAAAAGTATTTAAAGCGGAACTACCACCACATAACAAGTTTATCTTAAATAACTCCCCATCTGGCGACTAGCTGCTTAGAAGCACTAGTCGCCAGAATTATTACCTTATTAAATAGATTTCTCCTTTCTTTCCCGGCTGACAGGCAGGATGGAGCACGGACATCTTGCCATATTGACGTCCACGCGCCTGCTCTGTCAGTCTCAGCCGGGTCTAGGTGTTGTTGCTAGGAGCTGTTCGGCACAGGAGGGGACTGACAGAGCAGGCGCACTGATGTCACTATGGTAAGATGTCCACGCTCTGTCCTGCCTGACAGCTGGGGAAGAAAGGAGAAATGTATTTAACAAGGTAATAATTCTGGCGACTAGTGCTACTAAGCAGCTAGTGGCCAGATGGGGAGTTATTTAAGATAAACTTGTTATGCGGTGGTAGTTCCGCTTTAAGACGAAATCAGTTGTGCTTATAAAGCTTTTTATATAGAATAATAGAATTTGACTGCTGATAAGAACCAATTGGTCCATCTAGTCTGCCGAATTTCATAGTTAGTTAGCTCAGACTTTATCATTCTAAGAACAGTCCTATGTTAGTTCCAAGAGTTCTTACATTAATTTAATGATGTAGCCCCAACCAATTCTGCAGGGAGGCTGTTCCGTTATCTATCACCCTTTCTGTAAAGTTGTTTTTTCTTATTTTAACACCTTCCAGAGGTGTAACTAGAAGCCACGGGGCCCTGGTGCAAGAATTGCCATGGGCCCCCCTCTGTCCTCATTGGCCCCCCTCAACCGCATTGGCCACCTCTACATTGCCCCTCAATCTCCACAATGCCCCTCATTCTCCACATTGCCCCTTTATCTCCACAATGCCCCCTCCACATTGCCCCCATCACAATGCCCCTCATTCTCCACAATGTCCCTTCCACATTGCCCCTCAATCTCCACAATGCCCCTCATTCTCCACAATGCCCCTTCCACACTGCCCCTCAATCTCCACATTGCCCCTTCAAAAATGCCCCCATCACAATGCCCTTCATTCTCCACATTGCCCCCCAATCTCCACAATGCCCCCGTCTACACATTGCCCCTACTGACCCCCCCCGTCCTCCTACCTCGAGTCCCTGGTGGTCTAGCGGTGTGTGACATGCTGAATGAGGCACAGACCTCTGGAAAACAAATTCCCGCGCGGTTGTTAGTAATGCAGAGCACTGGGAGATTATGTCATCTCCCGGCGCTCTGCATTATTAAAGCGCCGGCCGCCGGGAGATCAGCTGTTCTGCAGGCGCGTTGCAAGGAGGTCACAGGGGGCGGCCGGGCCCCTGAGAGTGACGGGCCCGGTCGCAGGTGTGACCCCTGCGACCCCTATTGTTACGCCACTGACACCTTCCAATTTTAGGGTGTGCTCTTTTGTTATGGTATTCCTTTTATTGTGAAAAATGTATCCCTCATGAATGTTTTAAAATACCTTAATATATTTGAAGTTTTTAATCAAAGAAACCTAACCTTCTGTCCTCATAGTTATAAATATGAATATCTTGGAGTCTTTCCAAATATGTTTTGCTATTTAGCCCAAGCAATGGCCCTTTCTTATAGCCCTTTAAGTTCCAGAGGTTTCTCCAATGCATTGCTTTGCAATGCAATGGACACCCCCATGGAACTAGGAGTTAATAGTCTCGTGATGTCCTTCTGGAGTTATGGTCTTCACAACTGTACACTATTCAATGGTGAAACCAAACTAATGATCTGTAAAGTGGCAGAAGGACTTTTTCATCTTCATTGGCCTCTTCCTATAGTAATTAGTAGTCTGCTGGTTTTTCCAGTCCTTTTCTACATTTCTTGCCAACCTTAAATAATTAGTTATAACTACTAGTCCCATTCTTCTGCTGATTTTGTTAGTATAGCACCATTAAGTCTACATTTTGTCTTTGGGTTTGTGTCCTATATATATTATTTTGTTGCATTTAGTTTTAAATCCCATACCTTTTACTATTCCTCTAACATTTTAAATCACCTAAGTGAAAGCACACCTTCACTTGAAGTCCACCAGAATATTGTTAATAGATATTAAATAGAACAGTGCTCGCTATCCGGCACTGATCCATGAGGTATCCACTAGAAACCCATACTTCCTCTGAATGTATACCATTGACTATAATAATCTGTCTTAGATCCTTTAGTCACCTACCTTTGAATCCTGTCCCAGGCCATGCAATGTATGGATTAGCTTTTTACAAAAACCCAGATAAGCCACATCATTTACCCCAGCCTGGTCTATGATTTTCCTTGTGAAATCAAAAAAATGTATAAGATTTAGTTGGCAAGACCTTAATGAAGTAAATCCATGCTGACACTAGTTTTGCAGCCCAAAATGTTTTATATAAGAAATAATTATCTCCTTCTAAAGGGTTTCTATTAATTTTGCAACAACTGATGTTAGACTCACAGGTCTATAATTTGAAGAGTCACCCCTACTACCCTTTTTGTAAAGTGGGACTACATTAGCTATTATCCAGTTATCAGGCACTGTTCAACATAGACTAATTAAAAAGTTCAGTTCCTGGCGAGGCAAGTACATCCCTAAGAGCACTTAATACTCTTAGATGGACATCATCTCGACCAACTGTCTTTTCTGCTTTTAATTCAGATAATACCTTTAAAGGGATAGTAATGTTTCATAATAAAAGCAGCACTAATTAATCATCATAGTGTTTGGACTTTGGATAGTTTTATTTCAATTCTGTCAGAGTTGTAGTTCAAGAGTAATTCAATGACAAAGTATCCCCCTCCTGCCCCTTTTACTGATGTAACACTGCTCAGCCAGAGCAGAAGGGAGGTGCCCAGGTAGATTGCAGAGAGGGACAATCTTCAATTAAGATAAGGCAAAAACCTGAAAAACTTGTCAAGGGGGGCAGGGCTTTTATTGGTCTCATAGGAAGAAGATTGTCCCCTGGTGTTATCTGTCTGCTCTATGGACTGGATTCCATATCTGAGAAGAGAGGGCTTACACTAGGTAAAAGGGGCGGGAGGGGAAACTTTGCTTGTGAATATCTCTCAAACAATAAAGTTTGAGAGATAAGACTTATATCGTTCTTCATGTTTCTTTAATGCCTACAAAAGAAAATAATGATAAAACAAAGTATTACTATCCCTTTAATCTCTAACTGCTTCCATGATTAGCCTTTGGATTTAACAAGAAATGACATTCAGAGTAAGTATATGAACACATTGTTCTACTTGTTAAGGGCAAGATGTACAAAGAAATTGGAGCAATTCTGGAGCATACCAACAGCACTTTATTGGACAAATAAAAGTTTCCCATACTCCCACTGATTTATGAGATATGAAGTAATGCATTGAAGAACTCTCTAGCATTCAAGTAGCTAAACGTCCAGTTTAAATTAAGTAGCATTTGTCCACTATGGTACCAATAGTTTACTCTAAAATTGTCCCTTCTTTCATTGTGCATACGGCTCTAATTTCAATAAAATCTGCATTAAAGGTTTATGCCGTGTCAGGAGTAAAGTTTTTTGAATTGCTTGATTCATTAAATTTTCAAATGCCTAAACTAAGAAGTGATGTGTCCCAGTAAAACGTTTGATAAAATGTGTTTACTCAAGGGATGTACTTGCTTCCCCAGGAACTGAACTTTTTAATTACTCCCTGTTGATATTAACAGTGCCTGATAACTGGAGAATGTGGTGAAATTGTGACAATGATCCACCTGTGATTAAGCAGAAAATATGCACTGTTGGTAGCGCAAGAGGACCAGGACCTTTGCTCTAGAAACAGGATGTATCACAGGGATGGGCAACCTGAGGCCGTCTTGCTTTTGTGGGCTATAATTCCAACCATCCTCACCCAGGGATGATCACAATTGTGGTCCTCAATATTTGAAAGGCTTAAGGTTTCCCAATGCTGACTTGGCATCTTAAACTGGGACAGTTGAGAGTGCTTGGTGTAAGGGTACAGTAAGAGGCTAAGATGTGAGACGAGGAGGATCAATGGGAGAGAATACAATACATGTAATCAGATGGAAGACATGCTGAGCCCATGCAAGCAGGCATAATTATATTACACATCGTATTGGCATGTCTATCAATTAGAGTATTGACAGGACTTTTCTATTCTACTTCTAGCAGGTTTAGACACCATTAGCAGTAAATCACTGAATCATGTGTATCTTGGGCAATTCCCCTACAACATAACTGCGGTGATAGATAACATGGCATTCCAGTGACTGTTTTAGGTAAGAACTATAAAGCAGCACGATTACTATAAGGATGGTGGAACACAGACAACAAAACAGGGTGACCATCTAGAGCTATGGCCCCACCAACTTTATCACGCACTCAGAGCCAATGTCCCTGTGATCTTCAGTTGTTGTTGGACTGCATGTCCTATCATCCTCAGCCAGCTAACATCTGACTGAGGATGAAGTAAATTGTAGTCCAACAGCTGATGGAATCCTGTAGGTTACCAACCCCTCCTCTAAGCTGCTGTGTGATCATTAATAATAAAATTACCCATTCTATAATTTATGGTGCTATGTTATTGAAAATGCTATTATAAATTTATAGGGGAATTATGCCCTTGGAATAAATTTCTTTTAATAAATATGACAGAAGAATATACCTAGACAGGTGTCCTTCATACAGCACTCAGGAATATCTATTTATCTATAACTGAACAGGGACACTTCACTACCGTAAGAAAAATTGTCGTATGAAAGGCTTGCAGCTCTGCAGCTGAGCTGAGATCCTGTTAGTGAAGAAGAATTCTTTCACTGAAACGGTCTTCTACATATGATTGGTTTGCAAGCACATGTAGAAGACCATTTCAGTGAAATAATTCTTTGTCACTAACGCGATCGCGGCTCTGCTGCATAGCCTCATGATGAAAGACAGACCAGATATCCCTGCAGTCAGCACAACTCTGACTTCAGGGAAGGGGGAGGGAGGGGGGAACTTTGCCTTTGGTTATCTCTCAAACCATAAAGGTTTGAGAGATGAACCTGGGGGCTATTAATTTATTTTGCAAATATCTACAATATGAGGGCTAGTAATAATAAAGTATTACTATCCCTTTAATACCCAAACAACATGGTCCAGTTGGCTCTTATCTCCTGTTAAGTCCTATGTGTCTTTTTATTTAACACTGAATAAAAATACCCCCCCTCCCCAATGTCACTGATTTTATGACAGTTATTTGGATTTTTTATTAATATATAAAACAAGCATCCAAGGGGTGCCTGGAATGTAAATCTATCCCTGGGTAATGATTTTGTTTTATATTTTATTTCAAAACTATTCCATAGTGCAGAAATACAGACTGGTCATTCAGTAGCTATAGTTTGACCTTTATTAGTAAAGGTAACATACTATGCTGCTTATATATAACTAGTTGAAGAGCCTGTTACACGGGCCACAGTGCCACTACCAGCCGGTTGCAGGGCAGTCATGCACAGTAGAGACTGCCCATGCCACGGCTGATACAGTGCCAGCCAGTTGTGGTGCAGTCATGCTTAGTAGAGAATGCCTGCTCCGCGGCTGGTACAGAGCTGGACGCTCCTTTGGAGCGCCCTGCTCTGTATCAGTCTCGTCACTGGCAGTCTCTACTGTGCATGACTGCAGCATGGCCATCAATCTCTACTGTGCATGACTGCAGCATGGCCAGCAGTCTCTACTGTGCATGACTGCGTTGTTACACGTGTTAGCTAATTATTATATAGGATGATTTGTAGATGCTCTGTAATCAGGCACAGGCTCTTATCCCTTATACTGAAGATTAATGTGTTCACTATAAAACTGTTTGCAGTTCCCTGGAAGGGTTACCTCTATGATGAGTGATTGCTGAGCATTCTCCAACTATATTGTTAGTGATATTATAGTTATAAATATTCTTTAGAATGTTAACTGACCCATGAGAGATTTAGAGACAAATTATACAGCCTGAAATAATGTATGGGCAACCAGGGTCTCTCAAATTGCTGTTGGAATACAACACCTATCATCCTCAGGGAGGCCGATGATGGGATTTGTAGTCCAAAATCAGCTGGTGACCCACTGGTTTCTTACCCTTAGCATAGCAAACTTGCCTGTTTTTAGATAACTTTGTCAAAGATGGACGCAAAATGCATCATGACCGAAGTCACTTGTGTGCAGGATTAATGTGTACAATCTAATATTTTGCTCTTCCCTGCAAGGATTACAGCTGTGCTGAGGATTACAGAATGTTCTCTAACTATATTGGTATTTACATTAATCTATAAAAGATCTATTCATCAAGTTGCGGTAAGAGCAGTATATCAAATACACGGCTCTTTACCATGATCATTTACAGATCCCTTCAGATACTAATCAGTGATGAATCATATTTCCCTGCCTTGCTTATTTACCCTTTGAATGCCAGGGGGTATCCAATTCACTCAAAGTATTAAAGCATGATGCTTCTCAGTTTTGACAAGCCGTAGAACAAACAAACAGCTTGTCCTTTTGTTCATCCTCAGATCCTCGATTTATGGTATGTGTTACTTAAGTCAGGAAGAGAAATATGATAATAATGTAGTGGAAATTCAGCCTTCCGTGTTGCACACATGTACAGGGCGGGATTTACCATAAGGCAGAGTAGGCATCTGCCTACAGGCGCACCTCACAGATGGGTGTCTGTCATTGGGACCCTTTTTAAAAAAAAAAAAAAAAAAAGTAGTCTCGCCGCACGCACTAACCCCCCACCGCCCGGTGAGGTCTGTGCCTCCTTCAGCACAGACCTGTAGCTGCTGCACTCCCTCGTCGGCTCTTTAGTAATATAGAGCGCTGGGAGATGACATCATCTCCTAGTGCTATGCATTACTGAAGAGAAGACAGAGCGGGAGCTCGAGCAGCTACAGGTCTGTGCTAAAAGAGGCACAGGCAGACCTCTACTGCCGCTGGACCACCAGGGAAGAGGTAGAAAAAGGACACTGGGGGCGCAATGTGGAAATTATGGGGCAATGTGAGGGCAATATGGAGCTGATGGGGGGAGCAATATGGAGCTGATGGGGGGGCAATTTAGAGATGATGGCAAATTGTCAATGTGGAGATGATGGGGGCAATGTGAAAGTAAGTTGGAGCTGATGGGGGCAATGTGGAGATGATGGGGGCAATGTTAGGATAAGTTGGAGCTGATGGGGGGCAAGTTGGAGATGATGGCAAATTGGCAATGTGGAGATGATGGGGGCAGTGTGAAAGTAAGTTGGAGCTGATGGGGGGGGCAATATGAAGATGATGGCAATGTGGAGATGATGAGGACAATGTGAGGGTAAGTTGGAGCTGATGGGGCAATATGGAGCTGATGAGGGCAATATGGAGCTGATGGGGGGCAATGTGGAGATGATGGGGGCAATGTGAGGATAAGTTGGAGCTGATGGGGGCAATGTAAGGACAATATAGAGATGATGGGGGAAATGTGGAGAGGATGGGGGCAATGAGAGGGCAAGTTGGAGCTGATGGGGGCAATATGGAGCTTATGGGGAAATATGGAGCTGATGGGGGCAATATGGAGATGATGGCAATGTGGAGATGATGGGGGCAATGTGAGGATAAGTTGGAGCTGATGGAGGATAAGTTGGAGCTGGTGGGGGGCAATGTGAGGGCAATATGGAGATGATGGGGGCAATGTGAGGGCAAGTTGGAGCTGATGGGGGCAAGTTGGAGCTGATGGGGGCAATATGGAGGTGATGGGGGGCAGTGTGGAGATTAGGAGCATTGGGGAGGTGTCCAGTGGAGATGGCCAATGGGGGAGGGCACTTCAGATTTCTGTGCCTACAGGCTCCTGAGATGTAAATCTGGCCCTGCACATGTACATGGTAGGGGTATGTGATTGTTGTCCTCTATAGCTTTCACAGTACATTAGAATGATAAATCTGTTGCGTAAGAGAGTGCCAGATTTCATTCCAGCCATTGGTGAACTGGAGAATGGTGGAATACACAAGGGAATATTCTTGAATATTCGGCTCTCCGTTGGTTTATTAATAAACCCCTCATGGCCATATGTTCAAAAGAAAAGTGGAGGTGTTCTGGGGAAAATCATTTTTACTATAGGGGATAACTAGAAATTCCCATTGATGTAAATGCAGATTTTGACCCTTGCTTTGGAAACCCTTCTAGCATTTATTTGGTTTAAATACCCATTTAAATCAACTGAAATGTTTGGAACTAACACACACGCACGCACACTCTCTCTCTCTCTCTCTCTCTCTCTCTCTCTCTCTCCATTTTACAGACTGGAACCTCTTGTTATGTGTGTTACTTAATGTGGATGAGTCTTTTTCAAGATGCTTGCTCTCTGAGCAAGTAAAGGCCCTTTTGTCTATGGTGAGGAGATGTGAGATAATGATTACCTTTACTGTCTTCTTTCACCTCCTTTTGTGTCTACAACCCTTGCACATATCAAGCCTTTTTCTCTCATTGTTCCTTATCCATGGAATGCTCTACCTTCCACCCTGTGCCACTGCACCTCTCTAATGGACTTTAAGTCATGCTTGAAATTGCACCTCCTGAATAAAACTTCAACAGGCTAGAAGGCATTGACGTTGTACAAGGAACACTCTTATAAATGATTTACTTTATATGTGTCCCCTAGCCTCACCAGAACTCTAGCACTGTATTCAGCACTTGACCGTTATGTACTCTGTGTGTCCCCCATTACCACTTTAGATAATAAGCTTTTGGGCAGGGGCCTTACATCCAGTGTTTCTACAAAGCACTTGTAACCCTGTATTTTCTACAAAGCACTTGTAACCCTGTATTGTCTAAAGCCTTAAATTGTAAAGTGCTGCATTCACTTGTGGTGCTATATAAATAAACATATTCATTCATTCATTACCTCAAATAAAGATCAGTAAATGTATCAAGTGCAGATATATGGCAATAATATAGAACTGTACTATAACCTACAGCTGGAAAGTGGCATTTCACTGTCTTTCACTGAGGAAAGTTCTGAGGAACTTTTCTCTATGGGCTATCTCATTCAGACTTCCTTTAGTTACAATTTTTTCTCAACAGACAATAGCCTTAAACAGGTTATGGCCCCTTTCCCATGTGTGGCACCAACACAGCAATGCTGCACTGGATGTGTTGCCACTGGGGTGAAAGGTAAAATGTTGGCTTATGGTTCCTTTCATCAACTATTGCCTTTTGTGATTGCACCGAAGTCCACCATGCTGTAATTTTAATGCATTTCCCCTGGAACACAGTAAAGTTGTAGTAAGGAAGGTCTAATCTGTGGCCTATGGGCCACAGGCAGACCTTCACACAAGCAGTGTTGGTGCCTCCAATGAATGGCTGACCCAAGTGGGTGCCAGCCACAAATATTGTCTGGCACACAAGGGCCAACTTCAGACATGTCTTTGCTGCATAGCAATCAGTGGTGTAACAGAGGAGAGAGTTTAGTGAAGATAAATTGGCAATAGAACTGTTACAGGGGCTGTAACAGTTCTGTCAACCATGTTAAAAGTGGCCTACAATACAGGAAACTGCTGAGAGATAGACAGAGAGATAGACAGAGAGATAGACAGAGAGATAGATAGATAGATAGATAGATAGATAGATAGATAGATAGATAGATAGATACATAGATAGATAGATAGATAGATAGATAGATAGATAGATAGATAGATACATAGATAGATAGATAGATAGATAGATAGATAGATAGATAGATAGATAGATAGATAGATAGATAGATAGATACAGACTTATTTAGTTTAATAGACAAACAGATATATTGGACTAATTGAAGGACTACCCAAGTACGTCTTGTTTTAAACAAATTCTATAGACGTTGACCACGCATTATGAAGCAGTGTACGTGGAGATGTCTATAACATCAAGGAGTTAAAGGGATAGTAATGTTTCATAATAAAAACAGCTGTAATTAATCATCATAGTATTTGGACTTTGGAGAGTGTTATTTCAGTTCTGTCAGAGTTGTAGCTCAGGAGTAATTCAATGACAAAGCGTCCCCCTCCCGCCCCTTTTACTGATGTAACACTGCTCAGCCAAAGCAGAAGGGAGGTGCCCAGGTAGATTGCACAGAGGGACAATCTTCAATTAAGATAAGGGAAAAACCTGAAAAGCTTGTCAAAGGGTGCAGGGCTTTTATTGTTTTCATAGGAAGAAGATTGCCCCCTGCTGTTATCAGTCTGGTCTATGGACTGCATTCCACATCTGAGAAGAGATGGCCTACACTAGGTAAAAGGGGCGGGGAGGGGAAACTTTGCTTGTGAATATCTCTTAAACCATAAAGGTTTGAGAGATAAGACTTATACCGTTCTTCATGTTTTTTTTAATGCCTACAAAATAAAATAAAGTTAAAACGAAGTATTACTATCCCTTTAAGATCTACTTATTCCTCATATAGGTACAGTTCCCCTTTATTAAGTTAACTACTCCTTCTTCCATACCCACTGACATGTTTCAGAGTCTGGCCATAGAAATTCAACTTTGTATATGAAGACAAACAAAATGCAAATGATTGCAACTTTAAAACACCATTTTATATCAAGCTATCGTCAGTTTTAAATTATCTCAAGGAACCACGCACCTTCATTTATCAACTAATACATTTAATTGTATTACAGCTTGTTAGTAGCTAACAGAATAATTACACAAGGCTGTGCTATTTTTATTTTAATTGCTTTGCTGCTATTTATAAAACATACATTTCAATGTTTCCCAGCAAGTGCTGTACAGTAAAGGTTTTTTTTATTTTACTATTTTTTTTTTTATAATTAATAGAGAAATCATGGTTTTCTATATTGTTTGCTCTTTGACTTTTGAACATCAGAGAAACTAGTATACTGGTTTTGAGTCAATTCAATAGTGATATATTGTGGAGAAACAGAACATGTGAGAACATTGGGGTAGAGATTTAAACGAAGAACAATGCAGTCTGAACCTTATGAAAATCAAAAAGATAAGCCATTCTGGAGTAAATGAACTTCGCGATGGGGAACAAATGGAAATACCCCAAATATCTGTTATTGTAAATGGGAATGTTAACCAGGGCCGGATTTGCCAAAAGGCAGAGTAGGCATCTGCCTACAGGTGCACCCCACAGAGGGGCGCCTGTCACTGAAATCAATTTTTTTTTTTTTTTTTAATATTTTTATTCACAGCGCTCGCGCTGCACACAGTGGCAGCAGTAACCAGCCGCATAGTAAGATCTGTGCCTTCTTCGGCACATATCTGTATGCTGTTGCTCCCTCGTCTGCTCTTTAGTAATGCAGAGCACTGGGAGATGACATCATCTCCTAGCGCTCTGCATTATTGAAGAGAAGACCGTGTGGGAGCAAAAGTATATAGTCTGTG
The DNA here is from genome assembly GCA_037306005.1 of Rhinophrynus dorsalis. Taxonomy (NCBI): domain Eukaryota; kingdom Metazoa; phylum Chordata; class Amphibia; order Anura; family Rhinophrynidae; genus Rhinophrynus; species Rhinophrynus dorsalis. The sequence continues at coordinate 141,811,163 of CM074725.1, read as the reverse complement.
CAGAAGGAGGCACAGACTTTTCCTGCCGCTGGACCACCAGGGAGGTAGGAATCGGATACAGGGGGGTAATATGAAGATGATGGGGGCAATGTGGAGGCACGTTGGAACTGATGGGGCAAGCTGGAGCTGATGGGGGCAATGTGTTGTAATATGGTGCTGATGGGGCAATATGGAGCTGATGGGGGCAATGTGAGGGCAATATGGTTATGTGGGGGGTAATGTGGAGATTTGGACCATTGCATAGGTGTCCATGGGAGATGGCCAATGGGGGGGTGCTTCAGATTTCTGTGCCTACAGGCTCCTGAGATGTAAATCCGGCCCTGATGTTAACCCTGTGAAATCTAGCCATTTGAGTGCCATTGGCACTCAAAGGGCTAGAGAGGTTTCCAGTCATTCCTGTGAACCTATAAGCCCAAACTGCCCTGAGTATCTAAGAGGGATAGGAGAGTCCAAATGAAGCAATTTGTATCTTGATGTGGGTTGGGTTTAATCAAAGTGGATAGGATTGGTAGAAAGGTGAATTTAGCCTTTAAATGGGTGGAAATGGGAGCAATGGGGCGAGAGTAGTGGGGGAACAGGACTGCAAGTGGAAAGGGTTACCAGGTAACTCAGTAAGCCAGGGAATTGGCCTCTGTCCCTGAAGACCTGGTAATTAAAGGGACAGTATTGCTTTTATTTAACAAATATTAATATTGTAGACATTAAAAAAAAATAATACAATGAGCTATGTCCCATCTCTCAGACATTTACAGTTTGAGAGATCGAAGCATGTAAAGTTCCCCCCTCCCGGCTGTTTCAAACAAGTCTGCCCTCTAGCTGAGAGAAGCAAATTTTGGTCCCGGGACTATCCTGTGACTCTTCAGCAGAGCCTAAATAGCACAATATAGAAATAAATACTTCATTGGAATGGTCTACAGTGTGCTTGCAAACCAGGCACACTTTGTAGACCGTTCCAATGAAGTATTTATTTCTTTATCTCGCTATTTTGGCTCTGCTGAAAAGGGCAGGTCCGGAGACTTCCCAGGTGTGTCTCCAATGCCTTGTGAAGCAAAGCACTGGAGACGTTTCTAACATTCAGTTTGTATCAAGAATTTTTATTTTACCCTATGGAGCAGCTGGTGTGCTCCATTGTTGTTTCTCTTTTGCTTTACGTAGTGCTCTCTGGGTGCGTGAATCCTATTAAAAGACCTCTATAGATCATTATACATATGGTAGAAAAAAGTGATGACCATGGGCCTATTTTAATATCAAATAATCATGTTTCTTCTGTGTCTGTATTCTTGTAGTACCAGCCTACCCTTGTTCTTCTGTATGAAGGGCATCTACTATGTGTGAGTGCAGTCCTGCTTTCTCATCTACTTCTGTACTGGCTAGCTTACTTAAAGTGTCTGTATGCCATTGGCTATAGATTATTTCTGTGCCAGTAAAAAATGGGTGGGACTTGGGGTATGTCCATGTGGAATGTGTGGATGTGATCATGGAGGTTGTGAGGTGAACCTGGAATGCAAAACCTTACCTGTTCCTTCATTACTGTTGATATTTTCATTATCTGACACAGCCAGAACAGTTACCTTCTTTCCTCATTATGGTTTATCTCTATTTATGTTTGAAGCAGGCCTATTGCAACTTGCTTATAGGCACGCCTGTGCAGTGAGAAATGAAATCACTGTATGCATTTCATTCTGAGCCTAGGGCTGCTCCAGAGTACAACCAATCACAGTACTAACTATATGTGTGGGTGGTGCTGCACACATATAGTAGAGAGGTGAGATGACCCATCATAGCTTCCACCCTGCTCAGCCATACAGAGATAAGGGATCCTCTGACTGCAGTAGGCATTTTGAGGAGGCAAAGGCAGAAAGTAATCAGGGGAAAGTTATCAACTTGCTCCTGCAGCAAACAAATTGGATGCTGCGGGTTGGGTTGAAGCTCCGTTTAAGGACACAAAATGAGAATCTCACGCTTTGATACAGGGCAAGATTCTCATGTTGCCGTTTTCATTACAACGACATGCTTAATGCGGTGTGTAGCCCCACACTGTTTTAAATGCAACATTTTAAAAGGATACCCTAGTACAGTGCCACAGAGGTCAGTGCTAGGGCCTGTTTTCTTCAATATATTCATTAGTGACATTACAGAAGGTATTCATGGTGTATCTTTTTTGCAGATGATACAAAAATCTGCAACGGGGTTGAATCTTAAGGAAGAATAAACCAAATGCAAAAGGATTTAGGGAAACTGGAATAATGGACAAAGGAATGGAATCTAAGGTTTAATTCTGGAAAATACAATATAATGCATTTAGGACAGAAGCTCAGGAGTGAAATAGAGGATTAACTGTGCTGACGAAAACACCAGAGGGTGTTATTATTTCAGATTATTTGAAACAAGACAAGCAATGTAGTAAAGCAAATTGTGTTCTTGGTTGTATAAGAAGGGGCATTAGCAGCAGGAAGAGAGAGGTACTAATGCTACTCCACAGATCACTGCTAAGACCTCACCTGGAAAACTGCATACAGTTCTGTGGACCACATCTCCAGAGGACATAAACTGGAGACAGTTCAAAGAAGACCACCAAAATGGTACAAGGTGTTTATGACACAGGGTACAAGAACAGACTCAAAGAACTTAATATATACAGCTTGGAAGAAAGGAGGGAGAATGGTGATATGATAGAAACCTTTAAATATATTAAGGAATTTAATATAGTTCAGGAGGGAAGCATGTTTAAAAAAAAAGAGGAACACTAAAACAAATGGTCATGGTCTAAAGTTAGAAGGTTGTAAATTCAAAGGTAATCTGTTTAAAGGGATAGTAATGTTTCACAAAAACAGCAGTTCCAATTAATCTTCATGGACTATGGAGACTGTTATATCAAAACTGTCAGAATTGTAGTTCGAGAGTAATTGAAGGATAAAGTTTCCCCTCCCGCCCCTTTTACCTATTGTAAGCCATCTCTTCTCAGATGTGGAATCTGGTTGTAAGATCAGACAGATAACAGCAGGAGACAATCTTCTTTCTATGAGAACAATAAAAGCCCTGCCCCCCTTGACAAGTTTTTCAGGTTTTTCCCTTATCTTAACTGAAGATTGTCCTTCTCTGCAATCTACCTGGGCACTTCCCTTCTGCTCTGGCTGAGCAGTGTTACATCAGTAAAAATTACTCTTGAACTACAACTCTGACAGAATTGAAATAACACTCTCCAAGGCCCAAATACTATGATGATTAATTAGAGCTGCTTTTATTATGAAACATTACTATCCCTTTAAGAACTACTTTACAGAAAGGGTGATAGACTCATGGAAAAGATGGTTCTTTTCTGCCGGCAAAATCTATATGTTTGTTTAACCCATTGACTTACCTAAGTAGATGTCCTTCAGACAGCAGCAGTCACTTATGTGCATGTTTTTGCATTGTGTCTTCGGTTTACTCTAGATAGTGATCTCTGTTGAAGTCTACCTCTAGATCACACTTACTCACACTGGGCTCCCACAGACCTGAATGACTCATAAGGGTCACTAGCCTGTATGAAAGAATAAACAACTAGCAATAGACAACAGCGATCAAATGCAAATAAAAGCAATAAATAGACTGGCAGCTGTTTGAGGGGTACCTACCTAGGTAAGTCCTTCTGATAAATTAAGAGACAATTATTCTTAGGGTATCGTTTTATCCCAAGGTTTAGGGTAAACGTTTACGTTCTACGAGGGCTGCTCAACCCTTTACTTTGCAGTATAATATATTTCCTTGGCATTCAAAGGGTTAACACTAACTTCACAATTGTCTCCAAAACCTTTCCTGTTTTGAAAAAAATACTTATATAAACACGGCTTAAAATTCTTGATTTTGTTCCATGTTACAGAAAAAAAAAAAAAAAATCATAAAGGGAACCCCCCATCCCCTTTGGAAGATTAAAGCTAGCTGGTGAATTAAAGGGATAGTAATGTTTCACAAAAACAGCAGCTCCAATTAATCTTCATAGTATTTGAGCCATAGAGAGTGTTATTTCAATACTGTCAGAGTTGTAGTTCAAGAGTAATTGAATGATAAAGTATCCCCCTCCCGCCCCTTTTACCTGGTGTAACACTGCTCACCTCAGGTGTGGAATCTTGTTGCTTGACCAGACAGCTCACAGCAGGGGACAATCTTTTTACTGTAAGAACAATGAAAACCCTGCCCCCACCGAACAGGTTTTTTAGCTTTTTCCCTTATCTTAATTGAAGATTGTCCCTCTCTTCAATCTACCTGGGCACCTCCCTGCTGCTCTGAGCTGAGAAGTGTTATATCAGTAAAAGGATACTTTATCATTCAATTACTCTTGAACTACAACTCTGACGGAATTGAAATAACACTCTCCAAGGCCCAAATACTATGATAATTAATTAGAGCTGGTTTTATTATGAAACATTACTATCCCTTTAACTTGTGGCTGGAGTATGCAACATATTTCAAAGCAATGCAATGCATACCATTCTGACACTCACAGTTAATGTGTAGTGATACTTTTCACTGGTACAAATGGAACTTGGCACAATTCTGGTTTAAACCAGCAGCTTCATAGGGGAAAAATAATAGATTAACTCAATGGGGATTTTTTTTTTTTTGCCCCTGTATTGAAGTTGGTTTGCTCTAGAACTAATCTGGTTGATCCACGATCTTTCTGTGTAAGTCCATTCAATCTTATCACATTGTATTATCTTGGCTAGTTTCTTTGTAGTGTGCTGGGGTAACAATACATGTTTTCCTTCCAGCAACTATGTGGTTAGTGCATCATATGTCTTCCATTTTCCTCCACAATCTTCTGGAAAGTAATTAGAGTAATGTGGCCAGGTCTAGAGATGTTATTGATCAAGCTGTGACTACGTTACCTCACCACTTTACTCCTGCACTCTGTCACTCTGTCACTCGGGTGTCGTCAGAAAGCATTTTGTGCTGGAGAAGGATCTCTCGATCTCACTTGATATTTCTCATCATGCTGACTTCTTAATGGAAGAGCTTATCTATGTATTTGTTAGTGAACTCGGTGACATCTCTTAAAGGAACATCAACACCTAAATATTAACTGGGGTTATAAACACTTAAATACCATGTATTTCATTCTAACGTCTGTAAACATTCACCGTTCTCTGAGGTCTAAAATCATGTTTTTACATATGCTCTGAGGGAAAAGTAGCCATCCCTACATTTTCTAGGGCTCCCAAACATTATCCAGGATTATCTATGCATGCACCAAGATAAGATAATACAAGTGCAGTGGGCACTATTCTCAATATACACAGCACAAGCAACATGTAATAAATGCTTTGTGAACAGGACAATTTAGGATGATATTTTAGGGACGTGAAACGTGAATAATTAATTTTTACATATGCTAGTTATAAGAATGTGTCATATGGGAACCTGACTTGGATACTCTGTTTTTCTCACAATTTCTGTATACCCTAGGACAGAGGGTAAACCTCCTGGTTTATGAGATCTGTAATAAACTCACCTAGTTTCTCACCCAGTCTTCCTGTTTCCTGTCCTGCCCATTTTCTGGGTAAACCCCACCTTCATCCCAGTCCCGTCCACTCCTATTAACCTTTTGAGTGCCAGAGGGGTACGCCGCACATTGCTGCACAGGGTTAAGCCCCGCCCCCACACATATTGTTCGAGGAACCATGTCATGTCAACACTACCACCTCTTGCCCTACCTGTTACTCTGGGGGCTGCTGCCAACAAAGTTCCCAGGTATGAGTAGTTATAGCAACCTATTTCATTTTCTTGAGTCAATGTTTAACTCATTCACTGTTCACATCCTATAATATAAAAGGCCAGAATGTTTGTCCGATGCAGTCATGTGCAGTAGAGACTGCCCAAATGTACAGAATGCTTGGAGCATTGTTTGCGTTCGGGCAGTCTCTACTGCGCATGACTGCATTGCGTCTGGCAGCAGCAGTACGCAGAGCAGGACCGGCCTCTTTACCTCACCGGACCTTGTCCCTTGTGCACGGCTTTTGCACTAGTCTTTTATATTACACCTCTGTTCGCTGCTCAGATTCTACATTGGGATAAATGTTTCCCATCTGCTGAATTTACCTCTACAAACTGTTGTTCGTATGCAGAAAACAACTTCGTGCAGAGTAGTAGAAATATATAAATCTACCTAACATCCCTACATTCCTTTAAAGGAACACTAGCACCTAATAATAAACCCTCACTTATTTTAATCTGTCCAGAAAATCCTAATGGCCACTAAGACTGGTTCTGCAAAATTAATATTTGACTTCTACTTAATATTATATGCAAGGAGGCAGACATGATTCTTTATTACAGGACCATAGGCGTGCGCACGGGGTGTGCCGGGTGTGCCCAGGCACACCCTAATCGGCCCCGTGCGCACCGGCCAGGGAAGCTGGGAATTTTTTTTTTTTTAAATATATCTGCCGCGAGGGAGCGCTGATTTACACTACCAAGCTCTCCCTCGCGGCGTCTATGTGACCCTGACACCACAGAGAGACCCAGGCTCTGTAGTAATACAGAGCGCTGGGAGATGACATCATCTCCCAGCGCTCTGCATTACTGAGAGCAGCGCGGGAGCTTCAGCTTTGTGCCGAAGGAGGCACAGAGCTCCCTTATGACACGCCGCTAGACCACCAGGGACTGAAGGTAAGGGATGAAGGGGCAATATGGAGATGAATGGGGCATTGTGAAGATGAAGGGGCATTATGGAAGGGGGCAATGTGAAGATGATGGGGGCAAGTTGGAGCTGATGGGGGCAAGTTGGCGCTGAGGGCAAGTTAGAGCTGATGGGGGCAATGTTAGGGCAAGTTGGAGCTGATGGGGGCAATATGAGGGCAAGTTGGAGCTGATGAGGGCACGTTAGAGCTGATGGGGGCAATGTTAGGACAAGTTAGAGCTGATTAGGGCAATGTGAGGCCAAGCTGGAGCTGATGGGGGCAATGTGAGGGCAAGTTGGAGCTGATGGGAGCAAGTTGGAGTTGAGGGCAAGTTAGAGCTGATGGGGGCAATGTTAGGGCAAGTTGGAGCTGATGGGGGCAATGTTAGGGCAATATGGATTTGATGGATAAGTTGGAGCTGATGGGGGGCAATATGGAGCAGATGGGGGGCAATCATTTATTTAGCACACACACACACACACACACACACACACACACACACACACACACACACACACACACACACACACACATATATATATATATATATATATATATATATACGTGCGTTCGCGTATTTAATCCATATATATATATATATATATATATTATATATATATATATATATATGTATTACATACGCGAACGCACGTGTGTGTTTGTGCTTTTGGGTGCACACCCTAATGCAATTGGCTGCGCACGCCTATGTACAGGACTCAAGAACCCCAAGCCCCTCCAACTGAAAAAGTTTCCTCAGAAGACTTCATGGGGTGACATTTGGAGTCCTGGAATCTTGCAACACAGAATCATGTCTGCCTCCATGGACCCAATATCAGTACTAATTAAAGGGTGTAAAACGCATTGCGTTCAACATCTCTCTCTGACACTTCAAGGGTTAAATTAAAATAAGGTTATATACATAACTATACAACAACTTTAACATTTCAAGATATAATTGGCTATAAAAAAAGAAAAGCCCACTTTATTCATGGAAATTACAATGTACTAATTTGGGAACCATGTTAAAGAGAAAATAAAATGTTTTAAACCATCCTTATAATAAACTAGCTCAGTGGAAATCAAACTGTGGGGCCATTCACCCCTCAAGGGCGGAGGGGAAGCATTGGCTGGGGGTGAGGTGGGGTGGAACAGAATTGCATGCTGATAGATTCTAAAGACTTCCAAAAAAGGACCGTGTACTGTACATATACATGTAAGAATGAATTGTGTGTATTATGGGATACCATGCATGTTTATGGTTACGAAACATAAATGTATTGGAGACGTTTCTTATGCCTGAGAGATTAAATTGCACAGATGTTTTTTCCAGAATTTCTCAATTATGCATTTAATACTTATGTCTCATTGTTTCTTGCCCTGGCAATGAAAGGGTTGAGATCCAATTAGCAGGTGGCTTTATAAAACCACTTAGGCCCTATTTGTCATCTGCAGGCAGAGTTCTAGTGAATTTGGTTTTAAAAAGCTTTTATTGGTCTTAAATCTGCACCCAACATATCAATTAGTTTGATTGATCAGCTTCCTTTATACTCTAATTGCATCATGCATTGGCAAATCTAACAGTGGAAACCCTTGGCCCACCTTGTCTGTTCCTTTCCTTCCAATTTAAAACCTCAGAACATATTAAAATGGGTCCTAAGTCATACTGGGCATAGAATTACGTGTACAACAAGAGTGTCTCTGTACTGTACCATCCTGGACACCACGGGGGAGGTTTATAAATAAAAAAACATTCTTAATGTACATTTAAGAACTGTCTCTAAGATTCATAAAGTTCGGTAATATTTATAAATACATCTATTTGAGAATACTCTGAGAAAATTTGCAGAAAATTCACAGCTGAGAATATTTTTTTGCATACATACCTATCACGGTATACTTCCGTTAAGAACAGGTTATACCTGACGTTAAGATTTAATCACTAAAACTGCCTTTATTTTTCTGTTATTAGCAAATTTCTTTATACTTACATTTCGCAACAATTTGTATTTGGATAAGTCCATTTCTGCTCCACTTTTCAAAAAAAGTCGACTGAATGAAGTGAGTAAAGAGAAAATGTTGCTAAACATTTATACATATCCTTATGTGACTTAATGGCGCGATGCAAGAAACGTTCGTATTGGATAAAATAATTTTTGTTTGCAGATAGATTTTGCGCATGTTCTAATCCAGGAAGCTAAATACCGAACGCTTTTTGAATTGCACATAAAAAATTCAATTTTACTACAACAGTACACAGACGTATAAATTCATTCGCAATAGCAGTTCTTGTATTAGGCGCATTTGCTATTCCACTCACTCAGAGTTATTACTCTTAGCCACGCCCACAAAAAAATAAATATACACAGCCGTTCGCTAATCTTGAAATAGCGATTCCGCACGTTTCCTGCATCGTGCCATTTGAGACAATGAAGACACATTCAGTTTTATAAATCTCTCCCCATTGCTCCTTATTCAGGAAGCTAATAACATGCAATTCCTAGACAAACCAACTTCACCATAGGATTCAGATGAAGAATCTGTGACTTTCCATTGATTTAAACCTTTGAGTGCCTTCTAGCATCCCTGACCTAGAATAGAAATTCAAATTCTTGCTGATCAAAATGGAGCTTTTAACCTCTAGCATTTGAAGGGTTAAATCAATTGGAACTTGGGGTATGCCCCCCACACACACAAACAGTGCAGTTGGTTTGTCCCAGAATTGTCCAATTGCTCCTCTTTAATTTTTGCATCACGAAGTTATTATATGTAGAATGGAGGACAGGAGATGATAAGACTGAAACCTTTTTTGTGTAAATGACCTTATGTAAACCCCTCACCTTAGGCTTATCCTTTTGCCCAGTGTAGTAAGGATATGCTCTCACCCAATCAGAGCAACACTCAGCACCTACCTCAACCCCAGTGAGTGTCAAGGCACCCAAAGGGTTACTACAGTAAGCCCTGTGGGCAGGGTTGTTACAAATGTATATAAAGCCAATATAATGTGTATGCCCCAACTATTTCAGCTTTTGGAAGACACTTTTTTTGCTAATATAGTAGTATAGAGAGAAGCAATGTATTGCACTCTCCTCTGGTAATTAAAGGGTTAAGATTGACGCATAGTGAGCAGAGTCTGAGGTACTATGGTCATGCTAGCAACTGTTGTGTCTGCCTTCATGGAAATAGCATATAGGCCTGATTGAAGATGTTATCTCTTGAACAAAGGCACAAGGGTAAGATTCATTAGGGCCATTTGGATTGTATGACAATTATAAGATAAGAAGTGGTGGTTATTATTAGGTGTAAGTTCTCCTATGACAAAACGTTTCTCTAGTACTTTTTCTGAGATATGCTTCCCTCCTACTTTGGGATTGGATTGCTTAATAAATAATATTAAATAATGCTTCAAATTATCAATCTTGCCAAGGTCAGAGCAAGAATGATTATTCCTATGGAACGTGACAAGCCAATCTATTACACACTTGTATATAATAAGCCTACGCATCCAGGAATATTACCTGCCACAGGGAGATGTGTGCAGTTTAGCGGAGAGACATTTATTTGATAGAGCAAGACTGGTCTAAATATGGCTCATTATAAATCCTTTATAGGTCAATTAATAATCACAATCATCCTTTTATTGTTAGCATTATTATTAGTGGCATAATTTTTATTATCTGCAGAAAAACTGAACGAGTATAAAATTAATAATATTATTTTAACTTTATTATATTTTTGTTTATTATAAGAAACAATAAATGGAGGAAAAGAATCCGCATACTGATCGTTTTATTATTATTATATTTACAAGGAGCAATAAAGGGAGGAAATTACCCTGTTACAAATGTGTAAAAGAAAAGTAAATATTCAATAAGCAGGATGGGAGAAACGTGAAACTGAATTTTAATTGTTCTTAGTAAAATTTCGTAGTGCAGTGGTAGTTAATCTGTGGACATAAAACACATTAAACCCTTGCATCAAGTGCTCCCAACCTTTTTTATATTGTGACATGCCATTCACTAAAGGCACAGTAAACAGAGTTTATAAAACAAACATGTTATAGAGCTTTTCCTGCTGTGTAAAACAAGAGAACTCCCACCACTGGAAGTTGTTTCATTCAAAAGTTATAACTGTTCAAACTCTCAGGAAGTGATGAAGCTGTTGCTGTCACGTTCTATGGAGATCTGTTGTCAGGTGACTCACCCATAAATTGCATTAGAATAACTGTCTGAACACCAAGTAAAGTATAGGTTAATTTGTGGCCACTAGAAGTCATTATAAATGTAAAAAACAGAATGTTCAAACTGTAGTAACTCTGGAAAGCTGCATCTCCCAGCAGTGGGAGTACCCTTGCTTTACTCAAAATTTACTATAGTTGTGAAGTGTGGAATCGATGTACGAATTTACCAGTGCAGCTCCACTGTTGTCCGCTTGTAACTCCCATAGCTACGCTTCAGGATATTCACTGCAGTGTCTGATAGCTGCAGAGCATATGGAGAATAATCTCTACAAACATGTTTCAGAAAGTGGCGGTAACTGAAAATGTATGTAATTAGAATAAAAAAGTTCTTACTCTATGGTCTGTCAGTTATCAGACATGTTTCCATCATTTTTTGCATCCAGTTCAGCCATCTCTGTCAAAAGGAAAAATGTCCCCCAAAAAAAAGATATCTAGTTTTGCAGCCTTTAAAAAAAAAAAAATATGCTCCAAACCACTATGGTTTGAGAGATATAGGGATTAAAAGTTCGCCCCTCTCTCCCTTTCTCCTGACATCAGCGTCTAGCTGACAGCAGGCGGCTCTGCAGAAGAGCCGAGATTGCGTTATCTATAAAGAATTATTTCATTGGAAATGTCTACAAAGTGTGCTTGCAAACCAGGCATACTTTGTAGCTCTTTCCAATTAATTAATTCTTTATAGATAAAGCGATCTTGGCTCTGCTTCAGAGACGCCTGCAGGTCCCCTGACTGGCATCTCCTGCTGTCAGCTAGACACTAACGTCAGGAGAAAGGGAGAGAGGGGCGAACTTTTAATCCCTATATCTCTCAAACCATAGTGTTTTGAGAGATCGGGTTTGGAGCATATATATATATTTTTTTTTTAAGTCTACAAAACTGGAGTTTTTGGGGGGACATTACTATCCCGTTAGAAGTGGGAGTGGTTTAATCTACTGTCATATTGTAAGGTATTTTCAGAAAAAAAATATTTTTTTCAATGTCCTTTTTTGTCTGATTAACGTAATTTTTCGCAGACAAAATAAAAATGGTCTAAATATGGAGAAGACAAATTAAAGTCCTGATAGCAGGAGTGAGAAGCAGTTTGTCGTTTCAAAGCCAAAAAATGCCTTTGTCTCTTTGAAAATGTTTGTTTCAAAGACAAAATCAGAGATTTTTAACATCAGAATTTTTAAAGGCAATGTTCTTCAAGAGCTTCTTACCGTCACTTTTAATTCTTTAGACACATTTTCAAATGTGACGGTTTATTTCTGAAAATACTGTCCTTCTTTTACCAACAACTCCTGTTCTGACAATTTTTTCATTACGATGACTTTTTGAAAATCTCGCCCTAAGACTATGATGTCATTTTGGAGTGTTCTTTTCCTCTAAGCCTTGCTTAAAGGGAAATTAATGTCAGAAAAAAAGTATTAACTATATGGTATATACAATTAAAAGAGAGTACTTGCACTTATTTGTATCTCTCAAACCATTACGGTTTGAGAGACATAGGAAAATAAAGTTGTCTGGTCCCTCCCCTTTCTGCTTGACGAGCTGTATACCTGTCAGAAGCAGATTCTGGTCACTTGACCATAGGTGGCTCTTCAACAGCGCCGATATAACGATATCTAAAGATAAATACTTAATTTGGAATAGTCTACAAAGTGTGCCTGGCTTGCAAGCACACTTTGTAGACCGTTCCAATTAAGTATTTATTGCTTAATAGTGTGATTTCAGCTCTGCTGAAGAGCCTCTGTCTGGTCAAATGACTGGAATCTGCAGCTGTCAGCTACATGGCAGATTTGAGTAAAGTAGCCAGGAAAAGGTAACTTTAGCAAGTTATATCTCTCAAACCATAAAGGTCTGAGACATAAGACTAACATTGATGTTAATCTTTTTTTAATGTCTACAATATTAAATACATTTAAAATTAACCATTACTATCCCTTTAACACCATGTATTTAACAAGTTATAGAGGAAACTGAGTGATTTTATGCCATATCACTGCATATGATATTAGGCAGTGATATGGCATAATATTACTCAATTTCATCTATAACTTGTTAAATACATGGAGTTAAACCAGGATTAGAGGAAAAGGACACTCCAAAATGCCCACAGACTGCCCCACTCTTGGAGCAAGGGGCGGTAAGGACTTTGGCATAAATAGCTTAGTAAATTCGCATTAAGGAGGTGTAGGTTTCAAAATTGTTTCTAATGCATGATTTAATGCACAATTGCTTCTGTACACAGTGTAACTTAATGAACATATATAACAAACATAAAACATTTAGTGTAAACATTTTTATAAAGGTGTGACACAATAGGCATGGTGCATAGACTGTAAATGTGTCATGATATACCTGCTGGGAACACTAACACTTTATCAAGGTAGTGAATCTTTGAAACATTGGATGTTCATCTCAATAACAACATTCTCCTTGTGCACAAAGAAAGTTGCTTCAGAATCTTTCTGCAATTTCTTCACTGAAGACGTGTATTTGCACTTATGGATCTGTATGTTGTCATGATTACTAATTAGATTGTAAGCTCCTTGGGGCAGGGTCCCCATCCCAGTGTATATTTCCCTTTGCTGCACTTTTTCCTCTTCTAATAATGAAAAGATTGCATGGTAGCCTCATGATCTTAACCGAGTTCTATATTTTTGTATTGTACTATTACAATTTATATTAAGCGATGTGTACATATGGGAGACTACAGTTCTCATCAACCCCAGCCAGCTGTTGCCTGAATGAGGGTGATGGGAGTTGTAATCTCAGCTGCAGGTCTGAAGATTGCTTTGTTCTGATATAATGTATGGGTTTAATGCACTTCATGTCTAAGGGAACATGTAAATTGGCCAGTTTTCTGCTGTGCATTATGGGTATTATGCAGTTCTGTCTAGTAGACAAGAACCTGCAGATGACCTCATTTATCTCCAGTATTGGTGATCATTTGCCATTCAAGAATTTAAATCTACCTATAGTTCACCAATCACACCTGATGATCTGCTTTTGATTAGAAGCAGGGTAGATATTGTGAGTGAAATGGCTTGAATGAGATGTTCAACAAAATGTTTTAATTACATAATTACATCAAGATGTTCTCTGTCATGTTTTTATCCAGTTTTCAGGAGGTAAATCTTTTCACTCTGGAGGCAGGACATGCAATTTGTTATATTTATTGTGCCACTAAAGTTGAACTTTAGGTACTATGGCCGGGTGAAGGGTTCAGGTGGAAAAAGACATAAAAGCTGTGATGTGATGGCTTCTTAGGAGCCTTTGAAGTGTGATCTAAAGTTCAATCACCTTGAGATCTTGTCTTGTTCTTAATACATTTCTTAACCATGTACACATAGGCTTAAAAATATAATGGGCATAAGGCTTTACACTCTATAATTTACAGTAGCATGAATGGTAGAAGATTGGTGCTAAACCTTAGGACCTGTTCATAAATGTAGGACGTCTTTAGGGTAAGCACCAATACAACTCTAAAGCTGTCACAATTGACATTCCATGCTGCTGAGTACTAATTGCAGCATTGAATGTAATGTAAAATCAGAAATTGAAGCATTTTGGAATAAACCAAGTGCACTATATGAGACAATAAAAATTCAAACAATTACCTTTTACTGAAATATGGCTTTAAATCCTTTGAATGCCAGAGGGGTACGCAATGCATTGCAAAGCAATGCATTCCCTACCTCTCTGGCACTCAGAGGGTTAACCCCTTGAATGTTGGAATACAGGCTATTGCTTCACAATGCATTGAGGCCTCTTCTGTATTCAAGGGGTAAAAAAAACCTTTTAAATCAATAGGAATTTTAATTTGTCACCCTGCAGAGCACTTAGTTCAGAATTGCTCCATTTCTACTTAGTACATATACCTCAGTGTGTGAATCAGAGTGAGGCTGATTTAATTAGAATAACTGGAGCATTTATCAAGCAATCCAACTGTATTATAGAGGATAAAATAAAATGTACCATTGACTATGGGACTTTAACCCTTCGAGTGCCAGAGGGGTACATGTACCCTAATGGCACTCAAAGGGTTAACCCTTTGAATGGCAGAGAAGTATCCATCTCTTTGCAAAACAAGGTGCTGAAGATCTCTCCTCATTTTCTAATGGGTTAAAAGCCTAATTTAATTTAATGTGTATTTGAGGATTATGTTTGTATTTGTCTATTGTGGTTCAGTTGGTTTGCTTCAGTTTTTTCCCATTAAATCATCCTTTTTCAGTTTGTGGGGGTGAAAGATGGGCTGTACTCCTATCTACTTTATTGGCTATGTATAGATGTAATTCAACTCTGTCTACCTAATGTCAAACACAATGCTCTTTTCAGGTATGTTGTACTAACATAGTAATGTAGTTGATGAGGCTGAATCAAGTCCAGCCCATGCCAAAAACACCCCTGTTGATCCAGAGGAAGGCAAAAAACGCCCTCTGAATCCATTTCCAATTTAGCCCCAAGTGGGTAAAAAAATTCCTTCCTGACTCCAAATGGCAGTCAGACAGATCCCTGGATCAACATCCTATCTGCATTGAAGCCATCTGTCATAATGTTCAGTATTGTTCTGTGCTAGATAGGCACCCATTGCTTTTTTGAAAGCAGTTGCATTCAACATCCTGAGGCAAACAATTTCATAGCTTTACCGCCCTTACTCTAAAGAATCCCTGCCTACTTCTCTAAATGCCATATTGAGAAATAAAATAAGAACAATGTTGAACAAGTCAACTGAACCATAGGCGGAGTCCTAAAAATTCCCTTTGATTTAAATGCTGTTTTTTTCCCATTGAATTCTAGAGAGCTCGCCAACTCATTGCAAAGCATTACATTGGATAAAAGTCCCACTTAAATAAATAGGGTTTGGGGAAATTTGTATTTGTCCTTTATGGTTTGTCCCACAATTGCTCTTCTTTACATTTTTGAATATGCACTGTTGCATTACTCCACCATGTGCTCTTTTCAGCCTACAGTATTACTGCTTAATGATTGACAGCAAAACTACAGGAGTGCTGTGGCTTCATGCCTTTCACAATTAGTCAATTCAAATACATAGTACCAGTTGACTTGTGCAATCCCAGGAGGCAGGGATCTGGTATTTTTGTATCAGCAGGGAAACGCCTCAAGCAAAGCTGTTTGAAAGCAAAGTCCCTTTGTAAATAAGAGCCTTTGGGGGTAATGTCACAGATATCCAAACTTAAGTCATGTCATCAATAGATCTGCCACGTTATTTTCTGTTCCCGCTATTATGTACTAAAAGTCTTTGTCATCTCTGTCTTTACACTATATATGGAGATCATATTGAAGTCTAATTCTGTTCCAGCTTAATCAGATTAAAGTTACACAGAACACAGTTATTGTTTTTGGGAGATATTGAGGCTGACATGCTAAGGCACCATAGGGGACACACAAAACTCTCCTTTGATTTAAATTTTAACCCTTTAATGTTAGTCTCCAAAAAACTGCAAATCAATGTGTTGACGCCCTCCCTAACTTCATGGTGTTACAAGCTCCATGTATAGGAACACCTAAAAACAATCTGGGGTGATATATACTTAAATGTAGTGTGCTTCCTGTTTAGAAATGTATTTCTGATTTTGAGGTCTAATATCTAACCTTATATATACTTCACTAGTTGAAGAGCCCGTGTACACGGGCCACAGTGCCACCCAGCAATGGCCACGATGCAGGCTGATATGGAGCGAGGCGCTCCGAGTTGAGACCGTAGTCCGGACTACGGTCTGAATTCGGAGCCCCGCTCCGTTAACAGCCGTGAATTGGGCAGTCTGTAGTGTGCATGACTGCATTGTGCGCAGATGCTGCTTAGTCATGTTTTATGCTACCACTTAGCACTGTAAAGAATACATTTCATTCATATCAGTCTGGCCCCTCCCATAGACAATCTAGTGCCTAAATGTCAGGCAAATGTACTCTGCACAAGGAAAACAGCAAAAACCCAACTGTACATTTCAGCCAATAGTGGGCCTCAGATGGGAGGTAAATCTGATCCCTGCTAGTGCAAGTGCCCAAACATGGGATACCTTTCCTCTTAGAGAGACTGCACAGCAAAAGAGGTATGACAAGCGAACAATGAAAATAAGTAAGCCTTAGGAGATTATTCTTGGGAATACTGCCCCCTCTGGTTCTGCTCAGTCATGGTTTGCACTACCATGTGCCATTACAGAGAAGAAATATCCATATTGATATAATTCAGTCATTCGTGGAGATGTGGCTGATTCCTTCTTGGCCCATGGGATACCTGTCCACTTAGGGAGAGTGCAAAAGCATGTGACAAGTGCACACTACAAACAAATAAAAGTATTCTCTCCACAGAAGCCAACATGGTGCTTCTGTGGAGGCAGGAAAATGCCCCCATGTAATGGTTTGTTTGACACACAGACACAGAGGTTTAGGATAAAACACAGTTTTATTGAAATCACAATAATAAAGTAACCCTCACAGGTCCTGTAGTATATACACAGAATAATACAGACACACAACAGGTTACATATGCATATGCCTACACAGGTCCAGCATAAGCATAAAGTCCACAACAGTCTATACTGACACAGGTGAGGCAGAATAATATGGATTCCCAGGAGCAAGGTACTGCATGGGTTAATGGTCTTCTTTGAATGTAAAAAGTCCCATGTGCAGAGAGGTCTGTGATGGGGCTCTCTGCATATAGATAGCTGAAGGATTCGTAACGCCCAACACAGATTAGCAGAACAAACGTGAACTGCCAAGGTAGCAATGGGAAAAAAGTCACAAAAGGCACTGCCGGAGCAGTAACGGAGACAGACACTTGCACTCTGCAGATGCAGTAACAGAGACAACCAGTGGAACACTGCCGTAGCGGTAACGGAGGCAGACACTTGCGCTCTACAGAGGCAGTAACGGAGACTAGGCCCAAGACACACTACCAGAGCAGTAACGGAAGCAGACACTTGCACTCTGCAGAGGCAGTAACAGAAACAAACCGGTGGCTCACTGTAGTAGCAGTAACAGAGGCAGCACTTGCACTCTGCAGAAGCAGTCACGGAGGCTAGGCCCAAGGCACACTGCCGGAGCAGTAACGGAGGCAGACACTTGCACTCTGCAGAGGCAGTAACGGAGACAACCGGTGGCTTACTGCCGTAGCAGTAACAGAGGCAACACTTGCACTCTGCAGAAGCAGTAATGGAGGCTAGGCCCAAGGTATACGCCGTAGCAGTAACGGAGGCAGACACTTGCACTCTGCAGAGGCAGTAACGGAGACAACCGGTGGCTTACTGCCGTAGCAGTAACAGAGGCAACACTTGCACTCTGCAGAAGCAGTAATGGAGGCTAGGCCCAAGGTATACGCCGTAGCAGTAACGGAGGCAGACACTTGCACTCTGCAGAGGCAGTAATGGAGGCAAAGCGGTGGCTCACTGCTGTAGCAGTAACGGAAGCAATACTTGCACTCTGCAGAAGCAGTAACGGAGGCTAGGCCCAAGGCATACACCATAGCAGTAACAGAGGCAGACACTTGCACTCTTCAGAGGCAGTAACGGAGGCAATTTGGTGACTCGCTGCCGTATCAGTAATGGAGGCAACACTTGCAGTCTGCAGAAGCAGTAACGGAGACTGGCCACTAGTACACTGCAGGAGGAAAAAGTGACACGACTGCCTGACAATCAGAATGTCGCCAAGGCGACACAGCACAGGAACGTCAATCAAGCCGGGTCGAATCACGGAGCAGGAACGTCAGCCAAGCCGGGTCGGATCACGGAGCAGGAATGTCAGCCAAGCCGGGTCGGTACACAGGAGCAGGAACGTCAGCCAAACCGGGTTGGTACACAGGAGCAGGAACGTCAGCCAAGCCGGGTCAGTACACAGGAGCAGGAGACAAGATGCAGGGTAGTCAGGCAGGCCAAGTCGGTACACTGGGAATAACTGAGCAGATACTAGAACTAGCACAGGAACACCACGAAAGGGCACCGGAGGGGTGCCCAAGCCCAGTATGTAAAGGTCATACTGGGCGAGACAAACACAAGGTAGCCAGTGAAAGCAAAGCACAGGTTTAGACTGACAGAAAACAACAAGGGAGCACGGGCACCGTGATACCCCATGAGTGCTGAGTACAGTGTTGGCATCACCCAGCTATGCAGATATTGGTGATCTGCCTGCAAACTGGCAGATGATAGGTGAGTTATAAGCTATGAGAAATATGTTCACATAGCTCTGAAAGCACTGACTGTTAAAAGCGTGTTTTATTGACCCTAAACTGTCCTTTTCTTTAATGGTCATGTTCTCAGTGCAATGAAATGCAGTGTGAACTGTTCATATTGCACATGCCACAAAAACTGTATTTCCGCAGTGGGCTTACTTGGGTACCTTCTTCCCTCCACCTTCCAAAGTACCAAGAATGGCAGGGGAGAGGAATGTCCAAATTATGTGATTTGCTTAACAATATGGGTGGGGCTTAAACATGAAGGGCCGGACTAGGAAGAGAGAAAAGTGGAGTTTGTCCTGAAAATGGGTGGGAAGTTAGCACAATGGGC
The DNA here is from genome assembly GCA_037306005.1 of Rhinophrynus dorsalis. NCBI lineage: Eukaryota > Metazoa > Chordata > Amphibia > Anura > Rhinophrynidae > Rhinophrynus > Rhinophrynus dorsalis. Next base: position 141,791,763 of record CM074725.1, on the reverse strand, counting down.
AAGGGGAGTGGCCTGACTGGGGCAGGAAGTAGGTGGGGTTACCAAGGAACTCTCAGATCCAGAGAATCAACCTCAGTCCTGAGAAACCCGGTAATTATCTCTGAAAACATGTTTGCCAGGTATGCTGTGAGCAACAAGTTGCCCACATGTGACCCATAGAGGGTTTGTTTATTGTACAGCTCCCATTCTATTGCGCTGTTGCCAGAGTATATAATTTTCCTCTCTTTCACTCATCCCATATTTTCTCCCCAAATAGCATTATCCACTTTTATCTCAGAGTGTTCCATTTCCTTCTGATTCTCTTTTACCTTAATCTTTTGGAAGTCAGAAAGGTCTGCAAAGGATTGTGATGCAATACATCAGAGATATCTACAGTGCCCAATGGATTAATCCACTTTTTCCCAATCCTATTGACTTTTTAAGCTGTTTGCTGCTAGTGGGTTAAACAAAAGCTTAAATATAGTGTGTGGCAATTTGGAAGACTTGGATCTCATTGACTAACACTTCTCTGAGGGCCAGAGAGGTGTGAAATGCATTTCTTTGCAATTTGTTGTACATCCCACCGATCCTGAAGGAATGGATGTAGATGAAAAACTTATCAGAGCTAGAGGCCTCTACTAGGCTGTATAGCATGTACATTATTAAAGGGATAGTAATGTTTGACAATAAAATAAGCTTCAATTAATCTTCATAGTACTTGGGCCATGGAGAGTGTTATTTCAATACTGTCAGGGTTGTAGTTCGAGTAATTGAATGATAAAGTATCCCCCTCCTGTCCCTTTTATTGATGTAACACTGCTCACCTCAGAGCAGCAAGACTGTCAGGATGGATCTCAGAGAGGGATAATCTTCAATTAGCATAAGGAAAAACCTGTCAAGGGGGCAGGGTTTTTATTGTTCTCACAGTAAGAAGATTGTCCCTTGCTGTGAGCTGTCTGGTGTCAAGACCAGATTCCACATCTGAGGGAAGGTGGCTTACACTAGGTAAAAGGGGAGGGAGGGAGAAATTGTAGAATTCAGTTACTCTTGAACTACAACTCTGACAGTATTGAAATAACACTCTCTATGGCTCAAATTCTAAGAACATTAATTGGAGCTGCTGTATTCATGAAACATTACTATTCCTTTAACACTAGTATTTCAATGGATAAAGGAACAAGGCTACTGGTGTTTACCTTTAGTTCTAGTTATCCAGTTAAGACAAACCAAATGTTAGCAAATTGCTGCATATTGGATGTAGCCATAGCTGGGTGTGTACATTTGCATTGCAATGTGTTGTAGAATTTCTATAAAACTTATGTATTCATCTGCATTGAACATTCATATTTTATCACTCTGGCTTTTCTGGACAGTATATTTACACAATGGACTTTATCCAGAATGTGAGAACTCTGTGTTTAGAGCCAACAAACACAAAATGAAATATCCTGGGCAGAGGAACAGTCTTGGCAAGTGCAGAATATTGCTGATGGGAGAATTTCTTAACTGATCAATGTGCTTGGTTTAAAGATGAGGGGAGTGATTTGGAAGGAAATGCTATTCTTTTAGAAGTTCAAGTCTTCTAGATTTTGAAACAGTTTTTTTTCTCAGACAGTGCAATTACAAAGATGGTTTCTTTGGCTTTCTACTTTATTCTACCAATCTGGGGATATTTCCAATAGGTATTAATTAATTTAGATGTTCAGACCCTTGATAAAGTGAGGTGGAAAGTAATGCAAATTGAGAGTATTCCTATATATTCGAGGTCACTGTAATGGATATCCCTTGCAGCTACAAAAAAATCTCTTAAAGCAATTCAGTAGAACATAACTCCCAAGTGTCCCTCTTTAGAAGGTACAGTCCCTAACTGAAATACAAATCCCTCTGTCCTTCATTCCTACAATGGTGTCCCTCTTTTTAGGAGATCAGTAATGTTTGTATAAACTTCAGTATGTGTTTTTATAATGTAGTCTTTTACATGAAATACATTTTGTGCTAAATAATTTATTCAGTTATATAAAGAGCTGTCAATAGGTCATGAAGTAACCTAAAAATTCTTAGTGATGCCCCACCCACCAATTGATCCACCCTGCAACAATGTTTAAAACAGAAGTGTCCATCTTTGGCCATTTAAACTGTTGGGAGGTATGGTAGAGGGAGAGCAGCGGGCCTTATTCATCATGTTAAGCGGTACAGTTCTGGAGGAAGCCTACTGCAGCGCACACCGTTTTAATCCTTAGAGGCTTAATACTGTGCACTTATGAAAGATGTACACTGAAGGGATCTATAAGGCAAAGGGGGCTCTTTCTCTTTGGCTGGCTGAGAATGTTGGGAATTGTAGTCCATGACATGGGACTACAGGTTCCCAACAGTTGTATGGCTGTTCTGCTCCTATTTTGCCCTTCGATAAGTGGAAGATATTAAACAGTTTAGATGGCAACCCATACCATGCCAATAATGTAGAGCTATTGTCAGTAATCATCTTCATAATGTATCTGATGCATCTGTAGTTATTTATCTACTAGTGTAAAAGTCGGTGTACACGGGCCAAAGCAGAACTACACCTCTGAGCATTCTGTGCATTTGGGCAGTCTTTTCTGTGTATGACTGCATCGGACAAACATACATCTGGCCTTTTATATTATAGGATTTTGGTACTGGGCTTACTGCTCTGTAACAAACAGAAACAACCAAGACAAGAGCTTTTGGCTTGAGGAGTGCTTCTCTGTTAAGGTCTACAAAAGGTTAAAGGGCATCAGAAAAGGCACCAGGGTGTCAACAGCTGTAATTAATGTCAGGAGCCACTGACAATTAGGTCTGCTTTTGGGAAGAGAAATGCTTCTTTTACTGAAGTAGAAGAATCTATATACAGTTTGAGGTGATGTATTTATATTCTTTATTGTTATATGTAAAAATGTGCTTACAGACATACCATGCCAAATATTTTTTGGTATGTTAAAATACCCTTCTGAAGTACCATTTCACTTGGCGAACATCAGAAAATCACAGTTTCACATATTTTACTGAAGTATCTATGTGCACTATTTGTGGATCTGACATAAAATGTAGAAGAAGACTTAATCAGCCAAATCTGGCTTCCTATTGGTTCACAGGAACTGTCAGACTTATTTTAACCCTTTGAGTGGCAGAGGGATACACATACCCTCTGGCACTCAAAAGGGTTAGGCTTGTAACGAGAGTTCATACCATGGCAGAGGACAGCGCAGGTGTGGACACTTTAACACCCCCTCCCACCACCACCACCAATATAGAGCAGTGCTACAGGCAAAATTAAACCATTAAGTACCAGAGTGGTGTGCAACGCATTGCCTTGAAGTATCTATGTGCACTATTCGTGGATCTGACATAAAATGTAGAAGAAGACTTAATCAGTCAAATCTGGCATCCTATTGGTTCACAGGAACTGTCAGACTTATTTTAACCTTTTGAGTGGCAGAGGGATACACATACCGTCTGGGACTCAAAAGGGTTAAGCTTGTAACGAGCGTTCATACCATGGCAGAGGACAGCGCAGGTATGGACACTTTAACACCCCCTCCCACCACCACCACCACCAATATAGAGCAGTGCTACAGGCAAAATTAAACCATTAAGTACCAGAGTGGTGTGCAACGCATTGCCTTGAAGTGCACTGCATACCCCCTTCAGTTCTTAAAGGGTTAATCAACTCACTAAGAAGTAACCCAACTAGTGCAATATCATATAGTGAAATGTTGCTGGCATTTTAAGCAGGCAAAGTGAATGAGCTTACCAATGACCCTTTAGGGTTGAACAATGCATTACAGACCATTGCTTTACACACCCCTCTGGTCCTTAAAGGGATACAATAATAATGGGCACTGGGTGGTGTTTATGTCCTGTGGTCCTTCTGGAACTGCTATGTCTACCTCCATGGTCATGGCATTCAGAACTGAATCAGGGAAGAAGGAAAAAAAATTCAGAAGGCCCATTAGGATTTTCTGGCTAGTGTAATGTACGTTGGTGTTAGTATTAGAAGTTACTTCCCATTTAAGGGCTTTTTATAAACCAAAACTGTTTTCTAATTAACTTACTGACTTAAAATGTCTTGAAACATAGGCCAGAGGATTTGTTTTTGCTTTGCTGGCCAAAGCTACACAGATTAGCTGTTGTTGGACTACATCTCCAGTCATTTCATAATGGGAGTTGTAGTTCAACAACATCTGGAGGGCTGCTATCTTCTCATCCCTGGTTTAGGTGGAATAGTGACATAGTTACAGAGAATGAACAAAGACACCTCTCTTATCCTATAACATGGGGGTGATTCATTAAGCGGTGATAAAGTGGAGATGATTTTCTTAGTGAATCTCCCCCTATGTGTCATAAATCCAAGCCTTTCTTGAATATTTCTAATGTGTCTGCCAACAATACCCTTTCAGTAGTAAATTCCATGTTTACTGCAGTTACAGAAAATATCTCCTTCCTTTGCAGAAAGTGAAATGTTTCTTTCCTCTAATTGTAGTGTACAACCTTGTTAATTTTGTATTGTTACTGCATATACATGTAAATCGTAATCATATCACAGTGGAATAAGATCCCAATTTGGAAAGCCTTTCCTCATAACCAAAGCTGGGAACTCTCTGGATCTGCCCCGGAGACTCCGTTTTTCACACTGCTTTATGGGTCTCCTGTGCAGAGGCTGAGTCATCCGGATGTGGGGAGTTTCTACCGAAACTCTGCCCACATCTGCCCATTCCCGTTATGTTCCTCCTTCCCCAGGCTTTTTTTTACTATTTTTTTCACCCCTGTTAAGCCCTGTCCCCCTCACTTGCGGTTAAGCCACAACCCTTTTTTGATGTGATTTATGTCATTTTTCTCACCCCTTCGACACCACAGGACTCCCCTCCGGGGAGACAACACTTCAAAGTTCCCAGCTATGCTCATCACTAAAACATTCCATTCTCATTATTAACCCTTTGAACAGCCAGGCACTCAATGGGTTAATTTTGTTGCCCGCTTCTGAACTCTCTTCATTTCCACTGAGTGGGTGATAAAGTTGATTGGTCTATGGACCACCCCTTTCTGGAAATTAAAGGGCAACTATCATCAAATAGTTACCCTGTCCCCCCTGGAAGCAAACCTGATGCTTAAGCTACTGCTGCATTTTGAGCCATGAAGCACCAACAGAAGAGCAGAACGTGGGTTGGAAAAGGAACCCCTCTGCTCCCATGGTGTAACTGTGCTGCATCATACCAGTCCTGCATATTGCAGATCCCCATAGACCCATTGTTTCTGGCTTGAAAGCTGGACACAGGAGATCCATGTAGACTGCCACAGAATTCTGGGTTGCATTTCAGCTGAAGAGGGGCAAGTTGGAGCCAGTTAGGAGATTTTTTACCAAGTCTATTCCCCCCAAAAAAGAAGAACACACTCTAAAATGTGATAATTGCCCTCAAAATCTTAAAACTTTAAGGCTCAAAGGGGTGTGCAGCACATTGCAAAGCAATACGTTGCACTCTTATAGTCCTCAAAGGGTTAATGCAATGATTCTGAATAAGTCATTGGGACATACTAGCAAGTCAAGCTTTAAACATATCCCTGCTTGATCACAGGTGTTTAATCAGTGGCTCAGGCATCGAGACTGATCACTCTTCTAGAATATACAGAGGTGTCCTTGAACCAAAGATTCTTTATAGAACATGGATTCCTAAAGTCCACATACTTTGTCCATAAAACTCTTTGAAATTAATCCAGTGCTGTCCAACATTGTCCATGAGTAGGCTATATTTTTTAGACTAATATACTATTGATTCAAACCATTTTAAAAATAGCAAATTATAATGAAAACCAGCATAGCTTCAGGTAATCTGTGGCAATCCCAAAGCTCACTGAGGCTACCAGCTATATTGGCTAATTAGGGCATATGTTATTTATTAGGCTTACTATGCCACCAAATAATTCCTGTGCTTTTGAAAACAATTAAACTATCCCAAGATTAGAACCCTCTAAAGTTCTTCAGCCGTCATTTACACGCTATTATGAAAAACGATACATCATTAGAATCCAAATAGAAATTTTAGATGATTTTAAAAAATGTGGAATTGGGATGCAACTGGAGTAGTTTACACAAAACTGAAAATAAAGAAATAAAATAACTGAGTGAATGAAATTACCACTCTAACATATGATTTCTCTTACTGTAAGCACGAAAATATTCAACAAACGTTCAGCTTCATTCTTGTCATATCGCTGGTTAGCCAATAAGGCATTGTGGTTGTATGTGTATGAGGTGTACTGCAATATATTCCATTATAATTCACATGTGGTTTCAGTCTACTGGAAATACAGTGTAATTACATTTAGCTCATGGTTTTCAATTTTGAAAAAAAATTATTGGGTGTACGTGGCAGTCCTGGGATTAGCGAACCCAAGAGAAGATGTTTAACCAGATGAATCCTGATGGCATAGCTATATGTCTGCCTCGCCAGTCCTACATGGGTGGCCGCAGCTTGGACTCAAATCTCCAGATGAAAACAATATTATGTATAACAAAGTATAATACACCATGATGCTGAGCAGGCACTTTCCATGATGATGTGAGTAGGAAACTTGCATACAATGCCATTTATCAGTAAAGACAGCAAAAGTGTTTCGCAATAATTTTATTATTCCAATTTAATCTGCTCTCACTGTATTTCTGATTGGTGAGGGTATATGCCTGTCACCAGCAAATGGAGTCTATGGAGAAATCAATCTTGTATCTGTTCGAGGAACAAGGTGTGGTTTCCCAATTCTCAATATTTGGTATGACCACCATTTACCTTAATGATTGCTTTAATTCTGTCTATCATTGATTCTACAAGCTTCTGCAGAATTTTACAATCAACATTATTCCTTTAGAGCATTACAAAGAGTGTCTAGAGCTGTTACAGTGTTTTTCACCTTTTCCCTTTTCATATGTTCCCTAAGATGTTCAATGTGGTTAAGGTCCGGTGACTGCTGTTGGAAAGCTGTGCAAAGTAGCACTCCTTGCTCTTCCTTGGACTTCAGATACACCTGACACAGCTTCAATGTGTGTTTAGGATTGTTGTCCTGCTGAAAAATGAATCCTCTTCCACACAACTGTAAGCCAGAATGGATGTCATGCCTCTGTGGGATAGAGTGGTACTGTTACGGTTTTTCTGACACTCAGACCAGGTTGTAAAGTAAAAACACAGTTTATTGAAACAGAATGATAAACAGTGCCCCTAGGGGCCAGTATAGGTAAGAACAATGCTGACAATAACAGACAAGAATAGGCAATATAAACAGAGGATGAATATAGCTACAGACTGTAGCTACTCAGAGGGTTAACATGAGCAACTGGTGAGGTTCAGGCTAGATTGGCCAACGCCCAGGAGATATATCAGTCTCTGAAAACAGTCTCTAGATGTAGAACAGGAACACAGGATCAGCGCTGTATCACTCTCTAAGCAGGAGCAGGATGAGCCCCTGTTGCTCTGAGCTGAGCCAGTACCACCACCGTGGGCTAGGAGGAATGCTACTGCCAATCTGATGTAACCAGAATAGGAATCGCCCAGAATGAGTAGTGAGTAACCCTGCATGTGCCACGGAAAGTATGCAAGACCTTGGGAGGCCACAGTAGATACTAGTTGCCCAAGCTTAAGAAGAGCCGATGCACAGAGTAGTGCAGCTGGAACTGTGCACTTTAAGCAAAGGAGAGACGGCCCAGACACCCTTCCGGTGTCGCTCAGAATCCTTATAGCAAGAGCGAACAGACTGCCAGCGCCAACCGGCGTGATCACGGTGCACCCCGAACACCGGACCAGCGGAGCTCTGCAAGGACTGGTATAGCGTCAAGAGGAGACTCAAAGTGTAACGGCTCAGAGAATCAACTGGAGCTTGGCAATATAACAAGTGGCACGTAATCGGAGACTACAGGTAGTGCAAGGGTTAATCTGGTACATTTAAAAGAGCAATGCTCAGCGAGTACAAGGCAGGCAACCTCGGCTACAGCTAAATGAGCGAGAGGAAACAGAGAACAGTTCAGAATGTCGCCAGCGCGACCGGAGGACACTGGAGCAGAGACCGGACAGGAGCGATAGCCGGAACCGGATGACAGAGTCGCAGGAACACCACCGGAGAACGGATCAATCACGGAGCAGGATCAGGAGCCAGAACCGGGTCGAATCACGGAGCAGGGTCGTCAGCCAGAGCCAGGTCAGATCACGGAGCAGGGTCTTCAGCCAGAGCCGGGTCAGATCACAGTGCAGGGTCGTCAGCCAGAGCCGGGTCAAATCACGGAGCAGGAACAGGAGGAGAGTCAGACTAGCCGGGTCGGTACACGGGAGATACTGGAGATCAGCAACTAGGCGCAGCAACATGAACACCACGAAAGGGCAACTGACAAGTGCCCAAACCCCAGCATATAAAGGCACATCCTGTGCGGGCCAATCAGACTCCTCCAATGCAAATGTACACAGTCAGAGATTGACAGGGAATCACGGGGACCGTGATAGGTACTTCTCTTTGGTCAAAGTATAATTGATCTTGTGCAAGTCACCAACTTCAGAATTGGCATCCCCACATCTGAATATTTCCTGCTCCATTTCTAATTGCAGGTTTTACACACACTGGTGTCAGCCTCTCATGAGGCTGTCTCCTTACATGAAAGTTTTTACAATTTATAAACATATGGTATGTGAAGAGGATTTTCATATAAATGGCAATTTCACATAAAGATAACAAATTGATTTGTCTCTGTGTTAAATAATGTATTCCTGAACAATACATATTTACTGATTACAACAATTTTCTACATTCTATACGCTGGTGATGGTGGACTCAGACTTTTGTACCTATTTTGTGTGTGTGTGTGTGTGTGTGTGTGTGTGTATATATATATATATATATATATATATATAATACATATAGTAATGTGCAAAAGTTTTAGGCAGGTGTGCAAAATGCTGTAAATAAGAATGCTTTAAAAATAGACATATTAATAGTTTATATTCATCAATTAACAATAATGCATAGTGAGTGAACAGAATAAAAATCTAAATCAAATATTTGGTGTGACCACTCTTTGCCTCCAATACAGCATCAATTCTTCTAGATACACTTGCGCAGTTTTTAAGGAACTCGGCAGGTAGGTTGTTCCAAACATCTTGGAGAACCAACCACTGTTCTTCTGTGGATTTAGGCAGCCTCAGTTGCTTCTCTCTCTTCATGTAATCCCAGGCAGACTCAATGATGTTGAGATCAGGGCTATGTGGGGGCCATACTATCACTTCCAGGACTCCTTGTTATTCTTTATGCTCTTAATGACTTTGGCTGTACGTTTGGGGTCGTTGTCATGCTGTAGAATAAATCTGGAGCCAATCAGATGGTATTGCATGCTGGATAAGTGTCTGCCTATACTTCTCAGCATTGATGATACCATTAATTATGACCAAATCCCCAACTCCATTTGCAGAAATGCAGCCCCAGCCTTTCAAGGAACCTCCACCATGCTTCACTGTTGCCTGCAGACAATCATTCTTGTACCGCTCTCCAGCTGTTACAGCTTACCTTGGTTTCAGCGTCAACTGCAAGTGCGAGGCATCAAGCGTGCAGCAGGCCTTTGTTTTATGTGTTTGCTTCCTGTAGTCTCCTCCTACCTACTTCCCCCCTCTGAGCTGCTCCTCCTACCTACTTCTTCTGAATGCAAAGGGAAGTAAGCATGATGTGTCTTTCATCTGCTGCACTAAGTTTCCTTGGCCTACCACTGCATCTACGGTCCTCAACGTTGCACGTTTATTTGTGTTTCTCCAAAAGAGCTTGGACAGCACATCTGGAAACCCCTTTCTGCTTTGAAATTTCTGCCTGGGAGAGACCTTGCGGATGCCGTATAACTACCTTGTGTTTTGTTGCTGTGCTTAGTCTTGCCATGGTGTATGACTTTTGACATTAGACTGTCTTCAGCAACCTCACCTTGTTGTGTTTGGCTTTTCCTCACCCAGTTTTATTCCTCCTACACAGCTGTTTCTGTTTCAGTTAATGATTGTGTTTCAACCTACATATTAAATTGATGATAGTTAGCACCTGTTTGGTATAATTGTTTAATCATACATTTGACTATATGTCTGCAAAATCCCTGACTGTGCAAGTGTACGTAGAAGAATTGATGCTGTTTTGAATGCAAAGAGAGGTAACACCAAACATTGTTTTGATTTAGATGTTTCTTCTGTTCACGTTTTTTTTTTAAGCATTCTCACTTTACAGCATTTTTTCACACCTGCCTAAAACTTTTGCACATTACTGTATCTCTCTCTCTCTCTCTTTTTATATCTATATCTATCTATCTATCTATCTATATATATATATATATATATATATATATATATATATATATATATATATATATTTATAAAATGATGATTGTATTTTCATAATTTGCAATGTGTGGGTGTCCGTGCATCAGCTGCCTTATATACATGGATATGTATCATTCACTACTATTGTTCTGCTTATGGGGGCTATATGTGTTTATTTTGGCTGTCACACCACACCCTGAATCATATACATCTGAATTTGACCATATTGATATGATTTGCGATATGAGGGCATCCATATATTGGCTGCCTGATAGTTTTGGTTTCCTACTGCCATATACGTATTTGACAGCTGATATACACGTATGTTTAGTATGACATTTCATGCCAATTTTACTATACATGCTCTTTATAATCTAATTTATATGTCATTTCTCAGTATATTTTTGAAGTGATACATTTCCATCTGATTCAGTGATATCCATAGAATGGTTATTTTCTATAATAACTTGGTTTGCTGCTTTTATTGAATACGTAACACATTATGTATTTTATTAATTGTGTTTATTCTGTCTTTTTCTATTTCGGTATATGTTAATTTGCACTCCTGGTAATGAGGGCTTATGGATGTTAACCATGCCACTGGTTTGATTGGTCTATTCATTGTTACATACAGCACTGTGTCTTGGCACTAATTTTAACTTTGGGATTTGTATAGAGTATATAAGGTCTACATTTTAAATGCGGTGTAATCTTGAAAAAGACCACAAGTGGTGGCCAAAACGTTGCTTGAATAAACCACTTGTGTTTAACTGCAAAAGGATCCTTTGAGTGTTTTCCACATCCCTGTATTATATGTGTGTGTGTGTGTGTGTGTGTGTGTGTGTGTGTGTATATATATATATATATATATATATATATATATATATATATATATATATATAACATTTTTGGGGAGGTTTGTTATTTATTTTTTTTTTTTTTATAGTGTCTGTGGTTGTCTGTATTTGCTATGCACCATTTTATGTATGGATTTGGTTTTCGCCTACACACAATACACTTTTAGTTTATCAATCTGAATAAGATTAAGTGTCAATGGAGAGCCTTGCCCTCAATTCTAAAAGGCCATGACACCATTCACAAGGGAGTAATGTGTCCCTGTTAATATACAGACTACAGCAGAGCAACAGAATATGGCCCATAATATCAGTGGCACAAATCATCTTCAAGTGTCATTAAAAACTCCATGAGCAGAGAATATGTAAATTATTTTTGTGTTTATATTCGAAAACCTTGCAACTAGCATTGTCAATGGCATTTGAAGACTGGAGTTGCCAACTTCTGAAATATACATACCTGGGAACTTTAAAATTAAGGTAATGCTAAGATCTTTGAAATGTTTACTCTTAAATTTCAAAGGAATGTAGATTCTAGGCCAGAGATAGGCAACCGGGGGGTCCTTGAGCTGCTGGGGACTCCAATACCCATCAATCAATTGGAGTTCCCAACAGCTCAAGAGCCTCAGGTTTCCCATCACTTTTGTAGTCAATATGTTCCTCCTTACTGTACCACAAGGTAAATCAAACAGTCCTCAAAAAAAGTTTTAACATGATCTACTTTTGAGATATTGCTTCTTGAATATACACTAGACAAACAGGACTGCTCCCACTCCGTCTGGTACAATTGGCACCATTTTAGAGACCAAAGAATCAGGCAATCACTGAAGATAGTGTGGCTGGTTACAATGGACTCTCTCACCCTGAGAAATTATTCTTCATTCTGAGATCCAGATCAAAACTCAGGCATGGAGTTATGTTGCAGTTATGTCCCAGGCCTCTCTGGGATTCATTTCAGCCCTGTTTCTTGTCCTTGTATTCACTTTAAGCCCCACATCTTGAAATACATTTCTTTAGGGAGTTAAACGGTTTTGTTTTACTACCACTAACTCTCTAAACCACCAACTTCTTGGCATTTCCAGTCTTAACTGACTAATTTAGCATTCTACTTTGTTAAGTAAAACCGTATACGATACCTTAAATTAATATATTCCATAAGTTTGTTTTCAGCATGTGCTTTTACTTCCCAACTATGAAGAACTAGCATTCACACACTTATGTCTGTATGTACAATAAAATGTGTGTTGCATTAGGAAAGTTTAAACAATGGCTAACAGCACACTTCCTGCTTTTTATGTGACTAGCAAACACAACATTTATCTTTTTATATGTGTGCAGAAACTAGAGGCATTTTAGATAACATGTGAAAATGAGAATTTGATATGTAAAACATAGAAAGCACTCATGGAAACAGCTGCCATACCAGGGGAGGGCTGGCCTGGGTGCAGGGGCAGTTGCCCCCTGGGCCAGTCATATGTCTGGGCCAGTGGGCCACTGGCTCACTCAATCTCTTGCTGCTTTTAATGAGGCTACACTAATGATACTACAGAGCTTACAAATGAAATGTATCTACACAAATGATACCACAGAGATACAATCCAAATGGAGCTACGCTAGTAGCATAACCTATTTTCCTTGTAAGCTCTATGGTATCAGTAGTGTAGCTTTACTTAAATTGTAAGTTCTGTAGGATCACTAGTGTAGCTCCGTGTTTTCTCTTGTGTTGCTCCATTTTCATTGTAAGCTCTGTGGTATTGCTTGCCTTACTTCACAACATTAATGCCAATTTTAATATTAACAAAATGAGGTGGGCTGGAACGATAGTACAAATGGGCCACTTGATTGTATTTGCCCCCTAGGCTACAAGTTTTGGGGGCATTTGGATTACAGGATTAGCTGAACAGTAAAATCACCTTAAAATGAACATTAGCACGACTTATTAATAATAGCCAACTCCCCTTAATCTGGGCACAAAATCTTTATAGCTGCTCTGAATCGGTTGTGTGTGGACTGAATCCCCAGAATCAGTATTTAAAATGTGGTGGATATCATGTCTAGTGAAGCAAATATGCTTCTTTGTTATAGGACTCCATTAAGGTGTGATTAAGAGGTGATAAAATGGAGATGACTTCTCCAGAGTTATAAACTCTCCACGTCCTATGTTACTTTATGGGTCCTATATACTAAGATCTGTAAAGATGGAGAAATATTAGTGCATTGGCCTTATACAGTAACATAGACCTGGAGAGTTTATCACACTGCACTCATCTCTCCCAAGGCCCCTAACCCCTTCCACTGAAGTAATTTGTGTTTGTTCTGAAGAATAGCATTCTCATTCTTTGCAAAGTGACTAAAATAAACCTTATGTGTGAATCCTTTTGCTTTTCTTACATGAACCAGGGGGTACACTGTACTAATTATTTCATTTTGGGGAACCTATCCAGATAGTAATTATTCTTACAGACCATTAGGGATTTTTGCCCTGCTGAAAGTAATGGGTGTTTATTTGCAGAAAGGTGTTCATGTTCCTGTAAAGTTGGTGAATTCAGTTTCCTTTGTTCCATGGTCTGTCCTTCACAACCAGAGGGAAGAGAGCAGGTGGGCCCTCCATCTTATGTGACTTCAGGTGGGCTTGCCTTCCTCCACCATCTTTGTCTGGAAATGTGTGTGGCCAGATATCACTCTAGAGCAGCCCTACGTTCAGTGCCCAGTATATTATTAGCTCAAGTGAAGCTGTCCTATGTAAAAATCTTGGAAATATAGGAGTATATAATATGTGTGTGTGTGTGTGTGTATATATATATATATATATACACACACACTAGTATGAAAGCCCGTATACACGGGCTAAAGTGCACCCAGCTGCCCCGGCTGCTGCCCCGGAGTCGGGAGCAGAGACATGACATGAGCCGTCCGGAGCGGGGCAGCGTGTTCAGCGAGTCTCTACTGCGCATGACTGCAGTCGTGTGCAGTAGAGACTCGCCAAACACGCTGATCCTTAGCGGGGAGCTCCAGACGGCTCACAGCGAAACCACACATGCACAGTAGAGACTCTCTACTGCGCATGTGCAGTTACGGCTCACAGTGAGCGATGCATTCTACCACTTTATGTAATAGGATATATATATGTGTTTGTGTGTGTATATATATATATATATATATATATATATATATATATATATATATATATATATATATATATATATGACTTTTAACCCTTAAATGGTAGACTGATCTCAAGTGAATTGTTTCACTTTGGTTTGCTTTACATTTGCCTCATAATCCATTTATCCTTTAAGTGTTTTGGCTACCTCTCTGGCACTGAAAGGGTTAAAATTTTTGCTGTAAAACAGTTACATGTTAAATTGAAATTATACCCCAATGGCCATATGCATAAAATAAGAGAGGGACAATTCTGGATCAAACCAACTGCAGCTTATGGACAAATAGAAATTCACCACATTCCATTCATTTGAATGGAGATTTTACCTGAATCAAGCGGTTGAAATTCCACAATGATTTAAATGAGGATTTTATTTCTCCATGGTGATGCATAAGTTAATAGGGTACTTCTCATGCCTCTATTCCATTTGTTCTGAGGAATTGCATTATCTTGCATTAGGTAGGTATCCATTTCTTCAGTGATTGGGGTGCTAAACTTTAACCTAGTTTATATACTGCATAATTGAGCAGTAGTTCAGAGACTTTGTAAAAGAGAGACTGGCACACATACAAGCACCAATATTGATACACATCCATATTTACTCATTAGTTACCCTTTATACTGTACCATATTCCTAAATATAATCACTGCATTAAAGGGACAGTAATGTCCCATTAAACATTCTTCTAGTTTAGTAGAGCTTAACCCTTTGACTACCAGAGTGGTACGGAATGCATTCCGTACCACTCTGGCACTCAAAGAGTTAAAAAAATAAACTATTTGCCATTAATCCTATCTCTCAAAATGCTGTGGTTTGAGAGATATTCGTTTTCAAAGTTCCCCCCTCCCCTTCTCCTGATGTCAGCTGTAAAACTGACAGCAGGATATTCGAGTTGTGCGACTCGAGGAGGCTCTTCAGCAGAGCCGAAATCACGTTATTTAAAAATAATTACTTCAATGGAAAGGTCTACAAAGTGTGCTTGCAAACCAGGCACACTTTGTAGACCTTTCCAATGAAGTAATTATTTTCCTACAACGTGACTTCGGCTCTGCTGCAGAGCCACCAGCTGGTCCACGGTCCAGAATCTCCTGTTGTCAGCACACAGATGACATCAGGAGAATGGGAGGGGGGGGGGGGACTTTGAAAGCGAATATCTCTCACGCCATAGTGGTTTGAGAGACATTATTTGTGGCAAATAGTTTATTTTTTTTAGCTCTCCTAAAATATTCAATTTTTTATGGGATATTACTGACCCTTTAAAGTTGAGATTTTAGTCATGTAATATGGTCATATTATGGTAAGCTTGCCATCATGATATGGTAAGCCATTATAGGCAAGTCCTAACCTAAATTTGCTTTGCCTTGAGAGTTTTCTTCTGCTTTGATTTTTACAGTGGAAAGGCACTCTCTGGCTACCATTTTATATAGTGTCCTGAGAACTATAAGACATTCTTGTTGTATAAAGGAAGGTACCCCTATTGCTTGAAAATACTTATTTTAAGACTGATAATAACTAACTCTACGCATCAGGTGTTATTGGGGGAGATTTATACAAAAAAATCTTAGTACTTTTTAAAAAACTGTCATTAAGTCATGGCAACTGGAGATAATGTCAGGGCTGATTTATAAATGATAAAAGGCATTTTTATAAATATGGCATTATTAATCTGTTAATGCCTGGAATGCTTAACCCCTTAAGGACCGGCCGCGAGTGCACGAGGCCGGAACTTAAGGACCACAGGCCATTTCTTTTTAATTTGCTGATCCGAATCTGGACTCCCCGAATGGCGTGCAGCTGTGCAGGGAGCCTTGAAATCCATGACGGTCCTGGCACATCATTGTTCCTTATTGCACGCCAACCCATGACGTGCCAGGACCGTCGAGGGTCCTTAAGGACCGTATATACCTGTCGTTAAGATTATAGTGACAAGTCTGTTGCAAAATTGTCACAAACAGCAACATTTCTTTATAAATTCACTGTGCAACTTTTTACAAACGTAGTTACGCCATTAAAAAAATAATAATAAAATACTGCATGGCATGCAGCCCTCCTAAACTGCCGTTATTAATTTTATAACTATCAGAGACACTTTTACAGCCATTTTAACTCTTCTTTTTATTTAACTTTTCTTTTATAAAATAAATCTCCCCAATTGTTCCTATAAGATACCATGGAGATCTGTAGTCTAACACTCAAGGGGGGGGTGTTATGTACTAAGGCATGATAAAGCTGAGATTACTTCTCCAGTGATATCACTTCTCCAGTTCTTATGTTATTCTATAGAGCCTATGAACTAACATCTCCAGAGTTGTAGAAATCTTAGCGTATTGTTCCATTGAATAACGTAGGAACTGGAGAAGTGATATCACTGGAGAAGTCACATCTTCATCACACCTTACTGCATCTCCCCCAAGCCTGCGTTATAAAAAAAATTGCCTTCTGGAATGTAGTTGGTTCTGTAGCTAACAGTTTAATTTAAAGAAAAAAAAGTTGAAACTGTTACAGCAACGGACTTTTCTCATATCTTGGTCTAGACCAGTGGTGCCCAACCCATACCCTCAGGGCCCACTAACAGGCCAGGATTTTAGTCTTTTCTTGACTTAATCAAGTTCACCTAGCCTTTAATTAACTCACCTGTGTGCTAGCAAGGAAATCTTAAAATCCTGGCCTGTTAGTGGGCCCTGAGGGTCTGGGTTGGGAACCATTGGTCTAGACATAACTTATTTTCAAACTGGCTTACATGTTTGCAGTTTTATGAACTGTTACTAAAAGTGCCAGAGGGGGTATGCAAAGCATTTCTTTGCAAGCATCACACTGTTTAGCAATCTAAAGTAGGTATACCATATTTGAACTTTCAAAACGGAGGACTATACACTGGCGTTAAAGGGATGTGCACATATTAAGGTAAAGTTGATTACAATAAAATCGTGGGTATAATAAGCACCTGTGTATAATACACAGGTGTACATTATACTCAAGATTTTAGGGGGAAACAAGAGTACGTATATATAATACACACCCTGGTTTTCCCCTGTCACACAAAATGAAAAAAAATTCCATTGCCGCACTGCTTCCCTCCCTCCCTGCGTAACCATATCTTCTTCCTCTGCCCCACTGTAGTCTGTCCAATTTCCTTAGCATAACAGCCCACTTCCAGCATGGCCCTGTCATAGTATTTGGGACATGGAGAGTGTTATTTCAACACTGTCATAGTTGTAGTTCAAGAGTAATTGAATGATAAAGTATCCCCCTTCCGCCCTTTAAACCTAGTGTAAGCCACCTCCCCTCAGATGTCGAATCTAGTCCTGGGACCAGACAGCTCACAGCAAGTGACAATCTTCTTACTGTGAGAACAATGAAAGTCCTGCCCATCTTGAAAGGTTTTTTAGGTTTTTCCTTATGCTCACTGAAGATTGTCTCTCTCTGCGCACAGTCTTGCTGCTCTGAGGTGAGCAGTGTTACATCAGTAAAATGGGTGGGAGGGGGATACTTTATCATTCAATTACTCTTGAACTATAACTCTGACAGTATTGAATTAACATCTCCATGGCCCAAATACTATGATGACTAATTGGAGCTGCTTTTATTGTGAAACATTACTATCCCTTTAACTACTTGAATGCTAGAGAGGTCTTAAATGTATTGCAAAGCAATGCATTGGAGTCCTCTGTAGCACTCAAGGGGTTAAAATTCACATTTAAATTTGTCATGGTGACCACATATCCCTTCAAGTCAGTGAGGTTTATGAAATCATCTTTCTGCAGGATGGCACAGGACTCAATGTGTTTTTTTTTTTTTTATAAGCGTCCCTGTTTTAAATGGATATGATGTGAATTTAAAATCAGTAGTAATGTCTGTTTGATGCGTTTGGCTTGCTCCTCAATCAAACCTCCTCTGCTTGCGCAAAAGACAAGTGTTAACCCTTTGAGTGCCAGAGGGGTACGTAATGCATTGTTAACACTTTGAGTGCCAGAAGGATGTGCAACCCTTTGTAAAGCAATGGGTTGCACACCGCTCTGCTACTCAAAGGGTTAAGCCTACACTTTGCACACTGCTAAGAGACAATTTCACTTTGTTTAGACCTGTGTTTTGCAACTATAAAACACACATAACAGCTATGAGTCACTGGAGCTCATGCTGAAATGCATGTATTTAGTGTCAGCCTCAGAATGTACTTGTTTGCTGAAGTCTGTTTCAATGCTGAGGGGAAAATGATTGCAATTCCAAAGCATCAGTGACAATAGCATACTGGGTGTCTGTGTCTCACTCACACTGTATCCATTGCAATTGTTTCCATTGTTCCTGCCAGTTGTATATTGCTTGGGCTTTGTAGGCAAGAGAAAAATGCCTTGTTGACTTAAATAAAAATCAATAAAACAAAACTAGCCCTTCATTTTAATCCTACAGGTCTGTCACTGGTAATGCAGTGTTAGAAGTTAAAGCAACAATGGATATAATGGGACTAAGAAAAATGCACCTCAAACATTTCAAATGGCCAAAGAGGGACACACTTATTTCAGGCGATTTTGCTGGCGGGTATGGCTGGTGTATGTTGGGGGGGGGGACATTACAGAGATTTTGTAGGTTATGATTGTAGGTTATGATTTGGAGCCAGACCAAAGTATTTTATTTATAAAGACTAATGAATATACACATAAACTGAGCTTTAACCCCTTAAAGACGGATGACGTGCCAGGACCATCACTGCGGTCCTGCACTTCCAGTGACGATCCTGTCATGTCATGGAATTTAGGGGTCCCCACATGGCTGCACCCTGCTCAGGGGTCCTTGGATCGGATGCGGGGAAAAAAAATGTTCTGTGGTCCTAAACTGCTGGCTGCTTGGCTGTTTGTTAAGGGGTTAAACATTAATATGAGTTTTATTGATGTGGAGCAGTGTGATGCACATATATACACACCACATAGTTTGCGCTCCAAAAAAGAGACACACCAAGGTGTGAATTAGGCACAGAGGGATTTGGGTCTCAGAGAGGGTGAACACAATTCCATTCTGCCATTCAGGGACACTGCGGAGATGAGAGCAGCAGCGCACTTGTCTTTGTCTCTAGTACAGCTATGCAGAAGGGGGGGTCACTGTACAACAGTGCACAACCTGTTCAGTTATGGGGTAAACCAGCTGCTTCATAGAGGACAGATTAACATTTTTCTAATTATATTTTTAACTCCTTGAATGCTAGGGAGTCATGTGTCCCCCCCCCCATGGTGCAGTTGGATTAGTCCTGAATTGAACATTTCAGCTTCTCCAATATGGCCGAAAATTCAGAAATGCTTCTTTTCTGGAAAAGCCACCATATGGACAAATAAACAGTCCCAAAATCTCCATCATTTAAATTGTGTGTATAACCGTTTACATGAGGATGATGGGAAATGTAGCATTACAACTGGGGGATTTCTAAGGATGATGGGAGTTGTAGTCCAGAAACTGCTGGCGTACCAAATGTTGCACCTCCTTCTAGGACTTTAGTGGTTCCTTTACAGCCCCTCAGTAAGCATCTTTCATAATCAGACAGTATTAAAGGGATGAGGTTTAAAATATAGACTGAAATCATTCTGATTGAATACCATGGTAAGGAAAATTACTGCACATGCTTACAGTGTGGATGATGTTAACCCGTTGCATGCCACACGATATGATAGCTACCAATAACAAAGAGCAGGAGGGAGATTCACTAAGCGGTGATTAACAGGTGATAATGTGGAGATGACTTGTCCAGTTTACCACTTCTCCAATTCCTATGTTAGTCTATGGAGCCTATGCACTAAGATTTCTTCACCTTTGGAGATCTTAGTTCATAGGTTGTATAGAAAAACATAGGAACTGGAGAAGTGATAAACTGGAGAAGTCATCTCCATTTTATCACCTCTTTATCACTGCTTAGTGAATCTTCCCCCAGGTATCTGGTGCAGGGGCATTAACTAGGATTGTACTGGCCATCCCCATAATTTAGAACAGTGGGAGTGGCTAGCACAACCCCCACAAACTCAGCAGAGCTGGATTATCCATTATGGCAACCTAGACTACTGCCTAGGGCCCATAGCAATATGAGGGCCCTAGCTACAAGTGATGGGCCACAGATAGAGGCCCTGCAGTTGCTGTCACTAATATCTTATGTTGGCTCAATAGATATGGGGCCCCAAATTAGTACCTTGTTTAGGGCCCCACAGAGCCTTAATCCATCTCTGAAACTCAGTCTGGGGAACTATGAATCATGTGTTGACACAGACCCCAGGTTTAATTCACAAAAAGAAGATCACATTATAGGGAAAGAGAGGAAAATGTATTTGTATGCAACACCAGGGAGCTTTGTATTGAACTGGACACTTCTTTTGTTCTCAAAGGGTTAATGAAGTAAAGAAAAGGAACTCAACAATATTGACCGATTTTATCAGCAACTGCCAGCCAAGATAGGAAATTGGTCTGCTTGTAAGGGGTTGTAGCATAGTGCAGAGCGGATGGCACCTTGGATTACATCACAACAATACCCTCTGCACTCCATGCAGATACACCACTACTCCCACAATTAGTTACCTTAAAGGGATAGTAATACTTCGTTTTAACTTTATTTTATTTTGTAGGCATTAAAAAAACACGAATAATGATATAAGTCTTATCTCCCAAACCTTTATGGTTTAAGAGATATTCACAAGCAAAGTGTCCCCCTCCCGCCCCTTTTACTGATGTAACACTTTTCAGCCAGGGCAGAAGGGAGGTGCCCAGGTAGACTGCAGAGAGGGACAATCTTCAATTAAGATAACAGAAAAACCTGAAAAGCTTGTCAAGGGGGGCAGGGATTTCATTGTTTTCAAAGGAATAAGAGTGTCCCCTTCTGTTATCTGTCCAGTCTATGGACTGCATTCCACATCTGAGAAGAGATTGTTTACAGTAGGTAAAAGGGGCGGGAGGGGGAAACTTTGCTTGTGAATATCTCATAAACCATAAAGGTTTGAGAGATAAGACTTTTATCATTCTTCATGTTTTTTAATGCCTACAAAATAAAATAAAGTTAAAACGAAGTATTACTATCCCTTTAAATGGATAGTAATGTTTCATAATAAAAGCAGCTGTAATTAAGCATATAAGTATTTGGACTTTGGAGAGCGTTATTTCAATTCTGTCAGAATTGTAGTTCAAGAGTAATTCAATGACGAAGTGTCCCCCTCCCACCCCTTTTACTGATGTAACATTGCTCAGCCAGATCAGAAGGGAGGTGCCCAGGTAGATTGCAGAGAGGGACAATCTTCAATTAAGATAAGGGAAAAACCTGAAAAACTTGTCAAGGGGGGGCAGGGCTTTCATTGTTCTCATAGGAAGAAGATTGTCCCCTGCTGTTATCTGTCTGGTCTATGGACTGCATTCCACATCTGAGAAGAGATGGCTTCCACTAGGTAAAAGGGGAGGGAGGGGAAACTTTGCTTGTGAATATCTCTCAAACCATAAAGGTTTGAGAGATAAGACTTATATCGTTCTTCATTTTTTTTAATGCCTACAAAATAAAGATAAAACAAAGTATTACTATCCCCTTAACCCTATGGGTGTCAAACAGGTATCCAATGAATTGCAGTGCAATGTGCTTGATACCACTCTGGCACTCATAGAGCTAGGCGATTGCCTACTCTGCCTAGTGGGACAGCTCACTTTCATCCACTAAGGCACACAAACATATGCGTATAAATTAGTAAATAGGGCAGTCAGGGAACAGGGTTATCAAATACTAAAGTGAAGCCAGTTCTGATGTAAACAATTCAGTTTTCTAAATGAAATTTTACAATAATTGACTTCAGTAGGAATTTTCTATTTTCACAAATAAAGTGCAGATGTTTTACTCTAAACTTTCCCACATTTGTTTTGATATGTAAACCTCTCTGTTTGCTTTAGATAAAGTATAACTCGATAACTCCCCTCCCCTCCTCTCGCTCGCTTTAATATATTAACCCTTGGATGCTACCGATGTCTGCAATGCACTGCTTCAGAATGTATTGGGAACTTCATACCATCCTAGGGCTAATGTATTATGTAAATGTGCCAATTAAGCCATCTGGAAATGCGATAACTTTATTGATGTTATCAGATACTGTAAATTTAACACATTAACAACCGGCGATGTGCCAGGACTATCATGTTTGACCGGGTGTTAAGGGCCCATGACGATCCTGGCACGTCACAGAAGTTTGTGATCGCAGCGCTGCTACACACCTCTCTGTTCTCCAGAGTGCTCCACTCCCAGACCGCGTCATCTCTAAGGGGTTAACTCATCCCATGATTAATGGCTTACAATGCACCACTGATCCCTATTGCACAAAACCGATTAACCTCTTATTGTGCAATATGCTCAAAATAAGCAGAGCAATTCTGTGACAAACCAACTGCATAATTGGAAACAAAAAAAAAACAATCTTTACAATCCCTATTGGAAGCAAATTTTCGTAAAAGAAAAAAAAAAAAATAAATAAAAAAAAAAAATATATATATATATATATTATATGGATGTACTGTAGAACAAAACAATGGTGATTCCCCGTGCCCAGAGATTTTTTTCATTCTTAAAGTATTGCAACTCAGACGGGGTTTTTTTTTCTTCTTTATTAGCTTAAACTGCAGTTTTCAGTTGTGGGGTTACAGCTGGTACTGTTTTTATCACTTACTATGTTGATCCATAGTCAGAGACTCAAGCTCCCCTATAATGTGCATTATAAACAAAAACAGTTTGCCTTTTGGACACCAGTAGGCACTGTTGCTGACAGCTGGTTTTAAAGGGATAGTAACACTTCGTTTTAACTTTATTTTATTTTGTAGGCATTAAAAAAACATGAAGAATGATATAAGTCTTATCTCTCAAACCTTTATGGTTTATGAGATATTCACAAGCAAAGTTCCCCTCCCCGCCCCTTTTACCTAGTGTAAGCCATCTCTTCTCAGATGTGAGTCTGGTTGTATGACAGTACAGATAACAGAAGGGGACAATTTTCTTTGTATGAAAACAATGAAAGCCCTTCCCCCCTTGACAAGTTTTTCAGCTTTTTCCATTATCTTAATTGAAGATTGTCCCTCTCTGCAGTCTACCTGGGCATCTCCCTTCTGCTCTGGTTGAACAGGGGGGGGGGGGTACTTTGTTTGTGAATATCTCTTAAACCATAAAGGTTTCAGAGATAAGACTTATATCATTCTTCATGTTTTTTTAATGCCTACAAAATAAAATAAAGTTAAAATGAAGTATTACTATCCCTTTAAATACAATAGGTTTTAGCCATAATTCACAGGGAATGTCATTGTTTTATTCAGGAGGAAGAAAACTATAACATTTTTTCATTATAAAAAAGTTTCTAGCTCCTCACCTTGAGTGCTAAATAGGTCTCCAAATCATTGTTTTGCAATGCTTTGGAGACCACTCTTGTATTCGGGTTGCTATCAACTAAAAACAGCTTTAGGGACTTTGAAAGAGCTTTAAAAATCACCTATATGTTGTATTAGAATTTTTTTACTTAGAGCTCTAGTATTTGAGTTATTTAGATATATATATAACGTTAATTAAGGCATGCCATGCAGGTACTTCCTGTTTTAACCATATATTACCTCGCTCAGTCACTAACACTTTTCAATGCTAGGGGAGGAGGGCAATTAATTGCTGAGCACTTTCAGTGAGTAAGGGAGATAATATAGGGCCAAAACAGAAACTGACTGCACTGCATACCCTAATTAACATAATCTATAACTTCAAATGACTCCAAAACTAAAAATGACTAATACACATATAAGTCATTTTAAAAAAGTAATAATAATCACTATTACTAGATGATAGTGGCCCTTTAAAACCCTAATTCAATCAAAGATAATTTGGGGGTCCTACTGGTGCAGTTGGTTTGCCCAGATTGTTTCACTTTTGTTTTGTGCATAGGGTACACTGATTTGCTTGTAAATACTGCACAGCAGTCCTTTGTGTACCCCACTGGGAATAAAGGACTCATGGGAGATGCCTCGCTTGTTACTTGAGAGTTTTGCATTGTAAAGCAAGTCTGGATTCCCTGTGGATTTTCCCTAAGGGAAAAAAGGTGAGAACATATATTTGTGGCATCTCTGTGTTTCACAGCTGTTTCTGTTCACCATGCTTCCATGTCAGCAAGCCGTAGTTAATTGCTGTCAGAGATAACCAGTATCACATTATGATGACATTTCACACTAGTTTGGTGCAGGGACTGTGAGGTGAAATTGATGGGTTCTGGCTGCCCAGTCTGGAACATACAGAAACTATGCAGACGTGATGGACATTCAGCTTTTTTATGAGCTGCAACACACATACTGTAAAGCAAGAATGCTATTTACAGAACAAATTTCCCTGGTGGATCAGATCTCATAGAGAAGGGTCATCTATAGAGGTAATTTGTCCGTAAACAGTGTTTTCCAAAGCTAGTTATAGAATAGATGGAAGCTTGCCCCAAGGCAAGTATGATCAAAGGTACATCAGAAGGTAGAATAAGATTTATAGGGCGGAATACTCAAGAAAAGAGGAACATTGCAAACCATATGCACCACAGGGGAGACATTAAAAAATCCCCACACTCCCATTAGTTTAAACGGGGGGTTTAACCCCTTGAATGCTAGAGAGGTCTCCAATGCTCAATGCATTGGAGAGCTCTCCAGCATTCAGTGGGTAAAAGACTAGTTTAGAATCAAATTAAATCTCCTAATAATAACCCCCAATTATCTTACTATGGCCAGAAAATCCTAATGACCCTTATGGATTATTGCCTTCTACCTTTGTTCAAGCAATAACATCATCAGTGAGTCCTGGATGTCATGTGCATGGAGACGGACATGACACTTGCTAGAAATTTTTTTTCTATAGTGCTGTGGGTTGGCTCCTTTCTAGCACTCGGTGGCTTTACAACATACTTCCCATGTGTCCCTCTTTAGGAGGTACAGCCTCTCTGTTAGATCCAAATCCCCCTGTCCCTCTTTCCCACCCTGATGTCCCTCTTTTTAGGAGATCAGATTGTGTGGTGTATATTATAAGTATATCACACTGCTCTACAGCAATAAAACTCACATTCATGTTTGTTTAAATGTCATTCTATGTGTTTATACATTAGTCTGTGTAAATAAAATATGTTGGTGTTGTTATAAGTCATTTATTAGGTTATACAAGGAGGTGTCAATAGATCATGAAATAGCCTAAAAATTATAGGTAATGCACTGCCCACCAGCCACACCCCCAGCAACACCTAGTAAAACACAAGTGTCCCTCTTTGGCCTTTTGAAATGTTGGGAGGTATGTTACAAGCTTTAAGGGTTAGTAATGCCCATATTTAAGTTGATGCAGTATTATAGAGTTTTAAAAAATAAAGTATCTGGGGAAAGTCCCATCTCTCAAACATTTATGGTTTTAGAGATATTTGATGCTAAAGTTCCCCCTCCCTCCCTTTCTCCTGACGTCAGCTCTTTACTGACAGAAGGAGATCCTGGTCCAGCATAGCCGAAATAGAGATTTAAAAAGAATTACTTAAAGGGGAACTACCACCCCGCAATAACTTAAGCTTCACTGATTGCTCATCTGGCGACTAGCTGCTTAGTAGCGCTAGTCGCCAGAAATATTACCCGGTTCTGCAGATATCGGCGTTTTACCGATGGTGACAGGAGCAGGAAGCATGGACGTCTCTTCACATTGACGTCCGTGCGCCTGCGCTGTCAGTCCCTTTTGAACCGCGCGGTTCAAAAGGGACTGACAGCGCAGGCGCACGGACGTCACTGTGAAGAGACGTCCGTGCTTCCTGCTTCTGTCACCATCGGTAAAACGCCGATATCTGCAGAACCGGGTAATATTTCTGGCGACTAGCGCTACTAAGCAGCTAGTCGCCAGATGAGCAACCAGTGAAGCTTAAGTTATTGCGGGGTGGTAGTTCCCCTTTAATTGGAATGGTCTACAAAGTGTGCCTGGTTTGCAAGCACAATTTGAAGACCATTCCAATGAAGTAGTTCTTTTTAAATATCACTATTTTGACTCTACTGAAGAGCCTCCTCAAGTCGGCCTACACGGATCTCATTCTGTCAGCTTTACAGCCAACATAAGGGAGGGGGGGCTTAAGCTGCGAATATCTCTCACACCATAAAGGTTTGAGAGACGGGACTTTCTCCAGATACTTTATTTTTTTAACATCTACAATATTGCATCAACTTAAAGTGATAGTAATGTTTCACAAAAACAGAAGCTACAATTAATCTTCATAGTATTTGAGCCATAGAGAGTGTTATTTCAATACTGTCAGAGTTGTAGTTCAAGAGTAATTGAATAATAAAGTTTCCCCTCCCGCCCCTTTTACCTAGTGTAAGCCATCTCTTCTCAGATGTGGAATGCAGTCCATAGACCAGACAGATAACAGAAGGGGACAATCTTCTTCCTATGAGAACAATGAAAGCCCTGCCCCACTTGACAAGATTTTCAGTTTTTTCCCTTATCTTAATTAAAGATTGTCCCTCTCTGCAATCTACCTGGGCACCTCCCTTGTGCTCTGGCTGAGCAGTTTTACATCAGCAAAAGGGGCGGGAGGGGGATACTTTATCCTTCAATTACTCTTGAACCACAACTCTGACAGAATTGAAATAACACTCTCCAAGGTCCAAATACTATGATGATTAATTAGAGCTGCTTTTATTAAGAAACATCACTATCCCTTTAAATACAGGTATTACTAATCCTTTACGTGCCCCTTTGAAATCACTGTGAATTTATGGAAATGCTTCTCTGTTCCCTATGGTGCAGGTGGTTTGCTCCACAATTGTTGCTTTTTGGATAAATCTCATAGTATGATATCAGCCAGTTGATCAAAGAGAACAAATTGGGATACTAGGTATAAATTCCAGAAATGTATTGTTATAGAATGTACAATAGCCAGTGTATTTTTCTTGGCAGTTAATCCAGTGTATTAATTTCTGCAGTTAATCTAATGTAGCAGCTATTTGCTGGCTGAGGGTGATGGGAGCTGTAGATGTACAGTGGGGGACAAGAAGAAAATAAAGCAGACCAAAGTCAGATGATGGTCCTTCAGGTGGATGAAGACAAGTTCATGTGAAGTGAGTTACAACTCTGCTTCCAAGGAGCTTCTACATCAGTTCAGCAATGCATCCATATTTAGAGGACTAGTGGTGGGCATTCCATCCCTATCTATGTTAACAGTGGAAATGTGAGGGCTGCAGATGGTTTGGTGCCTTCAAATATATGATTAACTTGCCCTGTCCTCCTGGTACAAAGCTTCCAATTAGGGATGGCAAGTAATCCCTTATAGCAGCCACTTCATTCTACACAAGGTTCTCCAGTTGTTAGACTATAACTCAGTGTTTCTCAACTCCTGTCCTCAGGACCCACTAACAAGCCAGGATTTGATGATTTCCTTGTTAGAGCACAGGTGAGTTAATCAATGTGAATGAGCCTCTGATCACCACACCTGTGCTCTAGCAGAGAAATCCCTAAGTCCTGGCCTGTTAGTGGGTCCTGAGGACAGGAGTTGAGAAACACTGCTATAACTGTTAATTCAACAACAGTTAGAGGCAGCTAAGTATGATGGGAGTTGTAGTCTAACCACTGGATGACCAAAGGTTTCCCACCATACCTCTAGGTCTCCAATGGTTCTAATATAGCCCCATGGCGTGCATTTTGTGTAATCAGCCAGTATTAAAGGGAGAGATGGCAAGATCCTCCCTGCCCCCGCAGTGGTTCCTGTAACACGTTCCTTAATCACCTTGATCTATAGCCCTCAAGATGCCTCCCCCATCCATTACAGTAGGTGTGACAGCACTGAGATTAAACTTTATCCATACTGCTTTAAACTTGCACAGTAAATGTGTAAGATGAATGTGTGCTTGCAGGCTAGAAAAATATCATGTGTAATTAATAACAAAACCCTGTTGGTTTATACGTGGGTGGCAACATTACACAATTTGACACAACTGCATCTTTGTCCCATTACCCGCCCACAGAAGGAATGAAGCTGACTTGCCTAACACTTAGAGCATGCCAACGCTATAAATTAGTGGGATGGGCATTGCACAGGAGGGGATAGCAGGACAATTATACTTAGATAAACGGGCTCACTAGGCGATTAAGTGATTTGCTACAATCATGGAAGGCTGGGTAGGTGTGGGGATAAAAGGCAAATGTGTTTAACTCTTTGAAACTCTCAAACTTTTTGCATAAACACAAAAATAATTACATATTTAAAAGCTTTGCTTTATAATGTTGAACAATGAAATTCAATTTGTTTACGCTTATTTTGAAGAAAGTAAATTACGTTACGAACTCAGCCATCCATAGTGTGATAGAAGAGCGACAACTCATTAGTTTAAATCAAAATAGCAGATAAATTACGCATGCACTTAACTGCAGAATAGTTTTATATCACTTTATCATCCATTGGTCTCAACTGTAGGATCATTTTATGGTGCATTCCTAAACTCAAGTATCATATATTGGAAAAGGGAAATTAACTGAGCTGATAGATAAATCCTTATTTTATATAACATACACCAGTTTATTGGTCAATCTATTTCACTTTCAGCCTTCCCTATTGGACTGGTCAGTAATGCTCTGCTAAACAATGGACATCCAGACATCAATCCCAATGATTTAATAAAGTTGTAACGGCCCCACTCACAACCACTTTGTTTCACTACTACAGTGCTGCGAAATGTGTCCCTCCAGCTGTTCTAGAACTACATTTCCCGTCATCCACAGCTCAGACTACATTTGTTGGACTGAACTTCTCATCATCCTCATTGCATCTCAACAAATTAAACACAAATAGTTTTGGTCTGAGAACATACATTAACCCTTTGCGTGCCAGAGGGGTATGCAACGCATTGCTTTGCAATGCGTTGCATATCCCTCAGGCACGCAAAGGGTTAACTTAAAAGTCAGGAATATTAATAACACATGTTTTACTTTGCCGAGCATCATAAGTCTTAACCCTTTGAGTGCCAGGAGTATATGCAATGCATTGCAGAGCAATGTGTTGTGTACCCTCTGGCACTGAAATGGTTAATTGCCTTTGTTCCTGATCAGAAAGCTATGATCTAGATATAAATGGCCAAAGAAAGTAAAAAGAAAAGAAAAAGAGGTCAAACCAGTTTTTAAGTCAATGTACTAATATAGTATTGAAATTATATTAAATGGAAATGTGATTTTTAACCCCTTGAATGCTAGAGAAGGCTAGCTTTCAAGGATTTAAACTCCCCATCTAAATCAATGGGAATTTTTATTTTGCTCATCATGGTGCATTTGTTTATTTCCGGAATTGTTCATTCTTTTACTTTCTGCATTGTGCATGTTAACATGTAACGTCCTTCATTTAGTCTCTTATAAATTCATTAAATTAATAACCTTATTCCAGAGATAATTCCACTGATTTAAGTGAACTATTGAGAAGCGAAAGCTAAGTGCATAAGAGCATACAGTTTAAGTACCAGTAATTCTCAACAACGTTCTCAGGTTTCTCATTACTTTAGCGACCTAGAACATCCCCTTTTCTCCAGCCTCTTTAATTTAGAGTAATTGGATAAACATGGCATGGCATCTTGAAACTCTAGAGCACAGCAAACGCCTGTGTAAATAAAGAAAACAACTCAGTATTTAGTTCACACCTCATCAAGTCTCTATAACTGGATAGCAGTTATTTACTTAGAATTGTAGTCTTCAGAGCAGTGGTTCTCAACCTTTTTTTATTCGATGAGAGTCGGCACCGTGTTAGCCGTAGAAATACAGGATGCAAAATTTCTTCTAAAGTTGATACCTTTATTGGCTAACTAAACAGATTTAAAATGCAAGCTTTCAAGACTTCTTAGGTCTCTTCCTCAGGCATGTTATACAGATAAATATGAGAACTTCTCTCTTAAATTACGTGTACTTGTATTTAAGAGAGAAGTTTTCATATTTATCTGTATAACATGCCTGAGGAAGAGACCCAGGAAGTCTTGAAAGCTTGCATTTTAAATCTGTTTAGTTAGCCAATAAAGGTATCAACTTTAGAAAAAAATGTTGCATCCTTTTTTATTCGACGCACCCCTACACACTGTCTGGAATTCCCGAGGCACCCCTAACTCCCCAACAGTCCTTTAACAGTGTGTAATGAATATCTAATGTGCCACTGATGCCCCAGAGGTGTACACAGGGGCATCAGATGAGCCACTATGATGCCTAAATGTACGCCTCAGACTCAGAATGAACTTCCAGAAAGGGGTAAGATGGGTCAGTAAATTTGGACACTGGATGGTCTCAAGTGATGCCCCAATGTACACCTCTGGGGCATTATAGGGGCACTGGGCTACTAATGTCCTATATATGGGCATCATTGGGGCACAGTTAGTATTGTTCATTGGCCATTTGAATGAGGGGTGCAGAAGGGGCATCTAAATGCCCTTACTTCACTGCTTAAACAGACCACCCCTTTAATGCAGGACACTAATGAAAAAGTACATATTGCAAGACTGCATTGCTTCAAACACAGTTCTGAATTAAGGAGGAGGTCTGGTCAACTTAACCAATGGATGCATTGAATCTTTATCTCTGTCAGCCTGTCACTCAACTGAGAATGTGACATCTGTAAGTTCACTCATTCCTTTGTACTAGAACAATAGCAGGACACAGGACACAGGTGGAACTACTAACTATTTTGATATTAGCTAATGCATGAGTTTTTGAACAAAATCACTGAACCAAGTTCAATTATTGGTCTTTATACTAGTGATACAATGGGGAGGTATATGATTTCCAAATTGATATAAGGCTTATTTCTGGATAATTAACTCTTTTCCCTGCCCAAAGTCCCTATTATTAAGTTAAGCACAATTGATTATGCCATTTTGCATAATTTTGGGTGTCTGACTGGGATGTCTAAATTATTTCTCATAAAATCATCATGCTTGACAGAAAAAAATACATTTCTTAGAAACTAATTGGATATTTCCATTATTAAATCTGGAACAATTATTTAGAACTAGATTTACATTCAGTGCTCTTTAGTAAATAAATCCATTAGGGGTATATGAATGAAGTCGCTCCGTTTTGTGCACATGCATCAGTGTGGTATTATTTTAATAGGAAAATAGAGTTTGCTTGTTTTGAATCTTTTATAGGGGAACTATTCTTATAGAAGTGGCTCTTAATTCATTTAAGCACAAGACTTTTGTGGGAAGGATTCCTTAATTCAACAGTCTTGTCTGTCTGTCTATCTATCTAGTGTGTTATTTAAAAACCCCTTAAGGACCATTGACGTGGCAGGACCGTCACGCTGGTTCGGCACTTAAGGACCAGTGACGGTCCTGGCACGTCACGTACTTTTACTCACCGCGCTCTTGTAGGAGCGCGGTGAGTAATACCGGGCACTGAAGTTGATCGCTCCAAGACTGGAGCGATCTCTTCCAGTGCCCCGGTTGGCGTGCCGCCCCACGTGATCAGTCACGTGGGACGGCATGTCAAAGTTTCCTATGTGGTCCTTAAGGGACGGCACACCCCGGGACCGCTGGTCCTTAAGGGGTTAATAAACACACTACGAACAGGGTAAACTAGAGAATTTGAGAAGCAATAAGCTGAATGTAACACAGGGGGAAATATGTCTTGTTTCCGAGTTACACACACAAAGTTTGTAACCTGATCACTTTAGATCTACTTTTGTTGTATATGCTTTATTCTGCCTATGTAATTAATATCATATTGGACAGTACAAGTGTTGCCTTAAAGACTGTATACTGGAGCATTTAAGATCCATTCAGAAAGGTCAACCAAATACTAGCCTTGTTCCACATTTCAGTGATAGTCACTGTAATAATAGTAAAGTATTACAGTTTGGTGGCATCAAGAGGGTCTTTCAGTCAACTAGAGGAGGTAATTGTGATAATGAGTTATTAAAAATAGAGGGTCCTCTAGGTTTAAATGATAAAAATGATTTGTTGTCATTTTTGCAGTGATGGCTTATAAATGACAGTGCTTTTCTCACACATGTAGGATTAGTTTCAGGATATGTGAGAAGTATGTGGAGATAAGCGCTATGTTTTTGAAGCAGTTGTTTCTATTTTAAACCATTTTAAATGTTATCCAGTTAGCATTATTTGGGCTCTCTGCCTCTTTAACACTGTGAATTGTGGGATTAGTGATGATAACTCAAAGAGGCGCTGGTTTGAATGTTGCTGTAATGGATGCCTTGACAGAGTGCCAGTGAGGCATGAAACAGCTGTTGTCTTTCTTTCTGTAGTGGTAACGCCATCTACCCCTGTAAAAGCTAAGAAGCCTAATAAAAGGTGTATTTTAAACCTTTCTGCTGTTTATGATATTAAGAAATATAGAGTTTGAGCGCTGAGAATCTGCAGAGTTGATAAGACACAGCATTTTATGTCTCAAAACTTGGTTATAGCAGTTGTAAGGCAGGTTGTCTCATATACCGGCACATACTGCACCAGCACCAACATGCAACCAAAGGTTCGAATATTTGTGTAGCCGGCCCTCTTTCTCTTGAGCTGAATGTGATATCTGCTTTGAAATAACAGGAAACACAGCCTGATATACTAATTGGTATCCTTTTTAAAATGTCTCACACAAAACAGCATGTGACGTCACGGCACTATAAACAAGTTGCCGTGATTAAAAGGGTGACATCATACCTCCTAAGTGTCCCTCTTTAGGAGGCACAGTCCCTCTTTTAGACCCAAATCCCTCTGTCCCTTTTCCCCACTCTGATGTCCCTCTTTTTAGGAGATCAGATTGTGAGTTTTATTGCTCTACAGCAATAAAACTCACATTAATGTTTGTTTAAATATCAGTATATGTGTTTATAAATTAGTCTGTGTAAAGAAAATACTTTGGTCTTGTTATAAGTCATTTATTAGGTTACAAAAGGAGGTGTCAATAGGTCATAAAATAGCCTAAATAGCACCTGCGCTGTCAGTCACAGTCTGCTCTAGGAGGTGTTGCTAGGAGCCGCACGGCACTGGGAGGGACTGACAGCGCAGGCTCCCAGACTTCACTATGCAAAGATGTCTGCGCTGTTTCCTGGCTGTCAGTCCCGGGAGCAGTAGGAATTCTCAATAAAGCGGTAATAATTCTGGCGACTACCATATTGAGCAGCTAGTCGCCAGATGGGTAATTATTTGGGGACAAGTTTAGAAGGGTGATAGTTCTGCTTTAAATGTTTTTCTGCTTTTTAAATGTGATTTTGTTCCTCTCAGGATCCCATGCTTTCATTATAAACAGAACAACAAGGAGTCAAAACACAACTACCTACAATATTTGTGTGAATCCCTTGCAAACCTGGGGATGGATTCCATTGCAGGTTACAACTTTATCAAGGGTTTTATCTGCACATTTCTCCACAGACTTCACTGGGAATCTGTTAGAAAAAATAAGTAATAACACTTAACAACTGCAATGTAATCTAGACCTTGGCGCAATACATTAGAAAAATGTGTCAGTTTTAAAGGAGAACTAACACCTGCTAATAAAATTAGTAATTATTGCCCCAATAAATTGTGTCTGTGTGCCTTTGTTAAAGAGATAACATATTCATTAAGTCCTGGATGTTGAATCCATGGAGGCGGTCATGCCAGGTGCTGGGAGTTTTTCAAATTGAATCAAGCATGGGGCTACTTTAACCCGACCCTTGACGTTCATAGTACGTCAAGGGTTGATCTGACGGAATGACCCATGACGTACTATGACCGTCATGGAATCTCAGGCTCCCCCCGCGGCTGCACGCCGTTCGGGGAGCCCAGAAGCGGATTCTGAAAAAAAAATGCTCCGTGATCCTTAACTGACCTTGCCGCGCCGATCGGCCGGTCGTTAAGGGGTTAAGGACCAAAGGGGCTCGCAACACATAGTGAATCAATGTGTTGCACACACCTCTGGTCCATTAAGAGTTAAGATTACACATGCAGTGAGCAGAGTATTTGATCTTGTCCATCTCAGTGCATCCTGGATTTACTGCAGATGTTGTGTGGTATGCACTAAGGTGGGATTAAGAAGAGATTACTTCTCCAGTGATATCACTTCTCCAGTTCCCATGTTATTCTATGGAAACAAAGTACTAAGATCTCTAAAATTGGAGAAATCTTAATGCATTGGGTCCATAGAACAACACCGAAACTGGAGAGTTTAGAACACTGGAGACGTCTAATCCGCATATCACCTCTGTATCACACCATAGAGCATTTCCCCCCTTATTTATTTTTTAAAGGTAAAATTCATATGGTCCATTAGGATTTTTTAGCCATAGTAAGGTAAGCGAGGGCTTATTAGTAGGAGGCAGTATGTTTCATGTTCCTGTGATTATCGTCTGTGTGAACAGCACCATAAAACCCAATGAATAGTGTTGCCACCAAACTGGAATTTTGCCCACAGGCAGAAAAATGTGGACTTGATGCCAAAAATAAGTTTATTCCAACAAGAGTAAAGCTGGTGTTTTTTCCAAGAACAGCTGGCATCTCTAACAATGCACTTCTGTCTCAATTATTATGTATCCTCAATGTGCAGGGACTAATCAGGGAAGGGCTGACAACGTGTGGCTGGGGGGCAAATACAATCAGGTAGTCCATTTCTATTCCACTCCCTTTTGTTAATTTTAAAATTGGCATTAATGTTGTGAAGTAAGCTTACAACTAAATGGGTCTACACTTGAGATTCTACAGAACTTTTAATTGAAATGGAGTTACACTAGTGATATCACAGAGCTTACAATTGAAAGGGAGCTACATTAGTGATACCAGGGAGCTTATAATTTAAGTAAAACTACACTGGTGATTCTATAGAGCTTACAAAAGAAATGGGGTATGCTACTATTGTAGCTGCATTTGGATTGTATCTCTGGGGTATCATTGTGTATATCTATTTTCATTGTAAGCTCTGTGGTATCGCTAGTGTAGTTCCATTTACAGCAGCAGCAGGAGATTGAGGCAGTGACTCACCGGCCCAATAAAATGATTGGTTTAGGGGACAATTACCCCACAGGCCAGCATTTCCTTGGACCTAATATTTAAGGTGTCATGTTTTCAGCACATGTTTTCAACACACAAATTCATTGTTTGCTTGATAGACTTAATGCAAGCTTGTAGCACATACGGTATATTTAAGGCTTTGCTCACCGGGTGACTGGAAAGCAGAAACATTTTTGTGCCATTCAAACTGCCTGTGTTGCTTACCAATATTACCCTGTTTTACCTTGGTCATCCTGTAGTGGGGGCGGGGGTGACGGTGACTGATGACTGGCTTATATCGACTTCAGCCATATATGATTAGCTTACTCATATCCGTTACCTATTCAATGGATATTGTAATGCGCATTGCAACATGCAATTGGCTATATGAATGTGCTGCAGTGGTACCCAAAAGACTCCATGTAGATTTCCTCTGCTGCAACTGGCCTGCATTCTTCAGAGAACATGGTTACAGCAAACTACATTGGGCTGCAAGTTGTTCTATTTTCAGGCAATTAGCATTGCAATAGAATTGCTGCCCTAATGCCGCCTATGTGAACAAATCCTAATGTCTGAAATGTTTGGTGTAAACTGACAAAAGATAAGATTCCCATGTAAAGAAACAGAAATGTTATTCCCTGATCAATTATGTGCTTTAGATCTTATCTTTTGTGACAAGCTTTGTCAGCAATAGTAAGCAAATCACAGCAGATATTGCCTAGAATTACATGATATTTAATCTCTTAAGGGAAAGAGGGAGTGTGCAGCGCATTGCATTGCACACCCTCTGGTCTTTTACCCTTTGAATGCCAGAGAGGTATCCAACACATTGCATTGCATTGCAATGCGTTGGATACCTCTCTGGCACTCAAGGGGTTTAGAGGTTAAAGGGTAAATATCTTGCTATTATCTTTGCTCTTTTCTATTTGTGAATTAGTGGAGATGCTAATAATTTTGCCAAGTCCCTGCAGACTGTCCTTGCTGCACACGCATTTCACAAGAGAAACTCTCACTTTCTGTTCTTTGATCATACCCAGCACACACCTTTGCAGTGTTCATTCAAAAATGTGTTAGATCCTCTTATTAACACCAGGTCAGTTTATCTCACTCGCTGTCTCTCTATCTTATTTCCATATAAAAGCTGCAGTTCTAGAAGCCGCTGAACTGCCCCATAGAGTTGAAGTAAATGTTTGGGACTGTTATCCCCCTTGACCGCTAGAGAGGTTTCTAGAGCAGTGGTTCTCAACCCGTGCCCTCAGTGGCTACTAACAGGCCAGGATTTGAGAATTTCCTTTTAAGAGCACAGGTGACCTAATCAATATGACTGAGCCTCTGATCAACACACTTGTGTTCTAGCAGGGAAATTCCTAAATCCTGGCCTGTTAGTGGCCACTGAGGGCATGGCTTGAGAACCTCTGTTCTAGAGTATTGCAGATCAATGCTTTGGGGACTACTCTATCATTCAAGTGTTAAAAAGGCCATTTTCAATTAATTGAAGTTGTAGAAATATTTATTTCTTCCATTTTTTGCAGCTGGCACGCTCCAGAGCCCAAGACTAGCATTACACTAGAATAAAATTGCACTGCAGCTTCTGTTTGCTGTCAGGATCAATGCTCAGTTCTAGGTGTCATGTTTAGAACTCTGTCTGGAAGCCATTTTCTTGTAGCCGAATAGAGGTATCACTTTCTGTCACATTAGGCAATGTGGAGTTCTTCTAGAGTTTAGAACTCTGAGCTATGGAGTCTATATTCTGGGACTTTGTATTTTCACAGAAGGGGGCTGCCAGGGACATGGGACACACATTTAAAATTTGGAAATGTCCTGGGCAATCCGGGACACGTGGTCACCCTATTAATGCACTCAGCAGCCCAACTGCAACAATACTGTAATATTCAGTCCATTCTTTGCAACATTTCACAAATGAAAAAAGGCCTTTCACAGCAGCTGCCTCCACATAACTGCTAAACCACATTCCCTTGCATACTGATCTGTTATAGACCAGACACAGTATAGCAGTGGTGTGCACAGAATGGTCATAAATGTAATAATGAGATTATCTTTACATGGCACAATACTTTTCTGTCTTGTAAATTAATTCTGGTTACATTGTATCTCTGTGAGCTCTCCTGTGCCTGAGTTTCTCCCCGTTTCTTGGACAATGCTTTTCTTTCTGTGCGTAAAATAAAAAAAAAAGGTACAAAAAGCTTGTGTTGTTTTATAAGATACAAGACAGCAAGAAAAGGTACCGTACCTGCTAAAAAAAGTACAGCTGGGGGGGTTATGTCATTCAAGATGTTTTGCAGTGGCGTAACAATAGGGGTCGCACGTGCGACCGGGCCCGTCACTCTCAGGGGCCCGGCCGCCCCCTGCGACCCCCTTGCCACGCGCCCGCAGCACAGCTGATCTCCCGGCGGCCGGCGCTCTAGTAATGCAGAGCGCTAGGAGATGACATAATCTCTCAGCACTCTGCATTACTAAGAACCGCGCGGGAGCTTGAGTTCCAGACAGAGGTCTGTGCCGAATGAGGCATAGATCTGTCATCTCACACACCGCTAGACCACCAGGGACTCGAGGTAGGAGGAGGGGGGCAGTCAGTAGGGGCATTGTGGAGAATGAGGGGCACTGTGGAAGGGGCATTGTGATGGGGGCATTGTGGAAGGGGCATTATGGAGATTGAGGGGCAATGTGGAGATGGGAGCATTGTGGAAGGGGTAATGTGGAGAAAGAGGGGCATTGTGATGGGGGCATTGTGGAGATTGAGGGGCAATGTGGAAGGGGCATTGTGGAGAAAGAAGGGCATTGTGATGGAGGCATTGTTGAAGGGGCAATGTGGAAGGGGCAATATAGAGAATGAGGGGCATTGTGGAGATGAAGGGACACTGTGGAGAATGAGGGGCATTGTGGAAGGGGCAATATGGAAGTGGCCAATGTAGTTGAGGGGGGCCAATGTGGTCGGGGGGGCCATGGCAATTCTTGCACCAGGGCCCAGTGGCTTCTAGTAACGCCTCTGATGTTTTGTCCATGATGTTAGACACAACATTGCTGGCAAACTAAAGTAAGTAGGGTACATGATCCTGCTTAAACTTTTGAGTTCCAAAGGAGTAAGCAATGCCTTGCAAAATGATGCAATGCATACCCTTCTGGCACTCAGAGGGTTAAAATTACCATGTGCAGTTAGTTTGTGTGCTGTGGACCTTCTAGGATCCGTCAATCACACCACCATAGACATGACATCCAATAATGACTGAAGATATATGGTCTCTTGAACAGAGGAACACTCATACAGGTCATTAGGATATTCAGGTCATGGTAAGATAAGTGCATGGTTGTCATTATTAAGAGTTGTCACATCTCCTTTAAGGGAAGACCCTGCCATACAGGGTAT
Organism: Rhinophrynus dorsalis; assembly: GCA_037306005.1. Classification (NCBI taxonomy): domain Eukaryota; kingdom Metazoa; phylum Chordata; class Amphibia; order Anura; family Rhinophrynidae; genus Rhinophrynus; species Rhinophrynus dorsalis. The sequence continues at coordinate 141,753,083 of CM074725.1, read as the reverse complement.
GATCTAATGATTTAAATAATATATGATTGTTTATACTGGAAGGGTGAACTAGTATATAAGGCTGCACTTATCTGGCTATAACAATGTGTGAAATGTGTAAAACTTCACAAAACACTAATTAGAGCCAGCATTGCAAGTTTGGCAAAGGGATCAATGTTTTAATTGGCAACATTAAACCACATGCTAACCCTGAAACCTAACGTGTTGCAGACTGCTTTACACAGACTTTTCCACCAATAAACCTCACAATCTCTACTGCATTCATTTTTTATTTCCCCCTTTCAATAAAAATGTTTTAGTTCTCTGCAGAATTTGCCATTTTCTTTATATTGTGATATTAACCTATCAGCAGTAGTGTTACAAATGATGGCCATGAGTGAAGACTTCTAGGGTTGGCACCTAATCCTTTTGAGGGCCAGAGGGGTGACCAATGCATTGCTTAGTAATGGTTTGGACACTCACTAGTATTCAAAGGTTTAATGCTGTTACAAAAGATGCATGCCACAGTTCTGCATAAAAGCATTTCAGCCCTAGAGCAGGTAAGGTTGCCATTTAACTGTCATTTTAAATGGCAAAATGGAAAAAAATTATAAGACTGCAGGAGAAATAAGATGGCTGTTATTTTTATTTTTTAAAGTACCAATCCTAACGACTATTGGTGGTCTACAGCTTCCATCATAGTAAGTTGTTAAAGTCTTCATTAATATGTTGGGAGTTGGTGTCCAACAATTGGAGTGTCAAAAGTTGCTAACCCAAGCAATGATTCTTGTCACCCTGTTGTATATATTTTTAATGAGGGGTTAGTATTAAAGGAAATAGGTGACTGACAAACATAGATACCTCTCAATCATAGCCCATGACTGACAAACCTAGATACTTCTCATACATAGCCCATATCTGACAACTAGATTTTCAAGGGCAGTCCCTATTTTTACCCTTTGTCCTAGAACTAACTGTCCTAGTATTAAAACTGGATTTCAGCTGGGGTTGCCACCTTTTAAACTTGGCAAAATGGAACAGAGGCGCAGTGCTTTGTGCTATATGCAGTACAAAATGGCACATTTATGGTGATCAATATTTAACTTTGTAATTCTTTCCACAAAGAAGATTAAATTATGTCATGCAAGCTTGGTTAATGCTAGCAAATACACAAAATACTGGTGCACATCCAAATTTTCATCACCATTAACCCTTTACTCTGCAGCACTGTGCCTGCATATCGCTATTATATTAAGGATGAGGATTTGGTCACATCATATGGCCATAGAATGCTAAGCTTGCCACCAATGCCAAGGTAGCTCATTTTTGGCAAGAACCTAACCTTAATATGCTTTGTCTTATGAGCTGACTCTCTCCCACTTTAGGTAATTACTAACCTTAATTTACTTTTTCCTGAGAGCTGAATCTTTGTCAGCTTTGCTTATTAATGGAGAGAGACTCTCTGACAGGCATTATATAGTGTCCTAGAGACAATGAGCCTTGCACCCGGGGGTGGGAGGGGTGCTTAAACCAATAGAAGCTGGTCAAAACTTCCAAAAATACAATTCCAGTCCAGGTTTTGGTAAGCACACCCAAAGAAAAAAACACATTTAGAATTGCTGCAGTGCAATCAATTTTGACCAAAATAGCTAAAAGCAAATACACAAAATATTGGTGCACATCCACATTTTTCTTTGGGTGTGCTTACCAAAACCTGCACTGGAATTGTTTTATGCTAGCAATGCATTTGGAACCTCTGTAGCCTTCTAGGGGGTTACCCTTTAGTATCAGAATGTTAAGCTACATGGCTTAGCATTCTTCCTGCTCTTAGTTTAAAAAATAAATAAATCCTAATTAGGGGATCACAGGACCATCTTGATGCCTCCTGCTATGGAACACCTTTCAATCATGATACTCAATCAATACTGGGGACCAAGAAAGCTAACTTTTCTGGGATGAGCGGAAGGAGCAGAAAGGCCCACAATGATGATGCCTGGGGTTCCCCAGTCCTCGCACTCAAGCTGAGACTTATGGAAATACCAGCTTAAGTGAGGGAGAGTGAAGAAAGTCAGTGGGTACCTTCTGGTTACCATTATTGATCTCTTACACAATGCTGGTGAATGTATACTTCAACATGGTATGCCTTGCTTACCTTTTCTTCATATCACTAATGGTTATTACAATTTTAGCGCAGACAAGTAATTAAAAAAAAAACTGGCAGGTGTAGGTTAGTGCTCCTAGTACGCCATATGGTATGTCAATCCATACAAATGGGCTTCCGTTTTTATCTGGCTGGTAGCAGAATTGTATACAGCAGGAGATTATATGGTTTTCAAATATTTTAGAACCTTTGAAGTGTCATTTTATGGAAATATTTGTGCATCCAAGCCAAGAGGTCGAAAGGCTTACAACCCATCATTTGTTGTGAGCAAATGTCTAGTTTCCAAAATGGCATGCTTTGCAGACCATTCTTTCATAGTTATGACCATTTTATTGGAGGAAGCCAATTCCATAAAAGAAAGTAGGCATGGTTTTGTGCTTCTGGCACCTCCTATGGTATGTCAACCCATATCCATGGGATACCATTCTTCCCAGAATAGCAGTAGATAATTAATACAGTAGGCGCTATTATCATTCTCAAAAATGTCAGTACATTAGAAGTGATGGAAATGTGTTCCTACAGCTCCACCTTCTAGAAACATTTGTGCATTCCAATTTGGGGGTAGAAAGGCAAATAACCCCTTATTTGATGCAGTGGGGTATCTTATTTTCTTATAACCATTTTAGTACAGGCAAGTCACATTTGGAAAACTGCAAGAAAGTTGACAGATTGTATTTAGTTTAGTTTTGTGCTTCTGGAACCCTCTGCAGTGTGTCAACTCATGCCAGTGCCATTTTTCTCAGAAGATAAGTAGCTAATGAATGCAGTAGGAAATTTCCATATTCTTCAAAGATTGCAGTATGTTTGAAGGGGTGGAAATATAATATGCCTGTATTGTTTTCCTTTAGGGACACATATGTGTAAATGCCAGGTTGGGGTATAAATGACACTTCACTTGATGCAGTGGATTATCTTATTTTCAAAATGGTTTGGTTTTTTTCTATATTTTCTTAATTTCTGTCGTTGTTAAAAGTATTTTAGTACAGGCACATCAGATGAACATACATTTGTGCACCTACATATACTGGGTATTGATGTACTTATGCAATATATGGCATTAACATGTAACTTGTTTGTTACATAAAGCTTGCTTGAGATGTTGTACAGTAAATTAGGACAAAATTTACATGCTTCATTGTTTCATGTAGGAAGAAACCTCAGCCACGTTCTGATGTATAAATTAGTGTACTTTCAGGAAATATATGATTTTATATAGCTATTGAGCTGTTTTATGGTAGTTTTACCATGTAACCAACGGAATGTACATTTTTAGTTCATAAAGTTTAAAATACCCTTGTGCGCTCCAGTAATTAAAGGTCTATGCAGGCCATGCATGACAGTAAAATTATACATATGTCATATTTTTGCACTCAGGGGATTCAGGACTTTTAAACATAACTGAAATTTCAAAGCCAACAAAAATGTTTCATATATCTCTCTCTCTCTCTCTCTCTCTCTCTCTCTCTCTCTCTATATATATATATATATATATATATATATATATATATATATATATATATATAATATGATATTAGCTAAATATGTAATTTTTTACAATTGTTTTGTATTTATGACATCATAGCTTGTGAAACGATGCAACGTCTGCTTTACATGAGACACCATGAAAAAACTGAATTTGTTCTAAACAAAATAATATATAGTTTTCCATATATAACTAGAAAATCACCTTTAGTAAACCTACCTAAACAGATGGATAGCAAAATTATGAATATGTGTCCAGTCTCCAGGGTACAAGTAATTCCCCAACCCCATACCACTGAAAGGGTTAAGAGCCCCATTCAGATCAGCAGACTGCTACATGACCTCTCTGCACTGGTGACAGATATGGGCTCAAACCAATAGGAGCACAGGATCATGAAAATGAATATGTTCGGTTTTCATAACCTCAGAAACCAGGATAGCATTGATAAAACCGGACCGTGTTAACCAAAATTAGACAGTCTAGGTCAAAAACAGAGAGGTGCTAACCATGATTTCAGCTCCATATTCTATGTGCTTGTCAAAGGTTAATGGGTAACATGGTAATATTGATTGTATATGCGTTTTAAATGTGTTCTTGCAATATTTAAGAGGAGGTAGTGTCTAATCTTCTGCACAGGTACAATTTTAAGTCTATCATATGCAGTGGTGTCCGTAGACATTTTTCCAGGGGGGGGCAAAGCCATAATATGACCCCCAGGCCAGCCCATCTAGCCCCTTTATTTATATGGAGGAGGGTAATTGTAGGGGGGGGCAAGTGCCCCCCTTGCCCCCCCCTCCGGACGCCCATGATCATATGAGCATACCTGTGAACTCTCTAGATCTGTCCCAGAGGCTCTGGGAACAGAGGTTGATACTCCAGTTGTGGTGAGATTCCTGGGTAACTCTGCCTACTTCTCCTTTTTTCCTACTCCCCTCTCTGTTGCAACCACTTCCCGCCCGCCTCCTAACCTCAATTCCAATTAAGCCCCACCCACTTTATGCACAATTCATGGAATTTACACAAGCCTAGTAGCAGTACATGAACAATCTCCAAGGACTCCACAGATGAAAGTTCCCAGACTTGCATATGAGGTTTTCTGCTGGTATTGAGCTACATGATACTATAGATCACAGTGACTCTCTATATCGTGACTGCCCAGGAGACAACTTAGGCAGCTTAGGTTCAATTAACACTGGGTGACAAGCCAGGACTGTTACAGGAATCCATCCTTTCAGAACAGATGATGTTCCTGGCATGTCAAAGGTTAATGATCGCAGCGAGACTTAGAGCGTGCTGTGATCATTGCGGACAAGCTGTAAATGACTGCTCCAGGACTAGTGCAGTCAGTTTCAGCCTTTCCCCAGTGGCTCCGCTCATGTGATCACAGCTACAGCAATATCATGTCCTGTGTAGCCACATGACAAAGGCAATATAAGTATACCATGCCTTTGTCAGTATACTCTGCCTTTCTCCTCACTGTGATAGTGAAGAACAGAGAAGAAGAGAACACAGCTCAAAACATATAAAATAGCCAAAGAGTGGGGCTCATATTTTAATTGATGGTGCTGGGCAGGATTAGGGGTAGAGCAGGTTTGGTCACTTGATAACCTACTGATACCTCTTTGTGTTACTGAATAAATGACTTAGAGCAAGACCAAAGTATTTTATTTACACAGTCAAGTTGCAAACACATGTACTGAAGTTTAAACAAACTTAATGTGAGTTTTATTGTTGTGTACACACCACACAGTCTGAGTCTGATCTCCTAAAAGAGAGAGACATCAGGGAGGGAAAGAGGGACATACGGACTTTCATCTCAGAGGGACAGTACCCCCTTAAAAGAAACACTTGAGAGGTATCCAGCCCCTGATAAAAATGAACAAATTGAGCACAAATTATCACAGGAAAGCCTAAAATCCATACAAAAGAAAGCCGTACTTATGCTTAAAAATATATAATTTGTGTGGGGGAACTAAATGAGTTACAGAAAAAATATGGTTAAACAAAGGCATACTAAAAAGACCCAAATTGATCATGTCCTCTAGTGTGAAATAGCCAAGGGGTTATATATATTTCAAAATCACTTTTAGCCATTTTTTATTTAAAATAATAGTTTTTGAGATATTTATTTGTATTTTCTTGACAGTTTATGCAAATTGGTCAGTTCTGGCTGGCACTGCTGGGTGCCAAATACTAACATTCTACTCTGCTCTCCCTCCCAACTGCCTCTCCCTCATGCTTTTCCTCCCACCCTCCCCTTTAGTAACATTCAGTAACACCTCTCTATAGTTTATCTTTTTTTTTTTTATAACCATCTGAGTGCCAAAGCAATAACGAAGTGGCAGTTAGGAGGGAGAGCAGAGTAGAATGTTAGTATTTGGCATACAGTTGTGCCAGCCAGAACTGTCTAACCTGCACAAACTTACAAAACTAAATATATAAACTGTTTTTTTTTTTGTCTTTGTTTTTTTTTTAATAAAATGACTACGTCATATAGGTGATTTTGAAAACTATTTTCAAATGAACATAAGTTGTGATAAGTTGTTAGTTCCACTTTAACCCTTTGCGTGACAGAGTATTATCCAATGCATTGCAACGTAATGCGTTGAATACCTCTCTGGCACTCAGAGGGTTGAATGATGCTGAGGATACATAGTCATCAGTGAGAGATAGAGATAAATGTTCTGGTTAGATCAGGACCAGGCAACTGGCACTCAAGGGGTTACTGCTTTTCAGGCTCTAGCACTATGTAAGGCTGACTGCACATTAGAGCTCTGAGTGCTGGAGGGGGTGAAAAAAACATTGATTTGCCCCAAGGCCAAAAGCTACCAACCCTCCCCGATACTACAGATATTTTTGGACTACTATGTTAAACATGCTCAGAGAGTTGTAGTCCAACAACAGCCACAGGTTGCTTACCACTGCACTAGTATCCTGATATTTTTGATGCCCTGATCTATTTGAATGTAACACAACTTACTGAGGACTGCACACACAAAGAAAAAAGGGGCAATCTTGAAACCAACGCCACTAATAGGGGACAAATAAATATTGCACAAATTCCTACTGATTTAACCCAATGGTTGGGTTGCCACCCAGCCGGTATTTTACCGGCAGGCCGGTAAAAAATTGGCTTCTGTCCAATGTTAAGTCTATGGAGGGAATGCCATGGCCAGTATTTTTCTGAAGAAAAGGTGGCAACCCTACCCAATGGGTGCCAGAGGAATACTCAGTGCATTGCATCACAATGTGTTGCATTCCTCTCTGGCACTCAAAGGGTTAATCAATGGTGATGTTCATTTGTCCCCTAAGATGCAGTTGGTTTATCCCTCTTTTGTTTTGTGCATACAGCCCTAAGTGATTTGTCCTTTCTTTGATTAATACAAAGATGTATACTTCAGTGGATTTATGAAGATATTCAATACTGGTCTACACTGTACTATGTATGTCTTCAGGGAACTTAAATATATACCCTTCAGTATTAAATAAAGTGTTAACCACAAGGAAATAAGTCAAAACCCTTTTTACCCCTCAAAAATAAGTTTCTAGATATTCCCACCTTATCACAGCCATGTTTGGGCTCTAGGCAAGTGTCTTGTTGGGTTAATCCAACATGACCATACCTGGGAACTTCCAGTCGAGGGCTACCCGGAGGGTAGTCCTCTGTTCACCAGGGGGTGACAAAAATGACGCTAATCGCGCCAAAAAGGGGCGGGGCTTGCCGCGAGTGGGGGGGGGGGGCTTAACCCTTTGAGTGCCAGAGTGGTACGGAATGCATTGCAAAGCAATGCATTCCTTACTACTCTGGCACTCAGAGGGCTAGAGACTGAGTATCAGCAGGAGAAAAAGCGGATGTGGTAGAGTTTCAATAGAAACTCTCCACATCCGGAGGAATCTGCCTCTGCCCCGGAGACCCGGTAAAGCTCTGTCAGAACCGGAGTCTCCGGGGCAAATCCGGAGAGTTCCCAGGTATGAACATGACTGGAATGTCAAATAGAAATCTTCAACTAAAAACAGCCATCCCCGCACAGCATGCATCAGGGGAAAGCTGGGGATTGTTTTGGTTTACTTTATCTGATAGCTGGAGCCATATTGTTGATAAAAAGAACAGGGCAGAAATCTAAAGTACTTCAGCCAGCTTTGTAAAGTAATCAGTACGGGATGTGTATTTGAGATGGTAAGATGTTGGTAGACATCTGTCTGGTTCTAAGAGGTACAAGTGTAACCCTCTCATTGCACTGAGCCAGAACTCTTGTCCTTTGCTTGTCATTTTGAAGTGTTTCTTAGCCACTCAATATCTATCAAAATAACTTATTTTACCCATTGCAGCAACAAGACATACCCTCTTCTAAATCCTAATGTTTTGTAGTTAATGGTTTATCTCTTATTTATGCACTGCTCTTTTCTCAAAACCGAGAAGTATTAAAACCTATTTAATGGATTGAACTGTGGTTCATGTAGCCAGGGGAGGGCTGGCCTGAGGGGCAGGGGGGCAGTTGCCCCCTGGGTCTGTCATATATCTGTGCTAGGGGGGCCTCTGCCTCACTCAATCTCCCACTTGCTGCTGTAAATAGAGCTACAATAGTGATACCACAGAGCTTACAATTGAAATGGACCTACACAAATGATACACATGTAGCATAGCTCCTTTCCCTTATAAGCATACCTGGGAACTCTCCGGTTTTGCCCCGGAGACTCCGGGTTTGACAATGAATTACCGGGTCTCCGGGGCAAAGCCAGATTCTCCGGATGTGAGGAAACCCTGCCAACTTCTGCTCAATCCTACCCTGTTCCTCCCACTCTGTGCCATCTTCTAGCTCTCCCCTAGAGTATTCTATATGTTTTTTTGTTTTTTTAAGTTTAGTAGTCTGCCCCCTCGCGATTAAGCCCCTCCCCTTTTTAATGACACGAATCGCGTCATTTCTCTACCCTCATCTGCACTAGAGGGTTGTCCTCCGGGCAGCCTCAAGTGAAAAGTTCCCAGGTATGCTTATAAGCTCTATGGTATCACCGCTGTACACCCATTTCAGTTATAAGTTATGTGGTATCAATTGCCTGTCTTCATTAATGCCAATTTTAAAATTAACAAAAGGGAGTGGAGTGGGACAGTGGACTGGAACTATAGTAGAAATGGACCACTCTTTTGTATTTGCCCCCCAGGCCAGAGGTTGCCAGCCCTCTACTGCATGTAGCTCTTGGGATCCCTTCATCACAATTAGGGCCATATTCAGGAACTGAATTAGAGCAATTCTTTAGGAAAACGAACTACACAATGGATATCAATGAAATTCCCATTTGGTAAATAAGACTTTAACATTTGAAATGCTAGAGAGGTCTCAACACATTGCATTCAAAAGGCTAAAAGCCCCTTTTAAATCACTGGGAATTTGGTTAATTTGCATTTGTTTTCTATGGGGACAGTTGGCTTGCTTCCAAATTGCTCCAAATCAGCTTCCTGAAAATGGGCCATATGTATAAAGTGGAGTTATTCTGGAGAAAACTAAATGCACAAATAAATTAGCCAAATTCTTATTGATTTAAATTTGGCTTTTAACCCTGTGAATGCTAGAGAGGTTGTGAAGCAATGCGTTGGAGACCTCTCTAGCATTCCATGGGGGTTAAAAATCCCATTTAAATAAGTAGGATTTTTTAAATTTGTCCCCTGCTCCTGAATAAATTTACTGTGGCTTTATACGTAAGGCCCCATGTCTCTTACTGTAGTCAGTGTCTCCATGTACTTCTGAAAGTGACTCTGAGTTAAAGCCAGGTGGTACAGATCATGCCCCCTTCCTCCTCTGTGTGGGTATGACGACTGAGCCTGGAAAGGTGATAAAGCGATTGTGGGTGGTCTGCAGGGATAGTTATTGGGGTGTTAGGGAGGGTTGTAAATGGCACAGTAGGTGGTGGAAGAATAAATTGGTGGGACAGTAAAACTCCTTTGTTCTTTCTGTGTTACAGAACAGGACACATTTAGGGCAATCTCTTTTATAATCTCTCTAGATCACTAGCACACTGTAGGCAATATATACAAAGGAAATAGAGTAATTCTGGGGTAAAAAATTCACCATAGGAAACAAACATCATTCAAAATCGCTATTGATTTAAAGGGATAGTAATGTTTCATAATAAAAGCGGCTCTAATTAATCATCATAGTATTTGGACTTTGGAGAGTGTTATTTCAATTCTTTCAGAGTTGTAGTTCAAGAGTAATTCAATGACAAAGTATCCCCCTCCCTCCCCTTTTACTGATGTAACACTGTTCAGCCAGATCAGAAGGGAGGTGCCCAGGTAGACTGCAGAGAGGGACAATATTCAAATAAGATAAGGGAAAAACCTGAAAAACTTGTCAAGGGGGGCAGAGCTTTCATTGTTCTCATAGGAAGAAGATTGTCCCCTGCTGTTATCTGTCTGGTCTATGGACTGCATTCCACATCTGAGAAGAGATGGCTTACGCTAGGTAAAAGGGGCGGGAAGGGAAACTTTGCTTGTGAATATCTCTCAAACCATAAAGGTTTAAGAAATAAGACTTATATCGTTCTTCATGTTTTTTTAATGCCTATTATTATTATTATTCTTTATTTATATAGCGCCAACTAATTCCGCAGCGCTACAAAATAAAATAAAGATAAAACGAAGTATTACCATCCCTTTAAAGGGGTTTTTAACCAACTAAATTTTAGAGATTTTGCAAACTCATTGCTTCACAATATGTTGTAGACTTAACTAGTATTGATGGGGTTAACCATTTCAGTGCCAGAGTGGTGCACAATGCATTGCAAAGTAATGTGTTGCATACCTCTCTGGCACTCAAAGGGTTAAAGAGATAGTAATACTTCATTTTATCTTTATTTTATTTTGTAGGCATTAAAAAAACATGAAGAACGATATTAGTCTTATCTCTCAAACCTTTATGGTTTAAGATATATTCACAAGCAAAGTATCCCCCCCTGTTGTCAGATCAGAAGGGAGGTGCCCAGGTAGACTGCAGAGAGGGACAATCTTTAATTAAGATAAGGGAAAAAGCTGAAAAACTTGTCAAGGGGGGAAGGGCTTTCATTGTTTTCATTGTAAGAAGATTGTCCCCTGCTGTTATCTGTCTGGTTTTACAACTAGATTCACATCTGAGAAGAGATGGCTTACACTAGGAAAAAGGGGCGGGAGGGGAAACTTTGCTTGTGAATAGCTCTTAAACCATAAAGGTTTGAGAGATAAGACTTATATCATTCTTCATGTTTTTTTTAATGCCTACAAAATAAAATAAAGTTAAAATGAAGTATTACTATCCCTTTAAAGGGGAACTACCACCCCGCAATAACTTAACATGCAATCAGTCTTCATCTGGCGACCAGCTGCTTAGTAGCGCTAGTCGCCAGAAATATTACTCGGTTCCAAAGATTTTGGCATTTTTCCGAGGCTCACAGGAGCAGGAAGCACGGACATCTTGTCACAGTGACGTCCGTGCGCCTGCGCTGTCAGTCCCTTTTGGAGCCAGCCAGCTCCAAAAGGGACTGACAGCGCAGGCGCACGGACATCACTGTGATGAGATGTCCGTGCTTCCTGCTCCTGTGAGCCTCGGAAAAACGCCAAAATCTTTGGAACCGGGTAATATTTCTGGCGACTAGCGCTACTAAGCAGCTAGTCGCCAGATGAAGACTGATTTCATGTTAAGTTATTGCGGGGTGGTAGTTCCCCTTTAAAAGGCAACTATGGTCTCCTGGGAGCAGACTTGCCAATTAAGACAGGCTGCATTGTGAGCCCCAGTGCTTCAACATGGAAGCAAAACATGGGACCCCTGATACTTCCCTGCTGCATCAGTGCTGCATTGTGCAGGATAGTTTCCTTTCCTACGTTATGTAGGTCCCCATAGACTGAAAGCCTGACACAGTGATTTTATTGGGACTGCACATGATTTGTCTAGATTCTGTGGCCACATTCTTCCAGGCTGTGTTTGGGGTGTTTAAGTCATTTTTCTGACTTTCCCCCTTGACCAGCTGGTAGAAGCCAATTTGGGGTACCTAGGCTTTTTACCAAGTCTGCTGCTAGTTGGGAAGACTTGGTAAAACTTGATAACTGACATTTATTGAGATTGGGAATATTTATTATTTGTTCCCATGATGCAGTTAGTTTGTTCCTAAATTGCACAACTTTTGCATTTATACGTATGACCCACTGTATATATATCATTTGGTAAACATTATCAAGTTGTAAAACGAACAAGTTGGACAAGTTCACAGTTTCTATTTCATGTCACTTCAGTGTTATTTAAAGGCATACTAAAACCTAAAAATAACATTGGATTAAATACTTTTAAATATCATGGTTTACAAAATTATTGATTTTATGTTAAATCCCTATGCAATGCGTTGGATACCTCTTTGGCACTCAAAGGGTTAATGCATGCGTGAACTGTCTTTTGCTAACACCATTTAAGAAATTGTATTTGTATTGTTTGTAATGAGCGATTACTGTTAAATTGATAGTGATGTCTTAATTAAATAAAAAATATTATTGTAGTGCAGATAATAAGAAATCCATCGGTGCTATTCCTATCTCTCAGTCCTTTATGGTTTGAGAGATAGAGCGTTCTAAAGATTTCCCCCTCCCTGATGTCAGCTGGAGAGCCGTCTGTTGGTCCCTGGGCCGAGATCTCCTGCTGTCAGCTTACAGCTGATGTCAGGAGAAGGGGAGAGAGGGAGGAACTTTAGAGTGCTCTATCTCTCAAACCATAAAGGTCTGAGAGATAGGAATAGCACCAATGGATTTCTTATTATCTGCACTACAATATTAATTTTTATGTCATTATGACATTACTAACCCTTTAATTTACTGTGATTAGTACCTAATGCTCTTCTATTCAGAAGAGTTTCTTTGCCTCTGTCTATTTACAGACAACGCAACACTATCACTTCAGAGATACCTATCAAGATTGCTATGAAGAGGAGTCAAGAAGCCCTAGATAAGGCAACAATGGCTGCCACAGTAGTCCACATGTAAAGTTAAATTTTAGTTTTCAGAAATGAACTGAGAATTTTTACACATTCTAGCTCGAAGTACAGGGTATTTAACAATAGACCATTTGTAGGTATTAGTGTTCCTTTAGGTCTTTGCAGTGCATTCAGGAACTTCCGCTGGACTTATTTGCATCTTAAAGTAGTGGTGGGCAACAGGTAGCTCCTGGGCTACATGCAATTGGCAGAAGCTTTTCCTGTGCCTACCTGCCTGTTTCTTGGTTCAGTGAGAAGTTATCACTATACCTGGGAACTTTCAAGATGAGCTGACCCTGAGATCTTTGAAATAGTAACCCTTAAAGCTTCCCATAATGTAGATTTTATACGATATGTGCCTGCTTGCTCTAACACAGAGGTGCTCTGGTCCGTGTGCGAGGGACCTTTAACATGCTACAGTTTAGATAACTCACTGCCTGAACACAAACAAGACAAGCAGGACATCTCCCACTGTCTTTCTGGTACTATTGGCACCAATTTAGAGGCTAAGGAAACATTTAATTGGGGAAATTCATATAGCAGGTGACACAGACCTCTTTCACCCTGAGAATTTGGCCCTTCACCCTGAGATTTGGGTCAAACCCTGAGAGTTCCCAGATATGGTTATCACACATACCCTGCATTTGCCACAAATAGGCACATCACCTTTCTTTTGTTTCACAGCATACTTCCTTTTTATCATAATGCACCCTTTGACTCATTTGGGTGTCAGAAAGGTCTGTGATAAAGACCTCTGTACCACCCATGGGATTAATCTGCTTTTTTCCATCCTCCATTTACAAAGTGAGGGCCTCTAACTGCTGTTAAACAACAACCCTCATCATCCCCCTCCATCCAATGGGAGCGAGCTGTAATTTGGCAGCAGCTGGAGAACCACATGTTTCTCATCCTGATGAAAACATAATATACTGTCTGTTGGGGGGGGGGGGTTGAGGGTCCTTAGATTAAATTTGTTTGCCTATTACTTTTTTAGAGGGTTAGAACAGACAGCAAGTCCAAACTCAACTGGCCATAAAACCGACATTATTATAACTTTTCTTTTAAATTGAAGAAATATAGGTTCATGATTAATGTCCAGTTTTGTTTTGTAGAGAGAAAATCCCCAAACTGGTAGAGAGTAGAGTATTGTGCTGTAATTTAGTTGTATTTTATTTGTGTTTGTCATAAGGAACAGTCATAAGGAGTTTAACAGAATAACACATCTAGGCCTGCTTTAATTTAATTACATTCAGTCAATAAAATAGCTGCAGTCAGCGATTCAGTTAAACGGATGTTAAACAGGGAGTATCCTTGGGTTATTCTCAGCCTATTTCCCTGAGCTTCAATAGCAATAAAAACAGAGAAATCATTTCCACAGGAGTGATGAGTGGAACGACTGGGTGTAAGAGAAAAGATACCAGTTGTCTTACAGCATGTGCCATTTAGGAGTCATTATTTTCTGTATCAGAGGCAATTTTGTCTCTTCCTTCAACACATAGTCTGGTGTGTCTCAGTAAGGACCAGCAGTGCCTGTCTTCTATAACCCTCGGTTTCTAGTGCAGAGATCCCAGAGGGTAAGGCTGAGTTCCAGAACTGAGCAGCCTGTTTATCCCTTCTGCACCTCTTTTTGTTTTATTTTAGACAGGAAACATTTGCACTAAGTGATTCCAGTGGGACAATTATTAAGTTTTTTAAGGCAGATAAAGTATGTCCCTTGACTATGTCTTTGAATCTTTAAAAGGATGTATCCCAGACCAGGTGGACCTTTCACCAGAAGAGACAGTAATATAGGTCTATGATCAGAAACACTTACATTACAAAGTAATAAATCAGATTTTATCTGTTGTAAACAACAAGCATAGTTTTGGAACAAAGCCTAAGGAATTTTTCTTAAAGTTGAACTGTCACTTTCAAACAAATAGATGATTTTGAAAGAGCTTTCAAAAGCACCTATATTGCGGTTAGTCATTTTTTATTTAAACAATTATTTATAATATTTTGCTTTATTTATTTGTCAGTGTAAATCTTTCAGACACTGCTACCCATCCCAACTGCCACTTTCTACCAGGAAGTATTCACTCATTTACATAAATTGACAAATACATAAATGTAAGTACCTCAAACTATCCTTTGAAACAAATATAAGTGATTTTGAAAGCTCTTTCAAAACTACCTATCTGTTAGAAAGTGGTAGAATGTGCAGTCAAAGGAAGCACTCGACCATGTTTAAAGAGCAACTGTCACTGACTTGGCAGACCCATGTGGAAGCAGAATAGGTGTCTGAAAAGAGTCCATTACTGCTGCCTCATTGGTCCTGCAGTAAGAGACTGAATTGCAAGACTAAAGTCCCACAGTTCAGGATCTCCTGTCCTGCACAATGTTGTCTTCATACATCCTCTGTATCAGGCTTAAAATCCAAATATAGCAGGACAATAGAGACTGTGCATTCAACCCAAAACACTTGTGGCCGAGAGCCACATCCTTCTGGGTTGTGTTCCAGCAGAACCTGAATGACCTCTATGTGGCATTTTGGGGCTGCACATTTCAGCCCTGAGTTTGTTTTACAAGGTCTAGCTCTATAAGAGCAGACTTGGTAAAAACTGGTAACTGCCCTTTAAGGATATCATCAATACGCAAAGAGGAGAAATTCCAGAGCTACATCACTGTTCCATAGGGAGCAAATACAAATTCCTCAAAGTCCCTTTTATTGAGATGGGACTTTTAACTCTCTGAATACAAGAGATGTCTCCAAACCATTGCTTCACATTCAAAGGATTTAAAACCCCATTTCAATCAATGAGAGTTTTTATTTATATTCTATAGTGCAGGTTGTGCTCCAGAATAGCTCCTCTTTTCTTTTTGCGTATGGCCATATATGTGCTTAAACATACCTCCCAAGTGTCCCTCTTTGAGACAAATCCCTCTGTCCCTCTTTCCCACCCTGATATCCCTCTTTTTAGGAGATCAGACTGTGTGGTGTGTATATAAGCATATCACATTGATCCACAGCAATAAAACTCACATGTATATGTATTTATAAACTAGTCTGTGTTGATCAGATAGTTTGGTCTTGCATTAGATATTTATTACACACAGAGGTGTCAACAGGTCAGGAAATAGCCTAAAATTCTCAGTAATGCCACACCCCCAGAAACACCACCTAAAGCAAAAGTGTCCATCTTTGGCCTTTTGAAATGTTGGGAGGTATGCTTAAATATTTTTAACCTATTCTATAAAAGAAAATGTACAAAATGCTGAGCATGGAGTATCGCAGGATATCTTTTGTGTAGGGTTGTTTCTAGTTTGGGGACTTGGAGAATCCCCTTATTCCTTGGGTTCATAGATTTGTATATATATATATATATATTTTTTTTTTTTTTTTTTTTTTTTTTTTTTTTTACATTATGGTGTGCTAGTGCTGCAAGTTTCTTCCTCAAAAATATTGAGGATGAACTGAGTTGTATTCCATCAACAAGTGAAGAAATCCAAGTTCCTGCTCTAAGCTTTTGTATGGAAGCCTCTATAGTATTCAAGGTGATAAAAGTCCAATTTAGATATTCCCCTATGGTGCTACTGGTTTTCTGCAGAATTGCTCTTGATTTTCAAACAACTACTGATCCTTTAAACGTTGGTAAATATACAAAAATACTAGGAGGAATGGATGTTTATAACTGGATCCATTTTCTTTTACAGTGTTCTAGTTAGATGCTATGAATACAAAGAGTCATCCAAACTTTATCATACCTTAAAGCTGAACTACCACCTCAACAAAAGTCGCCCTGCAATACTTAGGCAGATGGCGACTATCTTAATAATCATTATTTTACCTCTTAAAAGTGCCCCCAAATAAAGTTATCCTTAATCTTCCGAGACCGGAAGCCAGGCATCACCGAGGACATGTTGAATGTGCGCCTGCGCTGTCAGTCCCTGTCACCCTTCATAGACATTGCACTGTCCCAAACGGCTCCAGGAAAAGACTGACGGCATAGCCGCACAAGCTGCAGTAACCTGGCCATCACTCTCAGAAGCTTAAGGTAAACTTTATTCGGGGGCACTTATGAGAGGTAAAATAATTATTATTAAGCTAGTTGCCACCTACCTAAGTATTGCAGGGCGACTTTAGTTGAGGCGGTAGTTCCACTTTAAAGGGATAGTAATACTTAGTTTTATCTTTATTTTATTTTGTAGGCATTAAAAAAAACATGAAGAACGATATAAGTCTTATGTCTCAAACCTTTATGGTTTGAGAGATATTCACAAGCAAAGTTTCCCCCTCCCTCCCCTTTTACCTAGTGTAAGCCATCTCTTCTCAGATGTGGAATGCAGTTCATAGACCAGACAGATAACAGAAGGGGACAATATTCTTCCTATCAGAACAATGAAAGCCCTGCCCCCCTTGACAAGCTTTACAGCTTTTTCCCTTATCTTAACTGAAGATTGTGCCACTCTGCAGTCTATCTGGGCACCTCCCTTCTGCTCTGGCTGAGCAGTGTTACCATCAGTAAAAGGGGCGGCAGGGGGACACTTTGTGATTGAATTACTCTTGAACTATAACTCTGACAGTATTAAAATAACACTCTCCAAAGTCCAAATACTATGATGATTAATTATAGCTGCTTTTATTATGAAACATTACTATCCCTTTAAAGCCAAACTCCCTTTCAAAATAAAATCTGAAATCTGTCCATCACATCTGGATTTGGTTCAAGTTGGACACTGCAATACAAATGTAGTATTAGGTCTAAAAACTGGGCTTGATGCATCCTCAAAATGTGAACTTTTAGGGGAACTTGAGGACCATGGTTTTGAACTCTGGATTACAACACCCAAGCACTCCACAACAATTTTCAAATGAAAGAGTGTTAAAAGGATTATACTAGAAGTCATCACTTCTTTCTATTAGTGCTGTACTTATCTTTTAATAATAATAGTTAGTGATGTCTGATATGGCACCGACAAGTGTTGACACATTCTTCATACTTGTTATGAATTCCTCCAAAGCTCTGCCCAACTGAACCTTGAGAAATATACCCCAATACAGCCATTTAGATAACTGCACTAAATCAATGCAATTGTGGTTTTCTTGATTGAACTGCAGTAGACATACCCCAGACTCCTTATTAAAAAGAAACCCCAAGAAAATGAATTGCCAGGTAGGATGAGAACATCTATGTTTAGAAAGGGATAAGAATACAAGGCAGCATGGATTACATTTTATAGTAGAAGAAAAAGCAAAGTATTCTTCCCTTCCCTATTATATCAGGAACTCTTCCTCCTCTTGGCAAGTACAATTACTGGACAATAAAGTGAAGTCCAAACTATAACTTCATATGTTTACGTTTAGTGAGAACCATCTGGAAAGGAAGACTATATGTGTATTTTAATTTGTATTTTGTCCAGTTGTTTTCCGGTAAGTACTGCCTTTTAAATTCTCTTTTCATAGCTTTACTTCACAGGATGTGTTTTATATAGCTTTTATGTTGCGTTCTAATAGATTATTTAGCACCTGATATTGACATGTCAGGGCAATGGTCTCAACTTAATGACTTGTAAGGTGTTCCCTACCAGTAATATTTTATGAGTATTACATGTCAGGTCCATTGAGACTTCGTCACAGATTGTTTCCTGCAGTACAGTTCTGCTGTAAAAATCTTGTTGTGTACTATAATTAAAATTTGCAGTGCAGCCTCTAAAACAGGTAGAACTTTAAATGCAAGACTACTAGCCATAATACTGTATGGTTACAATTATTTTTCATAGATCATTTTTACGTGTTTTATTGAGAACAAAACAAGAAGTACAAAGTATAACAAATGATTACATAGTTCTAAAGCAAGCAGTTAGCAGATACATGAAGTCCATAGTCATAACAAGATTTAACAATAAATATATTGTATATAGCAGCAGGGATATGACTATAATGCCATTTAAAGCATATTTATAAAAAGCTAAAACACAAGGGGGATGCACTAAACGTGTGTTAATGAAGAAATAACTTCTCCAGTGATATCACTTCTCCAATTCCTATGATATATGTGGAACCTATGCACTAAGATCTCTCCAACTTGAGAAATCTTAGTGCATAGGCTCCATAGAATATAACAGGGATTGGAGAAATGAAATCAATGCAGAAGTTAGCTTCTCTATCCCACCTTTCAAAATTATAACAGTAACATAATGTCAGGTTACTAGGGTGGCACCCCTGCGGCAATGGTAAGACCAGGGACCGCAACACCGAAGATGTCCTAAGAGTAACGGATACGCTCAGGATTTAAAGATGTGCCTAAGTCCAACGGATGACCGCCAAGGAAAAGCGGAGACCGTAGATGGATAGGCAGTGGACGCCACCGAGGAGCGGGAGGCACACCTTAGTATATAGAAGGGGAGAGCTATGGGAAGGCTACACAAGTAGAGTCCCAACAAGCTCCCTTCTAAGGGGCAACCCACAGGGTCAGGGACCCACCTACACCCCAGTACTCAGAGGGTCTCCAAGAAGGAAGACTGCAGAAAGCACAAGGGTCCAGGAAGCTTCCCCTCTCCCAGGGTGCAGGAGATGATGAAGGAGAAAATACCCCCACCTACCACTAACAGGCAGGGTACAGCAAGACCAGGAGGACCCAACCACCAAGGGAACAGAATTCAGAAGGGACCGTCCCACGCTACACCAAACCCCAACAGTCAGGAAGGAAGGAAGCAAAAACCCCCCCAAGAACCACCCACCTGGAAAAGGCAGATGAAAATAGAACCACAGGTAACCGGAGACTACCAGCCACAGCCCAGCAGCTTAAACAGGGAAACCCCAGCAGGCCTAGAGAGGACTGCTACCAAAATCCAGGAGCAGGCAACCTCAGGTCAGCAGAGGGGGATGCCCGAATATGGACCGCTGGTACTGCACCACGAGGAAGCAAACAGACAGGAGCGCCAGGAAAATAAACCCCAACTCACCCCCAGGCACCCAGTACCTACCCGGACCAGGATAGAGCGGGGCGGCTACCAAGATGCCGGGCGCGACAGCCGGCAAGGTTCCCTGGCTACTTTCAGCGTGACAGCGGTGCTGACTTCTCCGCCGCCAGACGGAAAAGCCAGACCCGCCGACAAAACCAGCAGGACGTGGGATCAGCAGACGCCGTCACCACGCGACGGAAAGGTCAGAAGACACCGGAACCGGAAGCTGAATCAGGCACAGACTAGACGGACAGCCTCAATAATCGGGCAGCACTAGGTAGGGCTGTTGCGCCTTAAATTCCGTCTGAGGGGGCGTGACACATAATGCGCCAAACTAAGTATATAATTCAGCGATCTCAGAGAATTGTGTGTGTTAATTACCCAAAGAAGAGAAGAGGTGCAACTCTCTATGTAGTCTGGGGAGGGGGATTTAGTCCAACATGAAGAAAGGACATATTTTTTCAGCATTGTCCTTATTGCAGTTTGTATAGCAGATGATGCTACTTAAAGGAATGATAATACTTCATTTTATCTTTATTTTATTTTGTAGGCATTAAAAAAACATGAAGAACGATATAAGTCTTATCTCTCAAACCTTTATGGTTTGAGAGCTATTCACAAGTAAAATTTCCCCCTCCCACCCCTTTTACCTAGTGTAAGCCATCTCTTCTCAGATGTGGAATGCAGTCCATAGAGCAGACAGATAACAGCAGGGGACAATCTTCTATCTATGAGAACAATGAAAGCCCTGCCCCCCATTGACAAGTTTTTCAGGTTTTTCCCTTATCTTAATTGAAGATTGTCCCTCTCTGCAGTCTACCTGGGCACCTCCCTTCTGATCTGGCTGAACAGTGTGACATCAGTAAAAGGGGTGGGAGGGGGATACTTTATCACTGAATTACTCTTGAACTACCACTCTGACAGAATTGAAAGAACACTCTCCAAAGTCCAAATACTATGATGATTAATTAGAGCTGCTTTTATTATGAAACATTACTATCCCTTTAACAATTGTTTTATTTTATAATCTTAAAATAAACACTATGAGCTGTATTCAGGAATATATAAAGGAGTGATTCTGGGGCAAAACTAAAAAATAGGAGATAGATGAAAAGGCCCCTCCTTTTCATTGAGTTAAAGGTGGCTTTTGTTCACTTGAATGCTAGAGAAGTCTTGTATGCATTTTTTCACATGTGCTTGAGACTTCTATAGTATTCAAGGGGATAAAATCTTAATTTAAGTAATTGGACTTTTCTAT
The DNA here is from genome assembly GCA_037306005.1 of Rhinophrynus dorsalis. Classification (NCBI taxonomy): domain Eukaryota; kingdom Metazoa; phylum Chordata; class Amphibia; order Anura; family Rhinophrynidae; genus Rhinophrynus; species Rhinophrynus dorsalis. The sequence continues at coordinate 141,732,272 of CM074725.1, read as the reverse complement.
CTGTCCCCTATAATGCAGTTAGTTTGCTCCACACTTGCTCTACTTTAGATTAAGGAACATGGCACAATCTCTAAAAATCTCCCAAATTATGTACTTTGTGTCATTTTAAAACAGTTCACAGAGTATGAACTTGCCCTTCTATGAAATTCTGTCTGTCATGGTCTTCAGTTAAAGTGATAGTAATACTTGCAAATTACTAATCCCCATATTGTAGCCTTGTTAAAAAGAAACTTATTGCCCCCAGTGTCAAATCTCTAACCCTTATGATTTGAGAGATAATAGCGCTCAAAATTCCCCCCTCCCTCCCCCTCCCCCTTCCCTGACTGAACGCTGGCTGCAGGGGACGCTGTTGTACGACTGTCTTATGTGCATCAGGCGGCTGAGCCGAGATCGCGTTTATAAAAAATAATTCTTTCACTGAAACGGTCTTCTACGTGTGCTTGGTTTGCAAGCACACGTAGAAGACTGTTTTAGTGAAAGATTTCTGTTTTTATAAATGCGATCTCGGCAATGCTGCAGAGCCGCCTGATGCAAGTAATACCGGATATCCCTGCAGTCAGCATTCAGTCAGGGAAGGGGGAGGGAGGGGGGAACTTTGAGCGCTATCATCTCTCAAACCATAAGGGTTTGAGAGATGACACTGGGGGCAATAAGTTTCTTTTTAACAAAGCTATAATATGGGGATTAGTAATTTGCAAGTATTACTATCCCTTTAAGTGTTGTTTGATGTTTTCAAGGTCTCTTGTAGACTTTCAATTCTTAATTTTAGCGGTTCGGGAGCAACAAGCATGACTTTCTTTGGCAAGTCACCTGAGATTAATCGTCTCTTGTCTACAGATCTTGAGATTAAATTGAGGAGTGAGATGTCATTTTCTCCTGCAGATTCATGCTTGGTTATATAAATGAGTGAGATTTTCACATTATATACCAAAGTATGACACCTAAATGGTGTATTTCAGTGTACATTGTGTACTGTTATAAGGTCTACAAGGTTATTCCTCTGTGTAAATGCTGAATGTGTCTTTAAATGAATATAATTTACAGGACTTATTATATCTTTTGCATTAATTTTTTTTTAAATTTGAAGATGCTTTTTTGCCTGCTACCCAGACAGGATGTCATGTGGAAAATTAGTTAAATTACTTTCTGATTGAAGTATTTTGCAGTGGTTAACACAAAGATGTGAAGAGTTTCCTCTTCTGATAAGATGTTTAGCATTATATTATCAAGTCCTGTTGGATCACTACTTTGTTCTCACAATGCCATAGTCTGCTGTGTTATGAATGTAATTAACTATATTTAAAATTGGAGTGTATTTAGGAGTATCATGCCTATTCTTTTTAATATTGTTTGTTTTACGGTTCATCTCTTTATTAAATACGACTTAGTTCTGAGCTTTACTTAAGTGGTGACATGTCTGTCTTTCTTTTACAGACGTGGACCTTTGGAACCAATAGAATTCATGCCTGGACCACGTGCAGTATATAAAGAGAGAGAACCACCCTATTATTATGATGTGGCTCACATTACCCAGTCTTCTAAAGGAACATATCCTCGAACCCATCAAGAAGATAACTATAGATTCTCTCCATATCAACCTTCATCCACCAAGGGTCCTCTCCGGCAAGATGTTCCACCTTCTCCACCTCAAGAGCATCGACTTCCTGGCTACAGTTCTGCAGGAAGATCTGGACCAGATAGATATCAGCATAGAACCCAAGATCCAAGACAGAAGAACCCCATGACTGCTGCTGTATAGCCTACATTTGAAATGGTCTATCAGTGCAATATGGTTGGAAAGATAGATAAGGGACAACATATAACATATGAATGGACACAGACTGCAAATATTGAGAATACTTACGCCAAACGTTTGACGGTACCTTATGAAAAGGTGTTACAATAGTTTTCTTTAAAGCAATAATTTTTCAAAAAGTGCTTGACAATGTTGTTTTTAGCCTTACTATGACGACTATGAATTCTAAACATATATGCATATTTTAACAATTTCTTGGAGATGAAGTAGATTAATGTATTTTTTTACTTGTTTTAAGTAGGTTCCTTGGTGGCCATATCAATCCGTACCTATTATCATTTGTAGGAATCTTATCAAAAGTGTAATAAAACAAGATACATACTACAGTATTGTAGAGAGTAGGTCCTAGAGAGCAAGTCCAGTTGTAAATGCTAATTCTAGGTATAAGCTAGATTGGGAAAAATAGTTGTGTTAAATGGAGGCATGTCCACAATTCATTCACATTTCAAAGGAAATATTATCTATATGCATTTTTACATGTTTATTCCTTCTACAACTGGATGGTTGATCATAACAATTTTATTTGTAATGCTACCTACGCTAGATGGTCCATGTTTGTTTGACTTGACTTTGAAGAACTCTTAGTGCAGGATCTCACAGTTTCTTGGTCAACAACAGTTTGTATTTCCCTTGTATGATGAGTATTTATGGTTTACTGTTTGCCAAGCATCAATGTGAGAGTCCCCTCACAGACAATGAGTTTAGTGATATAGAATGGTCTTTGTAGCTTTAGCCACAGTTGCAGTTCTTGGTTAAATATGAACTACTTTCACTGTGAAAAAGCACATTTTTAAAACGCTGGGAGGCATAGATAGATTTTTCCCTGATGTTTTATATTCTGCTCTTTGGAAAACAGCCTGAATACGAACAGCATGCAAACATATTTCAGACTGTGCAAATTGCAGTTAAAACAAACTCAAAATGATTTAAAAACTTTCAGTTGATTGTTTCTCCTCACCGCCTCGTAATGTGCTGTTGGCATGCTCAACATTTCAATCCTGACAGTGTTTACAATAAATTGGGTCAGTGATTCCTGGTCTGCCTTTAAGAATATTGATATCCCTGCATAAACAGGTTGGGTGAATAATAATAACTAAGGCAAGAGGGTCAGTAATAATAACTGAGACACTGGTGTTCAAGTAAGAACATCCATAGCCCATTAAATGTCAGACAGATCTCCAGACAGATCTCCCACACATTTCTTCACAATACATTAGAGACCTCTCTAGCATCCAGAGCATTTAACCAATACGTGAGTTGGGAACCACTGATATATCTATTCTTAATGCTTTGAAACTCAGCAAAATACAAAGAATTACCAAAACAAGAGCGAGCTGGAAGGTACAAGGAAAGTTCATGTTCAAAGTGAATTCAGCCTGCAGAATGTATCGATCCCATACTAAGTGTGCAATCAATACCTTCTGTCACTGCATGCTTTTTACTGTGAAAAATGTATCGCAGCAACAGAAAACTGCAAACCTCTGGCTATGCTTTCTATTTTTTGTTTTAATTCTTCTGCTGAATTTTTCCCTGCTGTTCTTTAGCAGCTCACATGGGATGTTAAACAGTATGCCCATTAATAAAATGGATGCCCCAGGGTGGATTTTTCTTCTCTCCCTGGATGGGTCAGCTTTATGGTCTGGTGGAGGGGTAGACAAATGCACAGGAAACTGAACTAGAAGAATTTGACTGTGAGTCAGAAGCAGCACAGGGCAGCCAAGGAAAACAGCATGAGCTATGCCAATTTTTATTACAATAATAAGACTAAATTTGTCTCTACAGCTTCATATACCAGTGTCATTTGGCTACATAAAATACTCTACATTAAAGTGAGTTACTCATCAGGGGCCCGTACCTTGCAGCACACACGCTGCTTTACAGAGCAATTAACTGTATAAATACACCTCTCCATGTAGCCTTTGCCTATGCTGAGATACTTAACCTGTATTAGAGTCTCCAGCTACTGTATCCTTGAATGATCCGTGAGATGTGCTTAAAGCAGTAGTGAGCATTTAAAGAGACAGTGCCCCCTATTCAAAAACAAAATATACTCTTCTTAGTAAAATAGAATTGGGGACCGCAAACCTTAAAAATACATAGTTAATTTAATATTTTAACCTGTCTCTTAAGTGACCCATGTCTGTTAAATTCTTTTGATTATTTCTTTCTGCTTCTAAACTTCACCCTCATGTCCAAATGCAGGCCCACTTGAGGAAATGTAATGCATATTCATGGTCTAAGAGGATTGGGTGAGATTTTAGGTGCTGACATCACCACTGAATGAGGGAGTAAGAGCAAGAACTTTTTCCATTGCCATAGTAATACATAAAGCACTCTAAACAATTATATATGAATAAAAGATGGGAGGACAAGAATAATCAAAACATTGATATGTTTTTCTTTCTTCCCTCTTAATGCTGTTTGCACTTTTCTCACTTTTGCCCCATCAGGCACTACCGTTTTAAATAATGGCAATTTTTCCTTCAGAACCTTCTTAAAGGGATAGTAATACTTAAAATGTAAAAAAATATGTTGTAGGGTTATCCCCCTGAGTAAAACAAGAGTACTCCCACTGCTGAAAGGTGTTTCATTCAAAAGTTATTAATTTTCAAAGTTTAATTTTTTAGGTGCAATATCACAGTAGCCTAAAATTGTACAGTGGCGCTGTTGCTACACCATCCTATGGAGATTTTTGGTCCCGGGACCAGAGCTGTCCATAGGATCGTGTAGCAACAATGCCACTGTACAATTTCAGGCCACTGTGATATCGCACCTAAAAAATTCAACTTTGAAAATTAATAACTTTTGAATGAAACACCTTTCTGCAGTGGGAGTACTCTTGTTTTACTCAGGGGAATAAACCCTACAACATATTTTTTTTACATTTTAAGTATTACTATCCCTTTAGCACTTACATTGATTATCACAATTTCTTATAGTATATGCCATCATTTCACTGACATAATAAATTAGGCTCACAGATGGTGATAATAATATATCAGCAAAAGGATAAGTTGTATTTTTTCCAGAAAATGTGCCAACACTACTTCCAGGAGGCAAAAATAGTCAACTTGATACCTTTATTGGCTAACTAAGCAGATTTAGGATGTAAGCTTTCAAGACCTCTCAGGTCTCTTCCTCAGACATGATATCCAATAATGGTATCAACTTGACTAAATTTGCCTCTTGTATTTCTACGGCTAACACAGTACCAATTCTCATTTTTTATCAACACTACTTCCAGCTTCACTTTGTATCTAATAGAAAAGCATATCATAGCTGTAAAAATACTACTGTACTTCCTCTTGTTGGCCATTATAGGCGTATGTGTTTTCTGTTGTGTAACAAGCCAAATAAGCAAAAATATCATAGCAACCACGTGGTCCTGAAAGGCGGACCGTTAAGATGAACCACAAAGAAATGCTTCAGTTTTGCTTGGACCATAACCCGGGCATTGCTGGGCACTCGACATACATTTTAAAGTGTTAGTTTGCAAAAAAAAAAAAGTGACTTGAAATCCAATATGAACCTGTTCATACCACTCTATATTGGGTTAAAACAACTATTCCCATTATGACTCACGTGGCCTTAACCTGATCTGAAATATGAAGGGTTCTGAAAAATTAACCCATTGAGGACCAAATGGGTGCACAACACATTGTAAAGCAACGTATTGCACACCTATCTGGTCCCATAAGGGGGTAATCCTATGCAACATGCCAAATATATGGAGTAATCTTGAGTGTTTATGTCTCATTGATTACTCTACAACATCTAAATCTGGAATTAGCACCACTTACAAGAGATACCTGCTGACTGTGCTTCGATCTATGTTGGTAATGCTTTGATCTACTTAACCTTGATCCGTCTGTAACATAATTGAAACAGTTTTGTAACATTATATATAAAAAAGCTTTTCTGAGTAAATATCAGCAGCATGATTACTAATCATTCCTTCTGTACAGTTAACCCTTTTAATATCAGATGTGCATACCACGCCCCTCTTGTCCTGAAAGGATTTTGCTTTCAAACTGTGATTAGCTACTGAAGAAAATAAAAATATGTTTTTAGAATGCTTTTGAAATAGGGCCAGGGCATTTTTAAAGGTAAAACTGAAGGGAAAAGCACTCAGGAATAAAGCCAATGGGCAGTAGTGTAACTATTGACTGGAGTGCCCTGGTGTAAATAAATGTTTGGGTCTCCTAGCACACAAATATTCTCCCTTGGGATCTGAGGTTGTTGGGCCTCCACTGATGCTGGGACCTATTGCAACTACACCCCCTGTAGTTACACCCTGAAAATGGGCCGTTGTTGGACTAAATGTCATTATTATTCATCAACATTATCATTTGTTGTGGCACTGCAAGAATAGTGTTTCTCAGCTAGACTGTCTTTGGTCTGTTGTCCTTTCATATGGGGTGCTTTTCATTTAATGTTTCCCTGTTTACTATACAACGTGTCCAGTCTGGTTGGAACTGTTTTTTCCCTTTTTTTTCTAATTATGCATTATTCTAAACATCACCTACCATGATGATAATGTCCTTCTGCATGCCTACTTCCCCAGGAACTGGCCTACTGAGGAAGCCAGGTCTGCATTGTGAGACTCAGGGAACTTCAAATAGAACCACACTGTTTACTCTCAGATTCCTCAAAGGTCTCAGAGCTGCGAGACTTCCTATCTTATAGGTTAAAACCACATTTTACCCAACCAGATAGTGCAGTGGACTGTTCAGGACTGAATGTCTATACAGACCTTTTCATTCTATGTATCTGCATGTGCAGCATGGCAAAGTTTATGATTGTGAGCCACTAACTCCCAGGTTGTAGTTAGTGCCCTGCCATACCACAGAGTTAGTTTTCTGCCCCTCTCTAATGACTGACAGGAGGAGCACAGCACAAATCTGGACTCATCTTGCCAATGACTGACAGGAGCTGCACAGCACAGTCCTGGATGACGACTCCTCCACCAATGACTGACAGGAGATGCATAGCCCTGGACTCCCCCTCCTCCGCCACCACCAATGACTGACAGGATCTGGACAGCACAGTCCTATACTCTTCCACCCCCTCCAATGACTGACAGGAGATGAACAGCCCTGGACCCCTCCTCCATCACCAATTCCTAACAGGAGCTGCACAGCACAAACCTGCACTTGTTACTAATGGGGTGATGCAGGAAATGTTCGCATCTGATAAAGGCATTTTTGTGCGCAGATAGATTTTGCACATGTTCTAATCCAGGAAGCTGAATACCGAATGCTTCTTGAATTGCACATAAAAAATTCCTTTTTACGACAACACTACACAGACATATATATTCATTCACTATTCCACTCACACTGATTCATTAATCCGTCCACACCCACAAAAAATATGCACAGCTGTTCGCTAATCTTGATTTTTTTCATGCACAATTCAACAAAATCATGCGTAAACCTATTCCCTAGTGGTTTTCACACTGGAAATAGAGATTGTGCATGTTTCTTGCATCGCGCCATAAGTCCCCTGTAATGGATGTCATATTCTGGTCATGAACACAAAACCATTCAAAATATGTTAACACTTTGGAAACTAGAAAGGTCACCAGTACATTGCAGAACAAGGAATTGGAGATCTCTCTAGGATCCAAGGGTTAATGGGTTTTATGGAATTAAATTAACTGCTGTGATTTGACAGGCAGGGAAATTAAAATGAAAACTATTTTAAATGAACCTTTTTTAATCCCAATTTTTCAGCAACTGTGAATACTGAATGTATATATTCCAGACTTCGCTCCCCAAAAAAACAAAACAAAACAAAAAAAAACAGTCCTAACAAACTCTTTTTTCCCCCACCATCACTGTTGTGGTGTGAGTCACTATGGTTGGAAGATTTCCCTCATTTGGAACATTCACACCCACAGTATTGTGAAATGTGCCAATTCAGTTGCTCTCAAGAAATGCCATGTTTTATCCCTTGTTCAAGACTTAATTTAACCCTTTCTCCCTACTTATGGGCATGTAAATTTGTTTTAAAGCAGGTACTCAACATGAAAGTACTGGATAACTAGCATATTCACATTAAAGCAAAGCCAAGCTTTATTTTAATGTTTATAATATCATCAAAACATATTCATATGATTTGCCGGTTGCCTGTGTCCTTACCTTGAATCAGCTAGTCCAGGTTTCCTCTTTCTTCCACGTTAAGTGATGTTAGAGCCCTCTACCTTCAGTATGTAAAAAGAGTCTATAACTTAATTTTGTCTGCAAATTATCACACAAACCCTGTCTATTGTCTTGCTTTGCAGCTTGTGCTCAGTTGAACAGTAGTCACATGTGAATAGAAAGCAAGACACACATACATAGTTATATTTTGCTGTACTCTGCTTAGGTAGAGAGTGCTAATATCACTGAATGCAGAAGAGAGTACTGAACTAGAGGATTCAAGATAATCACAGATAAGTAATATAAGCCAGACAAATAAAGTAATACATATTTCTGAAGTAATAAACCTGAAAATGAAGCATCACAATTAAATTAGTTCCCATGGTTTGTTACGTTTCTCTCCAAGAGATACAATCACGTAGATATGTTGGGACTTTGTAATATTAGTAGAAAGGTTTATGTAATGTTTAATAATTAAAGTGTGAATTTCCAGTACTAATAGAAGCATGGTAGACCACACTGATAATGCATTTATATATTTTGTTGACCGTTAGTGGGTACCCAATGTTGCATAACCATACCTGGGAACTCTCCGGTTTTGCCCCGGAGACTCCGGATTTCAAACTGAATTACCGCGTCTCCGGGGCAATGTGTGAATCACCAGATGGGCAGAGTTTAAAGGGGAACTACCACCCCGCAAAAACTTTATATTAATTAAGTCTTAATCTGGCGACTAGCTGCTTAGTAGCGCTAGTCGCCAAAAATATTACCTGGTTTAAAAGATTTTTGACTTATTCAGAGGCTGACAGTAGCAGGAAGCACGGACATCTTGCCATAGTGAAGTCCGTGCATCACTATGGCAAGATGTCCGTGCTTTCTGCTACTGTCTGCCTCCGAATAAGTCGAAAATCTTTTAAACCAGGTAATATTTTTGGCGACTAGCGCTACTAAGCAGCTAGTCGCCAGATGAAGACTTAATTAATATAAAGTTGTTGCGGGATGGTAGTTCCCCTTTAAGTAGAAACTCTGCCCACTTGTGCTCCATCCCTCCCAGTTCCTCCCACTCCCCGCCCTCTTACCTCCATTTTGCAGGGGGGGTTGTCCCTCCCGCGACTAAGCCCCGCTCCTTTTATTATGCGAATCACGTCATTTTCTTCCCCGGTCGGCACTGACAATGTTACCCTCTTGGTAGCCCTGCTTCCAAAGTTCCCAGGTATGTGCATAACTGAACTACAAATTTCAATTTCCTCTTGTATCATATCTTAACATTAAATGGATAGTAACACTTAATATGTAAAATCTATATATTGTTGGGCTTACCTTCCTGAATTAAACAAAAGTACGCCCACTGCTGAAAGGTGTTTTATTCAAAAGTTACTGCAGTTCAGACTTGAATTTTTTTAGATGCATTATCTCAACGGTCTGAAATATTACAGTGGAGCTGTTGCTTGACCATCCTATGGACAGAACTGGTCAATTGACCATAAACTTCCATAGGATGGTGTAGCAACAGTGCCACCTTACAATTTCAAGCCTTTGATATATTGCACCTACAAGATTCAAGTTTTAGCTACAATAAATTTTGAATAAAATACCTCTCAGCAGTGGGAGTACCCTAGTTGTACTCATGAGGATACTCCCTGCAGTAAAAATATTACTATATATTAAGTGTTACTATCCCTTTAAAGGGAATGTACCATCTAAAAAAACAGAAGGAAAACTGGTAGGTGAAGTTTTTATTATAAAGATATTCAATTTTATAACTGCAAGGCCCTCTTACTCACCACTGACATCCTCGCTCTTTCTGGGAAATTCAGCCACACTAGTGGCTGTATGTTCAAAAGAAAAGTAGAGGAGTTCTGGAGCAAACCATTTGCACTATAGGGGAAAACTAAAAATCCTCATTGATTTAAATGGCGATTTTAACCCCCTTGAATGCTTCATTATATACAAAAGCTATTTTAAATAATAAATTACTTTTTTTTAAGTTTAATATACAATGATGATTGGATGGAAAGATATGTATAATGTTTAGTGCCTTTTTCGCAACAGTAGAAATGGTCTTGTCCAAATATGAACTGTGTTGCAGCGTATGTATAAATACATCCCCTAATTGTGCCAAAAATAAAGAAACATTGAAACATAGAATTTGAAGGCAGATAAGAACCATTCTAGTCTGCCCATTTTCCTAATGTAAAAACCTGAAACCTTATTTGGTACTTGGTCTTGTCTTATGTTCAGGACAGCCTTATGCCTGTTCCATGCACTGTATCACTATATTAACTTCTACCACTTCTGCTGGTAGACTATTCCACTTATCTACTACCCTCTCAGTGAAATAAAACTTTCTTACATTATGTCTAAGTCTGTGTCCCTCTAGTTTTAGACTATTGACTTTTGTCCTAACATTTTTACTCCTTTGAAATGTACTTCTCTCCTGCACTTTGTTGAATCCCTTCATGTATTTGAATGTTTCTATCATATCCCCTCTCTCTCTTCTATCCTCCAAGCTATATATGTTCAGATCCTTTAGTCTATTCTGATATTTCTTTTCCTGTAAACCAGTCACCATTTTAGTAGCCCTTCTCTGAATTTTCTCTAGAGTATCTATATGCTTCTCGAGATGGGGTCTCCAGCACTGTACACAATACTCTAGGTGAGGTCTAACTAGAGATCTGTAGAATGGCATGACCACTTCCCTTTTTCTGCTACTAATGCCCCTAGTTATACAACCTAGCACCCTGCTTGCTTTTCCCACCGCTTTATTACATTGCCTGCCTACCTTTGTTTAACTGATTAAATCTTAACACCACGTAAAATCTGTTCTTTAAGGAAGTATATATTTTTAGTGTATAAACTATGTGTGAAAATTTCTTATTAGCAAATTTTCTCAGAATGTTATCAGATTTATAAACTTGAATAAAAATGACCCGTTGTTGTGAATTTTAATGACGATTCTTAAGCCCTTGAGTGCCAAAGGGGTAGGCTGACCAGACCTCACCTTTAACCGGGGACACATAGGAAATAGGCATATTTCAGGAGTGCATCAAAATCAAAGCAGCCCTGCAGTATGCATTTTTCATATGCGTCCACGGTTAAAGGTGAGGTCTGGTCACCCTACAAAGGGGTACGCAATGCATTGCAAAGCAATGTGTTGCGCACCCCTCTGGCACTCAAAGGATTAAACATACACTAATAATGTTTTTTATAATATCCCCTTTGGACTTTAGGTATAGAAGCAAACTGGAATAATTCTTGGTCAAATCATTTTCATGATAATGGGACAATATACCCAAAATTTGCAATTTGAATTCAAGGAGTTAAAAGCGAGAGAATGTTGCTTTCTCCCCTAAAGTGCAGAGGTTATTCCCTAATATTGGTCCATTTTTTTTTATTTTTTTTTTAATGTATAAGGCCCTTTTTTTCATTCCTGGTCGTGAAAGCATCAAATCTTAAAAATGTGACCTTCGGTGAGATAGTTCTCACCTTTATAATTTGTAACTGGTTTTGATTTTACAGTATACATTCCTGTGGTGGGATAAAGTTTGTGTATTTGTTATAAAGAGGTCTGTATTATGTTTCCAAGCAGAAAGTAGACAAAGATATACAGTTTTATATTTCTGGATTTACTTTAACGTCATATCAGCCCAGCTGATCCCCTTATAGCTCATCATTCTGATGCTTTTTTTATTCCGTTACAGCTTTCCTATAATCTTCAATTACTTTTCTGCCCTCAGTGCTGCCCTCATACTAACAGTGAGGTGTCCAGTAGCTAAGCAACACATCCTCCATAACTCCTTGTAACTATATTCCGGTAGGTTGATGTGAAAGGTCAGAGGTCAGAGAAACCACATAAGACCTGTTTGCTTGAAACTTTGAAGGCACCTTATTTGGTTCAGCTACACTATATGTATACTCCATTACTATCTCACCACAAATCCAGAACAGATTAACCCCTTCAGTGCCAGACACGTACAGAAAAAAAAATGGGTATTTAGAAGTGCTTCCAATACCATTAACCCTTTGAGTGCCAAAGAGTTATGGATATTTAGAATAGTGGTTTCTATCGCCTTATATCAATAAAGTGCCTCCAATACCATTAACCCTTTTAGTGCCAGAGAGGTAGCCAGTGCATTGTGTTGCAATATGTTGAATAACTCCTTGACACTGAAATGGTTAGTAAATGACATATACCTGGATTCAGGAAACTAGAGTTGAACCTTTCTGGGGCATACCAACACATATGTCCCAAATTTCTATTAATTTAAATAGGGCTTTAAAGGCATAGTATTGGTTCTTTTTAACCCATTTTAATATTGTAGCCATTAAAAATATTAATAGAATGAGCTATATCATATGGGTCAAACTTTTATAGTTTGAGCAATCAAAGCATCGCAAACCAGGCACATTTTGTAGACACTTCGTAGGCCATTCCAATGAAGTATTTCTTTCTATATATCGCTATTCCAGCTCTGCTGAAGAGCCTCCACCAGCCCCGGGACCAGGATCAGCTTCTGTCAGCTAGAACTCTGACATCTCTGAAAGGGGCGGGAGGGGGGAACTTTAGATGCCCCGATCGCTCAAACTATAAAGGTTTGAGACATCACTCATTCTAGTAATATTTCTAATGGCTACAATATTAAAACGGGTTAAAAAGAACCATTACTATCCCTTTAAAGTTATCAAACAATGAATTAAAGACCTCTCTAGCATTCACGGGGTAAAAAAACCCGTAATTTAATTCATTGGGAATTTTAATTTTTTCCTCATGGTGCCGTTGGCTTTTTCCAGAATTGCTCCTCTTTAACTTTCTTAATCTGACCCATCGTTTGTATCTTTTATTGCTTAAGAATTTTTTACAGAATGAATTCGGTAATTTAGTTTTCAATTGATTAATTTAACCTTTTGAGTGCCAGAGGGGTGTCCAACTCATTACTCTGCATTGGACAACCCCATACCTCCCAACATTTCAAATTGACAAAGAGGGACAATTGTGTTTTAGGGGGTGTTGCTGGGGGCGTGGCCTGTGGGCGGAGCATTACCGAGAATTTTTATGCTATTTCACAACCTATTGATACCTCCATGCAGGGCTCAAAATTTCCACTCACCACTAGCCAATGGCGAGTGAAAATTTAGCCCTGGCGAGTAGAAATTCAGCCCTGGTGGGTATGTTATGGCTTGCAGAGGCAAGTAACTTTTCAGGTCTGGCTAGTAGCAAAGGACTTAAAATGATAAGCCTAATAACCTAATCATGTAACCTAATACATGATTTAGATCAATAAAGTGTTTTATTTACACAGACTAATGTATAAATACAAATATACTGATGTTTAAACAAACAATAATGTGAGTTTTATTGCTGTGGAGCAATGGGATACACTTATATATACACCACACAGTCTGATATCCTAAAAAGAGGGACATCAGGGTGGGAAAGAGGGACAGAGGGATTTTGGTCTAAAAGAGGGACTGTCCCTCCTAAAGAAGGACACTTGGGAGGTATGCAACCCTCTGGCATTCAAGGGGTTAAACTAACACTTTAATGTGGTGGTTTTTGGTACATGTTTTCTGATAAATGAGCACAATATCTGTGTAAAGACATTGCTGTGAATTTCACACATACACTACCGGTCAAAAGTTTTATGACACCTCAATTTTTGCTACTTTTAGTTATTGCCATATAACTTGGCAAAAATATTAGAAAAACATGTAAACACTGAATATTTCTAAACTCAAGACAAATATTATAATCTATTTAGCAGGGAGGTTTTTTAGCGTTTGCAGATGTGTAAAAGATTTTTTGTGTAAAAGCTAAAAACAAGTGCGTTTATTAAATTTTTTCATCATATTTTACAAATTACAGCTAAACACAAACACAATAGAAGTGTTAAAACAGCCATTGTCCAGAAAGACAAAAAATGTTCCAAACCTCCGGTCTTTAAGGGGTTAACCAAAACGATTCAATGCTTTCTGTTTTAACACTTCTACTGTGTTTATGTTTAGCTGTAATTTTCCTCTTACTCATTTAATGTACCACATATATTATATACTTTTTTCTTGCCATAAGATGGGCTTTCTAAAGATACCATTATTTTCATCATATCATATAATTTACTATAAAAAAAATTATAAAATATGATGAAAAAAATGTAACAAAAGCTTTTACACGAAAAATCTTTTATACATCTACAAACGCTAAATTTTGAAATACCCAGTGTTTACATTTTTTTCTAATGTTTTTGCCAAGTTATAGGGCAATAACTAAAAGTAGCAAAAATTGAGGTGTTCTAAAACTTTTGACCAGTAGTGTATAATTGTACAGTATGATATGTTTTCTGTTAGTAATGAGTCATATTATGAGATCACACTGGTGATACCTACTACTAACAATGTATTTTGACTATATTCCATTTGAACGCTTGTTTTATTCCTAAATTTGAAACATCACCTTTGGTTAATACTTTACTCCCCAATCAGAGCAATCCCTTAAAGTGAACTATACCTTAAGAATAAAATGTCTCTAAATTTAACAGATTACCTTTCTTAGTTAGGTGTCATACAGCAGGAAGATATATCTATCTATATAGTTATTTGAATCATATATCATATCTTCTGTTTCATGTACAGTGCTGGACAGGCCTACCAGGGCACAGAGAAATTTCCTGCATGTTCTCAGCCAGTCTTGCTGACAGACATGGCTTGTGGGCTGCTATGTCCACCTACCCCATTCTTATGTTCCAGTACAGATCTCTTTACTGGTGCTCCCTTGTAGTCCTGTGAATGAGTAACTCGCTGATGTAGCACACTGTATATGACATCATATCCATTGCACAACATTATTTTCATTTACTCATTTCTTGAAGCAGAGCAGAACCATGAGGGAGCAACAGATCTTTTCTATCCTAACCTCCCAAACCACTACAAGAGGTCCCGCTCCCTGCAAAAAGGTATGCAAACATTAGGGGAGAGTGTGTATATTTTTTTCTGCAAGGTTGGGTAGGTAGATTAGTTGGAGAGGTGTTAGAGGACAATTTAGGTATGTGAGGGATTGGGGGTCTAATTTTAAGTATGGGATGCATGGATTGGGGGTATCATTTAGATATGGGGTATGGGGATAGCAGTCTCATTTTACATATGCAGAGGGGGGTTTGAGTCTCATTTTAGGTATGGCAGAGGGATGGGGATTCTCATTGTAGGTATAGAGGATGGGAGTCTCATCTGTATGTGCTGGGAGATGGGGTCTCACTTTAGGTATGGCAGAGGGATGGGGAGTCTCATTGTAGGTATAGGGGATGAGGATCTCATTTTAGGTAGATGGGAGGATTTGTGTCTCAGTTTAGGTATGTGGGCAAAGCCATGGGAGTCTCATTCTAGTTAAAGGGGGCAGGGGTCTCATTGTAGGTATACTAGGTGTTTGTCTCATTACAGATATGGTGGTGGGTAACTCTGATTTTGGTCTGTGCGGGGTGGTGGGTAGAGGGAGCCTACTAAAACACTGGTGCTGTTAGGAGACCTAATAAGACATTGCTGGGTGTTAGAGTGAGCCTGATAAGACATGGGTGGGTGTTATGAGGGATAATGGGACATGTGTGAATGTAAGAGGAAGCTTAATAGGTTTTGGGCGGTTGTTAGGTAGGCTGACCACACCTCACCTTTAAAAAAAGGACACATAGAAAATTAGCATATTTCAGGAGTGCACCAAAATCAAAGCAACCCTGTAGTATGCATTTTTCATGTGTGTCCCTTTTTAAAGGTGAGGTATGGTCAGCCTATTGTTAGGGGAATAATGGGATATGAGTAGGCATTAGGGGGAAATTTGGGTCTGGTATTCCACTTTTCCCAGGGCTCATTTTATTCAGAGTTCAGCCCTAGGTCACACCTAGGCCTGTAGGTCACACCTCATCACTACAAACAATTGGTTTCAATAGTACAAATATCTTGTAAGTCTACTCTTTATCAATCTGAAAAATGATACAATTAGTATTAGACGTCTTTCGCATAGGAAACAGAACTGTTGCACTTCCCTTGTGAAAGATCTGTTGCCCACATCGTTTTACTCATGTTTTTTCAATCTCTATGCATGAGAGATATGTCTTACAGCAGCCTACATGAGTGCGTCAGCCATTCATTAGAGGCTGAGATCAGCATCAGAACCCCCACCAGCATTTCTGTGAAAGGTCTGCTGTAGCCCAACAGGCTGTTGAGTGAACCTACCTAACTACCTCTTTACTCCGTTACTGAGGGAACGCAATACAGATGCAACATACTGGACTTTGATGTATTTATTGAGGAGATAGTTGCTTGTGTGCAAGGCAATATAGAACCGCATAGGACATTCCATAACTGGCAGTATAACCAACACAGCCTTTCTGCATTGATTTTGTGTGTGTCAAAGGGACCTTTGACTACAACAGAGTTCAAATACAAATAAAAGATATATAGAAAATCCTGACTCATGTTTGAAAGACACCTATCTGGGTAAGTCACTCTATTAAAGTACGAACCAATTATTCTTAGGACACAGTTTCCCCTTTAAGAGTGTATTTTAGTGATTGAGCATGTATATAAAATTCAGACTAGCGTGTTGAACTAAATTATAGCTCGTTTGACAAAAAGGCAGCAGTCATTTACAATATATCAATACCTAATAAATATGACCTTTACAGAATTTATGCAAGGTAAAGTGGATCTGTCACCTTAAGATAAGTTCAATTCATTTTAAAGATAATTAAAAACGGCATATATGTTGTGTTAGCCATTTGTTGGTAATATAAATAGTTTTTGAGAAATGAACCTGTCTTTTGGTGACACAGTCTGACACTGTTGTTTCTGTGCTGGGCTGGTATTACCACACACACTGTGCTATGAATAAGTCTAGACAGAGCCCACATACTTGGCATTTCTAACAGCACAGATAGTGATAGGTTTTGCCTCAAACAAAACAAATTAGCATATTTTATAGGAAATTAGCAAAGAGTGCTTTAGTGTGCCACCAAAACATGATGGTTAAGGTCTCAAAAACGATGTATTTTGAATATAAAAAGGGCACTGTGATATAAAGGCAGATGTTAAATATATGTAAAACAAACCAATATTGTCTTAGGATGACAAGTCCACATTAAAACTAACCTGTTAACCCCTTGATTGCCAGTGGAATACACAAAGCATTGCTTAGCAATGCATTGCATACCCCTCTGGCACTCAAAGGCTACATATACTTATGTCACAGGGGAAAATAATGGCCATACTGTCCCCTTACAGGAGAATTTTCAGTGTAGCTTAGTAGATTGGAGGTAGGCAGGTGTAGCACAAGAAAATTGTTCCAGCACCTATAATAGAGAGGTATAACATTCATACATACTCCTTCTTTCTTTGTTTTAGGTAGGTATAAACAAGTCTAAAATGTTTAGTTTAGTGTTACACAAATGATCAATATATGTATAAAGACAAAAGGGCGCAATTCTATAGCAAAACAAATGCCCAAAACATACCCATTCATTTAAAGGGATAGTAATTAGTGTTGAGCGAGCATGCTCGGCCGATGCTCGGATCGGCTCGAGCATCGCTCTGCTCGGCACATGGCGGTACTCGTACGAGTACCGCATGTGCTCGCCCGCCATGTTCGGGTCTCCTCCCCGCACGTTTTGTGGCTGCTGCGCAGCCAATAAACGTGCAGGGAGGCTCTGACATCGGTGTAATGCCAGCAGCCATGTTGGCTGCTGGCATTACACTGATTGGCTGGCCAGAACCCGTGGTCAGGTGCTGTATAGCACCTGACCAGCGAGTTCGGCTCAGTCTGAGCCAGGGAGAGCTGAGGATAGGAAGGGAAAGGCAGTGTAGGGAGGAAAAAAACAAAAATTGTGAAAAAAAAAGAACCAAAAGTCCTTTTTAGGACTACTGTGTGTGGGGGCAGCAGGTTATTTGGTGTGGGGGGAAAAAAACAAAAAAAAAAAAAAAAAAATATATATATTCTGTTTAGTGTGCAAAGTTGCAGATTAGAGCACATTCTGTTTAGTGTGCACAGTTGCAGATTAGAGCACATTCTGTTTAGTGTGCAAAGTTGCAGATTAGAGCACATTCTGTTTAGTGTGCAAAGTTGCAGATTAGAGCACATTCTGTTTAGTGTGCAAAGTTGCAGATTAGAGCACATTCTGTTAAGTCTTCAAACTAAAATATCAAAGTCACGTATTCCATTCAGTGTGCGTCGCCGCAGTTTAGCAGCACATTCTGAGTACTGTGCAGAGTTGCAGAATAGGAAGAAATACTGTTAAGTCTTCAAACTAAAATATCAAAGTCACATATTCCATTCAGTGTGCTTCGCCGCAGTTTAGCAGCACATTCTGTGTACTGTGCAGAGTTGCAGAATAGGAAGAAATACTGTTAAGTCTTCAAACTAAAATATCAAAGTCACATATTCCATTCAGTGTGCTTCGCCGCAGTTTAGCAGCACATTCTGTGTAGTGTGCAGAGTTGCAGAATAGGAAGAAATACTGTTAAGTCTTCAAACTCAAATATCAAAGTCACATATTCCATTCAGTGTGCTTCGCCGCAGTTTAGCAGCACATTCTGTGTACTGTGCAGAGTTGCAGAATAGGAAGAAATACTGTTAAGTCTTCAAACTAAAATATCAAAGTCACATATTCCATTCAGTGTGCTTCGCCGCAGTTTAGCAGCACATTCTGTGTAGTGTGCAGAGTTGCAGAATAGGAAGAAATACTGTTAAGTCTTCAAACTAAAATATCAAAGTCACATATTCCATTCAGTGTGCTTCGCCGCAGTTTAGCAGCACATTCTGTGTACTGTGCAGAGTTGCAGAATAGGAAGAAATACTGTTAAGTCTTCAAACTAAAATATCAAAGTCACATATTCCATTCAGTGTGCTTCGCCGCAGTTTAGCAGCACATTCTGTGTACTGTGCAGAGTTGCAGAATAGGAAGAAATACTGTTAAGTCTTCAAACTCAAATATCAAAGTCACATATTCCATTCAGTGTGCTTCGCCGCAGTGTAGCAGCACATTCTGTGTACTGTGCAGAGTTGCAGAATAGGAAGAAATACTGTTAAGTCTTCAAACTAAAATATCAAAGTCACATATTCCATTCAGTGTGCTTCGCCGCAGTTTAGCAGCACATTCTGTGTAGTGTGCAGAGTTGCAGAATAGGAAGAAATACTGTTAAGTCTTCAAACTCAAATATCAAAGTCACATATTCCATTCAGTGTGCTTCAACGCCGTTTAACAGCCTATTCTGTGTACTCTACAGAGTTGCAGAATAGTAAGAAATACTGTTAATTTTTCAAACTCAAATATCAAAGTCACATATTCCATTCAGTGTCTTTCACCGCCGTTTAACAGCCTATTCTGTGTACTCTGTACAGTTGCAGAATTATAAGAAATACTGTTAAGTTTTCAAACTCAAATATTAAAGTCACATATTCCATTCAGTGTCTTTCACCGCCGTTTAACAGCCTATTCTGTGTACTCTGTACAGTTCCAGAATTATAAGAAATACTGTTAAGTTTTCAAACTCAAATATTAAAGTCACATATTCCATTCAGTGTGTTTCAACGCCGTTTAACAGCCTATTCTGTGTACTCTGCAGAGTTGCAGAATAGTAAGAAATACTGTTAATTTTTCAAACTCAAATATTAAAGTCACATATTCCATTCAGTGTCTTTCACCGCCGTTTAACAGCCTATTCTGTGTACTCTGTACAGTTCCAGAATTATAAGAAATACTGTTAAGTTTTCAAACTCAAATATTAAAGTCACATATTCCATTCAGTGTCTTTCACCGCCGTTTAACAGCCTATTCTGTGTACTCTGTACAGTTCCAGAATTATAAGAAATACTGTTAAGTTTTCAAACTCAAATATTAAAGTCACATATTCCATTCAGTGTGTTTCAACGCCGTTTAACAGCCTATTCTGTGTACTCTGCAGAGTTGCAGAATAGTAAGAAATACTGTTAAGTTTTCAAACTCAAATATTAAAGTCACATATTCCATTCAGTGTGTTTCACCGCAGTTTAGCAGCCTATTCTGTGTACTCTGCACAGTTGCAGAATAATAAGAAATACTGTTAAGTTTTCAAACTCAAATATTAAAGTCACATATTCCATTCAGTGTGTATCACCGCCGTTTAGCAGCCTATTCTGTGTACTCTGAACAGTTGCAGAATAGTAAGAAATACTGTTAAGTTTTCAAACTCAAATATTAAAGTCACATATTCCATTCAGTGTGTTTCACCGCCGTTTAGCAGCCTATTCTGTGTACTCTGCAGAGTTGCAGAATAGTAAGAAATACTGTTAAGTTTTCAAACTCATATATATTAAAGTCATATATATCGTGTAAGATGAAGAAGGCGGGTAAAAAGGGACGGGGAAGTGGACGTGATCCTGAAAGTTCAGGGCGCGGGTCAGGACGCGGAGAAACTGTGCCTGGTGCCAGAGCACAAGAAAGAAAGACATCCACCATACCTAGCTTCATGTCTGATTTCACAGGGCGTCGCAGGACATCACTCTCGAGGTCCGACCAGTGCGAACAGGTGGTCGGTTGGATGACAGCTGATACTGCTTCCAGTCGGTTAAGCACCACCCTGTCTTCCACCAAGTCCACTCTCAGTAGCCAAGAGTCTGGTCAACATAATCCTCACTCTGATCATCCTTCCTCCCACCATACACGGTCTGGTCAAAGAAGTGATCCCACACTGGGATATAGTGATGAGCTCGTCTCATCACCAATCCTTCATTTGACCCTCTCTCCAAGCACGCTTGCAGAGGAACATGACATCTTGTGCCCTGATTCACAACCTCTAGAGGCTACCCAATCACAAGAAGATGACAGATGTGAACGGCATTTAAGGTCAAAGGAAGTAGTGGATGATGATGATGATGATGAGACACAGTTGCCATTAAATCAACCACTATTTCCTTCTCAAGACCTTGTTGAGGAGAATGTTATACAGTTGTCAATGACCGAGTATGTGGTGGGATCAAGACTTGAGGAGGATGATCAGAGTGAGGAAGTGGAGGAGGACTTGGTGGACGATGAGGTGACTGACCCCACCTGGGAAGGTGTAGAGCCGAGCGATGACAGCAGTCCTGAGGGTGAGCCATCTGCAGCACCGCAACAGGCTGGAAGAGGCAGTGGTGTGGCTACAGAAAGAAGGCGGACCGCACCAAACCGGCCCGCAAATGTTCCACGGAGCACCCCCTTGCGTAAATCTACCTTGCCAAGGGGTAGGTGTTCCGCGGTATGGCGTTTTTTTAAGGAAAGTGCGGACGACAAAAGATTTGTAGTTTGCAACCTGTGCCACACCAGAATGAGCCGAGGCATGAACACTAGAAACCTCACCACCACCAGCATGATCCGACACATGGCATCCAAGCACCGTAGTAAGTGGGAGGAACGCCTGGATCGCCCATCTGTGTCTGCAGGCCACACCACTGCCTCCTCTTCCCCTGTTTTCGGTGCCGGCCAATCGCCTGTCGAAGGCGCAGGCCCGCATACCTCCCGCCCTGCACCTGTACCATCTGAAGCACCATCAGCGACCACATCCACTTCCCTGTCCCAGCACAGCATCCAAATGTCGTTACCCCAGGCATTTGAGCGCAAGAGAAAATACCCAGCCACCCACCCACAGGCCATAGCACTAACCTCACACCTTTCAAAATTACTGGCCATCGAAATGCTGCCATTTAGGCTTGTGGACACTGAGTCCTTCCGCAGCCTGATGGCAGCAGCTGTCCCTCGGTACGCGGTCCCCAGCCGCCACTACTTTTCCCGGTGTGCCATCCCCGCATTACACCACCATGTGTCCCGTAACATCACCCGTGCCCTGACCAACGCAGTTACTGGGAAGGTCCACTTAACGACTGACACATGGACAAGTGCTTGTGGCCAGGGACGCTACATTTCCCTGACGGCACACTGGGTGAATGTCGTGGAGGCTGGGAGCGACTCGGACCCTGGGATGGCACGGGTGCTACCCACGCCGAGGATTGCGGGCCCTACCTCCATCAGGGTTTCCACCAGCACCTACGTTATTGGCTCCTCCTCCTCCGTTTCCACCTCCGAATTCTCTACACACACCGCCACTCCCCCATCAGCCAGTAGCTGGAAGCAGTGTAGCACTGCAGTGGGGAAGCGTCAACAGGCCGTGCTGAAGCTGATCTGCCTTGGGGACAAACAGCACACGGCCTCAGAGCTGTTGCAGGGGATTAGTCACCAGACCGAGCAGTGGCTCTCGCCACTCAACCTGCAAGCAGGCATGGTTGTGTGTGATAATGGGCGTAACTTGGTGGCGGCTTTGGAGCTCGGCAAGCTCACACACGTACCATGCCTAGCGCATGTATTTAATTTAGTGGTGCAGCGATTTCTAAAAACCTACCCCAATGTGCATGATCTCTTGACCAAGGTGCGCCGCGTGTGTGCACATTTCCGTAAGTCATCTACAGCTTCGGCCGGCCTGTTGAAGCTGCAGCAGCGCTTACAATTGCCAGCTCACCGGCTGCTGTGTGACGTGAGCACGCGCTGGAACTCCACCTTCCACATGTTGGCCCGGCTTTGTGAGCAGCAGAGGGCAGTAGTGGAGTACCAGCTGTTACACGGTCGTCGCCTCTCCGTTCAACTTCCTGTAATCAGAAGTGAGGAGTGGGAATGGATGTCAGACCTCTGCGAGGTTTTACGCAATTTTGAGGAATCGACACAGATGGTGAGCGGCGATAACGCTATTATCAGTGTAACCATCCCACTTCTGTGTCTACTGAAACGCTCGCTGCTCACAATTAAAACCGACGCTTTGCATGTGGAAGAGGTGGAAATGGGGGAGGAAGAGCTTACACAAGGTGATAGCCAGAGCACCCTCACTTCGTCTTCTCAGCGACAATTGGAGGAGGCGGAGGAGGAGGAGGAGGAGGAGGAGGAGGAGGAGGAAGACACGGTTGCCTCCGCTACAGAGGGTAGCCATGGAACTTTAGTTCCATCTCTTCAGCGTGGGTGGGCAGAAGAGGAGGAAGAGGATGAGGATATTGAGAGTCAGCCTCCTGGTGAGGACAGCGAAATCTTGACTGTTGGTACTCTGGCACACATGGCTGACTTTATGTTAGGCTGCCTTTCCCGTGACCCACGCGTTGTACGCATTTTAGACAACACGGATTACTGGGTGTTCACCCTTCTGGACCCCCGCTACAAAGAGAATTTCTCATCTCTCATTCCTCCGGTGGAGAGGACAAGCAAAATGGTGCAATACCAGAAGGTTCTTGTTGAAAAATTGCTCCAAAATTTTCCATCTGACAACGCTGGCGGCAGAGTACGTGCTACCTTGGCCAACCGAGAAGGGGAGAAAAGGGGAGCACACAGCAGTTCCGACAAAGGCAGGGCAACACTCTCCAAGGCGTGGGACACCTTCATGACACCCCGCCAGCACCCTCACCCTGATGCGCAGCCTAGTGTCACAAGGAGGGAAAAGTTTTGGAAGATGGTGAAGGAGTACGTAGCAGACCGTGTCAGCGTCCTCAATGATCCCTCTGTGCCTTACAACTACTGGGTGTCCAAGCTGGACACGTGGTATGAACTGGCACTCTACGCCTTGGAGGTGCTGGCCTGCCCTGCCGCCAGCGTTCTGTCTGAGCGGGTATTTAGTGCTGCTGGTGGCATCATAACAGATAAGCGTATCCGCCTTTCCACCGACAATGCTGATAGGTTGACACTTATAAAAATGAACAAGGCCTGGATTTCCCCTGACTTCTCCACTCCACTGGAGGAAAGCCCCGGGGGAACATAAACTCACTTTATATATGTTATTTACAATGATGGGAATACTCTGTATTCCCATTCACCCCTTCCACCCCAAAAACGGGTATATGGTTGACTCTTAATGTTCTCATCCTCCTCCTCCTCTTCCATATGCCCTGGGATATAATTTTTATATAGGGCCAGCTCACCAGCGTGCCCTGGGATATAATTTTTATATAGGGCCAGCTCACCAGCGGGCCCTGTGATATAATTTTTATATAGGGCCAGCTCACCAGCGGGCCCTGTTTGACAATTTTTATATAGGTCAGCTCACCAGCGGGCCTTCTCATATAATGTTTTATTGGGTCAGCTCTCTAGCGGGCCCTCTCATATAATGTTTTATAGCGTCAGCTCACTAGCGGGCCTTCGCATATAATGTTTAGGATGGTCAGCTCTGCAGCAGACCCTCACCCATAATGTTTTAGATGGTCAGCTCAGCGCACGTTTCCCTCTTAATCATGGCCTCAGTTCTGAAAATCAAGGAAATTTTTGGGAGAATTTGCCTCTGCGCACGTTTCCCTCTTAATCATGGCCTCAGTTCTGAAAATCAAGGAAATTTTTGGGATAATTTGCCTCTGCGCACGTTTCCCTCTTAATCATGGCCTCACTTCAGAAAATCGATGAAATTTTTGGGAGAATTTGCAGATGATATACAAGTAAATATACAGCAAATACTGTTTGGTAACAATTTTTCGCCTAAAGTCGTTTTTATTTTCCTTTTTGTGTGTTTTACGGTCAGTCTGTAAAAATGGCGTACTACGGGCGAAAGATCGTTCCCAGCAGCGATGTTGGAGTCCAAGGTGCATCCAGACATCCTCCCTATGCTGTCCCTGAACCATTTCTGTAGTGTTTCCATCTTTTTCTGCCCTTTTCCTATGGACCAGGCACCCTCCCCTCATCAGAGCAGGGGGTGCCTGGTGTAATGCTCGAGTCCTCCCATTGACTTCAATGGGGCTCGGGTGTTCGGCCGAGCACTCGAGCCTCAGGGGGTGCTCGGTCAGAGCACCCGAACATCCGAGCATTGGGGTGCTCGCTCATCACTAATAGTAATGTTTCATAATAAAAGCAGCTCTAATTAATCATCATAGTATTTGGACTTTGGAGAGTGTTATTTCAATACTGTCAGAGTTATAGTTCAAGAGTAATTCAATGACAGAGTGTCCCCCTCACTCCCCTTTTACTGATGTAACACTGTTCAGTCAGAGCAGAAGGGAGGTGCCCAGGTAGACTGCAGAGAGGGACAATCTTCAATTAAGATAAGGGAAAAACCTGAAAAACTTGTCAAGGGGGGCAGGGCTTTCATTGTTCTCATAGGAAGAAGATTGTCCCCTTCTGTTATCTGTCTGGTCTTACAACCAGATTGCACATCTGAGAAGAGATGGCTTACACTAGGTAAAAAGGGTGGACTGGGGAAACTTTGCTTGTGAATATCTCCCAAACAATAAAGGTTTGAGAGATAAGACTTATATCGTTCTTCATGTTTCTTTAATGCCTACAAAATAAAATAAAGATAAAATGAAGTATTACTATCCCATTAAATATAGATTTAATAAACTGAATCCTAGAGAAGTCTCAAATGCAACTCTATCTAAAGTAACAATAACACCTACAAATGATCTGTGTTATTCACACTGAAGTACCTTATACTCCAGGTTAGCTAATGTAAACATTCTAAGTTTTCTGAGGCCTAAAATCTATCCTCTGTGGGCTCCCATTTATGCCTTTTCCAGGGCTCCTACTACCATAGCAATCTTGATAGGTTTCTGAGGTGTTAGTGTTTTTATTGCCTGTTAATGAGCTTGAGATAAGATATCAGCCTTTCTGAATACAAGTGCAATGTGTAGTAATCTTAATACATTAACCTCTGTTAACCAAACTGCATCTTTACAGGAAAGTTTACACATGCATTAAAATTGAAGTTTAGGAATAGATACAGATGCTAGCTGGAAATAAATATTTAAAATTAATAACCCATTTCATTTTTGGTATTATTGTTCCTTTAAATCAATCGGGTTTTGGGGATTTCTAATTGGCCCCTACAGTGAAGCTGGTTTTCCTCAGAATGGCTTCTCTTTGCCTTTATACATAAATCCTAATAAGTTTTACAGAAGAGAGAGACAAGTAGGCGACCAAGCACAGTTCTGGAACACAAAGCTGGAATCCAGCTTTATTAGGGCATTACAGGCAGGATGTGGACAGCAGAATGCCAAGTATCTCATGCATTTCAAGGCAAAGTGTTTGATGCCTACATCCTGTTTTTAATTGTTGTAGTAAAGATTCTCTTGTTTTGACCTCTGAGTTTCTAGTTGGTTTTGTGGGAGCTTCATCTTCTTCCCCCTTACAGTTTTGTATGGGTATATGAATGCACCTTACCTGAGCACAACTGTGTCTAATGACCATGGGCGAGTGTCTTGCTCTACAATAAACAAAATAAAAATATTTACATAGGCAGAGTCAGGGCTTATAATTTTAAGTCCTTTGCTACTAGCCAGACCTGAAAAGTTACTCGCCACTGCAAGCCATAGCATACCCACCAGGGCTGAATTTCTACTCGCCAAGGTTACATTTTCACTTGCCATTGGCTAGTGGCGAGTGGAAATTTTGAGCCCTGGGCAGAGTTATAATTTATAGTGATTTATTTATTCAAACTGATCTTACAGCACAAAAAAAGAGTCTTGTAGACCTATATCATTGCTAATTATACAAAATATATAATGCGTGTTAACGGATGTTGATCAGTTATCTGCTGTAGGTACCACTTGTGGGATGTTCAGTGCAAACTCTAAATGAAGTAATCTAACAGTGGTCCTGTAGTTAGAACATGTTTGACAACGCAATAATGTAGGTAAAGGATGATACCATGTTACCCATGGATAAAGATGGAGAATAGTAGAGTAAAATTGATATCTTTTTTGGCTAACTGAATAGTTTTAGAGTGCATACTCTGAAGACCTCTTAGGTCTCCATCAGACATGTGAATCAATGCTTTGGAGACCTCTTTACCATTCAAGGGGTTAAAGTCTCCATTCAACCCCCTCGAATGCCAGAGGGGTATGTTTCATGCACCTCTGACTCTCAAAGGGTTAAATTAATGTTGATTTTGGGAACATTTCAAACAGTTCAAATAATCAGGAAATGGATTTATTGTGCATTTACTTCCTCATAGTTCTGACAGGAATTGACTTGGCAGGTTCTATCACATCCTATGGAGAAATGTATGTTACTGACTTTCCTCTCCATTAGAATGTAACAGAAAAACTAATTGGTATTTCACCAAAGGGCAGTGCTAATGTAAAAAACACGGGTTTAAACTGTAATAACTCTGTACATATGCATCTCTCGACAGTGGGAATACTCTTATTTTACTCAGCAGGAAAAGCCCTACAGTATATATTTGTTCATGAAAAAAGTTTACTGCTCCTTTAAAAGATATATTCAGATATTATCTTTGTATACATATATGATTAGTTACTAGATAGCACTTTAACCGTGTGAGTATAGAACTGTCTTCTATAGTATTCAAGGGTTAAAGTATAGAAAATACGTTCAGTGTTTCTTACAATCTTTCCTAACCAGAAAAATACAGTTATTACATTTGCTAAATTACTCTGTCTTCTAGTTTCAATGGTCCTGTTTCCACTAAAAGAAAAAATATACCCTGAAATCCCTCCCATTCTCACACTGATTCCACCGGATTTACACTTGTATCTAGCCTAAGCCATATAATCTTTCTAATGCGGGCGGCTAATTATTGCCTTTTAGCAGGTCTTTCCAAGGAAATAGAAGTCTGAATGAGCACAGTTAATGTACCTCTTTACCACTCCCATAATCCTTTGTCTGCTGCTCCCTGCTAAATGTAATAATCTGTCTGGAAACTGCTGTAAGATATGCAGGGAGAGCTTTGATGTTGTTAACATATTTACTTATTCCATTTATATCTTATGCATAATTTGTCAATGATGTCAGAGCTGAATTTACCTGTAATATGGCTCCTGAAGCACAGATTAATTAAAACTCCAAGCAGCCCTTTAGAGAAATAGATTTATACAGTTCATCTAAACGAAAACTTGTTAAAATTTTAACTCCCTCCAAAGAACAGGGGGAGATGCACTAAGACATGAAAATGTGGAGTTGACTTCTCCAGTGCTATCACATCTCCAAGTCCTATGTTATTTTATGGAGCCAATGCACTAAGATTTCTCCAATTTTGGAGATCTTCGTGCATAGACCCCATAGATTAATATAGGAACTGGTGAAGTGATAGCACTGGAGAAGTCATCTCTGCTTTATCACCTCTTTATCATGGTGCATAATCCCCCTTATATTCATAAGAAAACTGGAGTTGTGGGCAAACTAACTGCACCATAGGGGAACTTTAAAGTCCAGTAAAGCCAAAGAATGGAAATGTGGTTGTTAAGTATTTGAATTCTAGAAAGGTGTCTGACACATTACAAAACAATGTGTTGGAAACCTTTCTGGAATTTAAGGGTTAAAAGTATCATTTAAATTAGTGGGAATTTGTATTCCTTCCCTATAGTAAACATGGTTTGCTCTAGAATTACTCCAGTTCACTTTTTAACGCAATGACATTTGGCTATGGTCACATGGGTGACATTTTCTTGCTACTGTAAAAAGGATATTTTTTTCTCCCAGCAACCCATTCACTCAATAACAGCAGTGGCGGGATAACACAGAAAGTGTAACTATCTGGAATATTTGTGCAATGCTGTTGGGATTCCATTGAAACCAATACTGCAACTTTGTAGATGTGTTAATGCACTGTTGGAGGAAAGAGGCAGCATTAACCTGTGACATGCACTACTATAGTCACTAATGTCATCAGCACTTCATAATTATACCTGGTAGTTTTCTGATGTGTTATAATCCTTATGGAAACATAACCCACGTGAACAATCCTTTAGCTGCAGTGTTTGTGATGGGGTACGCTGAAAAGAATATTCGTAATTTGCCTCATTAAATTCTGACACATGTAGATTTTTTTATGAAGAACTGAAGTTTCCCTTTTCCTAAAATTCAAAAAATGTATTTCAACACTCCTCTCATACTTGTGCTCTTTACTAACTCGATTATATGCAAAGCCCCAAGACACTTTTAACGATCTGCAATGACACCTCAGGTTGCATGAATAATTTATGTTAGCTTCTGTAAGTGCAATATAGACAAGTAGGTACCTTGTTAGTGTATTATACCATGCTCCCACTTTAATTTCTCTGAGAGTAGATATTCTTATTTAATTTTTAGTAAACAAGAGATTTCTATGTTGATGCAAAATTAGCTACATAACAAATTTCACCATTTAGAACATATTGGTCTAAATGTAGTGCAGATGTTCTTAACTCCTTTTGTGCCAAAGGGGGTGTTCAATGCATTGCATTAAGAACACAAATTCCTTTCCGTGTACAGCAGAAGTAACAGCAAAATCTACCAAGGTTCAGGGACTTATTTTAAGACTAGCTCGCCAATGTACCATTTGGTACTACGTGCAGTGACATTGCATGCTGCCTAATTGTTCTCATGTGAAGTGAAAATACTACCTCCTGCTCAGAAGCAGTTTAGTCTTCCAAGAATTTACTGAATTACTTTTGATTACTCCTCTGAACTGATTGCAGAGAGAGAGCGAGAGAGAGCATTTTAACCCAAATTGCACCGATTAGATGACTATTTACTACCGTAATATAAAAGCTGAACATATTGTTTGTGAACCCTTACTTTTAGGCTACCTTTATCTTTGATTTGATTTTTTTATATAGTGCACAAGATATTCTTTATATAAATACTGTAAAATAAAAAACATAAAATTATGTTGAACTAGCACAACAAAGATTTTTTTTACTACATTTAGCTTCTGTCATTATGTATTGCTATAAAATTATACCTGTTTCTATTCTACATTGAAATAAAAGCCTTGGTTTACAAATTCTGTGCTTATGGTGATTTATTTTTTTATAATTTCTGTAGATGAACAATGTACTTTACAGTAAATAGCTGCAGATATGTAAAACAGAAATCAGCACTGGTATGTGTTTGCTGTAATCTATATAAAATGGACACTAAAGATGATGACGGTAGCAAAATACCATATAATACTGTATAAAATAAATTAACCCTATGAGTGCCAGAGGGGTACGCAATGCATTGCAGAGCATTGTGCTGCATACCCCGCTGGTGCTCAAAGGGTTCAGCTCTCAAAAAAGAGCAATTTTGGAGAATACTAATTCCACCATTTGGGAAAAATTATAATTCCCACTGATTTAACTGGGAGTTTTAGTACCTTGAATGCTTGAGAGATCTCCAAAGCATTCCTTCCCTGAGTGGGTTTAAGGCTCATTTAAATCAATGGGAAGTTTGGGAATTGATATTTGTCCCCTGTAGAGCAGTTGGTTTGCCCCAGAATTACTCATATTTTGTTCATAAGGTTCTGAATATAAGACAATTCAGTGAAAATTCCACCCTGCACATATGGTTCCAATGGTTCCATTGCAGCTGAAAATATTTTCAAACATAATGTGTTGGTACCCTGTTAGCTGTAGAAACACAGGGGGCAATTATAGTCCAGTTGATATCTTTATTGGCTTACTAAGCAGATTTAGGATGCAAGCTTTCAAGACCAAATTGCAGAGCCGGATCATCCATTATGGCACCCTAGGCTACTGCCTAGGGCCCAAGGCAATATGAGGGGCCCTGGTTGCAAGGATGGGTCACAGACAGTGGCACTGCTGTTGCTGCCACTATCACCTTCTGTCAGATGCCCTTTTATTTGAAAGAGACCATCATCATATAGTTGTCCCCACTTCCATTAGAGTGACAATGCTAGCATCTGCCATCAGCACTCTGTGTCAGATGCACCGGATCAAGAGAAGTGGGGCCCCAAATTAGTACTTTGCCTAGGGCCCTATGGAGCCTTAATCCATCTCTGCCAAACTGATATTCTTCAGTTCAGCAGATCTTGCGAATTGGTCAGTTTTGCAGTTATATTCTGAATGAGGGTAAAATTGGGTGGTTTGCCAAAATGTCCACCCCCCTACACCCAAAAAATTACCCCAAAGTGAGGCTAGGAAACCTAAAGGAAGTGGCCAGATACCTGCAGCATTCCTCAAGCAGGGGAAACTGGGGTGGGGCAACAATAGCTCTCCCTTGCTCCGCTGCCTGGTTCCCCCATTTGCCTGAGCACCTTCCCCACATTGGTCACAGTACTGCAGCTATTTAGTTCCTCCATACACAACCCACCACCATACCCAACCACATAAATATCTCATTGAAGGTTGGGGAGTTAAACATTCAATTTTTATAATATATTAAAGTCAAAAGACCTCACTAAAACAATAAAGAAAAAAATACCAACTCGTTTCTACGCCACTATATATGTGCACCCTCCTCTGGTTCTCATTGGGTTAAGCAAGTTTATGCCAGTCTATTTCAGAATAAAAACGAAGAGGGCACTTCAACTCATCTTCTCCAAATACCCTGATTATTTCTTTACATTCATTTTCCTTTTCCCTTTCCAGCTGGGCCCATACCCTAATGGTTATGACATATTACTGTATGAAGTATGGAGTGTCTGTGAAAGGCCAGCATGTGTGTCATAATCTTAAAGGGCATCTAACAGCAAGTATATAAACTTACAGATCTTTGTACAGGTCCCCTCTAGCTGCCCCTCCCCAGAGCTCCCTGCCCATTGCTACTGTTGCACATATCAAGCTTTTTCCAGCTGCTCTTGGACTGCAACTCCCATCATTCCCTGGTGACCAACTGCCAGCACCGAATTGAAAATGATGAGAATTGTATTACAACAGCAGCTGAAGCACCACAGGAATCCACTCCTTTACTATGTAGAGGGATCTGCAATTATTATTATTACTAGTGTAAAAGCCCATGTACACGGGCCAAAGTCCGGTTTATGTTAACTCTTTGAGTGTCAGAAGGGTACGCAATGCGTTGCACACCCTTCTGTCACTCAAAGGGTTAAGAGGCCACTACCCATGTGATGCAGTTTTGCATCACCTCACTCATGTGGTGCAAACATGTGCAGTAGAGACTGCCCGAATGTGGGCAGTCTCTACTGAGCTTGACTGCATTGTGACAGACATCCTAGCGAATTATTATATAGGATATGCTTATTTTGATTTTGGGAAACCCCTCTCTGGAAATTCTATACTTGCCTATGCATAGCCCAGTTTGGTGGCAATTTACAATGATCATATCTGATTTTATAGCACCATTAGCTATCTACCCCTCTGTGGCCGTGTCACCAGCTAAAAGTGGTGGAAATACTTTTGTCATAAGTACATCACTGCCACGACTTTCCGTCAAAAATTAGAAGCTGCTTTGTGTCAGAAAGTTGTATGCATTCATTATTGGCATCACAGGCATCAGTTTTTAATATTAACCCTTTTAGTGCTGGATCAGTGATTTCTTACCCTTTGAATTACAGAGGAGTGTGAAATCCATTCTCTAGCACAATTCTGTAGCAATCGAGAGGTTAAATGTGTTTCCTGCTTCTCTCTTTTATCCCATGTATAAACACAACTTTTCAAGACTTCAGTAGATAGATCAATCAATACTGTAACAAACAGTCATGTTAGTGTTAGATATAATATCTTATAGTAAAAGAGAGACCCTGTTCCTGGGAATTTACAGTCTACTACTTCAGTAAGAGGCACAGAATGCATTAGAATGAAGTGTACTTGTTTAAAAGTGTAAGACAGGTGGAGAAAGTGATACTTGTAACCCACTGAGTGCCAGAGGGGGGAGTTGGACACTCCTTTGGCATTCAAAGGGTTAAAACAGTATTACTGCTTTGTAATCAAATATGTTTATACATATGTAGAGATGTGCCTGCCTTCTAGATTCTATAAAGGGGCAGACTACCATGTCCAAGACCCCACCATCTTTGTGACCCACTTAGCCCCAATGTTCCCTTTATGCCATGAATGATCTGGCTGAGGATGATGGAAATTATAGTCCAACAACAGCTGGAGAACTGCAAGTTAACTACTCCTGCTCTATAACTATCTATTCTATGGTCTGTATGCACAAATAAAGTAGAGCAATTGGAGAGGAATCTGGCTGCACCATAATGGACAAATTAAAATGTTGGGAATTTTGTTCTGTTCCCTGTTGATCAGTCGGGTTGCTCCAGAATTGTTCCCGTTCTTTGTGTGTACATGTTATATTATGTATTAGATAATTAAAGTAAGGAATAAACATAAGGTTCCCCACCCTACCAAGAAATGCATCCTTGGGCTCTGCCCTTTCTTTTACTTCCTTCCAACTCTAGCCAATCAGTAGCTTTTACAGTGCCACCTTGACTTTGCCCTGTTTACAAAACAGCCTCAGGTAACAGACCAGCAAAAGAGTCCAGCACTGTTAATTACAATTCAGATAGGCAACAGTGAAACAGGGACTACTAAGCTGTCAGCAGAGTCAAGCAAATATAAAGGGAATAGTTTAAGAAGAAAGGCAAGTGGTGAAATTGGATTAGACACAAGCATGGGGTATACAATCAAATGGGGGTAGGGATAGATTAGAGAGAAACAGGTTAGAGGAAGGACAGACACAATTAGAGAGTAATAAGTAGAAGGGAGATCAATGACAGAATACTAGGGAGTTAAACTGTGGCTTTGCTGGGTACTAGCTGAGAAAGCTAAAGCCTCAGAATTCAGACTTAAAGGGATAGTAATACTTTGTTTTATCTTTATTTTATTTTGTAGGCATTAAAAAAACATGAAGAACGATGTAAGTCTTATCTCTCAAACCTTTATGGTGTGAGAGATATTCACAAGCAAAGTTTCCCCTCCTGCCCCTTTTACCTAGTGTAAGCCATCTCTTCTCAGATGTGGAATCTGGTTGTAAGACCAGACAGATAACAACAGGGGACAATCTTCTTCCTAAGAGAACAATGAAAGACCTGCCCCCCTTGACAAGTTTTTCAGGTTTTTCCCTTATCTTAATTGAAGAATGTCCCTCTCTGCAGTCTACCTGGGCACCTCCCTTCTGATCTGGCTGAACAGTGTTACATCAGTAAAAGGGGAGGGAGGGGGATACTTTGTCATTGAATTACTCTTGAACTACAACTCTGACAGAATTGAAATAACACTCTCCAAAGTCCAAATACTATGATGATTATTTAGAGCTGCTTTTATTATGAAACATTACTATCCCTTTAAAGCTTAGCATCTTGTTGGCAGCTTGGAGCAAGCAGCAGTACTAATCTTGCTACTAGTAATGGTACAGTCAGTCTATACCAGCACTGAGCAACAGAGCCTTGGATGACTACAATTCACATCACATGGGAGTAGTAGTCTACACAGTCAGAGGCATAACTAGAACCCTCCGGGCCCTGGTGCAAGAAGTGTCATGAATCCCCCCCCGACCACATTGGCCCCCGGGCCCTCCACAATGCCCCCATCTCCCACCTCCCAATCCCTGGTGGTCCAGTGGAGAGACGGGCTGGCGCATTGTGCTCCCGTGCAGTCATCTTCTGTAATGCAGAGCGCTGAGAGATTATGTCATTTCCCAGCGCTCTGCATTACTAGAGAGCCGGAGGGAGATTGCAGGCACCAGGTGGAGGGGCCGGAGGGGGCAACCAGGCCCCTGGAGTGATGGGCCTGGTCACAGGTGCGATCCCTCAGACCCCTATAGTTACGCCACTGTACACAGTGCACAATGAATGCATTAAGTTGGCCCATGTCTCTGTTCTTTTGGGAACCTAACAACTCCCGTAGTTAAATATCTGTATTTAAGAGGAAAGAGGCTCTTGGTCAGAGGGAGAAAATCCAGCTGTATAGCTGGAGTCCTAGACCGATGCCTTGTCCATGGTCCACTATGTTCATAATCCAGCTATACTTAAAGGGGAACTCTTGCCTCCAGTAAACTGCTTCTTAAATAAATCTTTGATGGCAATACATTTTCAATCCAGATTTTTTTTTTAATGCAGTATTAATTGAGATTTCGGCTTTTTAATTCTGTCAAGTGACATCACTTCAGGACAGGCTGTGGTACAGCTCTGTACCCAGCCTGTCAATCTAAGCCTCTTCCCCTCCCCAGTTGTTCCCCATTATCACCTCCTCCCCTAACAGAGGAATCTAGCGTGTGACCTGGAGCGCTCTCATTGGCAAGAGAGCGCTCTGACTCACATGCTGGATTCCTCCATCAGTGGAGGAAGAGGAGGTAACGAGGAGCAACTGGGGAGAGACAAAGATTGACAAGCTGTGCTACAGGGCTGTATTGCAGCCTGTCCTGAACCAACGTCACGCAAAAATACTGTATTTAAAGTGGAACTTCCATCAGATTAATATAGAGCCCCAAATCATAATTACATTAGCGATATGCATAGACGTAGTTGCCTTTTTAAGAATAATTGCTGCATTCGAGAAAAATCGAAACTTTTAGGCAGACAGGCACCGGCTGGGATCTTTCTGTAGATGCACCTGTACTGTCAGTCCCTTCCAGTGCCTTAAGGCACAAAGGCATTCAACTCACCAATCGTGGAGTTGAAGAGGACGACAGCACAGACTCAGAGATGCCATCTCTGCAAGATGTCTACGCTGTTCCCTGCTATATGTCTGCTTTAAAGGTTCTATTTTTCTTCAATGCAGCAACCATTCTTGAAAAGACAACTTCGTCTATGCATATTGCTAATGTAATTATGATTTGTGGCTCTATATTAATCTGATGAAAGTTCTACTTTAAAAAAAATAAATAAATAAATTCAAAATGTATTACCATGGAAGATTTATTTAAGAAGCGGTTTAATGGAGTTGAGAGTTCCCCTTTAAACTGTCCCTATCACCAAAATCAGAGTTTCCCAAACCTTTTTGGGCAGAGAACACCTTTAATTTAATTTAATTTTAGTGCTCCAACAGGAGCTCATAAGATATAATGCATTCTTGAATAGCATAAAATGGTCCCAAAGGCATTATGTTAATAAATGATCTATATTCTATTCTAAAGATAATGACAATTATTTCTCTTTACTTTTTAACACAAAAACAATAATACTAATTAACCTCTGCTCTAATAATTTGATTTAATAGGGTTTTTGGCTCTGTTATAAAGTGAGAACTGGACCAATTTTAATGTAAGAATTAAAAGAGCAAGACATCAAACATGCATTCTTGACCCTGGCATCATATTTAGCTCAAATGATAAAACTGAGTGTACTGTTCATTTTCTAACACAGATAAAACAAGTACAATAACATAACTAATGGACTATATATACACAAAGTATGAGGCACTATATGTGCTGAGAGGGGCATTACCAGCTGAATCAGAGTAACACAGTGAAAATACACAGAGGGACTTATCTTCATTCATGCACCGTAGTACACATGATTATTATCTCTTCTTTTACCAGATTGTGTGGGACTACATGCACTGAGAGAGAAAATACACAGAGGGACTTATCTGCAGTCATGCATAGTACTACACAATGTTAAAGGGATAGTAATACTTAAGTATTACTAATCCCTATATTAAAGTCCTATTAAAATAAAACATATTGCCCCCAGCGTCATCTCTCAAACCTTTATGGTTTGAGAGATGATCTCTCCTAAAGTTGCCTTCTCCCTCCCCCTTCTCCGTAGTCAGCATTCTAGCTGACTGCAGGGAAGCCAGTCGTACGACTTTCGGGCGGCTCTACAGCACAGCTGCGATTGCGTTAATAAAAAAAGAAAACTTTCACTGAAATGGTCTTCTACGTGTGCTTGGTTTGCAAGCACACATAGAAGACCGTTTTAGTGAAAGATTTTTTTTTAATTAACGCGATCGCGGCTCTGCTGCAGAGCCGCCTGATGATCTATGACCGGATTTCCCTTCAGTCAGCTACAATGCTGATTATGGGGAAAGGAGAGGGAGAGGGCAACTTTAGGAGCGATCATCTCTCAAACCATAAAGGTTTTAGAGATGACACTGGGGGCAATACATTTATTTTTAATAGGACTTTACTATAGGGATTAGTAATACTTAAGTATTACTATCCCTTTAATAACCCTTTTTTTTTTACCAGGTTGTATGACACTGAGAGGGGAATTACCAACCAAATCAGAGTATCACCGTGGAAAAAATATACAGAGTTATGGGTATGCACAGTACTACACAAGATTATTAGCCATTTTTTCTACCATGGTGTATCAGATGACATGTGCTGAGACTGGCATTACCAGCCAAATAAAAATAACAGAGTGAAAAAATGCACAGAGGAACGTATCTTCAGTCATGCATAGCAGGTTGTATGAGACATGCTTTAAGGGACGTTAACAGGCAAATCAGACTAATACACAGTGAGGAAATACATTCAAAGATGTACTTATCTTCAGTCAAACACGGTATTAGGCAAGGTTATTAGGCCTTTTTTGTCAGATTGTGTGTATGAAACTACATGTACTTTGAAGGGCATTAAAAGGCAAATCAGAGAAACAGTGAAAAAATACACATCGGCATTTATCTTCTTTCATGAACAGCCGCAAGGAGCTGCCGTCAGTTCAATCTGTCACTCAGCTAGAATATGGAGTACAGTTTTGGGCATCAGTTCTTAACCCCTTAACCAGGGCTCAAAATTTCCACTAGCCAATGGCGAGTGAAAATTTAGCCCTGGCGAGTAGAAATTCAGCCCTGGTGGGTATGCTATGGCTTGCAGTGGCGAGTAACTTTTCAGGTCTGGCTAGTAGCAAAGGACTTCAAATTTTAAGCCCTGCCTTAATGACCATGGTGCTTTTTTTTTTTTTTTTTTTTTACTAATTGAACTCTGGGGTGGAGAGTGGCATGCAGCCACTCTGCTATCCCAGGATTCCATGACATGCCAAGACTGTCACTGTCCTTAAAGGGCAATATTCACCTCTAAAAAACTTTTTAACATAGGTTTACTTAATATACTAGTATTAGGAAACGTTTTTTTTTTTGTTTAATTTTGTTTTGTAAATCTTTAAGCTGTGCACTTCCGTATTATGTTGCACGCTGACTCTCTGGCATAGCTCTTCATGACTTCCCAGTGCTACTTTATTCTCCACGCACCTCCCTCCCAGCTGCCCAAGGGAGTGAGTTCACGCTTCCCTTCGGTGTGGTATGAATTGCCTCTGTCGTTACAGCAAGCACCGATATCATTATACTGAGGTCAATATAATGATAACCGGAGCTTGCTGTAAAGATAGAGGCAATTCATACCACACCAAAAAAAAGGGTGAACACGCTCCCTTGGGAAGCTGGGAGGGAGATGGTTGGAGAATTGAGTAGCACTGGGAAGTCATGAAGAGCTGTGCTGAAGATTCAGCGTACTGCATAATGCGGAATGCACCACTTAAAGATAAAAAAAATAAATAAATAAAAATAAAAAAGTTTCTTAATACTAGTATAATAACTAAACTTATGTTAAAACATTTTTCAGAGGTGAATGTTGCCCTTTAAGGATAGTGCACAGCTTAAAGAATGCATATCTTAAAAAGTAAGTACATTTAACTGTTTGAGTGCCAGACTATACCCCTCTGGCACTCAAAGTGTTAAAAAAAAGTTTCCTAATACTAGTATAATAACTAAACCTATGTTAAAAGTTTTGTAAAGGTGAATGTTCCCTTTAAGTTCCAGAACTGACTTGATGATCCTGGAACAACATGGGTCCTTAAGGGGTTAAAAATACATTATTAAACTTAAAAAAAGTGCAAAGACGTGCAAGAAAACTGATAAAGGGATTGGAGGATCTGAGTTAGAAAGAGAGACGAGCCAAACTGGGTTTGTTTACATTAGAGAAGAGATGTCTAAGGGGGGATATGATTACCATTTACAATTATATTCAAGGTCAATACAAAGAACTATCCAATGAGAGGTCATCCTTTAAGACTAGTGGGACAGTGACTAAAACAAAGGCAGGGATTTTTTACAGTAAGGTCAATAAGCTATGGAATTTTTTTGCCTCGGGATGTTGTGCTTGCAGATACTGTAACTTCTTTCAAACAAGCAAGGGGTACCTATCTAGCACAGAACAATATTGAGAATTATGACAAATGGCTTCAATGCAGATAGGTTGTTGATCCTGGGAACTATGTGACTGCCATTTGGAGTCCGAAAGTATTTTTTTACCCACTTGGAGCTTAATTGGAAATGGATACAATGTTTTGAATTTTTTTTTCCTTCGTCTGGATAAACAGGGGTGATTTGGCATGGACTGGATTTGATGGACACATGTTTTTTTCAGCCTCATCAACTGTTACTATGTTACTCCTCAAAGGTGCGTGGAAACCATGATTTCTATATGGCTGCCCTAGATGTAGTCTGCCTCACCCTTCTGCACTGTGCACTTTGTCTACCGGAAGTTCCGCCTCCACACAGTTTTTAAAAGCAATATGCCATAATATGACAATATGTACAAAAACAAAAAAGAGTGCAACTCAGCAATTCATTTGTGGAATAACAGCAGCACCTCACTTAACAGCTGGCATAAATCAAACTCGGTGATTGTGAAACAGCTTTCAAAATCACCTATCTATTTTTATATAGGGAGCTAGGATCCAAGTTATTTGGATTTATAGATTATGCTATACTACTTAAACAGCCCGTATACACGAGCCACAGTGCCAGGCAGCAACGGCCGCAATGCGGTCATGCACAGTAGAAACTGCCCACGCCATGGCTGATAACAGAGCGGGGCGCTCCGAATTCACCCCGTAGTCCTCTCTGCGCACCGACTACGGTCTGAATTCGGATTGCCCCGCTCCGTTATCAGCCGAGGCGTGGGCAGTCTGTACTGCGCATGACTGCAGTGCGCGCAGCCGTCTGTACTGCGCATGACAACCTCTGACAAACATACATTAGCGAATTATTATATAGGATGTTAATTAACCCTTTGAATGTCAGAGAGCATTGGATATCTCTCTGGCACTCAAAGGGTTAAAGTGATGCTGTGCAGGTACTTTGGTCCTTATTCATCAAGCTGAGGATGTGCAATTTTACAAGCAAACTAATCACATCATGTGGAAAATTAAAGTTCCAATTGATTTAAATGGGGCTCTTAACCTATTGAATGCTACAGTGGTCTCCAACACATTGCTTTACAATGCATTGGAGATGTCTCTTGCCTTCAAGGGGTCCATTTAAATCAGTGAGAATTTGCTGAATGTTAATTTATCCTTTATGGTGCAGTTGATTTACTCCAATATTTCCCTTTCAGTGTTGGGGTGGTGGGCAGTGCATTGCTGAGCAGTGTCTGTGAGTGACAGAGGTAATATAGGTGTAGGACCATAAATACCTTCATAACATGGTTTAATTAGCATGATCTGTAAGTATAAATAACTCCAAAACTAGTTTCCTACATAAAAAATGGGCTAATACAACATATAGCACTTTCACAATCCCTGGAAGCAAATATAGTCATGTTGATACATTTATTGACTAACTAAGCAGATGTAGGATGCAAGCTTTCAAGATATCTCAGGTCTCTTCCTCAGGCATATTGTCATTCGTGAGGAAGAGACCTGAGAGGTCTTGAAAGCTTGCATCCTAAATCTGCTTAGTTAGGCAATAAAGGTATCAACCTGACTATATTTTCCTCCTGTATTTCCATGGCTAACATGCTACCAACTCTCACCAACATCCTTTTTAGGTGCTAGAGTCCCTAACAACAAGGTAAATTAACGGTACGCTCATTTATCTTTAGCTAATATAAAATATCCTTCAAACATTAAATGAAAAAGCTACAGCCGCTTAGAAAGAAAATACAATGAGGACATATACGGATCCAACAGAACCAATGATGTGTCAACCAGCTCCCAGCAGGAGAGAAAAAATTGTCACCTCAGTGCAACATTACATGATTCACATATTGCAATTTTTTCTTGGATACCGAAAGTCCAGCTTAAGACCTGCACACAGGTAAATGCATTTAATCGTATGCAAACATAATGTTGCATCTGGCTCATGGCCCAGAGGATAGATTATAAAACCACCATCACAAATATATTCAGGAGCATTAGCCAAATGAATAACCAATTAGACAAATGTAGATGAATATGAACATTGTGTATCACAATGCTGCCAAGTGATGAATCTTACAAATCACAGAGGAGACCAGCAGGGCTTAGGAGTGTTTCACTAATGGAAGGAACCCACAGCTTATTTCAAATAAATCTCTTTAGTGATCTTCAGCGAGCTCCTTTTATCATCGTTATCTTTTTGATCATTATCTCAGTCCCCATGCGTGAGGCTTGTTTTCCTAATAAGGGCCATTTAGGAGCTGAACAACTGTACATGAAAAATAAGACTTGACAAAAAACATGTAGAACATTATTATTTAATTTATTGGTTGCTAGAGATGTCTACCACATTTTGAAGCAATGCTTTGGAAACATATCTAACATCCAAGGGTTAAAGGGATAGTAATACTTCGTTTTAACTTTATTTTATTTTGTAGGCATTAAAAAAACATGAAGAATGATATAAGTCTTATCTCTCAATCCTTTGTGGTTTATGAGATATTCACAAGCAAAGTTTCCCCCTCCCTCCCCTTTTACTGATGTCACACTCTTCAGCCTGAGCAGAAGGGAGGTGCCCAGGTAGACTGCAGAGAGGGACAATCTACAATTAAGATAAGAGAAAAAGCTGAAAAACTTGTCAAGGGGGGAAGGGCTTTCATTGTTTTCATACAAAGAAAATTGTCCCCTTCTGTTATCTGTCTGGTCATACAACCAGATTCACATCTGAGGAGAGATGGCTTACACTAGGTAAAAGGGGCAGCGAGGGGAAACTTTGCTTGTGAATATCTCATAAACCATAAAGGTTTGAGAGATAAGACTTATATCATTCTTCATGTTTTTTTAATGCCTACAAAATAAAATAAAGTTAAAACGAAGTATTACTATCCCTTTAAACAATGTTATTGTACAAAATTATATTTTATGTCTGCATAGAGATTCATTTAAAGAGAAACTTTCACCTTTCCACATTCTATCCTCGCTGGGGATATTTGTCTTAAAAAGATTTGTAAGATTGCCAGTTGGTCAGTTTATGCAAATTAGCTAGCATTGTCTGGCAGGCAGTGGCAGTTAGGATGGAGAGTAGTGTGGAATGTTAGTATCTGGCAGGAATACCAGCTAGTATGGGATAATTTACAATAACTTCCAAATAAATAGTGCATTGCGTTGGATCCCTATCTGGCACTCAAAGGGTTAAATGAAAAAATGGTTAACTCAAATAAAGGTAATTTTGAAAGCTTTTTCAGAATCTAAAAAGTTGTTATAAGGCAGGTTATCTCAACCTTTTAGGTAATAAGTACCCCTGAAATTCCAAAAAAATCACAAGAATCCCAACACCCATTTTATTTTACTTTAAAAGGATTGTAATGTTTAACAAAAACAGCAGCTCCAATTAATCTTCTTAGTATTTGGGCCATGGAAAGTGTAATTTCAATACTGTCAGAGTTGTAGTTCAAGAGTAAATGAATGATAAAGTATCCCCCTCCCACACATTTTAAGGGACTATCTGTCCAGAAAAGCTAGGTGCAGATTTTCACACGTTAAAATAGGTCCTTTAACATATCTTAGTGCCTAACATATGGAACTGAATTGAATATTTCGGTATTTTGTTGTGTGTCAGTAGGTGAAAACATCTGCAATATTATCACCCGAGATGTTTTTTTTAGCCATTACTTCTTCATAGCACAAGTAACTGAATTGCTTACATAGGAAGAAGATTATCCCCTGCTGTTATCTGTCTGGTCTATGGACCAGATTCCACATCTGAGAAAAGATGGCTTACACTAGAAGGGGCGAGAAGGGAAAACTTTATCCTTCAATTACTCTTGAACCACGACTCTGACAGTATTGAAATAACACTCTCTATTGCTCAAATACTATGAAGATTAATTGGAGCTGCTGTTTTTGTAAAACATTACTATCCCTTTAAGTTTTTTATGTGAGGGAATGAGGAAAGGATGTTATCTAGCTTAAGTTTCATGATGAATTAAACTGTTTCACAATCAAACAGACTCAGTTTCACCTCTGCTTACACATTCACACACTCACTTTTACACAAATGGATTTGTTATTTCCTCCAGGTACTCCATATTTATCCATGAAATGAATCATGGATGTTGCTATCATGCCTAGACATTGGTAACAGATAATGTTAGCTAGCTGTACAATGTGTCTGTGATTGAGTCCTTGCTGCTTCTCACTGCACATTGCAAGCCACTTCCTACTAAGCTTCCTACCTATTCCTTGCCTTCACTGATGGCCAAATGACTATTAACAGCTGTTTAAGGTGTATCAGCGTGGAAGATAATTTGGTGCCTCTATCTCCTCGAAGAACATTGTTAAATCTTAATAACATTCCACTAGTGATTTCATAAATCATGTCACCTAAGATCCACCAGTCCATAGATGCTTTGTAAGATTCACATTTGAATATCTCTGGGGCAATGTACTTTCTGGTCCTGTCACATCCTTTTACTTTCACTTGTCCATATATTTTTCAGTGGCAACAATAAAAAACACAATCAACAAATGGTGGCTGCTGTCCAATAGAATGTTTTCTGCTTTCAGGTCCCAATACAGAATTCCTTTGGAGTGAGGGAGCTGAATGCCACAAATCAATTCTATAGCAGAATATCTTATCATTCTGAATGACAATTTTTTTCAGTTATTTATACTGGACCAAAATTCCTCCACCAGCAAACTCCACAATAAATACCACATGATCCTTGATTCGAATGGTGACATGGGTATATGGAAGAAAGTGGTAGTCCTTAAGAGTTTCCAGTAAGTTCTGCTCCACCATTGTACTTTTCCAGCACTATAGGAACATCCTCACTTTTTTAATATTTTTGGCTGGAGAGATATCTAACATATTGCATTAGAAATTATGTAATATACAGTACTTTTCTATTTATAAACTTGCCAGTTGGAATACAACCTTTGCTGCAGATTGCTATTCTTGCTTTGTTTGTCATTCTAATTTCCTCTACTTACAAAAATCTATTATGGTTTAATTTCTCTTATAACACGGACATAGATCATGGATTGGCCGGTACTTTCCTGTAGAGGTTCATTTTTAGTGAAGATCTATTGAAACTGTGTTACGGTTTCCCAAGAATAATTCAGGAGTCAGAATGGTACA
This sequence comes from Rhinophrynus dorsalis, assembly GCA_037306005.1. NCBI lineage: Eukaryota > Metazoa > Chordata > Amphibia > Anura > Rhinophrynidae > Rhinophrynus > Rhinophrynus dorsalis. The sequence continues at coordinate 141,688,402 of CM074725.1, read as the reverse complement.
GTGAAAAGTAACAATTTATTAAATAGATACAATAAGAGTAATCACAGTAACAATTTATAACAAACAGACAATAATCACGGAGAAGCAGTAGAGGTCCCACTATAGGTCAGCAACTCTATCAGGAATAGGAATCTGCCTAAATGAGGGAGCCTCTACCAAAGACAGACATGCACCCCTGTAGTCTCTGTATAAGGGAAGGCAAGCAGGGACATAGCAAGAGACAACCTGGCTCATGCCTGCAGTCAGTGGGTAGGCCGAGGAATCTCGCAAAGGTGGTAGCAGATAAGGAGATAATACTGACGCAAGCCTGCCGTCAGTCCAAAGAAGGAAAACTCCCCTAGGGAACACAATGGGGAGAGAACCCAGTCTCAATCCATGAAACCGAAATGTCAGTCTTAAACAGAGCCACGGGTCTGCACCAGATTGGGTGAATAGTCAGACAGAGCCACAGGTCAGCACCAGGATGGATGGTCAGACAAGCCGGGTCATACACAGTACAGGTAGTCAGCTAGAGCCATAGGTCTGCACCAGATTGGGTGTATGCTACACTATACACAGGGAGTAGGCAGGAGAATAATCAGGTAGAGCCACAGGTCAGCACCAGAATGTATGGTCAGATAAGCTAGGTCATACACAGTACAGGTAGTCAGCCAGAGCCACAGGTCTGCACCAGTTTGGGTGTCTGCTATACACAGGGAGTAGGCAGGAAAGTAGTCAGACAGAGCCACAGGTCAGCACCAGGATGGATGATCAGACAAGCCGGGTCATACACAGTACAGGTAGTCAGCGAGGGCCAAGGTCTGCACCAGATTGGGTGTCCGCTATACACAGGGAGTAGGCATGAGAATAGTCAGATAGAGCCACAGGTCAGCACCAGGATGGGTGGTCAGACAAGCCAGGTCATACACAGAGCCCAAGGGAAAAGAACTGTTTTGATCAACAACGCAAGGGCAACTGAGAATTGGCTCAGTTCCCCTTTAAAGCCCAGCCCAGGAAGTAGATGGGAGTAGATAACAGCTATTACAGCATAAAACAAGGGTCTGCGTCATTCTGCCGCTTCGCTCCCATGAATGACACATCTCACTAAGATGCGTCAAGCTAGCAGCCTGCACCTGCGTCAATTTGAGCGACAAGCCCAGCTGGCAAGAGGACACAGATGGCCAATAGCACCACCAAGTGAGCCCAAGCCTGGCACCATCAGCGACATCTGGGAGGAAGCGTCAGCGACATCTGGGAGGAAGCGACAGCGACATATCGATGCCTCCTGCTTCGTCGTCGACAGAGGCACTGGATCTAGGTAACTGTAACAAACTGTTGGGAAATATATGTCATCATACAAACCCCCCACACCACTAATGTTTTCAATGGAATGACTAATATCAGCAATATTTGAGCTGGATTCTCTTGCAGTCAGTGGGGAGTTTGGCCATCAAAAAGTCATAAAAAACTTTTGTAAAGCCTTTTTCTGATTCTTGTTATTTCATTAATGTTAGTGTGTATAAATACAAAAACGGCCAAAAGTAGTATTCCAAACTGCCATTCTTCTATTACATAGTAGAAGACTAGCCTTTGCAGTGCTCCCTTTTGCTACTGGACAGGCCTTCCCAGGCTCGGCAGATCAGGGTCTGGGAAAAGCCCCCCAATGTCCCCACAAGCAACTCGCAACACTCCCCCCACCAAGTTCTCCGTAACCCCTCCAATTCTAGGCAGCTTTAAATGCACTGTATAATGTAGGACAGGATAACTGTCCCAAAAATACCATACCGCGCCCACTAATTGGGCCCACCACTGGGGTGTAACAATAGGGGGTACAGAGGATGGAGTTGTGCTGGGACAAATTATCCAATAGGCTCTATTTATACTTCTGTGAAAATATTTTTGTGGTGGCTCTCCAAAGGCTAGTTATGCCACTGGCCCACCTCCATTAAACCCTACTTTGCATAAAGGGTGGTGAATGCATTTCTATCAATTTACTCTAGCAGGCTCATTAGTAGAGGGTAGTGATGAGCGAGCACCCCAATGCTCGGATGTTCGGGTGCTCTGACCGAGCACCCCCTGAGGCTCGAGTGCTCGGCCGAGCACCCGAGCCCCATTGAAGTCAATGGGAGGACTCGAGCATTACACCAGGCACCCCCTGCTCTGATGAGGGGAGGGTGCCTGGTCCATAGGAAAAGGGCAGAAAAAGATGGAAACACTACAGAAATGGTTCAGGGACAGCATAGGGAGGATGTCTGGATGCACCTTGGACTCCAACATCGCTGCTGGGAACGATCTTTCGCCCGTAGTACGCCATTTTTACAGACTGACCGTAAAACACACAAAAAGGAAAATAAAAACGACTTTAGGCGAAAAATTGTTACCAAACAGTATTTGCTGTATATTTACTTGTATATCATCTGCAAATTCTCCCAAAAATTTCATCGATTTTCTGAAGTGAGGCCATGATTAAGAGGGAAACGTGCGCAGAGGCAAATTATCCCAAAAATTTCCTTGATTTTCAGAACTGAGGCCATGATTAAGAGGGAAACGTGCGCAGAGGCAAATTCTCCCAAAAATTTCCTTGATTTTCAGAACTGAGGCCATGATTAAGAGGGAAACGTGCGCTGAGCTGACCATCTAAAACATTATGGGTGAGGGTCTGCTGCAGAGCTGACCATCCTAAACATTATATGCGAAGGCCCGCTAGTGAGCTGACGCTATAAAACATTATATGAGAGGGCCCGCTAGAGAGCTGACCCAATAAAACATTATATGAGAAGGCCCGCTGGTGAGCTGACCTATATAAAAATTGGCAAACAGGGCCCGCTGGTGAGCTGGCCCTATATAAAAATTATATCACAGGGCCCGCTGGTGAGCTGGCCCTATATAAAAATTATATCCCAGGGCACGCTGGTGAGCTGGCCCTATATAAAAATTATATCCCAGGGCATATGGAAGAGGAGGAGGAGGATGAGAACATTAAGAGTCAACCATATACCCGTTTTTGGGGTGGAAGGGGTGAATGGGAATACAGAGTATTCCCATCATTGTAAATAACATATATAAAGTGAGTTTATGTTCCCCCGGGGCTTTCCTCCAGTGGAGTGGAGAAGTCAGGGGAAATCCAGGCCTTGTTCATTTTTATAAGTGTCAACCTATCAGCATTGTCGGTGGAAAGGCGGATACGCTTATCTGTTATGATGCCACCAGCAGCACTAAATACCCGCTCAGACAGAACGCTGGCGGCAGGGCAGGCCAGCACCTCCAAGGCGTAGAGTGCCAGTTCATACCACGTGTCCAGCTTGGACACCCAGTAGTTGTAAGGCACAGAGGGATCATTGAGGACGCTGACACGGTCTGCTACGTACTCCTTCACCATCTTCCAAAACTTTTCCCTCCTTGTGACACTAGGCTGCGCATCAGGGTGAGGGTGCTGGCGGGGTGTCATGAAGGTGTCCCACGCCTTGGAGAGTGTTGCCCTGCCTTTGTCGGAACTGCTGTGTGCTCCCCTTTTCTCCCCTTCTCGGTTGGCCAAGGTAGCACGTACTCTGCCGCCAGCGTTGTCAGATGGAAAATTTTGGAGCAATTTTTCAACAAGAACCTTCTGGTATTGCACCATTTTGCTTGTCCTCTCCACCGGAGGAATGAGAGATGAGAAATTCTCTTTGTAGCGGGGGTCCAGAAGGGTGAACACCCAGTAATCCGTGTTGTCTAAAATGCGTACAACGCGTGGGTCACGGGAAAGGCAGCCTAACATAAAGTCAGCCATGTGTGCCAGAGTACCAACAGGCAAGATTTCGCTGTCCTCACCAGGAGGATGACTCTCAATATCCTCATCCTCTTCCTCCTCTTCTGCCCACCCACGCTGAAGAGATGGAACTAAAGTTCCATGGCTACCCTCTGTAGCGGAGGCAACCGTGTCTTCCTCCTCCTCCTCCTCCTCCTCCTCCTCCTCCGCCTCCTCCAATTGTCGCTGAGAAGACGAAGTGAGGGTGCTCTGGCTATCACCTTGTGTAAGCTCTTCCTCCCCCATTTCCACCTCTTCCACATGCAAAGCGTCGGTTTTAATTGTGAGCAGCGAGCGTTTCAGTAGACACAGAAGTGGGATGGTTACACTGATAATAGCGTTATCGCCGCTCACCATCTGTGTCGATTCCTCAAAATTGCGTAAAACCTCACAGAGGTCTGACATCCATTCCCACTCCTCACTTCTGATTACAGGAAGTTGAACGGAGAGGCGACGACCGTGTAACAGCTGGTACTCCACTACTGCCCTCTGCTGCTCACAAAGCCGGGCCAACATGTGGAAGGTGGAGTTCCAGCGCGTGCTCACGTCACACAGCAGCCGGTGAGCTGGCAATTGTAAGCGCTGCTGCAGCTTCAACAGGCCGGCCGAAGCTGTAGATGACTTACGGAAATGTGCACACACGCGGCGCACCTTGGTCAAGAGATCATGCACATTGGGGTAGGTTTTTAGAAATCGCTGCACCACTAAATTAAATACATGCGCTAGGCATGGTACGTGTGTGAGCTTGCCGAGCTCCAAAGCCGCCACCAAGTTACGCCCATTATCACACACAACCATGCCTGGTTGCAGGTTGAGTGGCGAGAGCCACTGCTCGGTCTGGTGACTAATCCCCTGCAACAGCTCTGAGGCCGTGTGCTGTTTGTCCCCAAGGCAGATCAGCTTCAGCACGGCCTGTTGACGCTTCCCCACTGCAGTGCTACACTGCTTCCAGCTACTGGCTGATGGGGGAGTGGCGGTGTGTGTAGAGAATTCGGAGGTGGAAACGGAGGAGGAGGAGCCAATAACGTAGGTGCTGGTGGAAACCCTGATGGAGGTAGGGCCCGCAATCCTCGGCGTGGGTAGCACCCGTGCCATCCCAGGGTCCGAGTCGCTCCCAGCCTCCACGACATTCACCCAGTGTGCCGTCAGGGAAATGTAGCGTCCCTGGCCACAAGCACTTGTCCATGTGTCAGTCGTTAAGTGGACCTTCCCAGTAACTGCGTTGGTCAGGGCACGGGTGATGTTACGGGACACATGGTGGTGTAATGCGGGGATGGCACACCGGGAAAAGTAGTGGCGGCTGGGGACCGCGTACCGAGGGACAGCTGCTGCCATCAGGCTGCGGAAGGACTCAGTGTCCACAAGCCTAAATGGCAGCATTTCGATGGCCAGTAATTTTGAAAGGTGTGAGGTTAGTGCTATGGCCTGTGGGTGGGTGGCTGGGTACTTTCTCTTGCGCTCAAATGCCTGGGGTAACGACATTTGGACGCTGTGCTGGGACAGGGAAGTGGATGTGGTCGCTGATGGTGCTTCAGATGGTACAGGTGCAGGGCGGGAGGTATGCGGGCCTGCGCCTTCGACAGGCGATTGGCCGGCACCGAAAACAGGGGAAGAGGAGGCAGTGGTGTGGCCTGCAGACACAGATGGGCGATCCAGGCGTTCCTCCCACTTACTACGGTGCTTGGATGCCATGTGTCGGATCATGCTGGTGGTGGTGAGGTTTCTAGTGTTCATGCCTCGGCTCATTCTGGTGTGGCACAGGTTGCAAACTACAATTCTTTTGTCGTCCGCACTTTCCTTAAAAAAACGCCATACCGCGGAACACCTACCCCTTGGCAAGGTAGATTTACGCAAGGGGGTGCTCCGTGGAACATTTGCGGGCCGGTTTGGTGCGGTCCGCCTTCTTTCTGTAGCCACACCACTGCCTCTTCCAGCCTGTTGCGGTGCTGCAGATGGCTCACCCTCAGGACTGCTGTCATCGCTCGGCTCTACACCTTCCCAGGTGGGGTCAGTCACCTCATCGTCCACCAAGTCCTCCTCCACTTCCTCACTCTGATCATCCTCCTCAAGTCTTGATCCCACCACATACTCAGTCATTGACAACTGTATAACATTCTCCTCAACAAGGTCTTGAGACGGAAATAGTGGTTGATTTAATGGCAACTGTGTCTCATCATCATCATCATCATCATCCACTACTTCCTTTGACCTTAAATGCCGTTCACATCTGTCATCTTCTTGTGATTGGGTAGCCTCTAGAGGTTGTGAATCAGGGCACAAGATGTCATGTTCCTCTGCAAGCGTGCTTGGAGAGAGGGTCAAATGAAGGATTGGTGATGAGACGAGCTCATCACTATATCCCAGTGTGGGATCACTTCTTTGACCAGACCGTGTATGGTGGGAGGAAGGATGATCAGAGTGAGGATTATGTTGACCAGACTCTTGGCTACTGAGAGTGGACTTGGTGGAAGACAGGGTGGTGCTTAACCGACTGGAAGCAGTATCAGCTGTCATCCAACCGACCACCTGTTCGCACTGGTCGGACCTCGAGAGTGATGTCCTGCGACGCCCTGTGAAATCAGACATGAAGCTAGGTATGGTGGATGTCTTTCTTTCTTGTGCTCTGGCACCAGGCACAGTTTCTCCGCGTCCTGACCCGCGCCCTGAACTTTCAGGATCACGTCCACTTCCCCGTCCCTTTTTACCCGCCTTCTTCATCTTACACGATATATATGACTTTAATATATATGAGTTTGAAAACTTAACAGTATTTCTTACTATTCTGCAACTCTGCAGAGTACACAGAATAGGCTGCTAAACTGCGGTGACACACACTGAATGGAATATGTGACTTTAATATTTGAGTTTGAAAACTTAACAGTATTTCTTCCTATTCTGCAACTGTGCAGAGTACACAGAATAGGCTGCTAAACTGCGGTGACACACACTGAATGGAATATGTGACTTTAATATTTGAGTTTGAAAACTTAACAGTATTTCTTCCTATTCTGCAACTGTGCAGAGTACACAGAATAGGCTGTTAAACGGCGTTGAAACACACTGAATGGAATATGTGACTTTAATATTTGAGTTTGAAAACTTAACAGTATTTCTTATAATTCTGCAACTGTACAGAGTACACAGAATAGGCTGTTAAACGGCGGTGAAAGACACTGAATGGAATATGTGACTTTAATATTTGAGTTTGAAAACTTAACAGTATTTCTTATAATTCTGGAACTGTACAGAGTACACAGAATAGGCTGTTAAACGGCGGTGAAAGACACTGAATGGAATATGTGACTTTGATATTTTAGTTTGAAAACTTAACAGTATTTCTTATAATTCTGCAACTGTACAGAGTACACAGAATAGGCTGTTAAACGGCGGTGAAAGACACTGAATGGAATATGTGACTTTAATATTTGAGTTTGAAAACTTAACAGTATTTCTTACTATTCTGCAACTCTGCAGAGTACACAGAATAGGCTGTTAAACGGCGTTGAAACACACTGAATGGAATATGTGACTTTAATATTTGAGTTTGAAAACTTAACAGTATTTCTTATAATTCTGGAACTGTACAGAGTACACAGAATAGGCTGTTAAACGGCGGTGAAAGACACTGAATGGAATATGTGACTTTGATATTTTAGTTTGAAAACTTAACAGTATTTCTTATAATTCTGCAACTGTACAGAGTACACAGAATAGGCTGTTAAACGGCGGTGAAAGACACTGAATGGAATATGTGACTTTAATATTTGAGTTTGAAAACTTAACAGTATTTCTTACTATTCTGCAACTCTGCAGAGTACACAGAATAGGCTGTTAAACGGCGTTGAAACACACTGAATGGAATATGTGACTTTAATATTTGAGTTTGAAAACTTAACAGTATTTCTTATAATTCTGGAACTGTACAGAGTACACAGAATAGGCTGTTAAACGGCGGTGAAAGACACTGAATGGAATATGTGACTTTAATATTTGAGTTTGAAAACTTAACAGTATTTCTTATAATTCTGCAACTCTGCAGAGTACACAGAATAGGCTGTTAAACGGCGTTGAAACACACTGAATGGAATATGTGACTTTAATATTTGAGTTTGAAAACTTAACAGTATTTCTTATAATTCTGGAACTGTACAGAGTACACAGAATAGGCTGTTAAACGGCGGTGAAAGACACTGAATGGAATATGTGACTTTAATATTTGAGTTTGAAAACTTAACAGTATTTCTTATAATTCTGCAACTGTACAGAGTACACAGAATAGGCTGTTAAACGGCGGTGAAAGACACTGAATGGAATATGTGACTTTAATATTTGAGTTTGAAAACTTAACAGTATTTCTTACTATTCTGCAACTCTGCAGAGTACACAGAATAGGCTGTTAAACGGCGTTGAAACACACTGAATGGAATATGTGACTTTAATATTTGAGTTTGAAAACTTAACAGTATTTCTTATAATTCTGGAACTGTACAGAGTACACAGAATAGGCTGTTAAACGGCGGTGAAAGACACTGAATGGAATATGTGACTTTAATATTTGAGTTTGAAAACTTAACAGTATTTCTTATAATTCTGCAACTCTGCAGAGTACACAGAATAGGCTGTTAAACGGCGTTGAAACACACTGAATGGAATATGTGACTTTAATATTTGAGTTTGAAAACTTAACAGTATTTCTTATAATTCTGGAACTGTACAGAGGACACAGAATAGGCTGTTAAACGGCGGTGAAAGACACTGAATGGAATATGTGACTTTAATATTTGAGTTTGAAAAATTAACAGTATTTCTTATAATTCTGGAACTGTACAGAGTACACAGAATAGGCTGTTAAACGGCGGTGAAAGACACTGAATGGAATATGTGACTTTAATATTTGAGTTTGAAAACTTAACAGTATTTCTTATAATTCTGGAACTGTACAGAGTACACAGAATAGGCTGTTAAACGGCGGTGAAAGACACTGAATGGAATATGTGACTTTAATATTTGAGTTTGAAAACTTAACAGTATTTCTTATAATTCTGCAACTGTACAGAGTACACAGAATAGGCTGTTAAACGGCGGTGAAAGACACTGAATGGAATATGTGACTTTAATATTTGAGTTTGAAAACTTAACAGTATTTCTTATAATTCTGCAACTCTGCAGAGTACACAGAATAGGCTGTTAAACGGCGGTGAAAGACACTGAATGGAATATGTGACTTTGATATTTTAGTTTGAAGACTTAACAGTATTTCTTCCTATTCTGCAACTCTGCACAGTACACAGAATGTGCTGCTACACTGCGGCGAAGCACACTGAATGGAATATGTGACTTTGATATTTTAGTTTGAAGACTTAACAGTATTTCTTCCTATTCTGCAACTCTGCACAGTACACAGAATGTGCTGCTACACTGCGGCGAAGCACACTGAATGGAATATGTGACTTTGATATTTTAGTTTGAAGACTTAACAGTATTTCTTCCTATTCTGCAACTCTGCACAGTACACAGAATGTGCTGCTAAACTGCGGCGAAGCACACTGAATGGAATATGTGACTTTGATATTTGAGTTTGAAGACTTAACAGTATTTCTTCCTATTCTGCAACTCTGCACAGTACACAGAATGTGCTGCTAAACTGCGGCGAAGCACACTGAATGGAATATGTGACTTTGATATTTTAGTTTGAAGACTTAACAGTATTTCTTCCTATTCTGCAACTCTGCACAGTACTCAGAATGTGCTGCTAAACTGCGGCGACGCACACTGAATGGAATACGTGACTTTGATATTTTAGTTTGAAGACTTAACAGAATGTGCTCTAATCTGCAACTTTGCACACTAAACAGAATGTGCTCTAATCTGCAACTTTGCACACTAAACAGAATGTGCTCTAATCTGCAACTTTGCACACTAAACAGAATGTGCTCTAATCTGCAACTGTGCACACTAAACAGAATGTGCTCTAATCTGCAACTTTGCACACTAAACAGAATATATATATATATATTTTTTTTTTTTTGTTTTTTTCCCCCCACACCAAATAACCTGCTGCCCCCACACACAGTAGTCCTAAAAAGGACTTTTGGTTCTTTTTTTTTCACAATTTTTGTTTTTTTCCTCCCTACACTGCCTTTCCCTTCCTATCCTCAGCTCTCCCTGGCTCAGACTGAGCCGAACTCGATGGTCAGGTGCTATACAGCACCTGACCACGGGTTCTGGCCAGCCAATCAGTGTAATGCCAGCAGCCAACATGGCTGCTGGCATTACACCGATGTCAGAGCCTCCCTGCACGTTTATTGGCTGCGCAGCAGCCGCAAAACGTGCGGGGAGGAGACCCGAACATGGCGGGCGAGCACATGCGGTACTCGTACGAGTACCGCCATGTGCCGAGCAGAGCGATGCTCGAGCCGATCCGAGCATCGGCCGAGCATGCTCGCTCAACACTAGTAGAGGGGTTACAAGTGTTAAAAATGAATAATTATTTAAGTTTATGGCCAAAATGGCCTTAAATATTTATTGTTGGGGTAAAGTTATCCCAATGTCCACATCCAGATCAGATCAGGATGGAGTGTGTTAAAAAATAAAGGGGGTTGTGGCACTCAAACTACCTTTTTTTTGCCATTCTTTAAAGGGGAACTACCACCCCACAAAAACGTTATCTTAATCCAGTCCCCATCTGGCGACTAGCTGCTTAGTAGCACTAGTCGCCAGAATTATTACCTGGTTTAACTGATTTTACACTTGTTCCGAGGCGGACAGTAGCAGGAAGCACAGACATCTTGCCATAGTGACGTCCGTGCGCCTGCGCTGTCAGTCCCTTTTGGAGCCCTTTTGTAGGGTGGTAGTTCCCCTTTAACAAAACAAATTTAAAAAAGGGAGGTACAGTCACAGTAAAAATATAACAAAATAAATAAAGATGTGGTGAATATGTATCCATACCTGGGAACTCTCCGGATTTGCCCCGGAGACTCCGGTTCTGACAGAGCTTTACCGGGTCTCTGGGGCAGAGGCAGATTCCTCCGGATGTGGGGAGTTTCTATTGAAACTCTGCCACATCTGCTTTTTCTCCCACTGTTCCTCCGTCCCCAACCTTTAACCCTCTGAGTGCCAGAGTGGTGCTGAGTACATTGCTTTGCAATGCATTCCGTACCACTCTGGCACTCAAAGGGTTAAGCCCCCCACACTCGCGTCAAGCCCCGTCCCTTTTTGACGCGATTAGCGTCATTTTTGTCACCCCCTGCTGAACAGAGGACTACCCTCCGGGTAGCCCTCAGCTGGAAGTTCCCAGGTATGTATGTATCCCATATTAATTTATTCAAAAACAGAAACTAATAGAAAAAAAATGAAAGCCAACAAATGAAATGATTATGGAGTCTGGGGGCCCCATGTTGGTTCATACACTGAACAAGGTAAAAAAACAAAACAATCAGAATAAATGCCCAGGTAAGGAGTCTGGGTAACCATAAATTAAAATAAACTGAATATGGGGTTTGAAGCCCCCATATTAATCCAAGGACCCCTTCCTCTGCCTTATTTAAGGATGTGTAACAATAACTAATATGAGGTCTGGTCATTGCTATTAAAAGTATTAGCTTATATATGGCCAATTCTGTTTAAAAATGTTCCCACACTCCCATTGGCTGTGAGGTGGCTTTAACAGGGCGTTAAACATTCACTGGAGTTAACTCACCTCTCAGCCAATTATAGATGAGAAGCAGGGGTTGCTTACTGTGCATGAGATATGTAGCCACTTCCTCTGGCCAGTTGCTATAATAAAGACATGAAGTGACCAATCTAGGGACAATATACAAAAAGAAATAACAGCAATTCTGGGCAAAACCAAATGAACAAAAAGAGATCCAGTTGATTTAAATTGGGCTTTTGACCCCATTAATTCTAGAGATGTCTCCAGTGCATTAAGAATCAATATATTGGAGACCTCTCTTGCTTCAAGGGGTTAAAAGTCCCCATATAAATCAACTGGCCTTTTACTTGTTCCCTACGGTGCAGTTGGTTAGCCCCATCATTGTTCCACTTTTATCTTTATGCATATTCCCCAACTCTTTCAGCAGATGATGTTAAATGATGCCTAGATGAATAGCAACCACTAACCATCTTCATGCTGTCTTAAAGGAATATTAACCAAAAATATGTATTATACATATTATGTGAGTTCATAATATGTACATTCACATTGCCTGTATTTTAAATTTTTTTCCAGCTTATCCTATTTTATTTACACTTTTAGATACCTGACAGTGAGCTACCTAGATATCAGTTTTTACAAAGCAGAATGTAATACAATGTTACATTTCCCCTTTCTCTTTTCTGCATTGTATCACTCGACCTGCTTTCATGTTTCCTGACAGAAAGCTCTCTGCAGATTCAAATAGCTGATTCTCATGGACGCGTAAAAAATTAGATGAAGATGAAAATATACATTTTATAAGCTATTTAATTGTACATATTATGCACTTACATAATATGTATATTGGAAAATAAAAGGTTACTATTCCTTTAAAGTGTTGCAGTACAGCAGCAGTGGAGTTAAAAGAGGAAGAGAATAAAACAAAGCCTAAATGACAAGTGTAAAACAAAAGAACATTTGAATGCAGAAGCGAGACTCATTGCTGAAGTGGCTCTCTGCATGACAAAGGTTGATTACCGCTATTGTGGCAAAGTGTTTTAGGATACAATTGAATGAAAACAGCCATATAAAATTGAATTGTATGCAGGATCCAGATCCATCAAGTCTCAGCTAGCAAGTATGTGATCAGGATAAAAAGAGGCTACACATATATATGCATATACAATAAGTACAAAAATATACTATATATTCAGGATAAGGGAAAGTATGGAGGGCTTGTATGTAAAAAAAAGCAAAAACATGTAATACACAATATATACGTGAAGCATCAGCATCTATGGAATTCCTTTTAGTTTGTAATTCCTGACACTGGTCATCATCATTTATATCATTACCTAAAATAAATTAATCCACACAGTCAGAAAAACAAAGTATAGTGTAAACAAAAACACTTTTCCACACTGCACAACATAAGGACTACAGCTCCAAATAAAATATCCTATATAATAATTCGCTAAGATGTTTGTCAGAAGCCGTCATGCGCAGTAGAGACTGTGACCATTCGGGCAGTCTCTACTGCGCATGACTGCATCGCGGAGTGAGGTGACGCAAGACTGCATCGTGTGGAGCAGTGAGGTAGCGGCCGCTTAACATTACCCGGACCTTTTCCCGTGTACACAGGCTTTTACACTAGCTTTTCAATAAACTGGACGTTACCTACACATATTTTAGTCTTATTAAATACACCTATTCAATTTTTGTTTTTCAGTCAGTCAAATCATTTTAGAAAAATTTGTCTGGGAAGCAATGAAGCAACCCATGGCCAAAGCTTCTTTAGGAGGTCCTTGATTAGAAACTTTGAGTAATTTAGTGCCGCTATCTCATCCAAGAAAGATTTAAAAATATGTTCATATATTGAGGAGATTCCAGTGGCCACATAAATGAAGACCCTTAAGGTCCACCAGTCCACAAAGGCATTGGCAGTTTCTCATCCGAGCATCTCTGGGGCAATGTGCTAGCACACCCTTTCTTGTTTATGTACCTGTAGATGTCTCCAAATGCATAGACCAAATTTAGCAATTTTCAAGTGCCCAATGCTTTCCACTAGAATATTTGGTGGTTTCAAGTCTCAATAGATAACACATCTGGTGTTTTCCATTTTCCACCTATGTTCCCTATGGCAGTGAGCGTTCCTGTCCCCATAATCATACCTGGGAACTTTTGAAATGAGCTCACCCTGAGATCTTTGAAATACTAACCCTTAACGCCCACAAGAAAGCAGATTCTATGTGTTATGACCATGTTTGCTTTAAACTAGAAATAATCCAATACATTTTTAAGGAACCTTTCACATGCTACAGTTCTGACATATAACTTTTTACACACTCATAGGGCAAGCAGGACTTCTCCTCTTGCCTTTCTGGTAGAATGTCATGGATTTGGACAATAAATAGGCAGTAAATTGGTGTAAATCATATAGGAGGAGACACTGGATTTGCTCACCCTGAGAATTTGGCCCTTCACCCTGAGACCTTGAGATTTGGTTCCAAACCCTGAGTTTCAGGGTCAAACCATTAGAGTTCCCAGGTATGCCCATAATATAAAAACCCAGAATTTCCCAACATGCAGAATGTTTTAGAATAGGCAAGAATAAGTGAAGAAGCAGAGAGACAGTGAGAACGAGAAAATAAATAAATACAGTGGTTTTGGTGTACAATATGAGCGGGAGAAGCTGAATAGCTCCTGTAGCTGAATTAGAGTTAGATAAATCCAGCAGCAGCAGTAGTAGTGAAGGGAGACCACTTACACCTTTACATGTGAGCCCCAGGCCCTCAACATCTTCCCCAGGGATCTGGGAAAATATTTTAAAAAGGGGGTTACTGGCAGGGATGTGCACAGACATTTTGGGGGGCAGGGGCTCAAATGAAAAAAAGGGCACTTCTCATAATTATTATTATTATTATTTTTGTTAAAAGGGCACGAGGGCACTTTGGACAAAAAGGGCAGGTGCTCAAGCTCCCCTTGGTGTCTATGTGTGCACGTGCCTGGTTACTGGATAGCAGCAGCACGGTTCACCTGTCTGTACCTATAACTGCCATTAGTGGGCCATCTGAGATTTTGACAAGTGTGACAGCAGGGGGCCTTCTGTCACATTTGTCATTACAAAGTAGAGATAAACAAGATACTGCAGGTGGTGGTGGTGATGATGAGTCAGAGGGTGGTGGAGATGGTGGTGCAGAAGAGAGATCAGTTGGCAATGGGCATCACCACCACCACTACAAACAGTGAGGTTATTGAATTTGCTCTTAGTTTAATTCCTGCTCTTGAGTCATCAGAGACAGAAGTATATATGTCACAGCAGCAGAATGAATAGACTAGTCTGTCAGTTTCCACCAGGACTGCCATGGGATTGGGTACTAGCAGCAGTGATATGGGGTTCGGACAGGTAGATGTGGGTTTCACTTTCTACTACTTCTTGTCTTAGCACTAGCGCTGCTGCTGATCAAGGCTGCATTATCCCCTTAATAACCAGGTAAATCTGTGGTGGTTTGCACATAAGGACCAGAGCAATTTTGGCCTTTTTGAGTATGTCTTTTTTCCCCTTAATTCATTTACTACACCCTCATAAATTATATACTGTTTTTTTAAACACAAGTAGGGCTTTTCATTGATACTAATATATGACTAACCCACTAAGTTATTTGTTAATAATAAAGAAAACAATAAAAACTAAAAAAGAAAGTCCAACTTTTATCAGTTCTCCTGTGATATGTTGTGCTTAATTTGTCAATTTTTTTGGAGATTGGATGAAAGGTATGAATGGTCATTCATACCTACTAAGTGTGCAATTTTAGGGGGGCTGTGTCACGGATATAGTAGGAGTCTGAAGCTGTAGCTAGAGAGCGGTGCTGGGGTGCGATGCTCGGGGTCGGAGACGGTTACCCCTAGCCCTTGCTGCGGCCAAAGCCGAGTTAAAGTTGCTGGCCGCGAAGCCAGATGCCCGATCCCGGTTGAGCCGGAACCCTGGCCAGGATAGGTGTAGGGGTATACCGTGTTGCTTCAGATCCTACTAGTCAGGAGGATCCCTAAGGCAGAAGATGAGGAGAAGCCAAAATCCAGAAGATCCGGAAACCACCAGCAGGGAAAATCTCCCCAAGGATGAACAGGGGGACTGTAAACAGACCAGGCAACCCCAGTGAAGGGTGGCTAGAGTCAGGAGACCTCAAGATGCCCTCCAAAGTAGGCTGCCCAATAGGCTCTGGCTCATCGGACCAAAAATGATAGCGGGCTAGGACCGCCCAGGAAACCACCCACTCCCAAGGATGCCAAATGCGGAGTAGGACCGCTGCACTTCCCGGTGGGGAAAACCACAAGAGGCAGAAGTAACCTGCGCCCTAGTTAGCCTGATCACAGCGGAGACTAGAGCCTGCCAGAACTACAACCACTGCTGCTAATATAGGTCAGGTCCGGATGCCGGTGACAACCAGCCAGCAAGTCCGATCCCCAAGCAACACACTGAAGGGAGTGAGCGGATCAGACCGAGGCTGTCAGTCTCTGTACTCCCACTGCAACCCACAGGAGGTGAAGCAAGGGGCCGCTTACAACGAGAGCGGACCGACCGGAAGAAGGGTAACGGACAGCCAGCGGTGGACAGCCGAGCTCCAAGAGCAAGGACCGCCCCAGAAACAGGCAGGAGGAAGGAACGAAAGAGGTGACTAGGGACGCAGCACAAGCGTGGTTAGCCCGTCCGCATCAACTGGGGGCATCCGATAATCAAGGGAGCGAGTGAACGGATGGTCAAGTAGCAATCCAAGGGTCACCAGGAGCGGAGGATCGGAGATCCAGGCACAAACACAGGTAAGCTGGAAACAAAACCGCTCGAATAATCGGGCGATGGAAAATGACGAATTCAGCGCCTATAAACCTATGATAGCCAATAGCTAAAGCAAACCTGACCCAGAGCTTACTGGGAAAACCCTAAGCGTGGGAAAAACGCATCGTGACACTACCCCACACCCAAAGAGGAGCCCTCAGGGCGACCAGGTTTGGAAGGAAAGGCACGATGGAAAGCAGAAGTGAGGGCAGGAGCATGCACATCACGTGCTGGGACCCAGGAGCGCTCCTCTGGGCCATAACCTTTCCAATGTACAAGGTACTGGAGCGACCGCCGAACTTTGCGGGAATCCAAAATGTGTTCAACTTCAAACTCAGGCTCTCCGTCAACCATGACAGGGGGAGGAGGGGGGGGAGGAGAGCGTGAGTAACGAGTCCGAATGTATGGTTTGAGCAAGGAAATGTGGAACGAGTTAGGAACCCGCCATCCAGCCGGAAGGGCCAACTTAAAAGAAACAGGAGAAATGACTCGAAGAACCTTAAAATGGCCCACAAACCGAGGACCGAACTTCAAAGAAGGGACACGAAGACGGAGATTTTTTGTGGAAAGCCAGACTTTGTCACCTGGAGACAGGGTAGGCCCCCGGGAGCGACGTCGATCCGCTGCCCGTTTTTGCACGGCTGAAGCAGCGAAGAGACGAGATTGAATAGATGTCCACAAGGCATGCAAGTCCTCAACCCTCTCATCTGCCGCCGGTACTCCGACCGGATTGCCCCAAGGGATCGTACGGGGATGATATCCCAGGGCAGCAAAGAAAGGGGAGCATTGAAGGGAGTCATGATAACGATTATTAAAAGAAAAATTCTGCAAACGGCAATAGGTCCACCCAGTTAGATAGTGTGGTGTTCATAAACTGCCGTAAAAATAACTCCAAAGATTGATTCGTCCGTTCAGATTGGCCATTAGTTTGTGGATGGTAGGCCGAGGAAAACTGGAGAGTGATACCTAATCTAGAACAAAAAGCACGCCAAAATCTAGAAATGAACTGAGACCCCCTATCAGAAACAATATGGGTAGGAGTGCCGTGAAGGCGAAAAATCTCCTTAATAAAGACGGAAGCCAGTTCAGACGAAGAGGGAAGTTTCGCAAGAGGAACAAAATGAGCAGCCTTGGAAAAACGATCCACCACGACTAGGATGGTAGAACAACCTTGAGAACGGGGAAGATCCACAATAAAATCCATGGCCAAATGGCTCCAAGGAGAAGAGGGAACAGGCAGAGGGCAAAGGAGACCTGCAGGGCGGTGATGCGAGGTCTTATGTTGAGCACAATTGGTACAAGCCGCAATAAATTCCTTGACATCACGTCGAAGAGAAGGCCACCAAAATTGACGTTGGAGTAGTTCAGTGGATTTCTTCACTCCAGAATGACCAGATGCCGGGGCCCCATGGCACCAAGCAAGCAGCTCCACCCGAAATCGAGGTGGGACGAACAAGGTGTGACTAAGCTGGGAAGGGAGAGGAGAGCCCTGGAGGCTTCGAATCTTCTCCAAGGTGGATGAGGATAATGCAGCCAAAAAACGAGAAGGAGGGAGAATGGGCTCAGGAGGAGCAGGAGGACCAGCTTCAAACTGTCGAGAGAGCATCCGCTTTAAGGTTCTTGGAACCTGGCCTATAAGAAATTATAAAATTAAAACGAGTGAAAAATAGAGCCCAGCGTGCCTGCCTTGGGTTAAGGCGTTTCACCGACTCTAAAAACTGGAGATTCTTGTGGTCAGTGAATACTATTACCAGCAATGCCGAGCCCTCAAGCAGATGTCTCCATTCCTGAAAAGCAAGCTTAATAGCTAGCAGCTCACGATTCCCCACATCATAATTATTTTCAGCACTGGAGAAGCGTCGGGAAAAAAAAAGAACAAGGATGGAGAACAGAAGTGTCGGGGTGGTGTTGAGATAAAACGGCCCCAGCGGCCAGTTCCGATGCATCAACCTCCATAATAAATTGTCGCGTAGGATCGGGAAACCGTAATATAGGAGCCGATGTAAAAGCCGTTTTAAGAGAGGCAAAAGCTTGAAGGGCCGCATGAGACCAGTGTCGCGGGTCAGCACCCACTTTGGTAAGTGCGGTGATGGGAGAGATGATACGGGAAAAATTACGGATAAATTTCCGGTAATAATTAGAGAAGCCTATGAAGCGCTGGATGGCTCTTTTGTCAGACGGGATAGGCCACTGAGAAACAGCCTGAACCTTAGTCGGGTCCATCTCAATTCCTTCCTTGGAGATAATGTACCCCAGGAAAGATAAACGTGACTTATCAAATTCACATTTAGATAATTTCACAAGTAGATGATGATCACGAAGACGTTGAAGGACTGGACAGACATGGATGCGATGAGAATCAATGTCAGAAGAAAAAACCAAAATATCGTCCAAGTATACGACCACATGAGAGCACAACATGTCTCGGAAGATCTCATTAATAAAATTTTGGAAGACAGCAGGGGCATTACAGAGCCCAAACGGCATCACCAAGTATTCATAATGGCCGTACTGAGAATTAAAAGCTGTCTTCCATTCGTCGCCTTGTTTAATGCGGATAAGATTATAGGCTTCCCGTAAGTCCAGTTTTGTAAAAATGGAGGCTCCTCGAAGAGTATCCAGCAATTCAGCAATAAGGGGAAGCGGGTAACTGTTCTTAATAGTGACTTTGTTCAACCCTCTGTAGTCAATACAAGGGCGGAGAGTACCGTCTTTTTTATGAACAAAGAAGAACCCAGCCCCAGCTGGAGAAGAGGAGGGACGAATGAACCCTTTGGCTAGATTGTCCTGAATATAGGCTGCCAAGGCTTGGGTTTCAGGAGGAGAAAGCAAAAACGTGCGGCCCTTAGGGGGTACGGTGCCTGGTAATAAATCGATGGCACAATCAAAAGATCTATGAGGAGGCAAACCGGATGATTGACTGGAGGAAAAAATGTCCGTAAAGGAGACATAAGGAGCAGGGAGGGGCACCTTGATTTCAGAAATGAAGGAGGCAGGTTCCTCTCTAGGGCATATGCGTCGAATACAAGACTGAAAACATACCGGGCTCCAGGAAGTAATTTGCCCAGTACCCCAATCTAGGGTGGGAATATGCTTCCGTAACCAAGGAAGCCCTAGAATAATAGGGGTGTGTGGGGAGGAAATAATATCAAAAACCAAGATTTCGGAGTGCAAGACTCCCATAGTAAATAGAAGAGGAATGGTCTCCTGTATCACTAACCCGTCCCCTAAGGGTTTGCCATCTACAGTAGATACCAATAGTGGAGAAGACTTAACCGTCAGGGGAATGTTATGTTGCGATGCCCAGACCTGATCCATAAAGACCCCCGCGGCCCCGGAATCAAGGAAAGCAGAAATAAACTCTGATTGTTGGGCCCATTGGAGGCGTACGGGTACTAGGAAACGAGATTTGTCAAGAAGGAGGTGCTGAGAGGTAGTACTTAGAGAATTTCCTCCTACAATCTCTAAGTGTCTGGGTTTCCCGACTTGGATGGGGTAGGGCGGGTGGGACATTGCCGTAGAAAGTGTCCTTTGGCACCGCAATATAGACATAGTCCTTGCGTGCGACGACGTTGTCTCTCAGTAGTAGACAGTCTAGAAACTCCACCTATCTCCATGGGTTCATCCGAAGTCATAACTTCGGAAGGGAGAGGACGGGTGGGAAGAAAATGTCGAGTACGGCGAGTATTTTCTCTTTCAAGCTGTCTTTCGTTCAGACGTCTATCTAGCTCAAGACAGAGCAAAATAAAATCTTCCAGGGAGTCTGGTATTTCTCGACATGTTAATGCATCTTTAATTCTTTCTCCAAGGCCTCTACGAAAAGCGGCCTTGAGAGCTCCTTGGTTCCAGTCAGTTTCGTATGCCAGAGTACGAAACTCAATGGCATACTGACTGACTGTTCTTGTTCCTTGATGTAATTCTAATAAAGATGCTTCCGCGGAAGTTTGGCGTCCGGGTATGTCAAATATTAGGCGAAAAGTTTTAAGAAATTCATCAGAATTTTGTAATAATGGGGAATCCCTCTCAACGAGGGGTGAAGCCCAGGCCAAGGCTTGGTCCTTCAATAGGGAAATAATGAAAGCCACTCTGGACGAATGAGTGTTGAAATGATGGGGAAGAGTGCGAAAATGTAATAGACATTGATTTAGGAAACCTCTACATTCTCTGGGATTCCCACCATAGCGCTCTGGCAGGGGAAGTTTAGGACCCTGAGAGGTCATGACTTCTCCTATACCACTGGCCCTTGTAGTAGCAGAAGCTGTAGCAGCTGTAG
Source organism: Rhinophrynus dorsalis (assembly GCA_037306005.1). Classification (NCBI taxonomy): domain Eukaryota; kingdom Metazoa; phylum Chordata; class Amphibia; order Anura; family Rhinophrynidae; genus Rhinophrynus; species Rhinophrynus dorsalis. Next base: position 141,667,893 of record CM074725.1, on the reverse strand, counting down.
CCCCAGCCCCTGGGGTGGAAATTGAGGAATCTCGCAGCATCTCTAGAATAGCGTCCATCTTGCTTTCGAGGCTTCGCAGATGATTTTCATGAGAAGAGAGGATTTGTTCCTGCTGGTCCTGTCTGGCAATGATATGAGCTGATTCTGCGGGATCCATAACTTTGGCCCGATTATTCTGTCACGGATATAGTAGGAGTCTGAAGCTGTAGCTAGAGATCGGTGCTGGGGTGCGATGCTCGGGGTCGGAGACGGTTACCCCTAGCCCTTGCTGCGGCCAAAGCCGAGTTAAAGTTGCTGGCCGCGAAGCCAGATGCCCGATCCCGGTTGAGCCGGAACCCTGGCCAGGATAGGTGTAGGGGTATACCGTGTTGCTTCAGATCCTACTAGTCAGGAGGATCCCTAAGGCAGAAGATGAGGAGAAGCCCAAATCCAGAAGATCCGGAAACCACCAGCAGGGAAAATCTCCCCAAGGATGAACAGGGGGACTGTAAACAGACCAGGCAACCCCAGTGAAGGGTGGCTAGAGTCAGGAGACCTCAAGATGCCCTCCAAGGTAGGCTGCCCAATAGGCTCTGGCTCATCGGACCAAAAATGATAGCGGGCTAGGACCGCCCAGGAAACCACCCACTCCCAAGGATGCCAAATGCGGAGTAGGACCGCTGCACTTCCCGGTGGGGAAAACCACAAGAGGCAGAAGTAACCTGCGCCCTAGTTAGCCTGATCACAGCGGAGACTAGAGCCTGCCAGAACTACAACCACTGCTGCTAATATAGGTCAGGTCCGGATGCCGGTGACAACCAGCCAGCAAGTCCGAACCCCAAGCAACACACTGAAGGGAGTGAGCGGATCAGACCGAGGCTGTCAGTCTCTGTACTCCCACTGCAACCCACAGGAGGTGAAGCAAGGGGCCGCTTACAACGAGAGCGGACCGACCGGAAGAAGGGTATCGGACAGCCAGCGGTGGACAGCCGAGCTCCAAGAGCAAGGACCGCCCCAGAAACAGGCAGGAGGAAGGAACGAAAGAGGTGACTAGGGACGCAGCACAAGCGTGGTTAGCCCGTCCGCATCAACTGGGGGCATCCGAAAATCAAAGGAACGAGTGAACGGATGGTCAAGTAGCAAGCCAAGGGTCACCAGGAGCGGAGGAAACAATAGCAAGGAGGCAAGTCACGGAGTTTCAGGAGAGGATCGGAGATCCAGGCACAAACACAGGTAAGCTGGAAACAAAACCGCTCGAATAATCGGGCGATGGAAAATGACGAATTCAGCGCCTATAAACCTATGATAGCCAATAGCTAAAGCAAACCTGACCCAGAGCTTACTGGGAAAACCCTAAGCGTGGGAAAAACGCATCGTGACAGGCTGTCCCTCTAAGGCAAAAATCCCCATGTCCCTCTTTTTCTCCCTGATTACCACTTTTTTTGTAGATTAGACTGTGTGGTGTGTATATAAGTGTAATACATTGCTCCATGGCAATGCAACTCACTTTAATGTTTGTTTATAATCTCAACAGAGAAGAAAGACAGGCACCTGAACATCTGAGGGTTCTAGAACAAATTACAATTTAAAATGCTGATAAGGGGGGATCAGTTGTAGTGATGGATACGGAACATTATTTTCGGGAAGCCTTAAGATCGTTAGAAGATCAGGCAGCATACAGTAAATTGTCAAAAGATCCTACAAAGGAGTTTAAAATCTTAATACACAACCTCACTGACAGAGGAGTGAACCTTGGAGTAATTTCTTATAAACAAGAGGATATACTGAAGATTCAATATCCAGGTATCCCTATATTCCACCATTTACCCAAGGTTCACAAATCTGTCAGTGCGGTTGTGGGCAGGCCTATAGTATCGTGTATGGGCTCCCTGAATGAGTTATTAGGAAAATGGGTGGACTGATTGTTACAGCCGTTGGTATTAACTCTTTGAGTGCCAGAGGTGTACAGAACGCATTGCACTAGATAGATGAATAATAAAACTGAATACAAAGTAATCACAATTAGGTAGAGACCAATATCTAAAGCTTATACTAGAAAAAAAATCCATGGGTAAATGTGGAAAAATTAAAAGCCAGACATGAATTGTCCATTAACCCTTTATGGACCAGCCACGAATCATATGAACAGGGAATTTGTTTTGGGGGGTTTCTTGACTGCTATTGGGGGAACAGTTAATAAAAAAAAATATCAATATATAAACTAAGACATTTGTATTTAAAGTGACAGAGACAGGATCCCCCTAACATAAACTGCCACTGGGGTGGACTGATAGAGTATTTTGTAGAGGATGATTTGTTTGATTTGTTGTTAGAGGCCTTTGTAGGACTTAGACTTATTAGAGGCCCAAGCCCTGAAGAAACATTGATTTGTAGGACTTAAGCTTGTTTGGCACAAGCCCTAGGGAAACATTGATTTGTAGGACTTAAGCTAGTTTGGCACAAGCCCTAAGGAAACATTGATTTGTAGGACTTAGGCTTGTTAGAAACAAATCCCCCAAAAATTGTTTATTTTTTTGTAGGACTAGTTTTTTTTCTTTTGTGTATATATTTTTTTTTTTTAAACACAAGCCCTGAGAAAAAAAAAATAAAAATCCCCTACTGGCCTAATGCCAGCATGTCATGTTGGCCAGTGGCCACTGTCAAATGTCCTCCTGAGTCCTGAGTTGCAACTGCTGTTCAAACTACTGCTGTTGTGTTGTTTAAGCAGCAGGATGATTAGTCAGCTGAAAGGGTATGGAATCAACAATAGCAGTAACACGGAAGATGGATGATGAAGGTTCCATTTGCCACGACTGGCTCCAGTGATGCGTCTGAGGCAGTAGCAGCAGAATAAGTAGCCCCCAGTAATTGTGGAGAAAAGAACAAGTTGGCCATTAAATCTTCTCCACCTGCCCCTCCTCCAAAATCATCATGGGTGTGTTGTTATTAGAATATATTTTTTCCCTTGAGAGCAGGATCAGTGGGTCTCCTCAGCAACTGCAATGTGCACAGTGTGTGTGTGGTAAATAACATGTGGGGGCACAACTGTATCTAAACACCATGACACCCGAAACCAAGTACTGCCACTGTCACTGTACCCCTTTTCCACACCCGCTAAGGACACATGACAACTTGCTGACAGTTTAATAGTAGTGATGAACCCTCCCTACCACCATCTTAGCATATTCTTCAGGATGGAATCTCCTCAGATGCCGCTTGATGCACTGATTGTGATTCTCCTCCACCACACTGGCATGTTTGGTCAGTGCACCACACAGTGTGCAATGGGTAGAGACGAACTGCCACATCCTAACATCAACAGAGTGGCTATCATTTGGCGGGGGAGGTAATGAACGAAGAAGATGTAGTTACCCAAGAAGGTGATGGTGAGCTAGTTGTTTCACTCGTCCTGGAACTTCCAGTCTCTGCCTGGGTTGTTCTATTCCTCCTCCTCTTTAATCTCCACCTCGCCTCTTGTTGCCTTTCTGGTGAGTCAGAGACAGCAAAAGCGGTGCTTGATTTCTTTGGTTAGAGTTTGGCTTTAACATGTTTGGAGTAAATGTCATGGTGTCTGTGTTTCATGTGTGATATGAGGGCGTTTGTGCCAAGGTGTGTTCCCTCCTTTCCTCCTTTCACTGACTTGTCACAAATTGTGCACAGTGCTTTTGCAATTGACTGTACTGTGCCTGCCCCAACAGAAAAATAGTCCCACACCCATGATGACTTCAGAGGGAAGGAGAAAGGTGGAGAAGAATGGCCTCTTTCTTCTTGTCCTCCACATTCCACTTCATTGTCTGTGGCAGCAGATAATGTTGCTGCTGTTGCTGCTACTGCCTCAGAGTCAGCACTGCAACTAGGATCAGGAGTATTGCTACTGCTGGAAAGTGGAACCTGTCCTAGTCCCGCATCGCTTGTTGACCCCATTACCACTGTGTCCACGGTGGTCTGTGGCACACTGACCTGTTCCTCAGCATTCTGCTGCCCTTGCATCTCAGCATCAGAAGGAATTAGAGCAGTTGCAAATTCCTCTAATTCCAAGATGTCCTCGCTAGTGGTGGTGGTGATGCCCATCCTCATTCCTGTCTCCCATTCCTTCTCAATTTCTGCTACAAAAGCAATCAATGTCTCTTCCACCCCAGCTTCTCCAGCATCATCATCACCACCACCACTAGTCCCTACATGCTGTTGTTGCTGCTCTGCTGTATTCCAGATATCTCACTGCTGCTTGGAGGAGGTGACGAGCAATGTGACAGAGGGTACCCTAATGTCACACTTGCCATTGCCTTTTGACCTGAAGAAGAAGGCAGACTAACACTAGCAGAAGTAGCAGCAGGCACAGGCATCTGATCTGTACTAGTGATGAGCGAGCACCCCAATGCTCGGGTGTTCGGGTGCTCTGACCGAGCACCCCCTGAGGCTCGAGTGCTCGGCCGAGCACCCGAGCCCCATTGAAGTCAATGGGAGGACTCGAGCATTACACCAGGCACCCCCTGCTCTGATGAGGGGAGGGTGCCTGGTCCATAGGAAAAGGGCAGAAAAGGATGGAAACACCACAGAAATGGTTCAGGGACAGCATAGGGAGGATGTCTGGATGCATCTTGGACTCCAACATCGCTGCTGGGAACGATCTTTCGCCCGTAGTACGCCATTTTTACAGACTGACCATAAAACACACAAAAAGGAAAATAAAAACGACTTTAGGCGAAAAATTGTTACCAAACAATATTTGCTGTATATTTACTTGTATATCATCTGCAAATTCTCCCAAAAATTTCCTTGGTTTTCGGAAGTGAGGCCATGATTAAGAGGGAAACGTGCGCAGAGGCAAATTCTCCCAAAAATTTCCTTGATTTTCAGAACTGAGGCCATGATTAAGAGGGAAACGTGCACAGAGGCAAATTCTCCCAAAAATTTCCTTGATTTTATTGAACTGAGGCCATGATTAAGAGGGAAACGTGCGCTGAGCCGACCATCTAAAACATTATGGGTGAGGGTCTGCTGCAGAGCTGACCATCCTAAACATTATATGCGAAGGCCCGCTAGTGAGCTGACGCTATAAAACATTATATGAGAGGGCCCGCTAGAGAGCTGACCCAATAAAACATTATATGAGAAGGCCCGCTGGTGAGCTGACCTATATAAAAATTGTCAAACAGGGCCCGCTGGTGAGCTGGCCCTATATAAAAATTATATCACAGGGCCCGCTGGTGAGCTGGCCCTATATAAAAATTATAGCACAGGGCATATGGAAGAGGAGGAGGAGGATGAGAAGATTAAGAGTCAACCATATACCCGTTTTTTGGGTGGAAGGGGTGAATGGGAATACAGAGTATTCACATCATTGTAAATAACATATATAAAGTGAGTTTATGTTCCCCCGCGGCTTTCCTCCAGTGGAGTGGAGAAGTCAGGGGAAATCCAGGCCTTGTTCATTTTTATAAGTGTCAACCTATCAGCATTGTCGGTGGAAAGGCGGATACGCTTATCTGTTATGATGCCACCAGCAGCACTAAATACCCGCTCAGACAGAACGCTGGCGGCAGGGCAGGCCAGCACCTCCAAGGCGTAGAGTGCCAGTTCATACCACGTGTCCAGCTTGGACACCCAGTAGTTGTAAGGCACAGAGGGATCATTGAGGACGCTGACACGGTCTGCTACGTACTCCTTCACCATCTTCCAAAACTTTTCCCTCCTTGTGACACTAGGCTGCGCATCAGGGTGAGGGTGCTGGCGGGGTGTCATGAAGGTGTCCCACGCCTTGGAGAGTGTTGCCCTGCCTTTGTCGGAACTGCTGTGTGCTCCCCTTTTCTCCCCTTCTCGGTTGGCCAAGGTAGCACGTACTCTGCCGCCAGCGTTGTCAGATGGAAAATTTTGGAGCAATTTTTCAACAAGAACCTTCTGGTATTGCACCATTTTGCTTGTCCTCTCCACCGGAGGAATGAGAGATGAGAAATTCTCTTTGTAGCGGGGGTCCAGAAGGGTGAACACCCAGTAATCCGTGTTGTCTAAAATGCGTGTAACGCGTGGGTCACGGGAAAGGCAGCCTAACATAAAGTCAGCCATGTGTGCCAGAGTACCAACAGGCAAGATTTCGCTGTCCTCACCAGGAGGATGACTCTCAATCTCCTCATCCTCTTCCTCCTCTTCTGCCCACCCACGCTGAAGAGATGAAACTAAAGTTCCATGGCTACCCTCTGTAGCGGAGACAACCGTGTCTTCCTCCTCCTCCTCCTCCTCCTCCGCCTCCTCCAATTGTCGCTGAGAAGACGAAGTGAGGGTGCTCTGGCTATCACCTTGTGTAAGCTCTTCCTCCCCCATTTCCACCTCTTCCACATGCAAAGCGTCGGTTTTAATTGTGAGCAGCGAGCGTTTCAGTAGACACAGAAGTGGGATGGTTACACTGATAATAGCGTTATCGCCGCTCACCATCTGTGTCGATTCCTCAAAATTGCGTAAAACCTCACAGAGGTCTGACATCCATTCCCACTCCTCACTTCTGATTACAGGAAGTTGAACGGAGAGGCGACGACCGTGTAACAGCTGGTACTCCACTACTGCCCTCTGCTGCTCACAAAGCCGGGCCAACATGTGGAAGGTGGAGTTCCAGCGCGTGCTCACGTCACACAGCAGCCGGTGAGCTGGCAATTGTAAGCGCTGCTGCAGCTTCAACAGGCCGGCTGAAGCTGTTGATGACTTACGGAAATGTGCACACACGCGGCGCACCTTGGTCAAGAGATCATGCACATTGGGGTAGGTTTTTAGAAATCGCTGCACCACTAAATTAAATACATGCGCTAGGCATGGTACGTGTGTGAGCTTGCCGAGCTCCAAAGCCGCCACCAAGTTACGCCCATTATCACACACAACCATGCCTGGTTGCAGGTTGAGTGGCGAGAGCCACTGCTCGGTCTGGTGACTAATCCCCTGCAACAGCTCTGAGGCCGTGTGCTGTTTGTCCCCAAGGCAGATCAGCTTCAGCACGGCCTGTTGACGCTTCCCCACTGCAGTGCTACACTGCTTCCAGCTACTGGCTGATGGGGGAGTGGCGGTGTGTGTAGAGAATTCGGAGGTGGAAACGGAGGAGGAGGAGCCAATAACGTAGGTGCTGGTGGAAACCCTGATGGAGGTAGGGCCCGCAATCCTCGGCGTGGGTAGCACCCGTGCCATCCCAGGGTCCGAGTCGCTCCCAGCCTCCACGACATTCACCCAGTGTGCCGTCAGGGAAATGTAGCGTCCCTGGCCACAAGCACTTGTCCATGTGTCAGTCGTTAAGTGGACCTTCCCAGTAACTGCGTTGGTCAGGGCACGGGTGATATTACGGGACACATGGTGGTGTAATGCGGGGATGGCACACCGGGAAAAGTAGTGGCGGCTGGGGACCGCGTACCGAGGGACAGCTGCTGCCATCAGGCTGCGGAAGGACTCAGTGTCCACAAGCCTAAATGGCAGCATTTCGATGGCCAGTAATTTTGAAAGGTGTGAGGTTAGTGCTATGGCCTGTGGGTGGGTGGCTGGGTACTTTCTCTTGCGCTCAAATGCCTGGGGTAACGACATTTGGACGCTGTGCTGGGACAGGGAAGTGGATGTGGTCGCTGATGGTGCTTCAGATGCTACAGGTGCAGGGCGGGAGGTATGCGGGCCTGCGCCTTCAACAGGCGATTGGCCGGCACCGAAAACAGGGGAAGAGGAGGCAGTGGTGTGGCCTGCAGACACAGATGGGCGATCCAGGCGTTCCTCCCACTTACTACGGTGCTTGGATGCCATGTGTCGGATCATGCTGGTGGTGGTGAGGTTTCTAGTGTTCATGCCTCGGCTCATTCTGGTGTGGCACAGGTTGCAAACTACAATTCTTTTGTCGTCCGCACTTTCCTTAAAAAAACGCCATACCGCGGAACACCTACCCCTTGGCAAGGTAGATTTACGCAAGGGGGTGCTCCGTGGAACATTTGCGGGCCGGTTTGGTGCGGTCCGCCTTCTTTCTGTAGCCACACCACTGCCTCTTCCAGCCTGTTGCGGTGCTGCAGATGGCTCACCCTCAGGACTGCTGTCATCGCTCGGCTCTACACCTTCCCAGGTGGGGTCAGTCACCTCATCGTCCACCAAGTCCTCCTCCACTTCCTCACTCTGATCATCCTCCTCAAGTCTTGATCCCACCACATACTCAGTCATTGACAACTGTATAACATTCTCCTCAACAAGGTCTTGAGACGGAAATAGTGGTTGATTTAATGGCAACTGTGTCTCATCATCATCATCATCATCCACTACTTCCTTTGACCTTAAATGCCGTTCACATCTGTCATCTTCTTGAGATTGGGTAGCCTCTAGAGGTTGTGAATCAGGGCACAAGATGTCATGTTCCTCTGCAAGCGTGCTTGGAGAGAGGGTCAAATGAAGGATTGGTGATGAGACGAGCTCCTCACTATATCCCAGTGTGGGATCACTTCTTTGACCAGACCGTGTATGGTGGGAGGAAGGATGATCAGAGTGAGGATTATGTTGACCAGACTCTTGGCTACTGAGAGTGGACTTGGTGGAAGACAGGGTGGTGCTTAACCGACTGGAAGCAGTATCAGCTGTCATCCAACCGACCACCTGTTCGCAGTGGTCGGACCTCGAGAGTGATGTCCTGCGACGTCCTGTAAAATTACACATGAAGCTAGGTATGGTGGATGTCTTTCTTTCTTGTGCTCTGGCACCAGGCACAGTTTCTCCGCGTCCTGACCCGCGCCCTGAACTTTCAGGATCACGTCCACTTCCCCGTCCCTTTTTACCCGCCTTCTTCATCTTACACAGAATATGTGACTTTAATATTTGAGTTTGAAAACTTAACAGTATTTCTTATTATTCTGCAACTCTGCAGAGTACACAGAATAGGCTGCTAAACTGCGGTGAAACACACTGAATGGAATATGTGAGTTTAATATTTGAGTTTGAAAACTTAACAGTATTTCTTATTATTCTGCAACTGTACAGAGTACACAGAATAGGCTGCTAAACGGCGGTGAAACACACTGAATGGAATATGTGACTTTGATATTTTAGTTTGAAGACTTAACAGTATTTCTTCCTATTCTGCAACTCTGCACAGTACACAGAATAGGCTGCTAAACTGCGGCGAAGCACACTGAATGGAATATGTGACTTTGATATTTTAGTTTGAAGACTTAACAGTATTTCTTCCTATTCTGCAACTCTGCACAGTACACAGAATGTGCTGCTAAACTGCGGCGAAGCACACTGAATGGAATATGTGACTTTGATATTTTAGTTTGAAGACTTAACAGTATTTCTTCCTATTCTGCAACTCTGCACAGTACACAGAATGTGCTGCTAAACTGCGGCGAAGCACACTGAATGGAATATGTGACTTTGATATTTTAGTTTGAAGACTTAACAGTATTTCTTCCTATTCTGCAACTCTGCACAGTACACAGAATGTGCTGCTAAACTGCGGCGAAGCACACTGAATGGAATATGTGACTTTGATATTTTAGTTTGAAGACTTAACAGTATTTCTTCCTATTCTGCAACTCTGCACAGTACTCAGAATGTGCTGCTAAACTGCGGCGACGCACACTGAATGGAATACGTGACTTTGATATTTTAGTTTGAAGACTTAACAGAATGTGCTCTAATCTGCAACTTTGCACACTAAACAGAATGTGCTCTAATCTGCAACTTTGCACACTAAACAGAATGTGCTCTAATCTGCAACTTTGCACACTAAACAGAATGTGCTCTAATCTGCAACTGTGCACACTAAACAGAATGTGCTCTAATCTGCAACTTTTCACACTAAACAGAATATTTTTTTTTTTTTTTTTTTTTTGTTTTTTTCCCCCCACACAAAATAACCTGCTGCCCCCACACACAGTAGTCCTAAAAAGGACTTTTGGTTCTTTTTTGTCACAATTTTTTTTTTCCTCCCTACACTGCCTTTCCCTTCCTATCCTCAGCTCTCCCTGGCTCAGACTGAGCCGAACTCGATGGTCAGGTGCTATACAGCACCTGACCACGGGTTCTGGCCAGCCAATCAGTGTAATGCCAGCAGCCAACATGGCTGCTGGCATTACACCGATGTCAGAGCCTCCCTGCACGTTTATTGGCTGCGCAGCAGCCGCAAAACGTGCGGGGAGGAGACCCGAACATGGCGGGCGAGCACATGCGGTACTCGTACGAGTACCGCCATGTGCCGAGCAGAGCGATGCTCGAGCCGATCCGAGCATCGGCCGAGCATGCTCGCTCAACACTAATCTGTACTCCTACTGGTGGTGGTGTTATTAATTCTCAACCTGCTCTCCTCCCCCAATATCAGTTTTGGCCTCTTAAGGATCATGTTCCACCTGGACAATGTAATGAAGAGAAGGGGAGGACTCCCAGTCCCAGGGTCAGGAGAATGGTGTGGGCTCCATTGACCGCTAGTCTGGATACTTTAAATTGTTTCTCCTACCACTCCGGCTGTTTCACCATTACTGCTACTACTAACACCAACCACATCAAGTTCAGCCACAGAGTCTTCCTCCTCAGTCTCACAGTCACTAGTAATATCAGGATATTGTTGATTACCCCCTCCTTCACTAAGGCTAACAAGCTGCTGGACCTTAGTAGCAATAGTACTAGCAGTGGCAGGACTGCTTGGGTCCCATGCTGTCACACTTGACATCATTTTCTCCTTCTCCCCGTGGGTACTACAAGAAACACTAGCAGCAGGCAAAGTATTGGTGCCAGAAGGTTCAGTGCTGGCAGCAGGTTCAGTACAAGTAGTAGGTTCAGCACTGGCAGCAGGTTCAGTACTAGCAACAAGTACAACACTAGTGGCTGCAGGATCAGAAATGGTGGCACGGGCAGCAGGGGCAGCACGTCTGGCAACAGGTACAACACTAGTGGCTGCAGTTACAGAAATGGTGGCACTGGCATCAGGGGCAGCACGTCTGGCAACAGGTACAACACTAGTGGCTACAGGATCAGAAATGATGGCACTGGCAGCAGGGGCAGGATGTCTTGCAGCAGGCACAGACAGCTGACCTATCCTTTTCTCCCTTCCTTCCTATTCCTTTTTCACCCTTCCTTCCCATTCCCTTTTCTCCCTTACTTCTCATTCCCTTTTCTCCCTCCCTTCTTAATAAATTCCCCAAGATCCATTGGGGTGATTTAGGGGGACTGGACAGCATTGGTTGAGTACTGATAGTCACCTCCTCCTCCTCAGACTCAGACTCAGTGGACACATAATAAGGGTCCTTCCAGTTCCTCTTTTTGCTGCTCATAGTGATAGGAGTCACTATAAGCCTCTCCTGCCTCAATTTTTGCTAAATATCACAAGAGAACAGCACAGCACGTCTATCTCGCTCTGTAACTGCTTCTATTGTGTCTACCTTCAGCGAAAATGTCACGTTTGTATAGCAGAAGTGAGAAAACAATGTAAATCAATGGGCGAAAACTGTTTAGTGATTGAAAAATGGCGAAAGATTTTGGAGAGTGGGCGAAAGATGCAGAAATTTTAACCGCTAGTTTTAAAGTGTTTTTTCCTGCGAAAAAATGGATAACAAAGTGGTTTTCACAAAATTTCTCGCGGGAACACGGCAACAAATTTTGCCCATCCCTATTGCTGATTACTCAACAATACTGTGGGTGGCTGGTTGGAGGTTGGACTTAGAAGGGGTGCAAGTGATGACAGACAGGATTATTGTATTTTTAGGCACTTTCATTTGTCCTGATTCAGATTTTCCAATTGATCTGTCAACAGTTTGTAAACAGTTATAGTGCTCATTTCCAGTGATGGAAGATTGAGCCTTTTCTTTTCAGGTACGTATTTGGCCATCTCATCATCACTCTCTTGGCTTCATCTGTATGAGAAGAAGGGGATAACTGTGGAGATATATATTCTGGTTCAATCTTCATCGATAAGTAGGTCATCAGCACCACCCTCCACTTCCTCACACTATTTTCCCATTCCTCTAGGTTTTTTTTAGTCTTAAACAATTTATTTTGAATGTTCCCCTTAGGGGGAAATACAGGAAATTTGCTACTACTTTGAGGACAGGTGTTATACTTGTTACTCTCACAGTCAGTTACAGTAGCTAGTTTAATTGCTATACCCTCCTCTAATATGTCATGAACACTAGATTGTGTGTTGTTGCCATCTTCAGTGTCCTTAAATGGTTTAGTAGTACTATTGATGGTGGAAGTTTTCCAATCACTTTTACAAACAGCCTCATTGGGTGAAGGAAGATCGTTATCATTTATTGCACATTCTCCAGCAAACATGGCTGTAGTCAGTTTATAGATTACCACTTTGTTACCAAGTCCGTGAATTCCTTTCACGCCTTTCCCTTTCCCCCTGCCCCTAGTACACAACAGAACTGGTTGAATCTGGAGTGATGTCTTTCCTTTCTCAAAATAATATATAATTCATCCTCATCTCTGTCTCCAGCATTTGCCACTGCTGGCCTCAGTCACAGCTCACTTCAATGCCCCTGCCTGTCTCTGTTAATTAAAGGTTTTTTTTTTATAAACTGTCCTATCTTTCACTGTCTACAAACAAATTAATACACACACTATCCACCTCTAGCTAGTGTCAACATTTCAGAAGCTGCTCTCTCTCTCCCACAACATCACTGCAATCTTAGTCTTTAGAGAACAGTACAGGATTAGGATATACCTGTTAGCTTCAAAATCAGCGGGTGATAAGTTGTGCCGCTCAGCAGCTACTGCTTAGGTACAGCACCACCACACCTTAGAAAATACAGTGGTCAGTCTTCTTCTAGTGTTTGTATGAATCAGTGTTTGTCGTACTTATGTGTCTCTTTGGTGTAATTCTGCAAAAGCATATCTGAGTCAGTCACAGATTTTCAGCCAACCCAGGAAGGAACTTGTGTGATGATCCTTTCTCCCTTCACGTTCCTGCAGAGTCTTCAGAATCCCCACACATAAAGAACAAAGTGTTTGATGGCAAAACTCCCCAAAATAAACCCCAGTTCCACTTTCTTTGCCTACCTCCTCCAGCCTACAAATTGTGCTGCTCTCTCTATTTCTTACAAATACAGAATGAAAAGCTGCGGGAACCTGCCACCCCTTTTATACTCTCCCGGTGGGAATATAAGGCAAACTCTCCATGTGGGAGAAATTCATTCTTATCATTGATTTCAATACTATGATCAAGGTAGCAAAACATTTTTTTCTCTTTGGAGGAAAAACATCCTTCCCATCCATATTCGGTACTGACTGTATCCAGAGCTAGGATTACCTTCCCAAAGCTGTTCCAGTGTCACTTTTTTACCTTTGTATTCTGTGGCTGTGCGCTGCATAAAGCATCACAATGCAGTTTGACCATTTCAGTGCTGTTAGAGATACCCCATTATTTCTTTATTACCAGAAGGACATTAAACATGCATTCTGTAGGACTGCATAAGAATTGTTTCAGCTCAAGGGTAGGTGTGGCCAATATTTGCCTTTCGGACTGTTGTTACTATCTTCCTCCTCTGACCACTGGAGTTGTAGTCCAAAAACAACTGGAGACTCAGTGGTTTCCCACTCCTTTTCTAGGGCTTCAGTGGTTCCTATCAAGCTCTGCATTATACATCCTATATAATAATTCACGAAATACTTTGTAACGACGCAGTCATGCACAGTAGAGACTGCTGAGTGTGCTGCAGTCATGCTCAGTAGAGACTGCCCGTGACGCGGCTGATACGGAGCAGGGCACTCTGAAGTATCAGCCGTGGCGAGGGCAGTCTCTACTGTGCATGACTGCCCCACGACCGGCTGGCACTGTATCAGCCACGGTGCGGGCAGTCTCTACTGTGCATGACTGCCCCACGACCGGCTGGCACTGTATCAGCCACGGTGCGGTCAGACTCTACTGTGCATGACTGCTCAGCGAACTGCTAGCACTGTATCAGCCACGGTGCGGGCAGTCTCTACTGTGCATGACTGCCCTGCGACCGGCTGGCACTGTGGCCCATGTACACGGTCTCTTCAACTAGTATTTAATAAGCCGCTAGTAATAAAAGGATAAAGTGACACATCTAGGTCCCAGTAAAAATGATCACTGTTAAAGCAAATACCAATTTTACTGCATTGACACAGAGCGTGCTTGCCTATTTCATATTCTATTACTCAATTGCATGACTGAAACATAAATGTTGTGAGTGTCATTTCTCACCCAACATGCTTTATGCATAGTCATAAACAGAAAGCAACATTGCATGGCACCAAAAACCAAAGATGCATCAAGTTGAATGAAATCCCAGTTGCCTATATGAAAGCTGTTTTCCACCTCTGAACAAGATTTGAAAAATTTTATGTGGGTACATTCAAGTGTTTTATCTCCTTCCATCCACAGTGTGAATCTGTTGGAGTGTTCTAGCAGACGTAATAAAGGAAGAAAATATTTTATAAAGAAAGTGTGAGATTGTAAACCTGACAGTTACAAAGCCCTGTTCTTTGAATATTCTCATTCGAAACAGATGTGGTGCTGATTCCATCCCCACCTTACCAATGCACCACCATTTTTTATATTACAAGGTCCATGAATAAATTCATGCATTTCTGGTATGCGTGTACATGTGAAATACTGTTGACACACTGAGACTGATCTATGTACTAAGAAGTCCTTGAACCCTTTGAGAACCAGAGGGGTGTGCAACACATTACAAAGAAATGCATTGCACACCCCTCTGGCGCTCAAAAGTGTAACAATTCTGGGGTAAACCGACTGCACCAGGGGACACATAAAAAGGTCCATCGATTTAAAAGGTGTTTTTAACCATTTGAATCTCTCCAATATATAGAGAAATAGAGAACTTGCTAAAACCTTCAAGGGGTTAAAAGGTAAATTTAAAGGGATAGTAATGTTTCAAAATAAAAGCAACTCCAACTGAAAAACCTGTCAAGGGGGGCAGGGATTTTTTTGTTCCACAGTAAGAAGATTGTCCCTTGCTGTGATCTGTCTGGTCTTAAGACCAGATTCCACATCTGAGGGGAGGTGGCTTACACTAGGTAAAAAGCAGCTGGAGGGGGATACTTTAACATTCAATTACTCTTGAACTATAACTCTGACAGTATTGAAATAACACTCTCCATGGCCCAAGTACTATGAAGAATCATTTGAACTGCTTTTGTTTTGAAACATTACTATCCCTTTAAATCAATAGGAGCTTTTGTTTGTCCCCTATGGTGCAGTTGGTCTGCCCCACAATCACTCCCGTTCTTATTCTTGTTAACTTCCAAGTCAAGTTTTTTCTTTATCATTTTTATCTAACCCCACTTAAACCAATAGGAATTTTGCAATAGAATTTGTCCTCTTTGGTGCAGTTGCTTTGCCCCAGAACCACAGGAGAATAATGAAAGCAACGAGCAGCCTAGCCTCCCCAGATACTAAAGTCACCCTATGCCCAGAATGTCTCCACTTTTTTGTTTTATACATATGCCCCCCTGAGTGTAGCTATTTGTGGACTAAAGAGAGATTGGGGGACTATTTATCAAATGGTAAAATATTTAGGGAAAGAAACATATCTTAAGTATTACCCATACATCAATGTACAGTGAATGGCTGTCTCCTAATCAATTTTATCAGAGAGCAAATACAAGAGTATACTAAGGATACATATGCTGTTTCAGTACTCCAGGTCCTGTCTGGTGTACACTCGATTGGCCTAGACATTTACATAGACTTGCCCTGATGAAGTATGCAGTAGTCAAATATGGAACCCATCTCTCATTTTTGGGATTGTGTCTGTACCCTAATAATTTTCCTCTTGGAGGGTTGTACCCATCACAATAAAAGAGATCCTGGATGATGCCACTTGAAAATTCTGCTATCTGTGGAGTTTCTTGGCATCCTCAAAGTGACTATAATGTCTGCTTAGTTGATTGTTGTCTATAGTCCGATGTAATAGCACTAACCAATACGTTTTGTGACTCTTTCTTCCTTCGGTCGCTTCCTATCAGCTGTATGCACGCCTATTGCTTCTACATGCACATTTTCACTGTTTGGATTCTATCTGTGTTGCAAAACTACTCCTGGAAAGCTACATCCATCACAATAACAGAGGTCCTGGACGTTCTCACGTCAAAATTCCACTATCTTTGGAGTTGCTTGGCATCCACCCAGTGACTACAACATCCACTAAACTGCTAATTGTCTATAACATGGAATGTCAAAACTGATGGGGCAGGTTTTCAGGATCTCCTCACATGAACACAGATGAATCAATTAATGGTTCAATCATTCTGAAGGATATTCCTCAGATAACATTCATTAGTATTTATTTGATGAGATCCTGAAAATATGCACCCTTGGGAGGGTTTATGGACCCCTGATCTATAGTCCAGTTGTGCCTTAGTGCAGAAGCAGTCAATTGATAGACTTTTGACTGCTGGGGTCTACAACTCTCTTCATTTCCAATCAAACAACAGCTGGTTGGGGATGGCAGAAATTGTAACAAGTTTTGTTTTATGGAGAGTTTGTATCTACCATGGTTATATGATCCATTTTTTCTGTAAAACACAAAAGTGCAAGTTTTCAGGATCCCCTTACATGGACAGGTAGATCAATCAGTGATCAGTCATTCTGAAGGACCTACCTGTGTTAATGTCATTCACTTGTGTTTAACTGGGAATATTCTGAAAACCCCCATTGTTGCAGGGGGTAGAGATTTGAGGAGAGGTATTAGCACTTCTTCCATCAGGTACCACAGTCACCTGTGCAATTTTAGAATGCGGTTTTATAGACAACATGATATGCTCAATTCAGGCCTTAAAAGTTGAAGTCCTTTGCTACTAGCCAGACCTGAAAAGTTACTCGCCGCTGCAAGCTATAACATACCCACCAGGGCTGAATTTCTACTCACCAGGGCTAAATTTTCACTCGCAATTGGCTAGTGGCGAGTGGAAATGTTGAGCCCTGCTCAATTATTTATAAATATCTGATTGTTATTTCTCATCTCCTGAAAATACTTATTAATCTTTATTAATTCATGTTTCTGACTTTATGTCCATGAGGCTAATGAGGAACATACCTGGAGCCCTCCTTGTCCCAAAACCCTGAAGTTTAAATAAGGTGTGGGAGTCTCCAAATGACACAGTTTGTACCATAATGTGGATGGGGCTTGATCGTGGTTTAGGGATTCAGGAAGGCAGGGTTTAGTTTGAAAATGGGTGGGACGTGAGCATAAAAGAAGAGAGGACAAAAAAGGTGTGATGTAGAAGGGGTTATTGGTGGACTCAGGGCTCAAAATTTCCACTAGCCACTAGCCAATGGCGAGTGAAAATTTAGCCCTGGCGAGTAGAAATTCAGCCCTGGTGGGTATGTTTTGGCTTGCAGCGGTGAGTAACTTTTCAGGTCTGGCTAGTAACAAAGGACTTAAAATTATAAGCCCTGGGTGGACTCATCTAGATGGAGAATCCACCTCTGTCCCTGGAGATGGAGAATAACTTTGAAAATTGAAAGGTATGCTTTTGAGGTCTCCAGGGTGTTGTATAACAAATTATGGAATGTAGTTTTCTGTTTAATAAATGTGCCATTCTGCATTACAGCTTTTGCTCTCAACTGCTGTATTCTTGCTGTAATTTACCATTCTAATTTCTCCCACTCAAAAAATTCTCTAAAGGCTTCATCTATCCTACTACATTGGAGAAATGTATTGAAGACAGTTGCATAATAAAAAAATGATGGGTCCTCCTGCAAACATTATGCCAATGTCATACTGTGGCATAAAGGGCCCACTGGTAGTCACATAATTACACATACTGCCACCCCAGCCTTGTTTTACTGGTAGTAACTGAACCACGCATTCAGTGTGACACCCTATCATTGTTTCACTGATCACAAGTAATCACAGAACCAAACATATTGTGTCTGCAGCATTATTCTGCTGTCCACTGGTAGTCACAGAGCCACTCATACACTGTCTGACACACCAGCCTTGTTCCACTGGTAGTCACAGATCTACATATACACTGTCTGACACACCAGCCTTGTTCCACTGGTAGTCACAGAGCCACACATACACTGTCTGACACACCAGCCTTGTTCCACTGGTAGTCAAAGATCTACATATACACTGTCTCTTACCACTTTATCTATTTTTCCATAGGTAGTAGATCACACCACAGTTGTGCTGTCCTCAGTTTCATACAGCATTAAGCTATTCCACAGTCTCTTCTCTGTTTCCGATACTTTGGGATTATGTTGAGGTGACCTTGGTGCAGATCCTAGAGGATCAGGTAAAGGGAGGAGTGGAATGCCTCCAATATGAATAAAAATGATGACAGAGCAGCTGCAGTCAGCTCCACTATCTGCAGAAAATAATGAAAACGGACCAACTCTGCAGATCCAGTAGGGTTTACAGAGGATTCTGTCCATCAGGGACTCTTTTGACACTGCTATGCCCCTGGTTGGAGACCTCTATAGCATACATGGGGTTAATTGAAGAGAAATCATTTTAGATGTCTCTTTTATATGCATTTTTTGGCAACATTGCTTTTTTCATGATTTGCTGACTATTACAGGAACAGGGAGTCCTCTCAATAAACATGCACTGAGTAATTTTCTCTCTGTGATAAATACTCTATCTACCTTTGAAATACATATGTTATACACCATATCCTCCCTCATTCTTGGAAGCACAGAAACAAAACAGCTTTGTGATTTTATAGCTAGTTAGAGACCTATCTGAGGGAAAATGGTAACTTCTAATAAAACTCACAGAACCCTGAACGGATGATACATGTTATTTCAGAACTTGCTGCTGGTATGACTGATCTCTGGCATCCTCATTACACTAGGGGCTCATATTGTATGCATCGTACAGAGTGAAAGCACCTCAGGACATAAAGGAGAGAACTGAAAGCAAAATTCTAATGGAGTTAGATTTTATTACAATATTCCATCACATCTTTGTTTTTAAACATATATTTGAGGCAGAAAAAAATAACACATATGTCTCTACACATAAACTGGGTATCAACATAACAGTTACAAACTAATATGTAAAGCATTGTAATAATAACACATTTGGGCCTAAGGGGGTTCTTCTTTATGAAATACACGGATTTGACAGTTTTCTTCTTTCAATTTGTATCAGCTGCAATGACAGCTACCAAGAGAGAATATGAGATCTGTTTTGTACTTATGAAGAACAGGGCCATAAATAGGTGTGCCACCTCATCCCTTCAGTACGTACTGTTTATGAAAGATGAATACCACAGGGTTTCATGTTTACCTTTATTGTCCTAGTAAAGAGTTATGTCAAGTTTGGCTCTCCAGCTCTTGTTGGAGTACAACTCACTCAGCATGCAGTTGGCTAGCTAAAAATAGCAAGAATTGTAGTTCAGAAGCAACTGGAGAGCTAATGGTTGCCCATCCCTTTTTATAGGATGGTTTTTCAGTTTTCTACTAATATCAGTTCGCTGATCCTTTTTTGCCCCACATGTCAAGTTTGGCTCTCCAGCTCTTGTTGGAGTACAACTCACTCAGCATGCAGTTAGCTAGCTAAAAATGGCAAGAATTGTAGTGCAGAAGCAACTGGAGAGCTAATGGTTGCCCATCCCTTTTTATAGGACGGTTTTTCAGTTTTCTACTACTGTCAGTTCGCTGATCCTTTTTTGCCCCACATGTTAAAGGACCTTCCCGCCGAGTGCCTGTGAGGCCCACATTTCTGTTTTACCAAAGCCAGAGAAGGATCCTTTCCTCTGTAGCAGCTACTGCCGATTTCCCTCCTAAATTCTGATCTCAAACTGTTCACTAAAATCCTGACCAATTATATTAATCCAAATCAGTATTTGTCCCTGGTAGAGAGAATAAGGACAACACCACTAAAATTGTCTCCCTCATCTATACAGTGGTGCATAACCAGCTCCTCTCCCTGCTGGTCTTGGTTGACGTGGAAAGATCCTTCGACCACCTGGATTGGCGTTACCTCAAAGAGCTCCTTTCTTACTTGGAGTGTGGCCCCAATGGTTAAATTACATTATGAGATTGTTCTCTATGCCCTCTGTGAGAGTGCTGGTTAATAGCTTTCTGTCAGAACCATTTAATATAACGAATGGCACCAGGCAGGCCTGTCCACTGTCCCCCATTATTTTTATTCTGGCACTCATACCTCTTGTATCACTGGTCCGTTCCGATTGGTGAGATCTATGTCTTCCCCACGATGTCAGGTCAAATCAAAATTACTAGTTTTGCAGATGACATTCTTCATCTCCAGACTGTAGATGCGCTTACCTGCCTTGACTGCGGCTTTAGATCACTATAGCGGGGTATCACTATTCAAGATTAATTACTCCAAATCAGAGATCTTAACCTTTGGATTATCGACAGTTCTACTTGCTGACCTTCGACATACTTGCCCTTTCATCTGCGCTAGGGACTCCATCAAGTATTTAGAAATATGGATTTCTCAATACCTGCGTCGTGTGGTTGAGTTGCACGCTATCACCCTGTTGAAATCTCTTGAGTCTAACTTGGCCCTCTGGAACCCCTTGACCCTCTCCTGGGTTTGGCAGGGTGAATCTCCTGAAAATGGTCACCATCCCTAAAATCTAATATGTTTTCAAATGTGTCCAGCTCTGATTTTCTTTGTCCTTTTTTTAAAAAATACAAGGCACTTTTAAAAGGATAGTAATGTTTCAAAATAAAAGCAGCTCCGGTTAATCTTCATAGTATTTGGGCCATGGAGAGTGTTATTTCACCACTGTCAGGAATGAGCCTACCCTAAAATTGATGAGGCTCTATAGGAAAAGTACCCTACCCAGGGTGCAATCTCTTTTAGCTCACTAGTGCCTTTCACAGAGAGAAAATATCCTAAAGCACATCATACTGATCCTACCAAAATGCAATCCAGCCAAGAAATGTCAGGCAATTCCTCTCTGAACAAGAGAAGCGGCCCACCCCAGACATACGTTTCGGCCCTGTTGGGACTCATCAGTGAGGTGCAGCTAATCTCTCTAGGCACTGTGAGCAAGGGGTCCACATCTGAATCCCCCTGTTACTGTCAGAGTGACCAATCCCAAGATTAATTTGCATATGTGAAGAGCTGGTCAGAGATGCTCAACTAGGAACAAGCTTGCCCTTGAATTGATGAGGCTTTATAGGAAAAGTGTCCTACCCAGGGTGCAATCTCTTTTAGCCTACTAGTGCCTTTCATAGAGAGGAGATATCCTAAAGCACATCATACTGATCCTACCAAAATGCAGTCCAGCCACGAAATGCCAGGCAATTCTTCTCTGAGCAAGAGAAGCAGCCAACCCCAGACTGTTTCCCTTGTTCAGAGAAGAATTGTCTGGCATTTCGTGGCTGGACTGTTATTTTGCCAGTACCTGAATGATGTACTTCAGAATATTTCTTCTCTGTGTATGGTATTTATGAGCTAAAAGAGATTGCGCCCTGGGTATGAGGACACAGGCCCAGTGAGTTTTTTTGCATACCCTTGCAAGCTCATGAGCTGAGTTGAGCATCTCCGACTTCTTCTCTGTTTATGCAAATTTCTCTTAGTTTTGCTCACCCTAAAGGTAATGGGGGAATCCAGGCTTGTTCACAGGTGCCTAGAGGGATAACTAATGAGGCCCAGTAAGGCTGAAATGTATATGTCCGGGATGAACTGTTTCCCTTGTTCAGTGAAGAATTGTCTGGCATTTCATGGCTGGACTATCATTTTGGCAGTACCTGTATGATATGCATCAGAATATTTCTTCTATGTGTATGGTATTTGTTAGCTAAAAGAGAATGCACCCTGGGTGTGAGGACACAATCCCACTGAGCTTTTTGCATACCCTTGCTCACCAGCTGAGTTTAGCATCTCTGACTTCCTCTGTGTGTGTGTGTGTGTATATATATATACTATATATATATGTATATGCTATACAATAGGGAATAGAAATACAGAGACATGATACAGTACAAAAAGAACATAGAAAAAGAGAGGATCAGAGGGTCCTGCTCATGAGAGTTTACAGCCTAGGGGAAGGGAGATGGGACATGAGGTGTAAGTGCCTCTCCCTTGAAACCCCTAACTCCCTGAAAACCTCATCTGCATCAGATAATAGAAACAACTTAATTCATCAGAACCTGCTCAACCCAGAGACAAGAACTTATCAAGAAAATGCACTATAGCCTGTGAGCCTGAGTGAACTTCTACGGCCCAGTGCAAAAAGGCACAAAAAGCTTAGAAAAAAGTGCAGAAAATAAAACACCTCGTGGAGAGACACTGATTAACATAATACTGGCATGCCCATGAGAAACTGAGTTAACTGAAAATGTCTTAATGAGGGGAAGGATGAAGAAAAAAAATTCTACATATGCTTTAACTAATAGGCATATGTGATTGGAGCAGAGATTAATTGAGATGGATCATGTTGGGCAGAGTTAAGATGAGCATAAGAAAGGGAGCTAACTGGGTCTGAGCAGCATTGGATTAGTAGGGTGCATACAGGGCATGAGCAGTGGTACTGGGATGGTTCTGACAAGGATTGGGTTGAGCTGAGGGAAGCAGGGCAAAATGCAAGCAAGGTGACTGGGCTTGGGCAGGATCATGATGGTACTAGGAAAGTGTGCATAATGCAGCAGAGCTAAGAGAGAGGGCTTGGGCAGGATGAGAGTGAGAGGAGGGAAGCAGAGCAAGATTCAGGAAAGAAGAGAGTTCTTGGATGGAAATAGGCTGGGTGAAAGAAGCAGGGACGAGGTGGAGGGGCCAATATATGGAAGCAATAAATACAGGAGGAAGAGTGGCAAAGGCAAAGCTACTAGGGGTGCTGTGAAAAGGAGTACAGTAGGGGTGGCATTGAAGAGTTAGATAACCATGTACTTCACAGTGGAAGTACTGTGAAGTAGTAATAGTAGAGGTGGCCCATGTCTTGGTACTCGGGAGTGAAGTGGAGCTCTCCTCTGCCCAAAACCAATGTGGATGTTGAATCTGCCTTCCAGAAGTAATCATAACACCCTGCAAGATAAGAAAATCATGAATTGTCCAGTAACACAAACTGTACTGTTTTTGAATACCCCCCCCCCCCCACACACACACACATACTGGAGAGGAAGACCTCTAGCTTCTCCCCTCTGGCAGGCCCCCTCCCTTATTCTCAGAGGCTGGACCATCTCAACCAGAGGAGGAAGAAAGCTCATGGGCCATTTACCATCTATTAGGTTTTGGTGGATTTCTATTCTTTACCATCTAAAACTGTGTTGCTTTGAAGGGAAGTGGCAAATGTATTTGTAGTGGGGAAAAATATGTGGTACTTAGGGTGAGGACATAATGATACGTTACATGTGCAACATGGTTGAAATATTTGCAGGGGAGAAAAAGTGATAGAATAATGTTATGAGGGAAGTTGTAGATGTTTTGGTGAAGATAAAAAGCTGTATGCACAATGAAAAATAAAAATAAATTCTGGAACAAATCAAATGCACCATAGAGGGCAGATGAAACTTCTGTTCATTTTAAATGGGGTTTTGAATGCTAGGGAGGTCTCCAAAGCATTGATTTGTAATATATTAGAGTCCTCTTGAACATGCAAGAGCTTAAATGATATAGTTGATGTGCTCTAGAACTGCTCATATTCGTTGTGGAGATGACCCAAAGTTGTAGACTGTATGTAAATAAGAAGCATTCTGCTAGTTTCTGTAGTGAAGATGGGTTGGTGGGAGAAAGTAGTAGACTGTACTGAGTGTAAAAGTTGTATTTCATAGATAAGGTTGTAGATCATAGAATGAACTGACATGACACGTTTCGTAGATGATCACCCTAAACTGGTACTTTGTCTAAAGAGGTTTGCATTTTATAATTATCCTGGTCCTGTAGATATATTTTAAATATGTTCGTATATTGGATTAATTTCCCAAGTTTTACAGTGACTGACAACTGTCAATCACTCTAAATCCTTTCTGATTTTAAGGTATTTCTCCCCTTTCCCATCCATTTATATTCAACTCCTTTATTGTGAAACAACAGAGTCAGGTGGATGGAATGGACAGTGATATTACATTTGTCCCAGATCTTCCTCCTCAGTCTGAAGAATAACAGGGCTGTGGCAGGATCTGTCATGGTTTTGTTCAGGCCCAACTTGCTGAGAAGTGGCAGAGAATGAGTGTAACAAACCCTTAATCCCAGTTGTGTGGTCGAAAGGGGGAATAAAACTTTACTACCTAGAAAGCAACAAAGTTTTAGGCAGAGAGAATGTTATCAAACACTGTATAAATCATTGCTCGTCAGTTTCAAATACAGTTTCTTTTACCTATTACAATCTCTTTACCATAGAGAGGCTTGTGTACTACAGCAGGGGTTCTCAACCTCAGTGGCCACTAACAGGCCAGGACTTAGGGATTTCCCTGGTAGAACACAAGTGTGTTGATCAGAGGCTCATTCACATTGATTAACTCACCTGTGCTTTCACAAGGAAATCCACAAATCCTGGCCTGTTAGTGGTCACTGAGGGCACGGGTTGAGAACCACTGTACTAGAGCACACCAACTGCACCATACAGACCAAACAAATTCCCATTAATATAAATGGGATTTTTAACTCCTTCAAAGCCAGAGAGGTCTTCAACACATGATCATTTTTATTTGGTCCCCACGGTGCAGCTGTTTAATTCCAGAATTACTCCATTTCTGTTTAGTACATCAGTTTCACTGTAGTTCTTTGTTGTGTTACCTGCCTCTGTTTTAACCTTTTCTTCAGATTCTTTGATCACTTTTTTGATTAGGAGGGTGTTTATTCGGAAAAAATATAAGATGTGACATTGCAATGCGCTGGATACCTCTCTGGCACTCAAAGTGTTAATATTCCTCACTTTTAAGTTGTTGTATGTTCTCATAATGGAACAATGTCCTGCATCCAGCCTGTGTGGCTGAATGACCTCAGTTTGTCCCTGAGTGTATATAGCTGGCTGTGTATGATTTGTGTGTATGATTGCTTGAATGAGAAGTGACATTTTTACGACTGGCTGGGCCTGTGTTATATTCATTATACCCCACTGCAAGCTTTATTAACCCAGGCATTTGGAATCGTACTTGTCAGGGTGATTAATATTTGTCACACCGTGGGGAGCAGCTGTAAACACAGGATAAGTCAAAGACGAAAAGATAAAATGTTTATTAAATATCCATGGAACCAGGAAGTCTCTGTCCTGACAGGATTTCACATGATTTTTGCATATCCCATGTAATAGAATATACTTTAATTCTGCAAAAAAAAAAAGTTTTTCTGTAATAACATAAGAACTTTTCAGGTCAGAATGAAAATATATGGCTGAATTTAGGAAAAAAAAAGATTACCAATTCTTGAGTAAACTTACTCTGCCATAGGAAATAAATTGGAATTTCCCTAACGCCCATTGATTATATCAGGCTTTTAATACATTGAATACTAGAGAGGATTCTGCTTAAGGCTGGGCAGCTCATAGGTGACATCTCTAACATCCAAGGGATCGAAAGTCCCATTTACATCAATGGGACTTTTTAGCCTTGGTTTGTTCCAGAAATGCCTCTCTTTTTCTTTCTGAATATACCTTGTAATCCTTTAACCTAACAAGGTAAGGTGATAGTTCATTCAGTTTATAGAATTTAAATACAGCTCCTAATCAGTGACCAAGAGCAGGCATGTCAAACCCGCAGCCAGTGGCCTCCAACTTGTGGCCCTCTATAAACTTTTTAAATGCCCTGTGACCCAACATCTTCCCCACCCTACTTACCTCTGTCTAGAGTTTCCACCTTCCAGTTTTCTGGCATCTGTCTGGAGATCAATGTTCCTGAAACCCAAACAGAATCATTCAAAGGCTGGTGGAATGATCCACAGGCAGAGCATTATGGTAGTGGCTAGATTCTAGTGTATAAAGAACCTTGATGATATTACCAGTCAGTCAAGTGAGGTCAGTGTGTAAGGAGGGTAGGGGCACAGTACGATGGACTCCAGGCTGTATAGAGCAGTGGATGGAAGGTGCAGGAATGCATGTGGGTGCAGGCTAGAGCAGATCATTTTTGGTTTATATTCTTATTATGCGTAACTGGGGAATATGGGTGCTTGGGCAGATAAGTGTGCTCCTTTTTTCCTTGGATAATGTGGGTGCTAAGCTGTACTTGTTATTAAAGAGATAGTAATGTCACATAATAAATGTCCATCCGATTGCTCGCTGTCATTTTCTATACTGAATACAATGTTCAGAACATCCGTTACCTTTATATTTGGTTTGAAAATCCAATGACATATTTCCCTCTCCTGCCCCTTTTGAGCACATCACACTGACTTCCCTCGGATCCCAAAGCTTTCATCCTCCCAACGCAAACTGGGTCTTATTCATCAAGCTCAAAACAAGCAATTCTGGAGCAAACCAAATGCATTAAGGGGTGAATGAAAATTATGTAAATTCCCATTGATTTAAATATGACTTTTAACACCCTGAAAACTAGAGCGGTATCCAAAGTAGTGCAACACAATAGGGTTAAAGGCCCCATTGAAATCAATGTGAATTTTTATGTATTCCTTATGATGTAGTTGGTTTGCCCTAGAGTGGCACCTATTTTTTTATTTTAGTCTTTATGTAATGTTAATGTGTTGGTGGTGTTGGGAGAATGGGCATCTGTTTGGGGTGGGATGCATCTGTTACGGAGGTGTTTGTGGGGATAGAGGTTTAAATTTTTGTTTGTTGGTTGTCTTTTGAGGACAGGGGAAGAGGAGCCTTGTTTGAGGAGATGTGTTGGGGAGAGACCTTGAGAGGTGGAGAGAGAGAGAGACATGAGTGCAGGGGTAGGGAGATAAATATTATTAGTATAAGTTGGACAAAGCTGAGGTGTCAGAAGGTGTATGTGTGATTCTGTGATGACCATAGGGACAAGGCTGGAGAAGCAGACAGTGTTTGAACACTTCTTTGGATTCCAGTGGACAATGGAACAAGGTTGGGGAAGCAGACAGTGTATAGGTGGTTTGTTGTCTCCCTAAGTGGAAGGGTATCCCAGGCATGGGCCCTTGCTTCTGTGTGCCTAGAAGGGAACAGCTGCATCCCACTGACGAGGTCCACATAGACCGAAACGTACGTCTGGGGTTGTGCTGTTTCTCTCGTGCGGAGAGGATTTGCCTGACATTTCGGGGCTGGACTGCCTGTGGGTGGGACCAGACTGATATGAATATGGAAATTTCCTCTCTGCAATGGCACATGGGAGCGAAAAACGTGACTTGAGCAGCACCTGAGGGGCCACACATGCCTTGAGCAAACTACTTCATTTTGCTCTTTCTCGGTGTGCGCTCGTCACGTTCTTCCGGTTTTGTTGATGCCAGCGAATAGTGGAAGAAGGCTGGGGTATCAGACAGTGTATGTGTGATTCAGTGACTACCAGTGAGCAGTGGGGGAAATATATGAGAGAGATAACATGTTTATCAGGAAGAATACATTGAGATTTCTCTCATTTTCATGTATGTCCTGGAGAGCTGTTACAGTAAAGAGTTACATATTTATACAACTAGAGAAACATTACATATACACACACACAAACATACATACAAAAACTTCATATACAGTTACATAATTTTTTTTTTTAGATACAAAGAAACACTTATTTTTTTCAGGCAGGTTATTCCAGGCTTATAGTGTGGTATACTCAGTGAGTTGTTAGCAGTGGAGCAGAGGTTATAGTTATTATGGAGAGCTTGAGAGAGCATATTGCTCAGGTAGACTGGTAGCTTTCCAGAAAGGTGCTTGTATACAAAGCAAGAAAGGTGAAGGGCACTTCTAAATTTGAGTGTTAGACAATTTAATTCTTTAAAAATGTCACAGTGATGGACAGTGGAATTCCATTGGAGGATAAAGTGGCACACTGAGTTTTACAGAGTGCCAAGTTTACCAAGATGAATTTTTGGTTTAGGAGCATATGCTACTTCCCCATAGTCTATGACTGGTATTAACATCTGTTGAACAATACATTTTCTTACTAGGGGACTTAAACATGATTTGTTTCTAAACACAGCACCTATTTTAAGATAAAGTCTGGATGTTAATTTATCAATATGAAGTCCAAAATTGAAGTTGGGTTCAAGCTACATAGCAATGTATTTGTAGGAGTCCACTGGATCCAAGTTAAGATAAAACTTTGTTACAACTGATAGATGGGTATTGCTGAGATTACTTACTTTGTGCTATGTTACTGTTCACGTTGTCAGTAAAATAATGAGCTTTTGATAGATTTAACTCAGAGTTAATAAAGTCTGAGTCTAGATCAGGTATTAAACATTTGAGTGTCAAGGGGTATGAAACGCATTGTAAAGCAATGCGCTGCGTACACCTCCGGCACTCAAGGGGATAAGTGTATACATTACAGTATAGACTGTAAGCTCTCACAATCAGGGCCCTCTAACCCTTATGTTCTCCATATTCGACTTGTACTATTTAATATCTCTGTATGTCCAATCCTTATTGTACAGAGCTGCAGAATAAGTTGGCTTTATATAAATAAAGTATAAAAATAATAATAATAATAAAAGTGTATTCTATACCGCGGCAGTTTTTTAGATTATTTAGGAAAGACTGGATATTACATTTTCTAAATTATCTAGTAACTATGAAAATATTTGATTGGTTTTATTTTGAGAACACAGTAGACTATAGAGTGATTGCTAAACATGTTTGCTAGTACATAATGTGTGCCCTGTAATGGGCATATATAATAATTTGTGATAAATCTTAGTGAAATAAGTGACAATTTCGTTCCACAAATTGGCCAATCCATGTGTAAGCTTACCACCACGCCAAGGTATCTCACTTTATGGTAAGTCCTACTCTAATATATTTGCAAATACTATCTAAATTAAAATTAAAATAGTAATTTTGAAACGCATCTGGGCACACATTATTTATTGCATATAGAGGAGCACAGGTCTGTTTGTTTGTATGTGTTTTTCACTTTGGGTCTAGGCCTATGTCAGGGGGACTGGAGAATCCTCTCATTTTCTGCTGCCATTTATATTTTTTATCTATATACTTATATTTAAATTATATTTCATATTTGGATATTTTATGATGAGTTTAGCGCTGTGAGTTTTCTTTTCCTTTTTATGTTTGCAAGTACGCCTGAATGTTGGATTCTGCTTGGGCAGTATGAAAGTATCTAGTCTAGCAGAGTATGGTTGGATGTTTTAGGACTTATGCGAGTAGGGGAGGAGATTAGTTGTGATGCGAGTAGGGGAGGAGATTAGTTGTGATAAGTGCAATGTCTTAAACAATAAACAAACTCTTTCATTGCTGGAGTACAGCCAATTAATATTAAAGTCTACAAGAACCAATAGGTCACTTTTCTTGTTCTGAGTGCCATTCTCATTGAGGTGGTGGGTTATGTCCAGCAGGGACTGTGCTGGCATATTGCATGGTAGGTAGATACCAACAGTTATTATTTGTTTTGAGAAGAGAAGAACAATTTTGCCAGCAATTTGTTCATTTGAATCAAAGTTTTGATTAATTTAAAAGTGTAAAGTTTATAGACTCATGTGTGTGTATATGATTATGCCTCTTCCTCGCTTTGCTCAGTCTTTAAGCATGCAGTATCATGGATTTTAGGGCTTACGGCTTAGCCAGGATTCAGTGTTTGTGTGTATGTATGTGTGTGTGTGTGTGTGTTCGTGTCTGTGTGTGCGCACATGTTGGGCTGTATTGGGGAACACACATATGAACCAAAGCTTAAAGAGCTGTATCCAGCAGAATTGACATGGTCATAGGCAGGGGTGGTGTCAGACAGCTAGATTCATCATCAGAGTAGAATGATTCGGGTCACAGGAAAGGTTGGGAATAGAAGATGCACTTAACACGTCACAGGTCAGTGGGTAGCAGAAGAGGTAGGTAAGATTCAGTAGTCATGTACAATATCATACACAATTATCCCCTACAACACAGTATAGTAAACTTATGGAGGATTTTTATTGATTAGATGCACCTGCAGCCAGTTTCCTGTTTAGAAAGGTCTAGAAGTTTGTTAAATTCAGAAGGGTCCTTGTCACATGTAGGAGGGAGGTTAGAACTGTTCCATGTTCTCACAGTGGGGTTCTGTTAGGCTTCTTAACTGATTAGCAGTTATATAGTTTAGCTAATTGTTTTTCAACTTGTGATACTAGTAACCTTAAGGATACTTGGGGCATAGTCATGGGGTATCTGCAAGTTGGACGATCTATCCTTTGTATAGATGGTCAGGTTGTACCTCTGCAAATGATGTAAGCTGTGATAGAGCCTATGAACAATACCAGCATATCTTTATGGTGGTAATGTCTTACATAGTAACATAGTTGATGAGGCTGAAAAAAGACATGTGTCCATCAAGTCTAGCCCATACCAAAAACACCCCTGTTGATCCAGAGGAAGGCAAAAAAAAAAACCCTCTGGAGCAATTTCTAATTTAGCTCCAAGTGGGTTAAAAATATTTCTTCCTAACTCCAAATGGCAGTCAAATATTTCACTGGATCAACATCCTATCTGCTTTGAAGCCATCTATCATAATTTTCAATATTGTTCTGTGCTAGATAGGCATCCATTACTTTTTTGAAAGCAGTTTCATTATCTGCAAGTACAACATGCCAAGGCAAAGCATTCCATAGCTTTACCGTCCTTACTCTAAAGAATCCCTGCCTTTGCTTTAGTCAAAAGTGCCTTTCCTCTAGTCTTAATGGATTACCTCTTGTTCTTAGCTCCGCTCTTTGCATAAATAATTAATTGGCTAGTTCTTTGTATTGACCTTGAATGTATTTGTAAATGGTAATCATATTATGCTTTGGACGTCTCTTCTCTAATGTAAACAATCCCAGTCTGGCTAGTCTCTCTTTATGACTCAGAGCCTCCAATCCCTTTTCAGTTTTGTTGCACGTCTCTGCACCTTTTCCAGTTCAACAGTCTTTTTTATGAACTGGCGCCCAAAATTGTACTCCATATTCTAGATGAGGCCTAACCAAAGATTTATACAGAGGTACAATAATATTAGCATCCCTTGTATCTAAACCTCTTTTTATGCAGGCTAGTACCCTATTTGCTCTTGCAGCAGCTGACTGACTCTGTACACTGCTGTGAAGTCTATTGTCTATCAGCACTCCTAAATCTTTCTCTAATGAGGATTCCCCAAGTTGTTTCCCATTTATTGTATATACAGCAAGTTTGTTTCTACAGCCCAAATGCATAACATTACATTTATCTACATTAAATGTCATCTGCCACTTTTCTGCCCATTATCTAAATCCTTCTGCAGAGAAAAAGCATCCAGTTCTGTACGTATTTCCTTACAAGATTGAGATGCTATTTTCAATTCCCACTTCTAGATCATTAATAAACAAATTAAAACGCATTGGGCCCAGGACTGAACCCTGCGGAACCCTACTTATAACTTTAGACCAATTTGAAAAAGTTCCATTTACAACAACTCTCTGCCATCTATTAAATAGTTCTCAATCCATGTACAGATAACACCGCCCAAACCGAAGTCTTTTAATTTATGCAATAACCTGTTGTGAGGCACTGTATCAAAGGCTTTTGCAAAATCCAAGTATACTACATCTACAGCAATTCCCCTGTCCAAATAACCACTTACTCTTTCATAAAATGCAAGTAAATTAGTCTGACATGATCTATTCTTCATGAAACCATGCTGATTCCTACTAATAATATTGTTTATCTTCACATAGTTCTGAAGAGTGTCAGTTAGTAACCCTTCTAGTATCTTACCCACTATGGAAGTCAAGTTCACAGGTCTATAATTTCCTGGTTTGGCTCTTGCTTCCTTTTTAAACAATGGAACTACATCAGCTTTCCTCCAATCACAGGGCACTATGCCTGATGAAATTGAATTAATAAATATTAAGTATAATGGTCTTGCTATTTCTGAACTAAGTTCCTTAAGTACCCTTGGGTGTATACCGTCAGGTCCAGGTGCTTTATTCACCATAACCCTCTCAAGTCTCAGTAAGCCATGTAAATAATGGAGGAAATTCCGTCGTTTTGTCAGTTTGCCCATAGTCCATCATTGCTGCTTCCTTTGTATATACTGAAACAAAGAATGTATTTAGGATGTCAGCACTAGCCTTATCCTCACTAATCAATTCACGTCTCAGTCATAAGAGGACCAATATCATCCTTAACTTTTTGTTATTAATATACTTGTAGAATTGTTTAGGGTTTTTCTTTCTCTTGGCAATATTTCTCTCATTTTCAATTTTAGCTAGCATAATTGCTTGTTTGCAAATTTTATTACATTCTTTATATTTTTTAAATGATGCATCTGACCTGTTAGACTTAAACACTTTAAAAGCCTGTTTTTTATTTCTCATTTCTCTGCAAACCTCATTATTGAGCCTCATTGGTTTCGCTTTACTCCTCTTGTGCTTATTCCCCAATGGTATATATTGACATGTATATTTGTCTAAGAGTATTTTAAATAGATTCCATGATTCTTGTGCATTTTTATCTTTGAAAATTATATCCCACTAAATATCCTTTAATACTTCTTTAACTTTGAAAAATTAGCCTTCCAGAATAAACCTTAATAAATTAATGATAGCCTGCATTTGGCCATCAGCGTAGGCAAAGCATGGGTAGAAGTCTTCATGGGAAGTTACTTGCAATGTACAATGTGATGAATCAATGATCCAGTTGGAGAGAGAATGAAAATGACCCACTAGCTAACTAGAACCATTACCTGTGAGCCTGATGTAGATGGTGAAAGACGGGTGTCTGTACATTGTATTGTATTAATTCTCTTTCTGAATGTGTGTGTGTGTGTGTGTTTGTGCCTGTATTTGTTTTATGTGTGCTTTTGACATGTTTTCATTCATTTAAATAAATTAAAATCATTAAATAAATAGTAATTGAGAGCTGGGGTACTAACAGACTTTTTAGAATTGTACACATACACCACAAAGGATAAGAATTCCTGGTTTAGCTTACACATTGGATATTACTTACTGTAGTTATGTATTTTTCCATTATGGTGGGATCATTGGTCTGTTCTATGTGGGCAGAAAAATGAATGTCTAATGTACACACTAACTAGATGAATCACCTCCCATTTCTTTACTGTAAACAACTTCTCCTTCCCCAGTCACTTAGGGGAAGTTATCAGGCCTGCTTTTTGTTAAGTGGTGAATATTATCATTACTCCCACTACTTTTTAGCATTAATATTAAAAAATGAATATCTTTCCTATCATTTTTCACTGCAGTAGGATTTGCTCTTCCATTCTAAGAGGGTGGCTATAGTATGAGTTAAAGGGATAGTAATACTTAACCCCTTCCTGAAAATGAACTTACCTGGTACGTCATGCAAAAACTGTCACTTAGTGACAGTGGACATACCAGGTACGTCCTGGAAATCCGGGTCCCCGAATGGCTGCACGCCGTTCAGGGACTCCGGAATCATTTGGCAAACAAAAAAAAAATGTTAGCCGGGGTTAAGTGACGGCCGCGTAAGCACGCGGCCTGTCACTAAGGGGTTAAAATGTAAAAAAAAAAATATGTTGTAGGGTTTATCCTCCTGAGTAAAACAAGAGTACTCCCACTGCTGAAAGGTGTTTCATTCAAAAGTTATTAATTTTCAAAGTTTAATTTTTTAGGTGCAATATCACAGTGGCCTGAAATTGTACAGTGGCACTGTTGCTACACGATCCTATGGACAGCTCTGGTCCCGGGACCATAAATCTCCATAGGATGGTGTAGCAACAGCGCCACTGTACAATTTCAGGCCACTGTGATATTGGACCTAAAGAATTCAACTTTGAAAAATAATAACTTTTGAATGACACACCTTTCAGCAGTGGGAGTACCCTTGTTTTACACAGGGGGATAAACCCTACAACATATTTTTTTTACATTTTAAGTATTACCATCCCTTTAAGCACCCCTCCCTGAATTGACAGGAGGAGGTGATCAGACACTCACCCTTTCTGTCTCTTTAACTTAGACTTCCATCCTGTGTTTTGTAGAAACCTCTCAAGAAACAAACATTTCAATCCAAGTGACCAGTTCAGTTAACTAACAAAACAGAGAAGAAAGATTTTAACCCTGGTCCCTAAAGGATCAAAGCTTTTTTTGCCAGAGGAACACTCAAAACAATACACTGTAGTATATTATTTCAACGTCTGTAATTATGCTATGAGCGTTTCAAACTTTGCAGACTTTTTCATTTCAGCGGCACAGTAAAAAAAGAAACCACACATATTGTGCACTAAAGGTAAATATGCCAGATTTTAAAATGCCTCATGTGTTACCCTCGTTCATTAAATTACATTGTCATTAGTGACTGGATTGGCAGGAACAAAGTTGTAGGCTAATGAAGTGGAACACTTGATATGTTTACAGACACTTTCTGTTATACATAATGTAGTAGTTAAACCCAGAAAGACACCCAGCTTGGTTTTATTAACCTACCACCAAGATGGTATATATATTTCCAAATTAACTCTAACACATACATTTCAACTCATACACAAAAAACTTTACTAACATTTACATGCCCAACGCTCATTCTGAATGTGCTTCATTCCTATTTTTTATTTGACGTAAAGGACAGTAATGTTTCATAATAAAAGCAGCTCTAATTAATCATCATAGTATTTGGACTTTGGAGAGTGTTATTTCAATTCTGTCAGAGTTGTAGTTCAAGAGTAATTCAATGACAAAGTATCCCCCTCCCGCCCCTTTTACTGATGAAACACTGCTCAGTCACTGAAACAGTCTTCTATGTGTGCTTGATTTGCAAGCACACGTAGAAGACCATTTCAGTGAAAGATTTATTTTTTACTAATGCGATCTCAGCTCTGCTGCAGAGCCACCTGATGCA
Organism: Rhinophrynus dorsalis; assembly: GCA_037306005.1. Lineage (NCBI taxonomy): Eukaryota > Metazoa > Chordata > Amphibia > Anura > Rhinophrynidae > Rhinophrynus > Rhinophrynus dorsalis. Next base: position 141,633,126 of record CM074725.1, on the reverse strand, counting down.
CGTAAGACCGGATATCCCTGCAGTCAGCTAGAACGCTGACTTCAGGGAAGGGGGAAGGAGGGGGAACTTTGAGAGCTATTATCTCTCAAACCATAAAGGCTTGAGAGATGACACTGGGGGCAATACATTTCTTTTTAGCATGTCTACAATATGGGTATTAGTAATTTGTAAAATTACTATCCCTTTAACTGCATTGCAGACCAAACTCTTGACAGGAGCAGCAAGGTAGTCTACATTGCCCCTCTAAATATCTTCCTTTTACCATATTGACCAACACTATGCATCCTATTGATCTATGGAGACTCGCACACCCAACAGACAGTGACTACACATTTTACTCACACCCGAGGAATGTATTCACGCAAATTAATTACATGTTGGGTTCTCCCTCGATCACTAATTCCATAATGGATTGTCAGGTCCATGACATAGTACTCTCAGATCACACGTCCCTTTCTCTGACAATGACACTTCCTGCTTTGTATTACTACTGTTGTTTTATTTTACAGGCAGAAGAAAGAATGAAGAGAAGAAAGAAGATATAAGAAAGAAGAGAAGACTGAAGAGAAGGACAGAAGATGACCAGGAAGCTGAGGACTCCGCTGGACATCAGGATTAATGGTAAGTGTTACTTTTAATGGGATTTTTTTTTAACTTAGTCGGGTTAACCCTATGAATGGCGGAGGGGTAATTATTTGGAAAACAGAGAATGGGTCACAGCTAACTAATCTGCATATGTCTTAGTGTCCTGCTCCCTCTGTGTTGGACTGTATGGTTCTTTTAAAGATATTAATAAAGTTTTCAAGTTTTTTACTATCTCCAAGTTACAGCTGTTTCAATATACAATCCGGAGCCGAATGGCTCCTAGCAACGCCTTCTGCAGCCGTCTGGGACTGACAGCGCAGGTGCGCGGACGTCACTAGGGCAAGATGTCCGCGCTCTGTCCTGCCTGTCAGACGAGGATCACTTCAAATTTCTCTGTGAAGAGGTAATAATTCTGGCGACTAGCGCTACTAAGCATCTAGTCGCCAGAGAGGGAATTATTACAGACAACATTTTTTAGCGGCGTTAGTTCCGCTTTAAGCCAGACAGTAATGATAAAAGACAAGACAGCTGATAGAAGATTGAAGGGGCATGCTGACTTGTAAGTGCAGTGAGTGGGATTTACATACCTAACATCATTACAGAAGAAAAAATTTAGAGCAAGAGCTTTCTCCAATTTATAAGGCAACATGAAATGCTGAGACGCTTCATAAACTTTTGCTAAATATTTTTATATAAATAAGAGACTGAGTTGAATAATAAAAAGAAGAATCCCTTTTATTTTCTATTCTAATATACTGTGGTACTTTTATTAGAGGTGGCACTGCCCCTTTAATACTTCAATGGAAAATATAAACTAACCAATGGAAAAAAATAAACAAAGGAAAGATATTGGACAACTAACCAAAATATTGTACAGGCTTTTCTATGGACTTACCGAGATTCGACTCATTAAACACATCACTGCCACTACTTAAATGGCCCTACATGGAACTGCACAAATTAAAAGTCTGTTTAGTTTAAACTAACATTACTTACATCCAGCTGAGATGTTTTACTACTAAATGGGTTCATGAGAGAGAATAAAGACTGAGAAAACAGCAATGCTCGCTGTATGGTATATTGTATGTAACACCTTCAAAACCCCCTTGCACACACACATGCACACTGTCTTATCAAAATAAACACTTTGTGTGCCATTAGCTCGACTTGGAGGAAATTACCTTTAGGTCCTGCTATGATTGGGTGAACTCACTGTGAGTTTACTGCTCCAGTGTCTTGGTTTGTTGGTTTGGGCATATGTACAGACTGGGGCAGTGCATGAAACAACAGAATAAATGCGTGTGGTGTAATTAAAGTGGATCTATCACATATGGAAAAGTAATGCTCATTAGTTAGAGCATTTAGGGAAAAAGTTAAACATGTTAGTCATTTTTGAAAAAAAACCTGTTATCTGCACAAAAATTCAAGTTTAAAAAGTGCCCAGCAGCCTTCTTCCACTTGCCACTGAGGCAAGCTGCTTGCCGCACAGAGGCTGCTCCCGTCCCACTACCCATCATCCTCCGATGACGGAGGATGTCTGTCTCTAAGTTGGAGCAATTTCATTGGCTGCATATCGATCTCTGCCAATGAGATCACTCCAGCTTAGAGAAAGAAAGCTTCCGTCATCGGAGGATACTGGGTAGTGGGAAGGGAGCAGAGGCAGTGCTGCAAGCAGGAAGTAGGCTGCTGGGCACGTTTTAAACTTTAATGTTTGCGCAGATAACAGGTTTTTTTCAAAAATTACTAACATGTTTAACCCTTTGAGTGCCAGAGGGGTACGGAACACATTGCAAAGCAATGCGTTCCATACCCTTCTGGCACTCAAAGGGTTAACTTTTTCGCTAATTGCTGTAACTATTGAGCATTACTTTTCTATATGTGGTAGATCCACTTTAAGTAAGCTAAAGAGGTAAATTCTGGAGCAACCCATCTGTGCCTTAGGGAAGACAAGAAAATTGTCGTTGACTTAAATGAGGCTTTTAACCCCTTGAGAAGCAATGTGTTGGAGATCTCTCTTTTATTCAAGGAGTTAAAAGACTCATTTAAATCAATGAGAATTTGGATAATATTTATTTGACCCCTATGCTGCAGTTGGTTTCTTCCAGAATGATATCTCTTTAACTTATTGAACTGCACCTTTAGGTGTCAGAGGTTTTCAATGATAACCACCATTTATTAGCAGAATGTCAAACATAAAACAGATAAATGTTTCCTTGCATTTTAGAGTGTTAGGTTTCTCCCCCTGACTAGCTGGATTAATAGCTTCTCTCCCCTTGGAAAGGCTCCAGTTACCATTCCTCCCTTAAGCAGCTATCTTGAATGGAAGCTTGAGCCGGAATCTCCATGTTACTGCACCTTCCCTACTCAGAAGGACATGCCAGCTCTGCAGCAGATAGTCCACTGGGGCCTTTTGCATAGCTGCCAACATTCAAGGAATCAAAATCTCCATTTAAATCAATAGGAATGTTAGGAACTGATTCCACTTTCCATTGTGTGTATGGTCATAAGTCATATAACACAGAACTTTAATGAATGCTGATTTAAATATGAGGTGCAAATTGATGACATGTCTTTGGAAACACTTAACCCATTAATGACGGGCGGTCCAGGAAATGAACTTTCCTTAACCCCTTAAGGACCCTTGACGTACCAGGACCGTCACGGTCCTTGAAATACTCAAGGACCGATGACGGTCATGGTATGTCACGTACTTTTTACTTACAGCGCTCTACCGGGAGCGATCTCTATCAGACCCCATAATGACGCGCCGATACACGTGACAGGTCCAAGTGCGCCTATGCGGTCATTATGGGACGGAAATGTCCCATGACCGCCAGTCCTTAAGGGGTTAAGGACCACATTGATTTTGGTCAGCGTGCCGGCACATGTGACTAATGACGGGTACTGGTGCACCGAAAGTGGGTCTGAGAGAGAGAGAGAGAGAGATTGCTCCAGTCTCAGAGAGGTCAATTTAAGACACCGCTAGTGGATACAGCGCTCCCTCAGGAGAGCTGTAAGCACAAAATATGTGATGTGCCCGGACCGTCATCGGTCCTTTAGGCAAGTTTATTGGTGACGGTCCTGACCGTCGTTACCCTTTTGAGTGTTTTGCAATGCGTTGTGTACCCCTCTGGCACTCAAAGGGTTTAATCACAGTTTAACCCTTTGAGTGCCAGAAGGATATTCAATGCAATACCATGCTTTGGATACCCCTTTTTGCACTTGAAGGGTTAAGCCCTGTGAGTACCCAGAGTTCCAATTTTCCTTGTTGCACCAAGGCATTATTGTGAGCAGGGACCGAACCATGCTAGAAGGGAAGAGGGGACCTGGCTAAGGGAGACTGAGACCTTGAGAGGTGGGGAGAGAGAAAGAGATACTTTGCATGTGTGGCTACTGTGGCCATAAATCTGATAAATGGAGCTTGAAGGAATTTCTAAAACTGAATTTTGGAGGTGTTTCTTTGATCATCCAAGCACCTTACTTTTCTTACACTCCAGTGGTCCTTGTGCTTAGAGACAGTCTCCTGTTATGTGCCCTTTCTAAACACATGGCTTTTCCATAGTGACCTAGACATAGATCACTCAAGGAGACTGATGTGGGAAAACAATGAGGTTAATGGGGTACTAAGAGGAATTGCAACAATTTTGAACTGCACCATAGGGGATAAATACAAATGTCTCCAAATTCCCATTGATTTCAATGGATTATTAACCTCTTGTGTACTAAAAAGGTCTCCAAAGTATTGCTTTGCCCTTATGATGTAGAATTGGTCCCGTTCCCCTAAGTATATGTGTGTCAGTGTCTTCCATTGAAGAGCAATGCACTGGAGCCCTCCGTAGCATTCAAGATGTTAAAACCCCCATTTAAAACAATGAGGACTTTTAGAAGCCTTTAATTGTTCCCTACGATGCTGTTGGTTTGCCCCAGAATTGTTTCACTATTCTTACTTCATCAGCCTCATGGACCTCTGGGACAGGCTCTTGAAAAAGCACTGCCTCTCTCAAAAAGCTCCAGGAAATGTAATAATCTGCCAGTGTGGCTCATTTTCTGCTCTAATACGGAGCATTAAAAAGCATTCAGCTGCACTTCAGTGATATGTATGAACATGTATGGTCACTTTAGTGCATACCAGCACACACACACTCCACAATTCGAATGTGAGCAAGCCCAATATAGCTTGCACAAGAAAATGCAGTCATTTTTTACAGACCTCCTCAGAACTTTGCCGACCCCTCTGGTTTTTAAAGTGTTAACCTTTTGAATGCCAGACAGGTCATTTATGAATTCTAGCATTCATTTAAAAAACAAACAAACATACACACAAAAAACATTTAAATCAATGGGTTATATCCCCTATGATGCAACTGGTTGACCGCAGAATTGTGGTTTTCTGGTGCATTTTTCATTTATTTTCTGCTGTCTTAGTAATGAAAAACACATTTATATTTGTTATTAAATGGCAATGATGGCTATTGGAATACAGGTTCCTGTGTTAAAACACAAGGATTTATCTAGGCAGACTAAGAATGACTAAAATTAAGTTTGGTAAATATAAGCAACTGGACATACAATACAAAAATATATTTAGTAACAGACATGCCAGACTGCTATATGAAGAAAGTCTTTCCGTTAAACAAATCAGGCTGATCAAATTGTGAACATTTTATACAGTATCTAGTGATATTTTCTTCCTTCAAATTATACTTAATTTAGGAGGATGTTTGGGAAATAAAAATATATGAGCATGCTCCTTTCTCACTCACCCTACATCAGTGATGCAATGGTAGAAGACAAGGCTCCTTCTTCCTACCTTGATTCTAATATAGCATACCTATATTAAAGAAACTGCTCTCACCAAAATGTCTAATGACCTCCAAACTGCAAAATTCCAATGACACTTTTCCCTTCCTGTTCATTCTTCCTTCAACTTCCAACATTGTAAATAACTCTCTGTTTCCCTTGATAACCATGATAAAGCTCTGTAATACTTCCTTTCATATCTTTCTAAGTGATCATTTTATGTATCCATCTATACATCTTCATCATCTCCTTCTGACCTCTCTACTGAGTGCCTCTATTGTAGGACTTCTCTCTTTCACTATACATACTACCAATTTACAGGATCACTATGTTGTCTTCAACTATCACTTCTACATAGTCTAACCCTTTTTGTATCTTCCAACAGCTCATCTGACTCCAGATCCAATTTTAAGTAAACTTAGATATCTCCCACTCATCCCCATATAGGTCTGGCTCCCCAATTAGAGAATGAGCTACACTGTGGAAGATCAACCAATATGTGCCAACAGGATTCAGAGTTTGAAACTATCTAATGAGTGACCCACCAACAATCTCCTTTACACAATTGTGTCTCATAGACACTCCCCTCAGACCTGATAACCCCGTGAAGTCATGGCTATCGTCTTGAAGGATAGTACATGTGTTCAAAGATTGTTATCTGTGTGTACGGACAGAATGCCTGGTATACTGTCCTAACACCAGGGCTCTCTGCACCTGGCTAATCCCATCACTAGCATTGGCCATAGTGTTGAACATGGGCTGCTGTGCTCAGAGACCCAAGGAAGTAAGTATGCAGGATTTAGTGTGTAAGGACATGCAAGGTACTGTGGGTAAGTATTCTAAAAATTCAACATTTGGTGACAGGGAGCAAAAAGCTGGGACTGGCCATTATTTAGCAGAGTCTCTGTTTCCCTGCCACTGGTACAATATAAGCCAGCATACATATAGCCGTCCCCAGTCCTAACTACAGGTTATGATCTCAGTTTCTGTGGACTCCACAGTTCCTACTAAACTGCAGTTCCAGGCATGGTGACTAATAATAGTCTGTCATCTATATCATTCAGAAGGGATGTCTTGCACCTAAAGCGGGATTTTGACTCTGAGTAGGCTTACTGGTTCTACGGGGGCTTGGGATGTCTATCCCAACTTCCATAGTCACAGATCAGAGGTGCTTCAACCTAGTTTTTCACAATACAGAGCAGGATCGTCCATGCAATAGGGTAACTATTAATCCCTGAGCTACCAGATTAGTTTAGAGGTGGTCAGGGACACATGGCCAGTCTTTTAGAATATTGGGATTTTAGGATTAACTGTTCCTTAAAGAATTATCTGTCTCTGTCTCTTTTTTAAGTCTGAAACCACCATCACCCTTGACATCTCTTCAATGGTTGCCCATGATCGTCAGTGTTTCATATAACATCCTGCTCTTTTACTTCTCCTACATTTCTTCTGTAATCTTCAACTATATTCCTCTCTATGCATCGCTGTATACTAAAGATTATCTCTTCATTCATTACTTGTTATTGTCTCTACAGCTCTCATTTGTCAATCTGTTTTCCTTCATCGATCAGTACCAATGGAATTGTATATCCACCAACTAAATGGCCATGTACTTCTCTTAAAACGTCTTAACTGTGTAAATTTCAAACTCTTTACATAACCATGACATGTATAATTTACATATGTTTCGAAAATATATCTATGGACACTTTTCCCCTAGGCTGTCACATCACAGTGTTACTAGTTATGTAGATAGTACTGTGTAGAATACCCTAGAGGACACTTCCCATACAATATACTTGGACAATAAATGCACTTGTACAGTAGAACATATATTACCCACAGCAACATACTGCATGAAATTATATAAATAGGCAATATTACCATGTATAGGGAAGCTCCAAGCCTATTACCCACATAAGGAAAGGACTAGAGGGGTATGCAAACCACTGCTTTTTGTTGCTCATCCCTGTGGTCCTTAAGAGGTTAAAATTTTAATATCAAACAAAAGATACATGAAGAAAATGGGGGTCCATTCATTTTTTAGTAAAAGGAGGATGACCGGTGAAGAAGAGATATTTATCCAGTTTGGATTTAGAGGATTCCATTATACGCAAGGTGACTATCGCATATGCCTCTGTTTTTTGTGAAAGTATTTTACCAGGAAGAATAGACTGAGATTATCTCTTATTTTCTAGTATGTCCTGGACTTGTTTTATTTACTTCAGAGAGGCAAAAGGCTGAGCTGACCTTATGGGAACTAGAACCTGCAACCTCACAGACCAAGCAGATTCAACAGGTGGTGCTATAACCAACTGAGCCACAGAAGCATACAACCAACTCCCTACAGGTTCCATTTTGGTCCATATCAGCAGACTAGGCATTGCCAGGACACCAAGTTTTTAGAACATTGTGAAAAAGATTAGCTAAATAACCGTGAATTAATATTAAGTCATTGTGCTTGTTACTATAATTGTGAGACTATGTTTGAATGATTTTATGTGTGCCATTAAGTTTATATCTTCCATTAAGATCAAGACATTTAAATCATGTTTTCACAGCTTGTTATCTCTATACCAGTAATATATTTTTTATATATATATGTATATATATACATATATATATATATGAAAACTAACAGAAACAACAGGTTACAGTGCTGTCTCACCTTAGTGTTTAGCAATGTATATGTGTGTATTTAATAATACATTATTAATTATTTATACTTTTTTTTGTATATTTTTTATGAAGTGTTCATTGAAAGAATAAGTGTAACTGAAGTATGCAGCAAGGATTGAGAGGGTTCTCCAGTTCCCCAAACATCAGACAAAAGCCCAAAGTGCAAACACAAAACAAGATTCAAACCTGCGCTCCTCCAGCCTAATTAAGAATAGTGTGCCCTGTATTGGGCATATATAATACTGTTGATAAATTTGAGGATCTAATGCCCACATTTTTGGCCAAAAAAAGGGGGGTAAGCTTGCCAGCTCCGCCAAGGAACCTCAAAGTATGGCAAGTACCTACACTGAACACTTGAGATGCCTATCTAGACAAAATAAAATAAAATAAAAAATGATCCCTGAGGAGACGTTATAGTAACGGGTTGGAGAAAGGGGGGACCCTTTAATATTTTGTCTTCTAGACTGCATGTGGGTCCCCATGTATGCAATTAAAAACAGATAGACAATGTTTAAAAAAGGTCCAGAGGAGTGATTGCCCTGTGTGCCTGCATGGAGTGGGTGCCCATACAAAGAGCCGTCGTCGTTTTCTTGCTGATAGATTTTATCCATCAGCTGTGATTTTTGGATACCGAGGCTTGAGCTTCATTACGCCATCTTCTCGGGTTGGGTATGTAGTCGCAGGTTTGGATTCTTCTTGGTCTGTGTTGACTTCTCACAGTTGGGTTGGTTTCACAGGGTCTTCGCTGTGATGGGCCGTGGGTAGCAGTCATACAAAGAGCTGAATCTATCTCAGCCTTTATAGGTAGCATGTTACCACCCTCACAGGCCACATGAGAATAATCAGATGGAAATAGGCAGAGTGCATTGAAGCCTAAATTAACCCCTTAAAGGCCAAAATGTGAATTAAGGAATTAATGCAATGAAACATTAATGTGTAATGTTAATAAAAGTGAGACGCTGCTGGAATAAGCAAAAGGAGATATGTGAAAACAGACAGAAACAGCAGCTTACAGTGCTGTCTCACCTTAGTGATTAGCAATATATGTGTATTTAATAATATATAATTAATTAGTTATACTTTTTTTTTTTGGCGGGGTTGGAAAGCTTACCCCCCTTTTTGGCCAAAAATGTGGGCACTAGAGTCTCAAATTTATCATTAGTCTTATTATATATGCCCAATACAGGGCACAATATTCTTAATGAGGCTGGAGGGGCGCAGGTTTGAATCTTGATTTATATATATATATATATATATATATATATATATATATATATATAGATATATATATATATATATATATATAGAGAGAGAGAGAGAGAGAGAGAGAGAGAGATTTTTTTAATTTTTTTACGTTTTTATTGCACTGATTATATATTTGAGTCCCCAATATTCCACCTTCCTTATTATTCAATTTTTATGTATGCCTGTTGTATAGGCTATTATATCCACACATGGGGTAGCTGTCTTCATTAAGTATCACAAAGTATAGCAGTCTGGGACTGTGACCACAATGCATATAATTAGATGTCATTTGATATAGCACTACACTATTTGGTAAATATAGAATGTTGTTCTGATATATCATTTGTGTCTTATATTTTATAAGTATCGTGGACTGAGACTGTGGCCATGGTGCATATAATTGGATGCCATTTATCTGATTTATCTTATTACACATTCTAATTAAAGTGCACATTACATGTTTTATATATGGATGGGTATGTTGTATTGATTTCTTAAGAGCCAGAACTTCTCTTGTTGATATAACTCTATATATTATGCCACTAACCATATAAACAAATGCCTGCATACAGCAAATGAGAGAGAGAGAAGTGGAAAAATCTGAGAGTGACTAATTGATATATAAAATAGACTGCTTTACATGGGTTATCAACCCATGCCCTCAGTGGCCACTAACAGGCCAGGACTTAGGAATTCTCGTGCTAGAACACAAGTGTGTTGATCAGAGGCTTATTGATTAACTCACCTGTGTTTTCACAAGTAAAACGTCAAATCCTAGCTTGTTAGTGGCCACTGAGGGCACTGATTAAGAACCACTGTGCTATAATATAGTGCACTTACACAACAGATTCTTGTCAATGTGCCCCAATAATATGAAAAGTGATGTCATGGAGTTCCAAAGGAAGAGGAACCATCAGATTTGAAATGATGATACAGGGAATCCTTCTTATTCAAGGTATCCTCAAACCGGATAGTTAATAAGGGGTATCCTTAAGACGCAAACAAGAAACAATACCTCTAAGGGTAAACCATATGAAAAAAATCCTGAGGAGCACCAAATAGAATGCACTCACCGGTTCCCACCGATGAGCATTACTTAATCTGGGAGTCTGACCACCGGATAGCAAACCACACAAGAGCATGGTAATAATTAAAGGGACACTAATGTCCCATCTTTTTTTCTGGTTTTGTAGATTAAATAAAAAAGAAATTATGTAGCCCAAATCCCATCTCTCAAACCTTTACAGTTTGAGAGGTATTCACTTCTACAATTCCCCCTCCCCTTCTCCGACGTCAGCGTTCTGCTGACAGCAGGAGATCCCGGTCCAGGGATCAGCTGGCAGCTCTGTAACAGAGCCGAAATCACGTTATCGGAATATAATTATTTCATTGGAATGTTCTACGTGTCCCTGGTTTGCAAGCACATTTTGTAGACCATTCCAATGAAGCGATTCTTTTCCATTATCGCTACTGTGCCTCTGCTGAAGAGCTGACTCACATCGGCCAACACAGATCTCCTTCTGTCAGCTTTACAGCTGACATCAGGAGAGGCAGAACTTTAAATATGAATACCTCTCAACCATAAAGGTTGAGAGGTAGGATTTGCGCTACATAATTTCTTTTTTTAGACTCCACAAAACATGAAAAAAAAATCTGGGATATTACTGTTACTTTAATAAATGTATTTATTAGTTTCCAAATTTGTTTTGAGAGATAGGTACTTGATTCGTCCTGACATTGAGATTAGAAGTCTCTGCTCTAATGTAAACGAACCCAATTTGGCTAGTCTCTCTTTATAACTCAGATCCTCCAGTCCCTTTATGGCTAGGTTTGCCACCCAGCCGGTATTTTACCGGCAGGCCGGTAAAAAATTGGCTTCTGTCGAATGTTAAGTCTATGGAGGGAATGCCATGGCCGGTAATTTTTTAAAGAAAAGGTGGCAACCCTCTTTATGGCATGATTACTAATTAGACTGTAAGGTCCTTGGGGCAGGGTCCCTTTCCTAATGTATGTTTCTCTTTCCCTTTCCATTGATTTCAATGTATTAAGCTAGGCGAAAAAAGCATGAAAATGGCACTTTTTGCTAGAAATTTTTTGCCAAGCAGGAAGTGGTTTTTTTTGCTGATTTTTGTTTGAGGTGAAAGTTTTTGCCCATCCCTAAATAACGCTCCATAATTTGAGAAAAGTGTTTTATTCTGTCTCCTCAAAAGTAATACTAATGCATTATGAAAAATAAGCCTCATGCTACCTCTTCCTGTGTCTTCTAGGCTGATGTACTAAGAAAGTGGAATAATTCTGGAGCAAACCAACTGCACCATAGGGAGCAAATAAAATTTCCCAGATTCCCATTCAGTCAAATGGTGCTTTTTAACCCCATGAATGATAGAGAGGTCTCCAACATGAGACCTCTGTACTACTCAGAGGGTTAAATATCCCATTTAACCCTTTGAGTGCCAGGGGGTACTCAAGGCATTGCAAAGCAATGCTCACGCAAAGTGTTAACTAAGCAATATTTTTTATTTGTTTCCTATGGTGCAGTTGGTTAATTTGGTTTGCCCCAGAATTGTACACTACAAGCTATGTACAACCACAGCTCTGCTAGGGTCTTTGACTGCTGGAGACTGGAACTGGCTAACCTCAGTCAAGCACATTGATACACTGGCGCCTCACTCTCGCGGGACTTCACCTCCTCCTTCTTCTCAGTGACACGGCCACCCCCTCTCATGCACATTTAGAGGCGAGAGAGTGCTTATCCTTGGATTAAAAGACATGGTGGACGTTTTTGGATTTTGGGGACATTTTTAGGTAAAATTTACCATGAATCAGACACTTGAAAGGTAACACTGTACAACACTTTTCAAGACAAGCTTGCCCTCTTAAGGACCGGCCGCGCACGCACGCGGCGGTCACTTAAAGACCACAAGCATTTTTTTTAACTCATCCGATTCTGAAATCCCTGAGCGGCGTGCAACCACGCGGGGAGATGGAATTCCATGACTTACATGTGTATCCTTGGTCCTTTAGGGACCGCAACCTCATGATGTACATGTACGTCATGGGTCGTTAAGGGGTTAAAGGGCATTAGTAAAAACAAAGTATTACTATCCCTTTAAAGGGATAGTAATACTTAAAATGTAAAAAAAAATATGTTGTAGGGTTTATCCCCCTGAGTAAAACAAGAGTACTCCCACTGCTGAGAGGTGTTTTATTCAAAAGTTATTAATTTTCAAAGTTGAATTTTTTAGGTGCAATATCACAGTGGCCTGAAATTGTACAGTGGCGCTGTTGCTACACGATCCTATGGACAACTCTGGTCAGTTGACCATAAATCTCCATAGGATGGTGTAGCAACAGCGCCACTGTACAATTTCAGGCCACTGTGATATTGCACCTAAAAAATTCAACTTTGAAAATTAATAACTTTTGAATGAAAGACCTCTCAGCAGTAGGAGTACTCTTGTTTTACTCAGGGGGATAAACCCTACAACATATTTTTTTTTTACATTTTAAGTATTACTATCCCTTTAAGCTCTACTTTGTATCAGTCTATTTTTCTCTTTTTTGGTGTATGTGCGAGTACTTGTGCTAGGAAGGTATTTTATTCCCCCTCTTTAGGCAGTTGGTTTTTGTGGCATATGAAAAATGAGAAAATGTAGTAATTAACAAAAATCATGTTTCTACTAATATACCAGACGTTCAAAGTGATTATAATAAGAAGATAGCTGCATGGGTAAGTGCTTTCATTTTACTATAAATTGCCACCGTGTTTATTTAATACTGGCTGTTTATGAAAGATCCATACTGCCAGGTGTCAAAGGAAACATTGCTGTCCTACTAAATCGGTGGTCAACATTTGACCCTCCAGCTGTTGATCAACTACAACTTACATTGTTGGCAAGCTGAGTATGATGTGAATTGTTGCCCAACAAAAGCTAGATGATGTCTGAGGATGACAGGAGATGTAGTCTAACAACAGCTGTAGAGACAAAGGTTTCCCATCTCTGCAGCCCTGCAGAATGAATATTTCATAAGAAGCTTGTGCAAAAGGGATGAGGTGGCAATCCTTAATACAGCTCAGAGGAATAGCAGAGGCTGTGAAATTGACTGATTCCTATGTTTGGCTGGATAAAGGCATTATACATTAATGCAGTTCTGAGGACGCAGGCAGCGGAAAGGCCCATTGTGTGGAGGCACTGAACAAAGCAGGGACTTCCTAGATTGGACACAGAAGAACAGAAAAGATTTTCTCAACAATAAGTTCTTGATTTTCCGATCAGCAGGAACACAGACTTGTGCAAGTGTCTTCATTTACCCTCAAAGGCAGAATCTGTGAACCCCGTATACAGCTTTGGGGAGCAGCATGCGGTAAACTCCTCACTGTTTGAATTGTTGTTTTTTTTAAGCCTGGCTTACTCCAGTCATTGTTAGCTGATGACAGCAGGCTAAGATTCATTTTACTCTCTGGGAAACAAGAGAGATGCCATAAAAAGGAAAAAGAAAGAGACAGGACCAAGCCACTGTTGTCTCAAAAGCTTATGCACCAGAATATTCCATACATCAGTGGTTCCCAAACATTATAGTGTGGCAGAACTCATTGTTTGAAATGAAATACACATGAAACCCTGTCAATCAAACCCTTTGAAGGGCAAGTATAATCAGATAGTTAACTGCTGGCAGATTTGTTCTCAAGCATTGTGAGCCCCACCAAGGCAGAAGCCAAAGAGGTCAATTTTCTGACTCCCCAGATGGCTGATTGGAGCTGTTTTGGGCTGCACATATTAGCCCCAGTCTTAGTTTTTCTTTTAACCCTTTGAGTGCCAGGGGTATGCAACACATTGCAAAGCAATGCGCTGCATACCTCAAAGGCACTCAAAAAGTTAAATAAGCCTGCTGCAATTGAAGCAAACTTAGTAAAACATGGTGACTGCCCTTTAAACGAGGAGAGTAACTGCAAAGGACAAAGAGGGTGCCCAGTTGTGCCACAGGACAAAATATGTTTTAGATACTCCACTGAGAGAATGTTTTTCTGTCAGGGGCCCAAACAAATGTTTGCATTCCCAATTATTCAAATGGGGCTTTAATCCCTTGAATGCTAGATGTCGCCAATGCATTATGAACTGAACTACATTTGAAGCACATCCACATATGTGTTGCCCTGTAAACCTGGCTGCCGACACAGTCCTGGATGCATATAAAAGTTGTACACTACAGACCTACACAGTAATCATTGCAGTACTAGAGATGGGCTGGGCACCCTGTGGCTCTCCAACTGTTGTTGGACTGCAACTTTAATTAGGGAGATGAGGGATGATGGGAATTATGGTCCAACAGCAGCTGGTACCAGCCTGTTCCTCAGCCCTAATTCTAGTGCTGCAGTAGTTCCTAGGTAATTCAGTTGTCTGGAGATCCCTCTAGCATCTGAAGGGTTAAATACCCATTTAAAACCCTGCAATTCTAGGTAAATTTGATGTGTGCTCTGTAGTCCATTTGGTGTGTGCCAGCATTTTCTTCTTTAATTTTCTGAATTTGGCACTAAATCTGTAAGGATTGTGAAACATAGGCCTAGAATATACTATTATTATTAATTAATAATATACTATTATTTTTGTTTTATTGAGAAAATTCCCATTGGAGTCAATGGAGATATATGACAATAAAAGCCTTGATAAAGTTATCAACTTGAATGAAATCCAGCAGGCAGGAATCCTCTATAATGGGTATTCCCTGGAGCATTCGGTCAGTTGGGGAGTAGGGATGGGAGAAAATTTTGGCCTCAAACTGAAATTGGCGAAAAATGGCACTTTCCAATTGGTGAAAAAATACCCTTGAAAAGTGCTGTTTTCCCGCTTTTTTCGCCTAGCTCTTTTCATTGAAATCAATGGGTAGAAAATGTTTTCTCCACCACACAAAAGTTTTCTCTAGTTTTCTACAGCCATATAAATGTGTGTCAGACTATCACGGTGCCCGTGATTGCTGACTTCTGCTGTCAGTCAGCTGTGTGTACTCTCCATTGGCCGCCTGTCTTTTACCCACCCAGTATTGCCTATATAGACTGGGCTGAGGCACCCTTTGGTTGCCCTTTCGTGTTGTCTCTATGTCAGCAGTCACCTGCCTTTTCCAGTACCGGTTCCTTGGGCCTGTTCCCTTTGTTACCAGTGTCAGCGGTCTCCAGTAGTCAGTGCCTCTCCTGAATGGTTCCTGCCTTCGTCCAGATCTGGTTGGCCTGCCGTTCCTGCTTCCGTTCCTGACCCAGTGTTGCCGTTGTTCCTGCTCTGTTCCTGACCTGGCTGGCAGTTCTGTCGTTCCTGTGGGTGTCCTGGCTTGTCTGCTGCTAGTGCACTGTATCCTGACTTCATCCACTTACTATTGGGTTGCCTGGGCGACAATCTGATCACTGGTTTACTCCACACTACTGGTTGCTGATTCTCTGTATAGAACCGGTCTGACGCTATTGTAGTCCATTGCACCATGCTGGTTTACTCCACACTACCGGTTGCTGATTCCGTTGTATAGAACCGGTTGGGCTTTGCTGTTTCCCAGTACGTGGTACTGGTTTACTCCACTCTTCACCGGTTGCTGATTCACTGTATAGAACTGGTTAGATGCTATTGTTGCCCATTACACCATACTGGTTTACTCCACACTACCGGTTGCTGATTCGCTGTATAGAACAGGTCAGACGCTATTGTTCTCCATTACACCATACTGGTTTACTCCACATTACCGGTTGCTGATTCGCTGTATAGAACCGGTCAGACGCTATTGTTGTCCATTACACCATACTGATTTACTCCACATTACCGGTTGCTGATTCGCTGTATAGAACTGGCCAGACGCTATTGTTGTCCATTACACCATACTGGTTTACTCCACATTACCGGTTGCTGATTCGCTGTATAGAACCGGTCAGACTCTATTGTTGTTCATTACACCATACTGGTTTACTCCATATTACCAGTTGCTGACTTCACTTTTAGAACCGGTTTGGCGTTCCTGTCTTCCAGTACGTGGTACTGGTTTACTCCACTATTACCGGTTGCTGATTCTCTGTATAGAACCGGTTAGACATTATTGCTATCCAGACATGTTACTGGGCTCTCTCCATTTACCGGTTGCTGATTCCACTTTATAGAACAGGTTGGGCTTCGCTGTCTCCCAGTACGTGGTACTGGTTTACTCCACTCTTCACCGGTTGCTGATTCGCTGTATAGAACCGGTCAGGAGCTATTGTTGTCCATTACACCTTACTGGTTTACTCCACAATACCGGTTGCTGAGACGCTTTGTAGAACCGGTTTGGTTTCACTGGTGGCAATACTGATTTGCTCCACTGTTCCATCTTATGCTGCTATTCCATCTATTCAGCATTAGTGGAGCTGTCCTTCTGTCCTCCTGGCTGCCTTGCCCGGTATATTGGCAAGGCCGGTAGAGCCATATTCAGATTGATTGTTATCCTTCAGGCTGCCTTGCCCGGTATATTGGCAAGGCCGGTAGAGCCTGTGTCCATTCCTCTGTGCCAGCTTACAGGCTGCCTTGCCCGGTATATTGGTAAGGACGGTAGAGCCATATTCAGATTGATTGCTACCCTCCAGGCTGCCTTGCCCGGTATATTGGCAAAGACGGTAGAGCCTATCTCCATTCCCCTGTGCTAGCTTACAGGCTGCCTTGCCCGGTATATTGGCAAGGCCGGTAGAGCCTACATTCTGTATCTTGATAATATTACTGTTTGTAACCATTTTGTACATGAGAGATGTGTGTATGTTCTGGACCCATGAGGGTTCCCATTAAACTTTTCAATAAAGTTTGATTTTTATCTTACTCTGTGTCTGAGAGTCTAACAAACCATGACACAGGCTCTCTTAGCATGCCATTCTGTGTTTGTGAGAGGAGAGAGCAGCATGTTTTTCAGCTAGAGAAGATAGGCAAATAAAGGGGAATTGAAGCCTAGTTTAGGGAGTCATTTAGGCAATGTGAGGGCAATATGGAGATGATGGGGGCAATGTGGAGATGATGGAGGCAATATGAGGGCAATATGGAGCTGATGGGGGCAAGTTGGAGCTGATGGGGGCAATGTGAGGGGAAAATGGAGGTAATGGAGGCAGTATGGAGATGATGGGGCAATGTGAGGGCAATATGGAGCTGATGGGGGGCAAGTTGGAGCTAATGGGGCAATATGGAGCTGGTGGGGGCAATGTGGAGATATTGGAGGCAATGTGAGGGCAATATGGAGCTGATGAGGGCAATATAGAACTGATGGGGAGCAATGTGAGAGAAATATGGAGATGGGGCAATGTGGAGATGATGGGGACAATGTGAAGGCAACAGGGAGATGATGGGGGGCAGTGTGGAGATTAGGAGCATTGTGGAGGTATCGAGCGGAGATGGCCAATTGGAGGGGGGGGCTCCTGAGATGTAAATCCGGCCCTGTCTGAAAAGTATAGTTAAATACAATTTATTAATATAAGAAAAGTAGTACACAAGATATACAATAGGAACAGGCAAAGGGTTACAATCCAGCGAGCTCTGCAATCAGGAAAAGTAGGCTGCCAAGCTTGACCACTCTGCTGGAGACTAGTCCTCAGCCACTGGTAGTCTCTACAGGAACCAGGTGCAGCAATAGGAGCAGGAACAGGAACACTGGATCTTGATCCGACATAGGGAGAGTACCGACTCACGCCTACAGTCAGTAGGGAGCGATATCTGACTCACGCCTGCAGTCAGTAGGGAGCGATAACTGACTCACACCTGCAGTCAATATAGGGAAATGGATAACTAACTCACACCTGTAATCAGTATCAGAGCTAGTCTACCAGAGCCCAAGGTCCGCACTAGATTGGGTGTCTGCTAGGTACAAGGGACAAACATAAGTATAGTCAGAGAGAGCCATAAGCCGGCACCAGAGAGGGTAGTCAGACAAGCCAGGTCATACACAGTTCAGGTAGTCAGCAAGAGCCACAGGTCTGCACCAGGTTGGGTGTCCACTATAGGGATAAACAAAAGAATAGTCAGACAGAGCCACAGGTCAGCACCAGGTTGGATGGAAGACTAGCCAGGTCATACAAGGTAATAGAACTGCTATGAACAACAACGCAAGAGCAACTAAGTCAGGACTCAGACTGCCCTTAAACCCCTCCTCAGGAAGTAGGTAGGAGGAGCAGGCTCAGAGGAAGGAAATAGGTAGGAGGAGACTACAGGAAGCAAGGCATAAAACAGAGGCCTGCTTCACTCTGAAGCCTCACACCTGCAGCGTCGTTGAAGCGGCGGCACTGGAAACAAGGTAAGCTGTGACACCCGCTCTGATCTGACTCCTGGCTCTGGCTGACTAACTGTTCAAATTTATTCTTGGCGTTGTCCTACCACCTCCGCTAACACTCTCGGTTCCTAGGCAATTCCTCCATCTAGCGGTGCTCAGTTGCATCAGTCCATGTCACTGACTTCCGTTGCCATCATCCTGTATGGTGCCAGTTACCCTAGTGTTCTAGGGTGAGTCTGTCTCGGTTGCCTTTCTAGTCACCCTAACGTTCTAGGGCGAGTCCACCTCTGTTGCCTGTCCAGTCACCCTAGCGTTCTAGGGCGAGTTTACCTCTGTTGCCTATCCAGTCACCCTAGCATTCTAGGGCAAGTCTACCTCTGTTGCCTATCCAGTATCCCTATCATTCTAGGGAGAGTCAGTCTCAGTTGCCTGTCCAGTTACCCTAGCATTCTAGGGCGAGTCTGTCTCTGTTGCCGGTACAGTCACCCTAGCGTTCTAGGGGAAGTTACCTCGGTTTCCAGGGGCTTTACAGCTGCTTCTGCACTAGTAGCTACTAATATCCTCACTACTGGTATTTCATGGCAGTCAGAGTGGTACTCTCTCTGCTTCCATTCTGGTGATACTGTCCTTACCCTAACCTGCCCTGTCCTTATTTCTGGCCCTGTGAAGGTTGGGGAAGTGCTACTCATTTTATTGTGCTATTCTTAATAAAGATATTGTTTTACTATATTCGTACTTGTCAGAGTTGTTATTTCACAGTCACTCTATGACAGGTAGGCTATGGAGAAGAGAGAGAGAAGGAGGAGGCTGATAGAGAAAAAAAGGAGGGCTTGGGGTAAGAGGGAGGGATCAAAAAGGAAATGGGAAATACTTGGGGAAACAGAGAAGGGGGCTAGAAGACAAATAAATGGAGACTTTGGGAGAGAAAGAATGGATAAAAAAGACTAAAAGAGAGGGTAAAAGGGATGACAACAAGGACAAAAATAAATACCAACTAGTTGGCCATCTTCAAAAAACACCCTAGTCTGGTCTTACACTACAATGCATCCCTGGAATCCAGGCTGAAAAATCAGAAAAATGTATACCAATGTTAAGGTGGCCAGTCCCTGGTTTTGGCTCCTTGTCTTTGTATCCTGCTATCCCAACAAGCCACATGTTTCCCACCCATACCCTAACTGTATCATGAGGAGAAAAAATGCTAGAGTCAGAAAAAGATTTCATAATTCTATGTTATTCTAAGAAGCCTATATATTTACAGTAGACCTGTTACCTACACAGCTGTTAGTCTAATTACATGTATCTATGTAAACGTTCTGTAACTTGTGCTTTTTGGTTTACAAACAGGTTAATAGTTTTAGAAACATTTGATTTAGTACTTGGAAAATCTAAACTCAGCACAGCTATTTTCTCTGACTTGGTCAGATAAAGCTGCATAATTGATTGTTCACATATCCAGAAGAATACCTCTCCACCTTCTTAAGCTGCTCAATCCACCAGAGGGCTGAAATTAATTAACACAATACATAGTTGATGAGGCTGAAAAAAGATATGCTTCCATCAAGTTCAGCCCACACCATATAGCCCTTTTTAATCAAAAGGAAGTCAAAAGAAAAAAAAATTGAAGCCATTTCAAATTAAGCCCCAATTGGGTAAAAAAACCTTTCCTGAGTATAAAAAAATTGTACGTCAGCATCCTATCTACTTTGAAACCAATTCTCAAAATTGTTCTGACCTAGAAAGGTATCCATTACATTTTGAAAGCAACTACAGTATATGAAGACACAGAGTCAAAGAATTCCATAAATGAATGGAAAGTAATAAATATGCAAATCCTTTCAAGATGGGGTCTGCTACTGATGGAAGGATTTGGAAAGGTGATAGGTCCTCTGTAGCCCATTGATGGCCAAAGAGGGGTGTAAAACACTATGGACCAATGCATCGAAACAACCCTCTGGCACTTAAAGAGTTAAACATTTAAAACAAATCAAAACAAATTAAACCCTTGAAGAGCAGGGGGGTATGCAACTCATTGTTCTCCCCTCTGCTCTTCAAGGGTTTAACATAGGACAATATAACTTATTGAACTTTTTCTGTATATTTTCAGTTCTTAGAAGATTAATGCCATAATTGTGATGCTTCATGGTCTGGTCAGACACAGGGACAGTCTGGTCAACTGAAAGCTTAGACAACCTGGTCTGAACAATTGTATGACTAGACTGTACAATTGTGATATGCTATAGCCCTTTTCTTGTTATGTTGTGTATGAGCATCTTATGCAGCCTGTTCTCCTTTTCATGTCTGTGCAAGTCTCTCCAGGACAAGTAAGGACATGTCATTTGACTTGCAGTATCTTTATTTCCATATAAGATCTCCCAGAATATACCATAACATAACACTATATTGCCATACCTGGGAACTTACAAAATGAGCTGACCTTGAGAACTTTAGAATATTAACCCGTCATGCTTGTCATAATGTAGTTTATAGTCAATATAATCAAAATAAGCCCCTCCTTGCTCTAACCCAAAGGTGCTCCAATCATTTCTCAATTAACCTTTAACCCCTTAAGGATGAATCCCTTGCCAGAACCATCATGCCGTATCTGGCATTTAAGGACTGGTGACAGTTCTGGCACTTCATGGAATTGTGGGATGGCAGCTTAGCTGCACACTGTTCTGCAACCCCAGAATGAATTGATCCACGTGCTGGATCGGATGGTTGTTAATAAGTCAAGCAGGACTTCTTCCTCTCTTTCTCTGCTATAAATTGAACCAATTTAGGAACTAAAGTAGCAGTTAAAGGGATAGTAATACTTCGTTTTATCTTTATTTTATTTTGTAGGCATTAAAAAAACATGAAGAACGATATAAGTCTTATCTCTCAAACCTTTATGGTTTAAGAGATATTCACAAGCAAAGTATTCCCCCCCCATTCAGCCACATCAGAAGGGAGGTGCCCAGGTAGACTGCAGTGAGGGACAATCTTCAATTAAGATAAGGGAAAAAGCTGAAAAACTTGTCAAGGGGGAAGGGCTTTCATTCTTTTCATACAAAGAAGATTGGCCCCTTCTGTTATCTGTCTGGTCTTACAACCAGATTCACATCTGAGAAGAGATGGCTTACACTAGGAAAAAGGGGCGGGAGGGGGAAACTTTGCTTGTGAATATCTCTTAAACCATAAAGGTTTGAGAAATAAGACTTATATCATTCTTCATGTTTTTTTAATGCCTGCAAAATAAAATAAAGTTAAAACGAAGTACTACTATCCCTTTAAGTTATGCAGATCATGTAACATACAAATATAGTAAATTAGATTGAATAAAGACACAAGTCCATCAAGTTCAACCTTTGCCTCATACCCATACCTGGGAACTTGACAGGCAGGGCTACCCGGAGGACAGCCCTGCCAGCGCTGACTGGGGAGTGAAATGACGCGATTCGCGTCATAAAAGGGGCGGGGCTTGGTCGCGAGGGGGGGCGGGACAAAAAATTTTTTAAAAGGTAAAATATATGAGGAATGCGGGTAAGAGGGCGGGGAGTGGGAGGAACCTGGGCGGGATGGAGAACAAGTGGGCAGAGTTTTGCCCACCCGGAGAATGAGAGACTGCCCCGGAGACCCGGTAATTACCTGTGAAATCCGGAGTCTCCAGGGCAAAACCGGAGAGTTCCCAGGTATGCTCATACCCCAGTGGCATGAGAATTATGTAACTTTCCAACTACAAAATAAGTTAGTAATTTATCAGACCTTCCTACTTTCCTACTAATATACAGTATAACCCTGTATGTTCCCTTTTGAAATAAATGTATCTTCTCTTAAATATATCTATTGTATCTGGTCATTTGATCAGGCCTTGGAATGAATAGTTAATCACAAAGATCCTTGTATTGACCTCTCATACACTTGTACAATGTGATAAGATCTCCTCTTAGTCATCTTTTCTCTAGAGTAAATAAACCATGTTTGCCAAGTTGTTCCTCATACATCAAGTCCTCCATTAATTTAATTAATTTTGTTGGTCTTCACTGTACCCTCTCTAGTTCTAGTATATTTCAGAACTGGTGTTATGTAGTAGGTAACACTTGTCTGACTCACCCTGAGATTTTCACCCTTCACCTTGAGATTTGGATCAGAACCCTGAGTCTCAAAGTCAAATCCTGAGAGTCCCCGGTTAGTGAATTACTATGACAACACTCATCCTATACAATTAAGATTTAACTTTGTGTACACTTAGGGCCCTAAGTTAACAAGAAAAGTGGATGAATTCTGGAGAAAATCATCTGCACTATAGGGAGAAGTGAAGCAATGCTCTGAAGACCTTTATAGCACTGAAGGAGTTCAAAGCCATAGTTTACTCATTTAAAAGTTTTCATCCTATATTGTAGAATTGGTTTACCCCAGAATTAGTCCATCTTTTTTCATTGCACATGAGGCCCAATTTGGCCTATATGAACATACCTGGGAACTTTCAAGATGAGCTGACCCTGAGATCTTTGAAATATTAACCCTTAAAGCTTCCCATAATGTAGATTTTATGCAATATTTGCCTGCTTGCTCTAACACAGATGTGCTCCGGTCCATGTGCGAGGGACCTTTAACATGTTACAGGATTTGGGTCAAAACCCTGAGTCTCAGGGTCAAACCCTGAGAGTTCCCAGGTATGTATATGAAGCATAAATTGGTGTTTAAATCTGAGACAGTTTTGACTACGTAACAGCCCTGCCCACTACCTGGCTCAAACTGAATTCACTACCACAACACCCAGTAGATTCTTAATTGTGGGCAACAATTGTATGTTGTTCTTTTCCATTGTTTGCTTTACTACTCCATTGTAAAGGGCTGCAACATATGGCCTGAATTCCTGTTGATACATTTAGTGATAGACTTCAAAAGGACTTTGTTGGATAAAACCACTTGATAACATTTATGAATTACGATTCCTTTGTTTGCTCTTTAACAATTAAAGGGGTAATTTATCCTAGGAATAAGTAGCTCTTAAGTTGTTTATAAAATTTACATTATTAGATAGGTGCTTTTCAAACCATCAGGTATATCTGTCTATGCATTTTGCATTATAACTGTAGTTCCTTGTTTATAGTGATCTCTATTAAAGTATACCTTTAGGTCCTGCCTTCTGATAACATAACAGATTAAATTAAAATAAAAACAGCACATATAAATTGATATACCTCACAAGAAGAAGCAACATCTTGGTTCATGGACTCCCAGCATCTTGCAGTAACATGCAATGAATCAGAAGAGGATATTAAAAATCATAATTTACTGGTTGGCGCTATATAAATAAAAATATACAATACAATACAATACAATACAATACTATACAATACTGAATGACATTGCAATGAAAACAACAGCAACAGGACTTACATATGATAATGACACCAGTTTACTCCTTACGCGTGCACAAGCCTCCTTCATCAGAGGATAGGGCTGCCCATGTTTTACAAACTTTATGTAGACACAAACAGAACTAACATAATGGAAAAATACTAATTAGAAAGCTCCACAAAGTGCCACATAAGAATACAAACAAAGCAAAACATATACACAAGTAGATATAGAAAAAAACTAATATCCACAAGATAAGCTTTATTTATGATACCAGTAAGAATCATGACCACAAATGTGTATATGTATCTTCATTCAGGGGAGTAACAAAATGGGATATTTACCAAAACTATCCAATAGAACAACTATATTTAAATAGTTAAACCTTGTAGCATTCTAGTACCTAACTGGAATATCCAGTATGCCTCCCTTTTATTAAACATCGCTGGTATGACTCCTTCCCTAACTGAACAAGTCAACTTTTCTATACCCTGAAAGGTAAAGAAGGAACTATCAGCATTATGTTTATCAATCATATGAACTGCTACCTTAGATCTTCCCTCATTATTAATGACAGAAATAAAGTGTTCTCATATTCTTTGTTTTAAAGGGCGTGTAGTAAGTCCCACATGCTGAATACCACATTTACATGTTATTAAATGCACAATATATAAATGGTTGCTGTTTGAAAGGAACCTACCATGGTAAGTCCTTCTTTGGGTACAATTTCCTTTTAGCAGTTTGACAATTAGCATACCTGGGAACTCTCCGGATTTGCCCTGGAGACTCCGGTTTTGACAGAGCTTTACCGGGTCTCCAGGGCAGAAGCTGATTCCTCCGGATGTGGGGAGTTTTTACTGAAACTCTGCCCATATCTACTGTTTCTCCCGGTGTTCCTCCTTCCCCATCCTTCTGTGTGACACCTTTAAGCCCTGCCCCCTCAACTTGCGCCAAGCCCCGCCCATTTTTGATGCGATTCACGTCATTATTGTCACCCCTTTCTGCACCAGAGGACTCCCCTCCGGGTAGACCTCAATTGGAAGTTCCCAGGTATGACAATTAGAGACATCTCCAACGAATTGTGAGGGGGTTAATGCAGGTATTTCAAACTCAAATACAGTCAAGGGCCGAATAATCAACATTTCCCTCCAAAGAGGATCTCAGTATTGCATATGTATGTGTATATTTACATGTGCACACATATACATGCACACACATACACACACACACACACAGATATATGAATACGTGAATGTCGGGGTCCATGATGCCCTGTCTAATACACCAGCCTTATCCACTGGTAGTAACAGATCTATACATGCACTGTCTTTCAACCCCAACCTTGGTCCACTGAACCACTGGTAGTCACAGAACCACACATACATTGTCTGATGCCCTAGTCTTGGTCCATTGGTGTCCCACCTCTCCAAATCAGGCTCTCTCCTGCAGTCAGGTCTCCCCTCAATCACAAGAAGGTATCAAAGAGGTCTTCCTAACATGGCGCTCCTCTACCAACAAGTCTCTAACTCCTGCATCCAGCTCAGTCTGCTATCCCCATCCCTCCATCTGTGCCTTAGCCAGGTCCCTCTCTGACTTTTTTATAATCATAGTACTCTCGCTCCCCCCACCCATGTCTCTGTCATCTCTTCATCCCCCCACAAGTCTCTTCCCCAGCCACATGCACACACAAAGTATCTCCTTCTCCTCTGCTCAAGGTCTTTGTTTCCCTCAGCTTTGCAGTGCTTTGGAGACCTCGATAGCATTCAATTGGTTAAAAGCTCCATTTATATCAATAGGAATTTGCTGAAATTTCATCAACCATTGTGCAGCTGGTTTGCTCCAGAAAAGCTCAACTTGATGAATAAGGCCCAGATTGTTTTGAGGAGGATGAATGTTGATGAACTAACCAAACATGTTCAAATTCTAGGCTAAGCAGTGTAAAGATGTAAAAAGCTTGGTTTAAATTATTGGTTGTTTGTACTAGAATTGCACCAATTTGTCTTAGTACACAAGCTCCAGTGGCATTACAGAAATTAACAACAGCTATGAATCCAAAACACCCACATTATCAAGGGAATAAAGTGTCCAAAATTGTCTGTTCTAGCACCCTCACAATATTTGGGAGTAAAAATCCCAAAATGATCTGCTCTGACCTGCACCTGCATACATCTCTGCACAGTCTATTCCTGCTCTTTTCAGCCTGTTGATCTCTCTTTTTTAATGTGCTCTCCCAACACACTGTTGTCACATGACTGATTAGTGATTTCAGCAAAGGTCCTTTAGCCCAGTAAAATCTAGCTGGTATCATATTGCAGGTTGCAGACCATGCCAGGAGACTGCCAATGATTCTATCTTGATTCAGGACCAATGAAACCAGACAGTGGTCAGAAAAACAGACAAGAGGCTACCCTAAGCTGAGGTGAGGGGAAGATATAGAGCCACTGGGAATTTAAAATGTAAATGCCATAGGGCCACATGTAGCCTGAGGGCCGCACATTTGATCTATCTGAGTTAAAGGAACCCTAACTCCTAAAATTAAATAGTGATATATTCTTTTAAGTTTCATGGACTCATATCTAGCATGTGTATAAGATAGGGCTGCCACCTTTTCTTCCAAAAAATACCGGCCATGGCATTCCGTCCATAGACTTAACATTGGACAGAAGCCAATTTTTTACCGGCCTGCCGGTAAAATACCGGCTGGGTGGTAACCCTAGTATAAGATAAGATCTAAAAATTAACTTACTTTTCTAATGTATGTGTTGACAGCTGGGTTATGATATGATACAGTCAATGGATACATTTGTATGTGCAAGCTTATTATGAATAATAGAATATAAGGTAGTTAATCTATTGAAATTGTTACCAACCCCTCTTCTATACAGAAAGATGCTTCTTTCATCATTTGCCCTTTACAGACATTGCTTCACTGCTGTCTGTGAGAACCTCTCAAACTTTCATATACTAATTGGGGTAGGGAGCGCTGCATACCTGCATAGGACAACTTTTAATTCTGGATTTCAGGTTTCAAGTACCAAATGGAGAATGTTTAGAATGCTGGCTTTGAGTATAGCATATGTACGTGTAGACAACCTCATTTCATTTTGTTGTTAGTGTTCTTTTAATGTTAATCATAAAAACAAAAGCATCAGTGGCCAATATGTCTAAAATGTGTTCTGTCTATATAAAAAACATAAACTTGTTTACAGAATCATCTCTTTGACATGTTTTTCCAAAATTGATAGGCTAAATATAAAATGAGAATGAACCCTTTAAAAACATGTGAAAGTAAGTAAAAAAAAACAGTGGCACATGGTTTTCAATAGGATGCTAACGGTAAACTGTATCCTGTGGTAATTCCTCTTTAAAGGGATAGTAATACTTCGTTTTATCTTTATTTTATTTTTTAGGCATTAAAAAAACATGAAGAACAATATAAGTCTTATCTCTCAAACTGTTACGGTTTGAGAGATATTCACAAGCAAAGTTTCCTCTCCCGCCCCTTTTACCTAGTGTAAGCAATCTCTTCTCAGATGTGGAATGCAGTCCATAGACCAGACAGATAACAGAAGGGGACAATTTTCTTCCTATGAGAACAATGAAAGCCCTGCCCCCCTTGAGACGTTTTTCAGGTGTTTCCCTTATCTTAATTGAAGATTGTCCCTCTCTGTAGTCTACCTGGGCACCTCCCTTCTGTTTGGCTGAGCAGTGTTACATCAGTAAAAGGGGCGGGAGGGGGATACTTTGTCATTGAATTACTCTTGAACTACAATTCTGACAGAATTGAAATAATACTCTCCAAAGTCCAAATACTATGATGATTAATTAGAGCTTTTTTTAATTTTATTTTATTATGAAACATTACTATCCCTTTAAAGGGATAGTAATACTTCGTTTTAACTTTATTTTATTTTGTAGGCATTAAAAAAACATGAAGAATGATATAAGTCTTATCCCTCAAACCTTTATGGTTTAACAGATATTCACAAGCAAAGTTTCCCCCTCCCGCCCCTTTTACCTAGTGTAAGCCATCTCTTCTCAGATGTGAATCTAGTTGTAAGACTGGACAGATAACACCAGGGGACAATCTTCTTTGTATGAAAAGAATGAAAGCCCTTCCCCACTTGACAAGTTTTTCAGCTTTTTCCCTTATCTTAATTGAAGATTGTCCCTCTCTGCAGTCTACCTGGGCACCTCCCTTCTGATCTGACTGAACGGGGGGGAATACTTTGCTTGTGAATATCTCTTAAACCATAAAGGTCTGAGAGATAAGACTTATATCGTTCTTCATGGTTTTTTAATGCCTACAAAATAAAATAAAGATAAAACGAAGTATTACTATCCCTTTAACCACTCTGAAGAACATGAATAGTTTGTACCACACTTCAGAGAAGGTCATTTTAAGTTTCTGGACACATCATTTCCATCATTAAAACTGGGTATTTTGTAGCTGAAATGCAAGATTTGGATTTTCAGAGCCAATGACCGCAAGGATAACAAAACCTACAGAAAGGTTATGGGAATAGTTCAAGCATTCCAAGTGTACACTATAATGACATGCACATGACATTCAAATCACAAAAACAAATTCTGTTGACTTTACTTTTTGTCTTCTGATTGAAATTAAAGCAGAGGTCTCACATTGTGAAACTTTGCAAACTTTGTTACACACTGTCTGGGCATCATGTTAGACAAAACACCACCAGATGTATAGTTTATGAGGTATTAAAGGGATAGTAATGTTTCATAATAAAAGCAGCTCTAATTAATCATCATAGTTTTTGGACTTTGGAGAGTGTTATTTCAGTACTGTCAGAGTTGTAGTTCAAGAGTAAATCAATGACAAATATCCCCCTCCCACCCATTTTATTGATGTAACACTGCTCAGCCAGAGCAGAAGGGAGGTGCCCAGGTAGATTGCAGAGAGGGACAGTCTTCAATTAAGATAAGGGAAAAACCTGAAAAACTTGTCAAGGGGGCAGGGCCTTCAATGTTCTCATAGGAAGAAGATTGCCTCCTGCTGTTATCTGTCTGATCTTACGACCAGATTCCACATTTGAGAAGAGATGGCTTACACTAGGTAAAAGGGGTGGGAGGGAGGAAACTTTGCTTGTGAATATCTTTCAAACCATAAAGGTTTGAGAGATAAGACTTATATCATTCTTCATGTTTTTTAATGCCTACAAAATAAAATTAACATAAAACGAAATATTACTATCCCTTTAATACTTTTAAGTTTGGATGGACATCTCTCACAGTACAGCGCAATATGAAGATTTAGTTCTATGATGGACTGAGAGCTTTTTTTAACAAATATTGCTGAAGTGAGAGCAATCACCCTCCAGAAATAAAAGTACCCATATGTCCTAATCTATCCATCTGCAGACATGTTGGCTACCATGATGTTTTAAATTTCCAAATATACAAATGTGACTCAAGGTGACAGGCCAGCTTTTTCCTCTTAATGCTAAGGTCATCTTCAACTAATTGTCTCACAATAGCATTGAAAATGGTCATTCTGTTATTACAGTGTAGCAAAAAGGCCTTTGACATTCTCCCTTTTCTGGCGGGATAGGCTTTCCCAGGCTCAGCACCTCAGGGTTGCTGTGCCTGGGAAAAATGCCTATTTAGCCACAAAATGCCTCAGCCACCACCACCACCACCCAAGTGTCCCCATGTGCTCCCAAACACCATCCCCATACTCCCACAAGTCCCTCTTAACCAGTGCTATGTACTTTGAAATGCATTGCTGTGAAATAATTTGGAAACTGTCTGGCATCAGGGGGCTTAAATGGGGAATTAGCACCCCACACAATCTTTACCTTCACTAAGTCCTCATCTGGTGACTAGCTTCTTAGTAGTGCTAGCCGCCAGAATAATTACCTTATTTAATAGATTTCTCTTCTCTTCCATGGGTGACAGGCAGGACGGAGAGCGGACATCTTGACATTGTGACTACCGCGCCCCTGCACTGCCAGTCCCAGCCAGAGCCAAATGGCTCCTAGCAACGCCTCCTAGACCCGCCTGGGACTGACAGCGCAGGTGCGTGGACATCACTACGGCAAGATGTCCTCGCTCCGTCCTGCCTGTCACCCATGGAAGAGAGCAGAAATCTATCAAAACAGGTAATTATTCTGGCAACTAGCGCTACTAAACAGCTAGTCGCCAGATGGGGACTTAGTGAAGCTAAAGATTGTGTGGGGGTGGTAGCTCCCCTTTAACTACCAATAAAATAAACATATGAAACCCTATCACCCCCACTAGCTTAATCTGGTCCACCATTAACCCCTACACTGCTGTACTGGCTTGGAATGCATTGCAATTAATGCAATCCAGCAAACCTGGAGGTCATTTGGATGTTTTCTTAGTACTCCAAATGATTCGAAAGAGTCAGCTGTCTGTCTATACATCTTTAGAATTAGCTTTCTATCTATCTATCTATCTATCTATCTATCTATCTATCTATCTATCTAATCAACCACATTATTTTGTATGTCGTGAGAGTAATGAAATGGATCAATTAAAGCTGAGAAGATGAGTATATTCCCAACAGCTGGCCATAAAATGGCTAAATGCTGGTCAAGAAAAGTTCTACTTGTTTACCAAGTGGTTCTTGTCTGCTGCCCAGTTCTCCTTTTGTTTGTTAAACAACCCATAAGGCTTTGTTCGTCAAGGTAAAGTGGAGCCCTTCTGGAGCAAACCAACTGCACCATAGCGAGGTAATAGTAATTTTTCAAATTCCCATCATTTTAAATGAGGCCTTTTACACCTGAATGATAGAGAGGTCTCCACACAATTCTTTATACTGCATTGGAGGCCTCTGTAGCATCTGAGGGATTAAAAACCACATTTAAATCAGTTGGAATGTTAATTTCCCCTCTGTGGTGTCCTGGCTGGCTCCAGAAGTCCACACCTTTATCTTGATGAATATGGCCATAGGACCTTATACACAAAAGGAAAGAGGTGCAATTCTGATGTACACCAAGTGCACCATAGGGGACACATTAGAATTTCCAAAATTCCCATACATTGTTCTTGGGCTTTTTCTCCTTGAATGCTACAGTGCTGTTAAACGGGTTGTGAAGCAATGGGTTAGAGATCTCTCTGGCATTCAAGGAGTTTCAGGGATTGTAACAACGCATAAAAAATAAATATTTTAGGGTTTATGTTGATGAGTAAAAGATGGATACTACCACTTTTCAGAGAAGTTTTAGTGAAAAATTATTATAGCTCAGACCAGTGGAATAACAATAGGGGTCGCAGGGCTCGCACCTGACTGGGCCTGTCACTCCAGGGGCCCGGCCGCCCCCTGCAAACCCATCACCACTCACCCGCAGCATCTCAGCTGATCTCCCAGCGCTCTAGTAATGCAGAGCACTGGAAGATGACATCATCTCCCAGTGCTCTGCATAACTGAGAACAGCACGAGAACGGGTGACGGAGCTTGGAGATGAACATGGAGCAATGTGAAGATGGGAGGGGGCGCCAGGCCCATGGCAATTTTTGCACCAGGGCCCGGTGGCTTCTAGTTACGCCACTGGCTCAGACCTGCATTTATTTGGCTGCAGTACATCCACGGCCTCAAAATGTATGTTGGCACTGTTACTACAGATGACTATGGACAGCTCTGGTCTATTGTACATAAATGTCCATATGATGCTATAGCAACAGAGCCACTGTAACTTTCAGGCCATGGAAGTACTGCACCAAAAAATACAAGTCTGAGCTGCAATATCTTTTGCCTAAACATGTCTCAGTAGTGGGGTACCCTTGTTTTACTCAGCAGATTAAATGCTTCAGTGTTTGCTTTTTTAGTATTAAATGTTATTTTCCTTTTAAAAGCCCCCAAAGGAACTTTTATTCGTCCACTATTTTGCATTTGGTTTGCACCATAATTGCTACATTTTTTGTGCATAAGGCCCTTGAGTTTTTGCTTTCACTATCCAGGGACTGAAAAGATAACATGGAAGACAATCTCCTATCTCTGCACATAAAGAAGTGTCCAGCTTTCAGAATAACCTCTCAGGCATGTAATAAGTTTTATGATTCATTACATTCATTTGTATTCTTTGCTGAGCTCTAGATAAAGCAAATTCACAATACTCCAAAATGGCCATTGATACCATTATTTCAGCATAGATTATTCACTCTGAAATTATGTTACTCAGTGACACGTGGACTGGGTGCCCAGTATAGCTTATGCTATTTGCCCCCATCCCCTTTTTCTGCATTTGAAAATGTTATCTACTTGGTTGGATACACCATAGACATGGTGACATAAATCTGCTGAAGGGGGTGCAGCTGGAAAATTTGTGTACGGATGGTCATTAAAGGGATAGTAATACTTAAAATGTAAAAAACATGTATGTTGTAGGGTTTATCCCCCTGAGTAAAACAAGGGTACTCCCACTGCTGAGAGATGTTTTATTAAAAAATTATAACAGCTCAAACTTGAATTTTTTAGGTGCAATATAACAGTGGCCGAAAATTTCCAGTGGCACTGTTGCTACACCATCCTATGGACTGCTCTGGTCTGCAGACCATAAATCTCCATAGGATGGTGTAGCAACAGCGCCACTGTAAATTTTCAGGCCACTGTGATATTGCACCTAAAAAATTAAAGTTTGAGCTGCTATAATTTATTAATAAAATATCTCTCAGCAATGGGAGTAGCCTTGTTTTATTCAGGGACATAAACCCTACAACTTATTTTTTTTTACATCTTAAGTATTACTATCCCTTTAAGAGATATAAAACCTTTGTACCTATGTTTTAAGCATTTTGCACATCAAAATGGACACGTTTGCCATCTATTTTGTGAAGCACACCCTAGTGAGCCAAATCATTGTCAACTATGTGAATGCTAGAGGAGAATGCAATGCATTGCGTGCCCCTCTGGCATTCAAAGGGTTAAGCTAAAACAGCAAAGCTGTAGAACTGAAGCCATTTTGGAGCATGCCAACTGCACTATTGAAGACTAAAACATTTTCATATTTTTTAAAGGGGCTTTTAACCCCATGAATGCTAGACAGATCTCCAACACATTGCTTTGTATGGCATTGTCAATATCTCTGGCATTCAAAGGGTTAAAGCCCCATCTAAATCATTGGGAATTTGGGAAATATTTATTGGTCTCTATGCTGTTGTTTGGCCTCAGAATTGCTCTAGTTCTTCTTCATTCATCAGACTCTACTACTTTCAAAAACAGGGATATGTTTAAAAACATAAAATTGTAGATGCGCTAAGGAGTGATAAAGAGGTGATAAAGTGGAGATGACTTCTCCAGTGATATTACTTCTCCAGGTCCTATGTTATTCTATGGAGCCAATGCACTAAGATTTTACCAACTCTGGATCTTAATGAATAGGCTCCATAGAATAATATAGGAATTGGAGAAGTGATATCACTGGAGAAAGCATCTACACACATTATCACCTCTTTATCACTCCTCAGTGTACAACCCCCATAATGCCTTGGTTTCTTAAAGGGATAGCAATACTTGCAAATTACTAATACCCATATTGTAGCTTTGTTAAAAAGAAATGTATTGCCCCCAGTGTCATCTCTCAAACCCTTATGGTTTGAGAGATGGTAGCACTCAAAGTTCCCCCCTCCCTCCCCCTTCTCTGACTGAACGCTGACTGCAGGGATATCCGGTATTACTTGCATCAGGCGGCTCTGCAGCATTGCCGATATTGCATTTATAAAAAAGAAATCTTTCACTAAAACGGTCTTCTAGGTGTGCTTGCAAACCAAGCACATGTAGAAGACCATTTCAGTGAAAGAATTATTTTTTATTAACGCGATCTCTGCTCAGCTGCAGAGCCGCCTGATGCAGATAAGACTGTTGTACGACAGCTTCCCCTGCAGTCAGCGTTCAGTCAGGGAAGGGGGAGGGAGGGGGGAACTTTGAGCGCTATCATCTCTCAAACCATAAGGGTTTGAGAGATGACACTGAGGGCAATAAGTTTCTTTTTAACAAAGCTACAATATGGGGATTAGTAATTTGCAAGTATTACTATCCCTTTAAGATTACTGTTTGACATCCCCTGTTAATTCTTTTGAATGCTAGATGGCTGTGAAATGCAATGCACAACTCTTCAGTGTATAACCCCCATAATGCCTTGGTCTCTTAAAATTACTGTTTGACTTCCCCAGTTAATTCTTTTGAATGCTAGATGGCTGTGAAATGCAATGCACAACTTTCCAGCATTTAGATGGTTAAAGAGATAGAGGGGTGAATGTACAATGACAATTACATGCTAAATCAGGTGATGAAATAGGTTTTGTGACTATACTCCTGCCTATCTTCAATTTACGAATATACATATGCCAGAAGTCCTCCCCTTAACATCAGCTGAGCGAAGGGGTGAACAATTTGGCAATCTACGGGTGTTTTTTCGAGGGTTCTTTTCCTCCAAGGCATGGACAATACAAAGGGGTGTATGTTAAAAGAAAAAGTGGAGGCATTCTGTGCCAAACCATTTGCACTATAGGGGAGAACTAAAAATTCTAAAAATTCCCAAAGGGTTAAGTGCCGGACAGCCGTGACAGCTCATAGATACTACTGTTCTTGAAATTGTCACTTATTTATTTTTTTTACTGTATTCAATTCCTGTTTTAACATAATTACCCTTGTCTGACAGTGAGAGGGTTACCCTCTGAGTAACAGGAGTGTGTGAAATGCATTGAAACCTTCTACAAAACTGGGTTAGCAGAAGAAACATTGTTTGAGTCATGTACCTCATTGTATTGATAACAAAACACCAGATACAATCTTTGCAGTTTACTTTCCTGCTCTAAGTGGTAGTTTCCCTTTCTAGTCATAGGACATTATGCACAAGGTAAACAGAGTCATTCTGGGGCACACAAACTGCACCATAGTGGACAAATAAAAATTCCCATTGATTTAAATAGGGAGTTTAATCCCTTTATGCTCAATACATCTTCAACACATGCAAATGAATGCTTTGGAGACTCTTCTAGGTTTAAAAAAGTTCAGTTCAGATGACAAAAATGTATATTTTCCCACGTCACATACCCTGTTGTCAGCTCAAATTATATATCAGGCCCTCCTAAGCGCGACACCCTAGGCTTCCAAGTCCCACCCATGATCAAACCCTCACTGCCCCATGACCTGGCCTAGTCCCATTCACTGTCTATACAAGCAGAGATATCTAGCACAGAACAATATTGAAAGTTATAACAGATGGTTTCAATGCAGATAGGTTGTTGATCCAAGGAACTATCTGACTGCTATTTGGAGTCAGGAATTAATTTTTTTACCCACTTGGGGCTAAATTGGAAATGGCTACAGAGGGCTTTTTTTGCCTTCCTCTGGATCAACAGGGGTGTTTTTGGCATGGGCTGGACTTGATGGACACACATTGTTATTCAGCCTCATCAACTATGTTACTATGTTACTTTGTAAATACCCCTGCATACAGAAAAGAACACATACAGGTACAAGCATAATAACATAATAGGATCATACACAGACACACACAGCCATACACATATATACTGTATATACACACATACACACACAGACACACACTTCAACAGACACCAGATACAAACACCATTTGATCAGTTTAATGCTAACTGACACAGTCTCCTCCATGTTAAGATCTGTCTTGACAAGCCCTTTATACCCGCCCATATAATGCCCATAAAATGGAATTAAGTTACACCTATTTACTATGTGCATTTTTAGTAAATCACGTGCAACA
The DNA here is from genome assembly GCA_037306005.1 of Rhinophrynus dorsalis. NCBI lineage: Eukaryota > Metazoa > Chordata > Amphibia > Anura > Rhinophrynidae > Rhinophrynus > Rhinophrynus dorsalis. The sequence goes on along the minus strand of CM074725.1, from coordinate 141,597,487 downwards.
TGGCACAAAGTAAGGAACACCCCAGAATGTCCATAATCTTCCCTACTTCCCTTTAATTGGCCTAAGCAGCATTAAAGAGAAATTTGATTAATAAATTGTTGTTAGGCAAGTGTAGGACAAGAAATTAATTCAATTGTCTGGTTTATACACTCCTCAAATACTTACCTTCCCATCTAAATTCATGCTTTGCAGACATTTTCTGTATTCCTTATTATGTAGTTAGTTTGTGATTTAATCACTCCACGTTTTTCTTTCATACATACACGGTCTGATGACTGATGAAGTAACAAATGGTCACAAAATGAGTAGGGAGGGGGGAGTTTTTATTTTTACTTGATTTTACCTGTTCTTACCTGTGGAAGGCTGAGGTGGAAATGAATACGAAGAAAGGGTAGTGGACATGACCTGTTATGCAGCTCATCTTTCGTAGATGCTTTTGGGTCACCTTATCTGAGTGTTATTAGATTATATCACTCCAGAAAAGTTGTATCTAAGTATTCATTGCTGATCACTGCACAGTTTTCAAGGGATAGTAATGTTTCACAATAAAAGCAGCTCTGATTAATCTCCATAGTATTTGGGCCATGGAGAGTGTTAATCCATACTGTCCGAGTGGTAATTCAAGAGTAATTGAATGATAAAGTATCCATCTCCTGCCCCCTTTTGCTGATATAACACTGCTCACCTCAGAGCAGCAAGACTGTTTGGATGGATCTCAGAGAGGGACAATCATCAATTAGCATAAGGGAAAAAACAGAAAAACCTGTCAAGGGGGGCAGGGTTTTCGTTATGCTCACAGTAAGAAGATTGTCCCTTGCTTTGAGCTGTCTGGTCTCAAGACCAGAGTCCACAACTGAGAGGAGGTGGCTTACACTAGGTAAAAGGTATAGGAGGGGGATACTTTATCATTCAGTTACTCTTGAACTGCAACTCTGACAGTATTGAAATAATACTCATCATGGCCCAAATACTATGAAGATTAATTGGAGCTGCTGTTTTTGTGAAACATTACCATACCTGGGAACTCTCCAGATTTGCCCTGGAGACTCCGGTTCTGACAGAGATTTACCGGGTCTCCGGGGCAGAGGCTGATTACTCCGGATGTGGGGAGTTTCTATTGAAACTCTACCCACTTACACTCTTTCTCCCGCTGTTCCTCTGTCCCCAGCCTTCTGTGTGACATTTTTAACCCTTTGAGTGCCAGAGTGGTACGGAATGCTTTGCAATGCATTCCGTACCACTCTGAAACTCAAAGGGTTAAGCACCCCCCCCCCCCCGGGTAGCCCTCAGCTGGAAGTTCCCAGGTATGAACATTACTATCCTTTTAAACTTTTTGAAGTTAAAGTTAGGTAGAATTCGTACAATTTAGATGTTTTAATTATTTTGTATTGATTTTAATTATAATAAATTGTAATAAATTCATGGTGTATCTCTTTGAGTGTCAGAAGGGTACACACGCATTGCAAAGCAATGCATTCCGTACCCCTCTGGAACGCAAAGGGTCCACTGAACAGTACTGATTTCTCATTAAAGCTGTAGAGACCAGTGTGGGAGCTGGTATACAATTCTTCCCGAATGTGCCTAGTCTGGTACCGGTCCCATCTGGGAACACCAGGTTCTGGATCGGGTCAGTTGTAAGAACCAGCAGCCCACCTGCTGTCAATGTCCAGCTGAATGCCTATGATAGTGGAGATGTGCACCTTGTTTGTCTTTTTTTATACCTGTGAGATGCCTTTTTTATGAATATATCTTTTTAACCATTTGACTGCCAGAGGAGTGCAAAATGCATTACTTTGCAATGTGTTGCACTCCCCTCTGGCACTCAAAGTGTTAAAATGTACTTCACCATTGTGCATTGTTCTTTTACATTTCTTTGAATGCACTTATATCTGTTGTATATTAGAACAGATGTAGATGTTTATTTAGCAAAACTCATGCACTGTAACCTTGTTTCATAGATTTCCCTCACCATGTCAAGCAATAGCATTGCTTTATCCTATTACTGACACCAGACACAATCAGACAGCAGGATCTTGTGTATGGATATCCCCACTAATGACCTTTATACAGTGAAGTTGTTTATTCAATAAAATAATGAAATGGGCTCTACATACAGGATATCCTGAAACAATGATTAGATAAGGCACTTTCTTCTGCACAATGGTTGTTTAACCCCCTGTGTGCCAGAAAGGTAGTCAGTTCTTTGTGAAGCAATGCATTTGACACCCCTCTGGCATTCAATGATTTAAACGCTATGTCCTTCAGTTTCATTGTTTGCTAAAACTATTTTGTGTTAATTGTTTGTTTGACAACACAATTAACACATAAGAGTCATCTCCCACAGAATATAATTGTACCCTGGTTCCCAAGAATCATCTGTTCCCATGAACTTCAAACGTCCTAGTTGTTGAAAATTACAACTATCAGTGGTCATGTTTGCATTTGTACATCACTGGAACTGGATGTTCTAGAGCCATTTGGAAGAAAATCTCAACACCAAGTGTGCAACTACAGATGACCTTCTGGCCTCTGTCTGCACTCGATCAGCTGTTCAGCAGTGACAGGCTGGCAACTGTCCATCAAGAAGGAAGTTTCAACCAATGGCACAGTGACACAGTGACCCTAGCATACCATATACATATGTTATATGGTACATGCTCATAACCAATAATCAGATAAATAGAATAAGACAAAACAGTATGCCCTTTACAATACGTTAAACACTGACATTAGTTATTGCCTGGAAAACAAAACTGAATATAAAAAGCTGTGAACTTTCAAAATGAGCTGACCCTGAGATCTTTAGAATATTAACCCTTAGTGCTCTCCATAATGTTGATTATAGCCAGTATTATTGATATATGCCCCTACTTGTTCTAACCCAGAGGTGATTTAATCGTTCCTCAATTAACCTTTAAGATGCTATAAATTAAAGGTATGACACACAAGACAATCAGAACTTCTCCCTTTGGTTTTCTAGTAAAAACTGAACCAATTAAGAAACAAAAGAAGCAGTTAAGTTGGGCAGATCATGTAGAAGATAAGAGTCCAGTAGACAGTCCATTCTCACCCTGTGATTTTCTCCCTTCACCATGAGATCCTGAGATTTGGGTCAAAACCTTGAGTCTCAGGGTCTAACCATGATAGTTCCCATGAATATTGTACCACACTCATGATAAATAAACAACTATGTATTGTATTCCCCACACAAAATGCATGCATACTCATTATCAGTTAAACATTACTTGCATTGAGACTGGTGGCAGCAAACTCCAACAACTCTGGTGATGTATCTCCTCCCACTGCTTAGATGCATTTCCTGTGTGGGTCATGTCTCACAATCCATAGTTACAAGGTAAAAATGTAAACTCTGACCTGGGTCAAAAGTGCTGGAATTGATGCAATGTACAACAACTGACTGGTTAATATTTCAGCCAACTTCCAATTCCAGTGAGTAATTTCCCTCACTCATTACCATACCTGGGAACTTTTTATTGTTGTCTCCCCGGAGGGGAGTCCTCTGCTGCCATGGGTGGTGTGAAGAATGATGCGTATCGCGTCAAAAAGGGGCGGGTCTTAACGCAAGTGCTGGGAGGGCTTAAAAGAAGGCTGGGGGGAAGGAGCTACACCGGAGGAAACTCCCCACATCCGGAAGACTCAGCCTCTGCCCCGGAGACCCGGTAAAGCAGTACCAAAACCAGAGTCTCCATGGCAAATCCGAAGAGTTCCCAAGTATGCTCATTACCACTCACCATCATAATACAGTTTTCCCTATTGGTTGGTTCCCCTAAATTCTTGATACAGATACTTTAATCTGATAAAATATATTGGAAAATACATGTTATCTGATCATATACATTGGGAAATACTTACTAAGAGGTGAATGTAGCCTGCATACTATGGGCTAGATTCTATAGCAGGTGCTAAATGTTAACACTCGATTTATCAAACATTTTCCTATTGACGTCTATGGGGAAAACCTGAGATAAAAGCAGAGATAAAATTAGCACCTGTAATAGAATCTAGCCCTATTCGTGCCTATAAGGAACAGGAAAATGATCTCATTTACTATCTACTGCAGGAATAGGCAACCTTTGACACTACAGATGTTGGGCACTAAATGCCTATCATCTCCAACCAACCAATGGCTGTTTGGGGATGATGGGAGTTATAGTTAAAGGGATAGTAATACTTCATTTTAACTTTATTTTATTTTGTAGGCATTAAAAAAAACATGAAGAATGATATAAGTCTTATCTCTGAAACCTTTATGGTTTAAGAGATATTCACAAACAAAGTATCCCCCCCTGTTCAACCAGATCAGAAGGGAGATGCCCAGGTAGACTGCAGAGAGGGACAATCTTCAATTAAGATAATGGAAAAAGCTGAAAAACTTGTCAAGGGGGGGAAGGGCTTTCATTGTTTTCATACAAAGAAAATTGTCCCCTTATGTTATCTGTACTGTCATACAACCAGACTCACATCTGAGAAGAGATTGTTTACACTAGGTAAAAGGGGCGGGGAGGGGAACTTTGCTTGTGAATATCTCATAAACCATAAAGGTTTGAGAGATAAGACTTATATCATTCTTCATGTTTTTTTAATGCCTACAAAATAAAATAAAGTTAAAATGAAGTATTACTATTAGTGATGAGCGAGCACCTCAATGCTCGGATGTTCGGGTGCTCTGACCGAGCACCCCCTGAGGCTCGAGTGCTCGGCCGAGCATCCGAGCCCCATTGAAGTCAATGGGAGGACTCGAGCATTAAACCAGGCACCCCCTGCTCTGATGAGGGGAGGGTGCCTGGTCCATAGGAAAAGGGCAGAAAAAGATGGAAACACTACAGAAATGGTTCAGGGACAGCATAGGGAGGATGTCTGGATGCACCTTGGACTCCAACATCGCTGCTGGGAACGATCTTTCGCCCGTAGTACGCCATTTTTACAGACTGACCATAAAACACACAAAAAGGAAAATAAAAACGACTTTAGGCGAAAAATTGTTACCAAACAATATTTGCTGTATATTTACTTGTATATCATCTGCAAATTCTCCCAAAAATTTCCTTGATTTTCAGAACTGAGGCCATGATTAAGAGGGAAACGTGCGCAGAGGCAAATTCTCCCAAAAATTTCCTTGATTTTCAGAACTGAGGCCATGATTAAGATGGAAACGTGCGCTGAGCTGACCATCTAAAACATTATGGGTGAGGGTCTGCTGCAGAGCTGACCATCCTAAACATTATATGCGAAGGCCCGCTAGTGAGCTGACGCTATAAAACATTATATGAGAAGGCCCGCTGGTGAGCTGACCTATATAAAAATTGGCAAACAGGGCCCGCTGGTGAGCTGGCCCTATATAAAAATTATATCACAGGGCCCGCTGGTGAGCTGGCCCTATATAAAAATTATAGCACAGGGCATATGGAAGAGGAGGAGGAGGATGAGAAGATTAAGAGTCAACCATATACCCGTTTTTTGGGTGGAAGGGGTGAATGGGAATACAGAGTATTCCCATCATTGTAAATAACATATATAAAGTGAGTTTATGTTCCCCCGGGGCTTTCCTCCAGTGGAGTGGAGAAGTCAGGGGAAATCCAGGCCTTGTTCATTTTTATAAGTGTCAACCTATCAGCATTGTCGGTGGAAAGGCGGATACGCTTATCTGTTATGATGCCACCAGCAGCACTAAATACCCGCTCAGACAGAACGCTGGCGGCAGGGCAGGCCAGCACCTCCAAGGCGTAGAGTGACAGTTCATACCACGTGTCCAGCTTGGACACCCAGTAGTTGTAAGGCACAGAGGGATCATTGAGGACGCTGACACGGTCTGCTACGTACTCCTTCACCATCTTCCAAAACTTTTCCCTCCTTGTGACACTAGGCTGCGCATCAGGGTGAGGGTGCTGGCGGGGTGTCATGAAGGTGTCCCACGCCTTGGAGAGTGTTGCCCTGCCTTTGTCGGAACTGCTGTGTGCTCCCCTTTTCTCCCCTTCTCGGTTGGCCAAGGTAGCACGTACTCTGCCGCCAGCGTTGTCAGATGGAAAATTTTGGAGCAATTTTTCAACAAGAACCTTCTGGTATTGCACCATTTTGCTTGTCCTCTCCACCGGAGGAATGAGAGATGAGAAATTCTCTTTGTAGCGGGGGTCCAGAAGGGTGAACACCCAGTAATCCGTGTTGTCTAAAATGCGTACAACGCGTGGGTCACGGGAAAGGCAGCCTAACATAAAGTCAGCCATGTGTGCCAGAGTACCAACAGTCAAGATTTCGCTGTCCTCACCAGGAGGCTGACTCTCAATATCCTCATCCTCTTCCTCCTCTTCTGCCCACCCACGCTGAAGAGATGGAACTAAAGTTCCATGGCTACCCTCTGTAGCGGAGGCAACCGTGTCTTCCTCCTCCTCCTCCTCCTCCTCCTCCTCCTCCGCCTCCTCCAATTGTCGCTGAGAAGACGAAGTGAGCGTGCTCTGGCTATCACCTTGTGTAAGCTCTTCCTCCCCCATTTCCACCTCTTCCACATGCAAAGCGTCGGTTTTAATTGTGAGCAGCGAGCGTTTCAGTAGACACAGAAGTGGGATGGTTACACTGATAATAGCGTTATCGCCGCTCACCATCTGTGTCGATTCCTCAAAATTGCGTAAAACCTCGCAGAGGTCTGACATCCATTCCCACTCCTCACTTCTGATTACAGGAAGTTGAATGGAGAGGCGACGACCGTGTAACAGCTGGTACTCCACTACTGCCCTCTGCTGCTCACAAAGCCGGGCCAACATGTGGAAGGTGGAGTTCCAGCGCGTGCTCACGTCACACAGCAGCCGGTGAGCTGGCAATTGTAAGCGCTGCTGCAGCTTCAACAGGCCGGCCGAAGCTGTAGATGACTTACGGAAATGTGCACACACGCGGCGCACCTTGGTCAAGAGATCATGCACATTGGGGTAGGTTTTTAGAAATCGCTGCACCACTAAATTAAATACATGCGCTAGGCATGGTACGTGTGTGAGCTTGCCGAGCTCCAAAGCCGCCACCAAGTTACGCCCATTATCACACACAACCATGCCTGGTTGCAGGTTGAGTGGCGAGAGCCACTGCTCGGTCTGGTGACTAATCCCCTGCAACAGCTCTGAGGCCGTGTGCTGTTTGTCCCCAAGGCAGATCAGCTTCAGCACGGCCTGTTGACGCTTCCCCACTGCAGTGCTACACTGCTTCCAGCTACTGGCTGATGGGGGAGTGGCGGTGTGTGTAGAGAATTCGGAGGTGGAAACGGAGGAGGAGGAGCCAATAACATAGGTGCTGGTGGAAACCCTGATGGAGGTAGGGCCCGCAATCCTCGGCGTGGGTAGCACCCGTGCCATCCCAGGGTCCGAGTCGCTCCCAGCCTCCACGACATTCACCCAGTGTGCCGTCAGGGAAATGTAGCGTCCCTGGCCACAAACACTTGTCCATGTGTCAGTCGTTAAGTGGACCTTCCCAGTAACTGCGTTGGTCAGGGCACGGGTGATGTTACGGGACACATGGTGGTGTAATGCGGGGATGGCACACCGGGAAAAGTAGTGGCGGCTGGGGACCGCGTACCGAGGGACAGCTGCTGCCATCAGGCTGCGGAAGGACTCAGTGTCCACAAGCCTAAATGGCAGCATTTCGATGGCCAGTAATTTTGAAAGGTGTGAGGTTAGTGCTATGGCCTGTGGGTGGGTGGCTGGGTACTTTCTCTTGCGCTCAAATGCCTGGGGTAACGACATTTGGACGCTGTGCTGGGACAGGGAAGTGGATGTGGTCGCTGATGGTGCTTCAGATGCTACAGGTGCAGGGCGGGAGGTATGCGGGCCTGCGCCTTCGACAGGCGATTGGCCGGCACCGAAAACAGGGGAAGAGGAGGCAGTGGTGTGGCCTGCAGACACAGATGGGCGATCCAGGCGTTCCTCCCACTTACTACGGTGCTTGGATGCCATGTGTCGGATCATGCTGGTGGTGGTGAGGTTTCTAGTGTTCATGCCTCGGCTCATTCTGGTGTGGCACAGGTTGCAAACTACAAATCTTTTGTCGTCCGCACTTTCCTTAAAAAAACGCCATACCGCGGAACACCTACCCCTTGGCAAGGTAGATTTACGCAAGGGGGTGCTCCGTGGAACATTTGCGGGCCGGTTTGGTGCGGTCCGCCTTCTTTCTGTTGCCACACCACTGCCTCTTCCAGCCTGTTGCGGTGCTGCAGATGGCTCACCCTCAGGACTGCTGTCATCGCTCGGCTCTACACCTTCCCAGGTGGGGTCAGTCACCTCATCGTCCACCAAGTCCTCCTCCACTTCCTCACTCTGATCATCCTCCTCAAGTCTTGATCCCACCACATACTCAGTCATTGACAACTGTATAACATTCTCCTCAACAAGGTCTTGAGACGGAAATAGTGGTTGATTTAATGGCAACTGTGTCTCATCATCATCATCATCATCCACTACTTCCTTTGACCTTAAATGCCGTTCACATCTGTCATCTTCTTGTGATTGGGTAGCCTCTAGAGGTTGTGAATCAGGGCACAAGATGTCATGTTCCTCTGCAAGCGTGCTTGGAGAGAGGGTCAAATGAAGGATTGGTGATGAGACGAGCTCATCACTATATCCCAGTGTGGGATCACTTCTTTGACCAGACCGTGTATGGTGGGAGGAAGGATGATCAGAGTGAGGATTATGTTGACCAGACTCTTGGCTACTGAGAGTGGACTTGGTGGAAGACAGGGTGGTGCTTAACCGACTGGAAGCAGTATCAGCTGTCATCCAACCGACCACCTGTTCGCACTGGTCGGACCTCGAGAGTGATGTCCTGCGACGCCCTGTGAAATCAGACATGAAGCTAGGTATGGTGGATGTCTTTCTTTCTTGTGCTCTGGCACCAGGCACAGTTTCTCCGCGTCCTGACCCGCGCCCTGAACTTTCAGGATCACGTCCACTTCCCCGTCCCTTTTTACCCGCCTTCTTCATCTTACACGATATATATGACTTTAATATATATGAGTTTGAAAACTTAACAGTATTTCTTCCTATTCTGCAACTGTGCAGAGTACACAGAATAGGCTGTTAAACGGCGTTGAAACACACTGAATGGAATATGTGACTTTAATATTTGAGTTTGAAAACTTAACAGTATTTCTTCCTATTCTGCAACTGTGCAGAGTACACAGAATAGGCTGTTCAACGGCGGTGAAAGACACTGAATGGAATATGTGACTTTAATATTTGAGTTTGAAAACTTAACAGTATTTCTTCCTATTCTGCAACTGTGCAGAGTACACAGAATAGGCTGTTAAACGGCGGTGAAAGACACTGAATGGAATATGTGACTTTAATATTTGAGTTTGAAAACTTAACAGTATTTCTTCCTATTCTGCAACTGTGCAGAGTACACAGAATAGGCTGTTAAACGGCGGTGAAAGACACTGAATGGAATATGTGACTTTAATATTTGAGTTTGAAAACTTAACAGTATTTCTTCCTATTCTGCAACTGTGCAGAGTACACAGAATAGGCTGTTAAACGGCGGTGAAAGACACTGAATGGAATATGTGACTTTAATATTTGAGTTTGAAAACTTAACAGTATTTCTTATAATTCTGGAACTGTACAGAGTACACAGAATAGGCTGTTAAACGGCGGTGAAAGACACTGAATGGAATATGTGACTTTAATATTTGAGTTTGAAAACTTAACAGTATTTCTTATAATTCTGGAACTGTACAGAGTACACAGAATAGGCTGTTAAACGGCGGTGAAAGACACTGAATGGAATATGTGACTTTAATATTTGAGTTTGAAAACTTAACAGTATTTCTTCCTATTCTGCAACTGTGCAGAGTACACAGAATAGGCTGTTAAACGGCGTTGAAACACACTGAATGGAATAAGTGACTTTAATATTTGAGTTTGAAAACTTAACAGTATTTCTTATAATTCTGGAACTGTACAGAGTACACAGAATAGGCTGTTAAACGGCGTTGAAACACACTGAATGGAATATGTGACTTTGATATTTTAGTTTGAAGACTTAACAGTATTTCTTCCTATTCTGCAACTGTGCACAGTACACAGAATGTGCTGCTACACTGCGGCGAAGCACACTGAATGGAATATGTGACTTTTAAATTTTAGTTTGAAGACTTAACAGTATTTCTTCCTATTCTGCAACTCTGCACAGTACACAGAATGTGCTGCTAAACTGCGGCGAAGCACACTGAATGGAATATGTGACTTTGATATTTTAGTTTGAAGACTTAACAGTATTTCTTCCTATTCTGCAACTCTGCACAGTACACAGAATGTGCTGCTACACTGCGGCGAAGCACACTGAATGGAATATGTGACTTTTAAATTTTAGTTTGAAGACTTAACAGTATTTCTTCCTATTCTGCAACTCTGCACAGTACACAGAATGTGCTGCTAAACTGCGGCGAAGCACACTGAATGGAATATGTGACTTTGATATTTTAGTTTGAAGACTTAACAGTATTTCTTCCTATTCTGCAACTGTGCACAGTACACAGAATGTGCTGCTACACTGCGGCGAAGCACACTGAATGGAATATGTGACTTTTAAATTTTAGTTTGAAGACTTAACAGTATTTCTTCCTATTCTGCAACTCTGCACAGTACACAGAATGTGCTGCTAAACTGCGGCGACGCACACTGAATGGAATACGTGACTTTGATATTTTAGTTTGAAGACTTAACAGAATGTGCTCTAATCTGCAACTTTGCACACTAAACAGAATGTGCTCTAATCTGCAACTTTGCACACTAAACAGAATGTGCTCTAATCTGCAACTTTGCACACTAAACAGAATGTGCTCTAATCTGCAACTGTGCACACTAAACAGAATGTGCTCTAATCTGCAACTTTGCACACTACACAGAATATATATATTTTTTTTTTTTTTTTTTGTTTTTTTCCCCCCACACCAAATAACCTGCTGCCCCCACACACAGTAGTCCTAAAAAGGACTTTTGGTTCTTTTTTTTTCACAATTTTTGTTTTTTTCCTCCCTACACTGCCTTTCCCTTCCTATCCTCAGCTCTCCCTGGCTCAGACTGAGCCGAACTCGATGGTCAGGTGCTATACAGCACCCGACCACGGGTTCTGGCCAGCCAATCAGTGTAATGCCAGCAGCCAACATGGCTGCTGGCATTACACCGATGTCAGAGCCTCCCTGCACGTTTATTGGCTGCGCAGCAGGCGCAAAACGTGCGGGGAGGAGACACGAACATGGCGGGCGAGCACATGCGGTACTCGTACGAGTACCGCCATGTGCCGAGCAGAGCGATGCTCGTGCCGATCCGAGCATCGGCCGAGCATGCTCGCTCAACACTAATTACTATCCCTTTAACAACAGCAATGGCTTACCTACTCCTGATCTACTGTGCCGTGTTTCTGTGCCGCTAGGAATTAATGCATTTCAGAGGAATAACTGGGATTTAATTGGGGCTTTGCAGATAGTCTCTCTTCACGCACAGTACACTGACAAAAATGATAGTCAAAGAGAGCTCTGCTCCTGTTGACTAAAATGTTTGACTAATATTTGTCAGTGGCCTACTCATGATTGGTTATTCAAGCTGTGAGAAGAGGGGCTGAGTGCTCAGGTTGATGATAAAATTTGACCAAACAAACCAAGGGGCAAAAGTCTATAGAAGTCTATAGATAAGACTTGTTAAGCTTATATGAATACGCATTTTCAGTCATTTCATGTGTTTATATTTATTAAAGTACAATGATAAAATATTTAGTGTTGTTCCAAACAAACTACTTAGATATATGTAAGCAGCTGCAAAAGACACCACCACAAAAATGTGAAAAATATGAAATGTGAAAAATATTGCAGATATCCCAGCGCTAAATATAATTAAATAAAATCAAGTAATCTTTTCTATAATTTTTTATTGGAATCCATTCCACACTCCACTGGAGAGTGGTTTTATCCATCTATACAATTATTCAGCTTGGACCTTAAGACTCTAATGTTGTTACATATATCCGGATTTTTGGTATAGGATCTTATACTAAATATGTTTTTAATAATAATTGTATATCTGTCTTTGACAATTAGCTTATTATTTTTCTATATTTTCTGCTGTGACCTCACTATTTGGGTTATTTTGGTGCAATAGATATATGTAAGCATCTGTAAAATATCCAAAAGACACCACCACAAAAATGGGTAAAAATATGAAATGTTAGAAATATTTCAGATATCCCAGCGCTAAATATAATTAAATAAAATCAAGTAATCGCTTCTATAATATATTGTTGGAATCCATTCCACACTGCATTGGAGAGTGGTTTTATCCATCTGTACAATTATTCAGCTTGGACTTTTAGATTCTAATGTTATTACATAAATCCGGATTATTGGTATATAATCTTATACTGTATATGTTTTTAATAATATATTTATATCTGTCTTTGACAATTAGCTTATTATTTTTCTATATTTTCTGCTGTGACCTGATTATTTGTACTATTTTGGTGCAATTAGATTTTTTAATTTGGGATATATATAGACCTTACTTGTATCTGCTGGATCTTGGAGCTCCAGTTTCTGACGCACATTCTATGTGTTGCATTAGTTGTCTGCAGGCTAGGTCTTGTATGGTATTTTTCAGGTTGCAGCACATTGCACAGTATTGTCCAGGTATAGTTATTTATTTTATTTATCGTTCTTTTTTTTTTTTTAATAGATTTTATTATCAAACCGCTCCAAACAGTTTACAAGTACATAGAAGGATACATAAAGTAACATCCATCACAGCAATAATATGAAAGATATTTGTACAAATCTTCAATAACAGAGACACTTGTTTGAGTTGTTCAGAGCCAGCCTGAAATTTTCTGTAATAGTCCTTAAACAAACCCCCAGTAACTTATGGTAACTAACAGCTAATCTAAATCTGCCTATACCCCAAGTCCTCTCCCTCCTGAGCCCGCAGCACCCCCGACCCCGCCCCGCCCTCCCGACAGCCAAACAGTATCCCAAGACCATAACACAATTGGTCGTTGGTTTTTTTTGATTGGTTTTTTTTTTGTTATTATTATATCGTAGTCCTTACCGCGGAGGCTCATGCAATCATTTATCCCTCAAGCCTCAGCCAGCCAACCTCTAAGCACGCTCAACTTTTCTCACACATCATCAAGCAGGTGCACATTATCAATCGCAGGGATTCCATCTGCTCCACTCGACCACCATTTCTGCCATTTCCCCCAGGTTTTGTCAAATTTACTTGCACCCCGATGCAAGTAGACCAGTTTAAAATGCGGAGCACACTGTGAAACCAAGTTTAACCATGCCCTGCAGTTAGGAGCTCTATCAGACATCCAGTTCACAGCCACCACCTTTCTAGCCATCACCAGGAGTTCACTCAGTAGAGATCTGTCAGCCATATCCTCAATCTCATCGGGGAAGACGGATAGCAAACAAAGCTTTGGAGACCTTGGAACAGGCCTCTCCAGCTCCAGGACTATAATGTGCATTACTTCCCTCCAGAACTTCTGAACCCATTAGCAGTCCCACATCATATGCAGATATGTACCCCTGAGTCCATCACATCTAGGGCAGTTATCACTATGGGAGTTCCCCATTTTCTGCAGCCTGACGGCGTATAATAGATCCTGTATAAATATTTAGCTGTATCATTTGATGTTTGGACGACGTCGCCACCAGTGCTGGACCTGCCCTGGCCATGTCCCATTCCCAAGTTACCATAGGACCCACATCCGTTTCCCATCTGTTTCGCTCATGTTCCTCCTGGCCCACTATGTTAATCTCTAATCACTGGTAGATGAAAGATAATTTATCTTTCTTTTTAGTTGTTTGCATCATTCTTTTTCCCATTCCAGTGGTGGAATTGAGGATAAACCACATTGATTTAGATTTTCTTTGCTAGTCTGCTTAATCAGTGGGCTGGTATATTACTAGTCATGTTGTGTCTCCCGTATCTCCCATATTATTTTTGTTTGTGAAAGTATTTAACCAGGAAGTCTACATTGAGATTGTCTCTCATTTTCAAGTATGTTCTGGACTCATTTTATCTACTTCAGAAGGTTGAAAGGCTGAACTGACCTTGCTGGGACTAGAACCTGTGACCTTGTGGTTTGAACAGATTCTACAGCTGGTGTAATAACCAACAGAGCCATCTCTATTCTCTTTATTTTTTATTATATATTTACTTTTTATCTTTTATTTTTGTGTTATAAATTGATCCTGTTTACAAATCCCATTCCCTTATTAGTTTTATTATCATTTTTCACAAATTTTTGTGAGAAATATTTTCTTGATTATATTTAATTATATTTAGCGTTGGGATATCTGTAATAATTTTCATATTTATCAAAGAGTGTTTTGCTAACATTTTAGAGCAAGGATGTACACACACACTCTAGGACATAGGCCAGTGGGTCTCAGTCTATTATGGCTCAGGCCCCCACTAACATGCCAGCTGGGATTCTCAGGACACATCCAATTTCTGTAGATAATTTGTCAAATATAAAAATATATTGTTAACTTTGGATCTCAATTATAAAAATGAGTGTATTTTCCATAACAAATTCAATAAAGAAAGATCTAAAATCAAGATTTCCATTTGTCTCCAAGTATTCATAGGAAAACTGCACAACTCAAAGAAAATGCCTAAGGTACACCAATGTGCCAGAGCACCCTGGTTGAGAACCCCTGCTATAGGCTCTATAAAGTGGAGGATCATCAAGGAGATGGCCTGACTATTTTGAGCCTGATGTTATCTCTAAGCTTTTAGATCCCAATTACAGGTACACTAGGCACTTAAAAGGATAGTAATACTTCATTTTATATTTATTTTATTTTAAAGGCATTAAAAACATGAAGGAAGATATAAGTCTTATCTCTCAAACCTTTATGGGTTGAGATATATTCACAAGCAAAGTTTCCCCTCCTGCCCCTTTTGCCTAGTGTAAGCCATCTCTACTCAGATAATAACAGAGGACAATCTTCTTACTGTGAGAACAATGAAAGCACTGCCCCCCTTGACAAGTTTTTCAGGTTTTTCCCTTATCTTAATTGAAGATTGTCCCTCTCTGCAATCTACCTGGGCACCTCCCTTCTGATCTGGCTTAACAGTGTTACATCAGTAAAAGGGGCGGGAGGAGGATACTTTGTCATTGAATTACTCTTGAACTACAACTCTGACAGAATTGAAATAACACTCTCCAAAGTCCAAATACTATGATGATTAATTAGAGCTGCTTTTATTATGAAACATTACTATCCCTTTAAAATCATTTTCTAGTGCTACACCAGCTTATTTCCAATTTACAAAGCTACTTACACTGAATTTTGTCCTCTATAGGATAATTTCTCTAAGGGGAGGGCAGTGGAGAACTTTTGGAGATTTCTGGGTGTTCCTTTCCTCTGTACTTTGATGCTATATACTAACAATGAGCAGAGGAAAGAGGCAAAGCTCTGCATCATTTTCCTAAGCATGCTACAGGGGAAGCATTCAAGACTTGCACCTAGAAGTGTTAACATCAGTGGAGTGTGTGTGGGTCAGTATGCAGTAAAAAAAGAATACCCTCTATTGCAGTGGTTCTCAACCCTTTTTTGCTCAGGGGATCCCTATAATGCATTCTGGAATGGCCAGATAACCACTGACATTTAGTATGTCATTTGTCATGGGTGTACTGAGGGGTAAAAAGGCATACTATATTGTTATTTGTGTATCCCACCATAATAATGATAAAAATAAGTATACTGGATATAAAAATTTCCATAATTATACATCTGAAACTCATGCATTCACACTTTTGTCAAAGTCTTTATAGAAAATTGTGGTGCCAAGGGCATACCAAAGTGCCACAGGACCCTGTTTAAGAACTACTGCTCTAGTCCATACATCAAAGTGCAAGCTCATATAACATCAGCACAGAAACTGAGCTGTGCAGGCAGTTTTGTATATATTTTGTATGTTAATAAGATAATTACCTATTCTGTTCTCCATGTCCTGTACACACAATATTAATGAAAGAAAACAGCAGTGGAAGCTGGGGGAACAACTGTTGTTTATACCCAAACAAAAATATGTTCCTTGTTTTCTGCTTAAAGTGATAGGAATATTTCACAAAAACAGCAGCCCCAATTAATCTTCCTATTATTTGAGCCATAGAGAGTGTTATTTCAATACTGTCAGAGTTGTAGTTCAAGAGTAATTGAATGATAAAGTTTCCCCTCCTTCCCCTTTTACCTACTGAAAGCCCCCACTTCTCAGATTTGGAATCCAGTCCATAGACCAGACAGCTCACATGAAGGGTCAAAATTCTTACTGTGAGAACAATGAAATCCCTGCTCCCCCCCCCCCCGACAGGTTGTTCAGCTTTTTTCCCTTATCTTAATTGAAGACACTCCCTGCTGCTCTAAGCTGAGCATTGTTACATCAGTAGAAGGGGCGGGAGGGGGATACTTTATCATTCAATTACTTTTGAACTACAACTCTGACAGAACTGAAATACCACTCTCCAAGGCCCAAATACTATGAAGATTAATTAGAGCTGCTTTTATTATGAAACATTACTATCCCTTTAAGAATGCATTTGAAATGATAGGTGCTATATCCTAGGACATGCAAAATTGTATGTATTTTGTGAGTAATCTTGAAGAATGACTTCTCCCAGATCATGCATTGTTCCATCCTATCTGTCTGTTGAATATGAGCACAAAGCTGTACAAATAGGGATGTCATCCATAAGATATTTTACTGGCTGGCTGGTAAAAATTAGGCTTGGCACAATTATAGGTCTATAGCAGCAAAAGGGAAGTTGGTATTTTTTCCCCAAAATGATAACTTGCAACCCTACTAAGAGTATTGCAAACCCTACTAAAAATATTCCCTCTATGTTAGGACTGAGCAACAGTGGCCTTAAAGAGATATGAATACTTTAATATTACTGATCCCCATAATGTAGCTATTTAAAAAATAATTCAATTGCCCCCAGTTCATAAAGGTTTGAGAGAAAACCGTAACCAAAGTTCCCCCCTCCCCCTTCCCTGAAGTCAGCGTTGTACTGACTGCAGGGGAAGTCTGTCGTATGACAGGCTTGCGGCTCTGCAGCTGAGCCGAGGTCGCGTTAGTGAAAAATAATTATTTCACTGAAACGGTCTTCTACATGTGTTTGGTTTGCAATGAAACAATTTTTTTTTTACTAATGTGATCTCGGCTCTGCTGCAGAGCCTCCTGATGAAAAATAAATCTGGATATCCCTGCAGTCAGTACAACGCTGACTTCAGGTAAGGGGGAGGGAGGGGGAACTTTGGTTACGGTTTTCTCTCAAACCATAAAGGTTTGAGAGATGAACCTGGGGGCAATTGAATTATTTTTTAAGTAGCTACACTATGGGGATTAGTAATATTAAAGTATTACTACCCCTTTAAGTTGTTTTGGACCACAATTACATTGGCAGACTGAGGATTATGGGAGTCATAGTTAAACAATACTGGGCTAGGTTCCCCACACCTACGTTATGTCAATCTCAATTACAGCTTCAGTTTAGATTTTAGCACTTACAACTTCCTCTTCTAGTTTTATACTGACCACTCTGCTTCCAGGATGATTGCATTCGGGAGAATATTGATGTCACTAGTGATGTCACTGAGATGTATTCTGAAGTGAAGTAAGCCAACATTCGATATGGACCAGAGGTTTGGTTCTTTCAGAAATTGATGAAGAACCTGAGTAAAGTAATCAATTTCTCTGCTTTTGGCTCATTACACATACTTGATGTATACATCCACAGTTAATGTAACACTTCCTTTCTGTAGCTGTTAGAACAAGTTATCTTAGATGATACAAGCAAAGGTTCCCCCATAGTGTTGGGTGCAGCTATGCCATTGTGATCTCATGTACATATATGAATTCACAAGACACAATTCACCGGCTGTCTAGTTCATGAAGAACATATTGCTTGAGGTCATAGGTGAAGCCACTGCCTGTTGCCCTTTACTGGTAAACACAGTAAATCTCTAGGTATATCTTTGTACGTCAATATTCTACACTTCTAGCTCTGCTTGAGAAATCCAAGACTGATAATACACTGGGTCATTTTGTTGCTATATGTGTATTCCCTGGATGAGAAAGATTTAAAATAATGATACTAATAAAAAAATATCTTATAATGCTTTAGTCTGGTGAATAACAGACACATGATATTTAAAAAAGTTGCTCCTTCATAAAACATTAATGACAGGTTAACATGCCTCATTAGGCTAATAGGACCACAATGTATTTTAATCTTTAACTTGATCAGAGTGTATTGCGTGCAGTCAGGGGTGAAACCACACAGTGGAATGTTTTATGATTGAAGGGAGAATTTTAAAATGCTTTTATGGCCTCAAGTCTCCTACGGCTTCAGGCTTTGACAAATTACTTATTGATGCTTCAGTATTTTAGATATTTTTTCCTTTGGTAATATACGAGCAAAAAGTATGTCTTTGCTGGAATATTCTTTTATGATGTTCTATAAGAAACACAGGAAACAGAGGTTCTGACAGAAGAACCATCTGGCCCATCCAATCTGAATATTGTTCTACGTAATAATATATTAAACCTGAAGCCATGTTTTGGAGACCTCTCTAACATCCGATGGATTAATTGGTCTTGACTCCTTGCTATACACAAAAAAACAAATGTGGGAAATTGCATAAAATTATCTGAAGGTACAAAAGCAATGATGTTGAAGGCATGTGACTGGTGGCATGTTAATTATTTTCCTCACTTTATTTCTACTATGAGGCCAGAAAAATGTGGGTGGGAAAGGTTAGGCCTGTATATGACGTGTACTCTGGTAGAACTGCTGTAAAGAGAGCTAAGTGCACTAGGCCTGTACTCAAGCGGTGCAGCTATATAGACACAGTAGCCATACCTCCTCCTCCTCCTAAGTAATGAAATCTGTTTGGGATGGGTCCAAATGATGGGCTCATGTAGGAGCTGGACAAAGAAGTAAAGGGGGTGAGGTTATTGGAAATTGGACAGAATGGAATTGAAAGTAAGTGGTGTGGGGCAGAACTGGGTGGGCATGGGCCCCGGAGACCTGGTACTTTACAGTAAAAATATGTAGCGTTCCCAGATATAGCAGTAGCACATAAGATATGTGTCAGGTCATTACAATACTTTCAGTTACCAAAAGTGTGGTAGGTGCATTTAACACTGATTAGTCTTTTACAATGAGTTGCAACCAGGGAATTTAAATACATGTGTTGATTTTTGTTGGTTTTCTTGTTATGCTAGAGACACCATGATACAACTGGAACACAAAATATCATTGAGCCTTTCATACATCCAGAGCTGGCAGAAATGGAATGGGAGCTTGCATGGCCAGAGCAGAGCATACACATTGGACCCTGAATGTTGTTCTCATTAAGGAATGTATTATATATATATATATATATATAGTCCCAAAACACATCCTATCAGCCATACAGGGAATTAGAAAAATAATCCCTCAAAGTGCAAAGTAACCTGCATGCATGTGGTTCAAACTCTTGGATTGCAAGTACAGTCCTCATAGCCCCCACTGAATTGGACTTTCAAGCCAGATACGAAGAGTCTATAGCAGTAGTTCTCAACCAGTGTGCTTGGACAGTAGCTCAGAATGCTGTTTTCCTCTAAAAAAATTGATAAAAATTGAATTTTTGAGTTTCAAATGTAAATGTATGTAATTGACAAATGTCCTAATATATGAATTGTGTCCTTAGAATTCTAAAGGCAGTTTATGTATGCCATGGGCCAAAAAGATTGAGAAGCACAGATCTATAGGAATCTGCATTATGCTCACCATATTGGTAGAGGCGTAACTAGAATTCACGGGGCCCTGGTGCAAAAATTGCCATGGGCCCCCCCCCCGACCACATTGGCCACCTCCACATTGCCCCCCATCTCCACATTGCCCCTCAATCTGCACATTGCCCCTTCCACAATGCCCCTCAATCTCCACATCGCCCCTTCCACAATGCCCCTCAATCTCCATTCAATCTTCACACTGCCCCATCCACAATGTCCCCATCTCCACATTGCCCCTTTCACATTGCCCCCATCTCGACATTGCCCTTTCCACAATGCCCCCATCTCCACAATGCCCCTTCCACATTGCCCCTAAATCTCCTACCTCCCTGGTGGTCCAGTGGCAGAGGACAGGTCTGTGCCTCTTTCTGCACAGACCTCTTCTCCCGCGCAGTCCTCTTCAGAAATGCAGAGCACTGGGAGATGATGTAATCTCCCAGTGCTCTGCATTATGAGAGTGCCGGTCTGCCGGAGGGAATACTGATCTCCCTCTGGCAGACCGGCACACTCGTAATGCAGAGCCCCAGCGCTCTGCATTGCTTAATTGCGGGCATCAGGCAAGGGGGTCGCAGGGGGAAGCCGGGCCCCTGGAGTGACGGGCCCCTGTCGCAGTTGCAACCCCTGTGACCCCTATAGTTATGCCACTGCATATTGGTTTACTAGGGCTCATAGTGCAAATCTGGCTTTATGGGCATAGCTGATCCAGATCTGCTGATGGAGCACTATGTATGTAATATAGTTGTCCTTTAAACATTCACCTCTGACATGCTCTACAATTTGTGTAAATCCAGTCTCACTCTTCCCTTTCCCTCACCTGGCTGACTCCAAGGGAGCAAACCTGACGATGGGGCACTATTCATGTGATCATTGCATTTAAAATGGGACTTTTGTCTTCTTGAATGCTAGGGAGGTCTCCAAAGAATTGTAATGCATTACTCTGGAGACCTCGATGGAACTGAAGGAGGTAAAAGCCTGCTTTAAATCAATGAGAATTTTCCTTTGTCCCATATAATGCAGTTGGTTTGTGCCAGAAGTTCTCCAATTCAGCTTAGTACATCAGACTCATTCTGGTAAATCACCAAACAGCCATTTACTACCACAGGTCTGCTTTAACCCCACTAAGTGCAATATAGGTGTACAAGGCATTGCAGTGCAATGCTTTGAATACCTCTGTGCTAACCAAAGGGTTAAAGTCTGTAGGAATAAATTATACTAGTCTGGCCAAGAGGTTTATACATGCTGCCAGATTTTAGTCTTTATCCTACCTAAAACCCCTTTAACTGCTCTCTCATGAAAGAGAATCCCTACTGATCTTCACACTGAAATGAACTTTCAACACTTGTTAACTACCCCTGTGAATTAACGCTGGGAGTAAGTCTGTCCTAAGGCAGACAGGAGTCAGACGTTCTTCACCACCACCTGGAAATTGACCCTCCATTTTTTTAACAAAAGCACCCAGCTAATTGACAGGGCTAAGCAGTGCAGGACAAGAGTGGCTGCCATCATAGTTGCCATGGTAATCATGTGGCCCTATTTAATGGCCAGCTGGTTTCCTTTTGTTGCGACAGGCAGCTGAGGACCCAGTTTTATTCGACTCGTGGACCACATATGTCCCCACTAAACAGTAATTTCCACACAAAGAGTCACACCTATGGGGATCAGAGTGGAATAATACAGCATAATGCAATGCATAGCACAAAGGAGGTTTTGAATAACATGTTAAAGAAAATCCTAATTTCTGCCTCCTCCTCCTTCAGCTGTTACTCTGACCATTTGAAAGGCTATCACAGCTCTTTATAGAAACTAACATAACCGCCGAGGGTTAATTCACAGACAACGAAAAAGTACTATTTGAATATAAATAGACTAGAAGTTTATCCCAGGTACTTTTTAATATAAATCTAATTCCATGTCTGTAGAAAATTAACCCTGTAAAAACTAGAGAGATGTGGAATACACTGATTCACAAGGCATTGCATATCTGTAATGTAATATTTAATATGTAAAAAAAAAATAAAAAAAAAAAATAAAAAAAAAAAAATATATATATATATATATATATATATATATATATGTATATTAGAGTTTATCCCCCTGAGTAAAACAAGAGTACTTTCACTGCTGAAAGGTGTTTTATTCAAAAGTTATTACAGCTCAAAGTTGAATTTTTTTAGGTGCAGTATCACAGTGGCCTGAAATTGTGCAGTAGAGCTGTTGCTACACCATCCTATGGAGATTTATGGTCCGCGGACCACAGATGTCCATAGGATGGTGTAGCAACAGCACCACTTTACAATATATGTGTATATATATATATATGTATTTTTTTTTCTCAAGCATTACTATCCCTTTAAGAAAGCAGTTGCTATAGTTTCATCAGAAATGTAAATTGATATCCAGATTTAAAGGGCAACTGATATGGAAAAAAGAAAACAGAAACAAATCCTAAGTATAAACTTATAAACATAATTGCTCAGGTCTTTCCAAAGTTACTCATCCCCCTCCTACAACAGGTGAAGGTTAGGTAGTAGCCTCATTCCTACTGGCTGTGCACGTGAGTTTGACATCAAAAGCGTCCAACAAGAATCATGATCTGCCTCTGTGGAACTCACAGATGGGGAGAAGAGGTCCATGGAGGAGACCTGTAAAGTGAGCTCTACAAGTTTACAGTGCTGCTACTTGCTGAGGTAAGAGTAGCAGCATTTGGCAAGTAAAGTTCTGATCTTCAACAACTTATAATTTTAATTTTTTTCATGTTAGCTGAGCTTTAATGGCTCCTTCAGCAAGAAAAAAAATGCTTGAAATCTTTGAGTGTCAGAGTGGTGCGCAAAGCATTGCTTCGACATGATTTGTGTACCCCTCTGGCATTCTAAGGGTTAAAGAAGTTTGCTGACATCATCATAGGTTTAAAGCTTAAAGGGATAGTAATACTTCGTTTTAACTTTATTTTATTTTGTAGGCATTAAAAAACATGAAGAATGATATGTCTTATCTCTCAAACCTTTATGGTTTAAGAGATATTCACAAACAAAGTATCCCCCCCCTCCCTGTTCAACCAGATTAGAAGGGAGGTGCCCAGGTAGACTGCAGAGAGGGACAATCTTCAATAAAGATAAGGGAAAAAGCTGAAAAACTTGTCAAGGGGGGAAGGGCTTTCATTGTTTTCATATAAAGAAAATTGTCCCCTTCTGTTATCTGTCTGGTCATACAACCTGATCCACATCTGAGAAGAGATGGCTTACACTAGGTAAAAGGGGTGGGGAGGGGAACTTTTCTTGTGAATATCTCATAAACCATAAAGGATTGAGAGATAAGACTTATATCATTCTTCATGTTTTTTAATGCCTACAAAATAAAATAAAGTTAAAACGAAGTATTACTATCCCTTTAAAGGAGAAGTAACACCTATTAATAATAACCCACCCCCTAACTTTACTATTGACAGAAAATCCTAATGGCTCTTATGAGTTTTTATTTGTACCTTTGCCCAAGAGTTAACAATAGTCAGTTCTAGATGTCGTCCCATGGGGGGTGGACATGACAGCTGACAGTAGGACCACGGGAGCTCAAACTCAGCTCACTACACAACCTTTAAAGGGGACCTGTCACATAGGTTTAATTAATGTTAATGATAATTTAAAAACTGCTTATATATCGTGATAGCCATTTGTTTGTAATATAAAATGTTTTTGAAAAATTAACCCTTATTCGTTTTAAGTACAATGCAGTACATATCCCTCTCTCTCTTTATACATATATATATATATATACACACACACACACTGTATATATTTTGTGCTATGACTTAATCTTGGCAGAGCCAATACACTGGGGGGATATCTAATAGTACTCCAAGCTGTACATTTGGACTTGAATATAAATAACTAGTTGAAGAGCCTGTTACACGGGCCACAGTGCCACTGTCAGCCAGTCGCGGGGCAGTCATGCACAGTAGAGACTGCCCGCGTCACAGCTGATACAGAGCTGGATGCTACGCACTGTATCAGCCGCGGCGCTGGCAGTCTCTACTGCACATGACTTTGTCGTTACATACGTTTTAGCAAATTATTATATAGGATTAGCATATTATATAGGGAATTACCACCACCACATAAAGGTTGATTTCTCACAAACTATCAAATAGAAAAAAAATCTATAGTACAACATATAGGTAGATTGTAATTACATTTTATACAAAGTAGACTTGCCTTAGGCTGACAGGTCCTCTTTAAGAGTCAGAGTGATGTGCTGTGCATTACCTCACAATGTGTTGTGCATCCTCTTGTCCCTTAAGGTTTATACACGCTAATGCATTATGCCTGCTTCAGTTTGAATAAGAACTGCCAGCATTTGTGATTTCTGCCTCCATGGACAGGATATCGAGGGCTGATAGAAAATATTATCTCTTAAACAAAGACACAAAGCCAAAATTCATAAGGGACATTAGGATTTTCTGGCTATAGTATGGAATGTGCAGGGGTGGGGGTTCATATTAGGAGGTGTTCATTCTCCTTTAATGAATTAGTTCCACTTTTTGGACACACTTTTCTTCTAATAAGCAGTATTCACCACCTGGAGCTGAAAGAGATCTCGCTGTCCATTAATCGGACTACCCAGAAGACTGCCAAGTGCAGATGGCACTTTATTAATCAGTACTTGTTCTAGGACATTCTGGCTCTTTAACTCTTTGTCAGTCAGAGAGGCCTTCAAAGCACTGAAACACATTAGGGGGGAATGTACAAATCCACCAGCGCAGGTCATTTCTTTTGCACCTGGATATTTGCACCTGCATTTTGGGTATGTGCTAGATTTTATGATCACTTTAGTGTATACTGGTACAAACACTCCACCTACCATCACCCTTGAGTGCCAAAGGGATGTTTTATGCACCTGGCACTCAAAGGGTTAAGGCTATATAACATGTGCCTGGAAAAGACCCATTTTTACTTGATTCACTCTGCACCTTTTCAGTACATAATGTTAAACAAGGAGCACTGGAACTGAATGTCCATAAATGCCCATACGGTGCCCCACTACGTTTTTGACATAGACATCTCAGTACATGGACATTAGGCAGGTGAAGCACCAGTAAATTGATTGCAGCTCATATATTATCTTGGGATTGCATTAGTACATCCTGCCTAATGAATTAAAAGACTTCATATCCCCCAAGAGTTTAAGAGACTATCTACTAATTGATGCTGAATATCTGCAGAAGATATGTTTTAGAAGGATCTAACATAATGATTTTAATGAGCTTGATTATCTAAATATTGTACAATATTGCTGTGCAGGAGAATTGTCCTTTCAATAAGTATCAATCCTTGTGATAAACACTCATGAAATTTCCTTCTTCAAACAGTTGGAAATATGCACCATTAGAAGTGAAAGCTGCATCTCAAATCATAAAAGCTTATTTAATTGTATCGCCTTGTTTACTGCATTTCTCTCCTCTTGTTAAATAATAAGGTGCTTGTCAGATGATTGTCCAATTAGCAGAGCTAATGACTTGCTGTAATATGATTACTAAGTCCCATTCCAAAATTGCAGTTCTAATTCCATAGCAACTGGAGCCGTAACTGTGCAAACAGATTGGTTGTGTTCCCCCAAAACAGACACAATTAAATGTCTTGGTGTAGGGAACAGGCAGATTATAAACCCTAACAAAATAATATCATTTATTTCTGCAGTCTATAGGAGATAGGTAAGAGAGAGAGACAAATGGAGGAAGAAAGGATGTAGAGAAAACAGGAACAAGAGAAGGGTATTGGAGAGGGGAAGAGAGACAAGGGGGAGAAGACAGATAGAATTAGAGGTGCAGGGGTAGTCAGCCTTTAGTTCTCCAGATGCTTGGGACTATAACCCCACCATATTCAACAAGCCAGCAGTGGGTTGGGGTGATGGGAGTTGTATTTTGCAAGTGCTAGGCTATAAACAAGAAGGGACCAAGGCTGAGGGAAAAGGCAAAGGGATAATTACCTAGATGATTATGTGAACCTCAAGTCCATTAAAGGGCCACACAGTATAGTTAAAGATTTTAAATAGGGATTGAAAAAGAAGATTAAACCGTTGGATGCTAGATAGGTCTCCAATGTGTTGCTTCACAATGCATTAGCATCCTCTCTAGCATCCAAAGTGTTAAGAAGATCTGTGTTTTTTGTGGGTGCGAAAAATTTGAGTACATATACAGACTGAGGGCCATAGGGGGAGCGTTTGAGGGATGCTTACACTTCCAGGGTGATCTGTTGCTCTAGATCAACATTTGCCCTTTGTAAGAGCTGCCTTGTACCAGTCCCATGAGGTGTTTTCTGAATACTTTTGGATTGATACCTGGGTTTTAAGATTGCCTAATGCAGGGGTAGTCAACTGTTGGGGACTACAACTCCCATCATCCCCCACCAGCAGTTGGCTGATGGGAGATGATGGGAATTGTAATCTCCAAAAGCTACAGGCCCAACAATTGATTCCTGCTGGGTGCACTTATGAACTTGTCTCTTAATTATTAATATGCATAAATATTATCAGCAGGGTAGGAAACCTGAAGCTCTCCAGCTGTTGTTGTACTTCAACTCCTATCACCTTCGGCCAGACACTGATCTCTTCTTTTTGAAATACACATCATATCCTGTCTGGAATATATGCCCCAAATCCCTTATGTTACTACATGTGCATTATCCTGGACCTAGAGCTTAAAGGGGCCTAGCATCCAAGGACAAAACTGAGATAAGGGCAGTAAAATGAAAAATGGAATCAAAAAGGCCCAGATTCTATTACAGCTGATTAACGCTTCGGGAGTATTGAAAGATGAATCCACTGTTTCTTTGCAATTCTGCTATCATATTGCAGCTATTTTAACAAACTCTGGCAGTGTTCTGGAGCATGATAACTCATCATAGACTTCAAAGCAAATGCCTGGGACATAGAGTACATTTTTTTTTGGCCGGTATCCCATTACACCATAAGACAATTTTCTGACTAAATCTTCCACTCAAATTGCCTTTTTTGCATTCGGCACCTCCAGCCCATGGAAGACTGATACATCTCTATGGGAACCAATGTAAGCAAACACCATCTTCCCATTCAATTCAGTGGAGCTTTTAACACTTTCAGTCCTAGACATCTCTTGTTGCTCTACAATGTCGTGCAGACCTCTATAGCAGAGGTTCTTAACCCGTGCCCTCAGTGGCCAATAACAGGCCAGGATGTAGGAATTTCCCTGCTAGAACACAAGCGTGTTGATCAGAGGCTCAGTCATATTGATTAACTCACCTGTGCTCTTAAAAGGAAATTCTCAAATCCTGGCCTGTTAGTGGCCACTGAGGGCACAGGTTGAGAACCACTGCTTTATAGCATTCAATGGGTTAAAGGACACATTGAATCACCCCAGCCCCCCCTGCTTCATCAATGGATGCTTAAGTTGTTTCACTTCACCAGATTACATTGGATGCTTGCCCTATCCGATAAGGAGATGCTGGGTGCTCGCTTCATCACTCTCTGGGAACCCTTTATACTATCCTTGCCTGCTGCCCGTCAAGTGGTCTTTTACCGTTGCTTTCGGTATACTTCGTGGATGGAGGAGAGATTATTGACGGATGGTACTTTGGAGTCCCTGTTGGGGGTGGGGAAGGAGGGGGCGATTCCTCGTTTCCACATTTAGATACTGGGGATGGGGACCCGGGAGTGGTCAACCCTTCTCTTTAACTTTAACCTTAACCTTTTTTTTCTTTCACTCCTTTTGGGTTGGGGAGGAGAGGTTGGGTCCCTCCTGAGGCGTGCACCTGTTTTCTGTTTTGTGTCTTGCGTTGTGTGTTGTTCCTGCTTTGCAGATTTTCCACTTGGGTCATTATTTATCAGAATAAGTTCGCTGGGTACCCTGGTGGACGCAGCGTTCCACTCAACTTGCACTGTTGTTATCCCCTTTAATATACACTCTTCCCAGTTTTATTATGAGTTACTCGATTAGTCAGTGTTAGACATTTTTTTTTTTCAATTGTGGGAAGAGATTTCTTTGCTGTATACCTATCACGTTGGTGTTGGGTTCTTTTTTTTAACCCCTTAGTGACAGCCGCGTCCACACGCGGCTGTCACCTTAACACCCGTCATACAAAAAAAAAAAAAAAAACAACTTGCTAAATGATTCCGGAGTCCCTGAACGGCGTGCAGCTGCACGGAGACCCGGACTTACTAGGTACGTCCTCTGTCACTAAGTGACAGTTTTTGCGGGACGTACCTGGTAAGTCTATTGTCGGGAATGGGTTAAAAATAAAACAAACTATTATCTGAAATGTCCCATGACTACATCTTTCATGTAAGGTCATGTTTGCAATTTGGAATAGTTCAATAAAAAAGTTTATTAAAAAAAAAAAGGACACATTGAAAGCAATGGGGACTTTAAAAATATGATAGCAACAACACTCTGAACAGCTTTTTACACTTATTTATATTTGGGAATCATGCACAAAAGTGTTTACAGATGACATCCCCACAATTAACATTAATTTACACTTTAAAAGTAAGTATTGGAAATTAATATAATCCATATGCAAAAACAAATGGACTAATCAGAAACCTCAAAAGCATAGTGGTCTATCTAGAAAATTACTCATTACTGTAAAGGTAACTTGTAATCCCTTAAAGCGGAACTATCATATACATATAAGTTATCCCAATTAATTGTTAGTATCTTGGAAATCATGGAAATAGAATATTAAAGTTTTTTAATTGCCGGCATGAGTTGCAATTATAAGTTCGTATGACACTTACATCAATAGGACAGCACAGACATCTTGGCGAAGTGGGATCTGTGCAGGCACTGTCCGTCCCTGTCTCATCACTGATAGGTTATTTGCTAAAGGAGGAGTTGCATAGTTCCATACTGTACAGGAAGGGACAGATAACGCAGGCGCACAGATCCCACTTCACCAATATGTCTGCACTGTGCTAACCTATACGCTATTTCCGTGGTTACCAAGATGCTAACAATTAATTGGGGATAATTTATGTTTATGATAGTTCCTCTTTAAAGGAAAGAGGTCTATTGCATTGTGAAGCAATATACTGCACACTTCTAAAATATCCATGGGATTCAAAGACATATACAGTAACAACAACTTTCAGTTACTGTGGTTCTGTGGTTTGGATCAAATGTGGTACTTTTGGCATACATATGGCCTGTTTCTAATTCACAGTGTAGTCAGCCTTGGGCTCTCCTGCTGTTGTATCCTTCAACTCCCAGCATCCCCAACGAGCCAATGGCTAGCTGTGAGTCATGGACCCCAACAAAGGGAGAGCAAATAATTGAATACACCCTGCAGTGGGTTCTTTGTAAATATGTCCTATTCTTAAGTCAGTGTGGGAATCAATCCTGCCTCCCAGCATCCATTCTGTAGGAATTAGCTAGCATGGAGTTGTAGTTACCAGCAGCTGGAGATCCCACCCACAGTTAACTTCACCCTGACATGGGCCTTTTGCACATATGACCAATTCCTGAGTCACAGTGTATTAAATTGTGTATTAAACTGTGAGCTCTCCAGCTGTTGCCCTAGCATTAAATGAAATGTATTGGCTATTAGGGGATGTGGAAGGTTGTAGATCGAATGCACCCAGACATAAGAATTGTCCATATGTACACAAAATAGGGTATAGTCAGCCATGGGCTTTCCATCTATTGTTGCATGCAATGTCCATCATTTCCTAATAGTCATTGACTAGTTGGGAATCATGAGCACCAACAGCTGATGTGCCTAAGGATAAATTCACCCTGACTAAGAAGTTGGCCACATGTCCTAGAGGTACAAAAAAGGGTGTAGTCAGCAATGGACTTTCTAGTTGTTGTGGTATACATCTCCCAGCATCTTCCCAGCTGGAAGTAGTGAGCAACACCAACTGGAGAATCCAGGGATGAATACACCCTAAAGAATTGGTCATATGTATTAAGGGCACAATAAAAGGTGTAGTCAGTCATGGGCTTTCCAGGTGTTGTGGCTTACAGCTCCCAGCAAGCCACTGGCTACTAGGCAATATTAGGAGTCAAACATCTCATCAGCTGTGAATCCCAAGGCTGATTCTCCTCTGACTTGTGAACATGCCATATGTAGTAAAGGCACAGTACAGTGTGTAGTCAGCTTTTTGGTCTCCAGCTGTCATGGGCCATGGTTCCCTTCATCGCCAAATACCCAACAGTTAGCTGGGGAGGCTGGGAGTTGTGGGCCCCAACAGCTGGACAGCCCACATTTCAATATACCCTCTGTAGTCCCTTGATTCATTTGGCCTAATTTTAAGTCATGGGTGAATTAGTCTTGGACTCCACAGCTGGTGTGGTCTTCAATTTCCAGCATCCACTACTAGGCATTGGCTAGCTGGGAGTTGAATATCCCAAGTACTGGAGAGCCTACAGTTTAATAAACTCTGACTTGGGATCTTTGTACATATGACCTATTCCTGAGTCAGGTTATATACAACTGTGGTCTGCAAACCTCTTGGAACCTGCAACTATCAGTTTTAGATGATCTTAGCAGTTGTAGACTCCAATAGCTATGTATTCCAAGCTCGATTTCCCCCTTACTTAGCAGCAGATTGTATACACTAAGGGCCCAATACACAGTGTAGTCAGCTGTGGGTTATCCCACTTTTAGGGCCTGCACTTCCCAGCTAGTTGGGAATGAAGAGAAGTCAAGGCTGTGACAGGAAAAAGAGATATGTAATCTGCCTTGTTATGTTCTTGTAACAATATAACTGTAACATAAAGCAGTGGTTCTCAACCCATGCCTTCTAAACCTAGGAACAGGCCACGACTTGATGCTTTCCTAGCTTGAGCATAGGAGTATCAAACACAATCATGTAGGCTCTGATAACCCCACCTGTGTTCAGACTGGAAACTGCTCAAGTGCTGGCCTCATAGTAGGTCCCGAGGGTACAGGGTGAGAACCACTGCCTTTGAGGACAAATCTAAAGATGACTATAGTCTTAAAAGTTGTTTTAACCCCTTGAATGTTCTAGAGATCTCAATGCAGAGTGAAATAATGCACTGGAGACCAATCTAGCATTCAAGGGGTTGAAATAAATAATTATGATGATGGAGTTTGTTTTGGAAATTGATATGTGACTCCCTATGGTGCAGTTGGTTGCATAAAATAGGGCTGGGCAATATGAGACCCTCCAGCTTGTGTGGGCTACAACTTTCATCATCCCTGGCCAGCTATTGTTGAACATGACACTGACACTGACTACAAAACTGCACATTAGAACTTAATTCTCCTTCTGAATTTGAGGCCTCTGTGCTTCTCCTCTGTATCTGAGGACCATTGTTTTACTGTCTGTGAGTGAGGAAACCCTGCAGCTTCCTTCTCCTCTGTCCTGGGGGGTGCAGCCTCCCTCTTCCTCCCCACCCCTCCTCTACCCTTGCTGACCATCCTCACTGTCCCTAAAACAGAGGGTATGTCTTTCTCTAGGGGCCCATCTGACACTCTCCCTGGCCTTCCTACTTTCCCTGACAGTGTTCCCCTCCACCCTACCTTTCTCTGCTTGACTAGGGATCCCATTAACTTCTGGGTTAGCTTGCTTCTCATCTCTCTGTGCCCTCCTCCTCCTTCTCCTCCTTACCCTCTTCCAATACCATCCGATATTCTCCTACTCACCCACAAACATGCTCTCTCTCACTCATTCATTTGCTTGTGTTAGTTGACGACACACTGTCCAAAGTAAAAATACACACAGAAAAAAAAAAAAAAAATTGAAATAAGTTGAAAACAAATATATCAAATGAAAATCTAACTTAGATCAGAATATACAGCAAATAATAGAACTCAGAAAAGCAAATCAATGGAAATAAAATGTGGGGTACAATGAAAAGTGTGGGGGGTTAATATGTGGGTGAGGAGGTAATTTGTGGGGATATGTGTATATGAAGGTGTATGTATGTGTGTATGCATGTATGTATCCATGATGCTATACATAGTATATTATCGTAGTGCTGTATGTATGGATTTATACAGTATGTAAAAATGAAAAACACAGCTCTCAATTCATTCCACAGAACTCACCTCTCCTATCTTTAGCACTAACCTCAAACCCCTAAGCACTGTATCATAACTTGATAAATCACAACACAGGTACAAAAAAAAACGTATTGAGAAGACCCTTACATGATCCAATCCACCCCCCCCCCCCCCAATCATTCTGCTGGATGTGACACTCAAATCTGTTATTGACTTTCAAAGTTTAGAATTTGGGAAGTTTTCAAGCATTTAAAAAGTGACATGACCATCATTAAGTATTGTGGTTTTGGTTGTAAGAAACTAAAGGGCAGAGTCTGCTGTAATTGGACAGATTTTGAATGTCGCTTTTCTACTAAAGTGACAAAAAGTAGTAGTAAAACTTTGCCTGAATGTGTGCATTTAGTGGACCTTGAGAAATACAGTTAAAATACAAACTTTTATTATGTTTGAGAAGTCACGTTGGAGTGTCAGGTATATGCAGTAGAGTGCCACAAATGTCATGGAGAAATGTTCTGACTGCAAGGTCTACCTACCAGTGGGATAGGAGATTATTCATAACACCTCTCCATACTATTATACCGTGAGCTAGCCTGCAATGTGTTAGGTGACACCTACTTCTCATGTCACTGATTAGCACTCAGCTGGACCACTGTCTGGGGTCTGTGATGTCCTGAACAGAACCAGAACTCATTGTTGAAGAGCGGCGATCTGCAATCCTACATCCAATGGTGTCATTGACATGTCCTTACATGTCGCACTGATGACCGTAATAATAGGCTTATTGTCGTTCAAGACACGTTGAATGGTTTAGATTGACACAGCTGTATCAGTGACTCTCTGGAGATCCCCGCATTGTTTGCAAATTGTTGAACAATGCCATTCTCTGGAGATGACAAACTTCACCAACTGTGGTCCATACTTGTAGCCAGTCAATGACCTCCAGGTGTTTTGGTGTTCTCAAACCTAGGCTAACAATGTTACCCAGTTCCAACATCATAACTATCCAATATTGTTGATGTCATAAACATCCCACAACTAAAAATGTAGTGTTATATGTCATCACAGATGCTTTGATTTACTTAGCAAACAACCTTTATACCCACCTAACCCATTAGTCAAAAAAGTGATTGCCCCAGAACTGCAAAAATTTAAATAACTCTGACAGCACATTACTTGGCATGATTTGCATTGTTCTGTCTCCTTCCCAGTGTTGGAATTTCAATGCTGAGCAATATAAATGCATATGATATTAATCCTTTTGATGATACAGATGTATCCAATGCATTGCACTGTAATGCAATGAAGACTTCTAGTGTCAAATAGATAAACTGGATTTAAAAGCATATTTGCGTTTGCATTTGACTTTTTTTGCAAATTCTTTTATTACACAATTTCATTTTAAGAACATACATATAATCTTCTTTGTGCAGATTAGACACTGCTAGACACATTTTTATTTTCACACTGTTCCTTATAATAACTCATATACATTTTATGGACTATAAGATAAATGAAGGAAAGTGTGTGGACTTCAAGAATTTCCCCAAGCAGCAGAACTCCCACTAAGATGCAATATTTCACTATACAAACGCAGGCTGAGTTTATCGTTAATGCACCCAGAGGGACCAAAGAGGCATTAAAGCTACAGATAGAGGATTTAATGAAGTTAACCTGCTGAATGGGGGAAGCACGTTTAAAGGAAGTGTATTCTTGCCAGCTGCTTCAAAGCAATCCATTCTCTCCTTTTATGGCGGCTACCTTCACATGCAGCTGAATTTAGGTGGCACAGCAGGAAGCTAAAAGCCCTTTATATTCTTGCACATATGCTATAAATCATGCTTTTTTTAAGATCTAGCTTCAAACATGGTGCTGGGTTAGTAAGAAATCGTTCTCTTCCGTGTTTGATACAGAAGGAAGTCTGACTCAGATATTTGTTAATATACTGGAATAAAACGTTACATACTTAGTCGAAGCTTGCTAAGATAACTGTATCATACTCACAAACTAAGAGGAGAAATTTTTAAGTAAAAACATTGCTGCATAACAAGCATAAAAATCCCCTTAAATTTCTTTTGATTTAAAGGGATATTAATGTTTCATAATAAAAGCAGCTCTAATTAATCATCATAGTATTTGGACTTTGGAGAGTGTTATTTCAATACTGTCAGAGTTATAGTTCAAGAGTAATTCAATGACAAAGTATCCCCCTCCCGCCCCTTTTACTGATGTAACACTGCTCAGCCAGAGCAGAAGGGAGGTGCCCAGGTAGACTGCAGAGAGGGACAATTTTCAATTAAGATAAGGGAACAACCTGAAAAGCTTGTCAAGGGGGGCAGGGCTTTCATTGTTCTCATAGGAAGAAGATTGTCCCCTGCTGTTATCTGTCTGGTCTATGGACTGCATTCCACATCTGAGAAGAGATGGCTTACACTAGGTAAAAGGGGCAGGAGGGGAAACTTTGCTTGTGAAAATCTCTCAAACCATAAAGGTTTGAGAAATAAGAAATATCGTTCTTCATGTTTTTTTAATGCCTACAAAATAAAATAAAGATAAAATGAAGTATTACTATCCCTTTAAGTGGAGATTTTAATGTAGTAATGTGCCCCACTAACATTCAAAGGGTAAAAGTGCATTGAGCAAGTTCAATTATGTTTGCATTTTTTAAAACTTCATTCAAAGATGCCTATACATCATGTTAGCTTAGCAGTTTCTTCACTTTCTGACATTATTTCTCCCTTTTTCTTTTTCTCCAAACTCTGGCACCCTGCCCTTTTTATTAAAATAAATGTACCCATTTCATTTGTATCTATATTAATATTAATTTGCATTTTATTTATTTTGTAATATATTTTGAAGAAACCAATTATTTTCTTTGCCACATATATCCCAAACATGAATATATATATATGTTCCTTTCCAAAAGTACAGAAGTCATGAATACAAACATGGCAGACTGCTGTTCACAACCTTTTCTTTGAACTATCAGTTCACAAACATCTAAACATTGCTGTATTTCCACAATATGAATGTTGTGCTGCTTAAAGGGATAGTAATACTTTGTTTTAACTTTATTTTATTTTGTAGGCATTAAAAAAACATGAAGAACGATATAAGTCTTATCTCTCAAACCTTTATGGTTTAAGAGATATTCACAAACAAAGTATCCCCCCCCTGTTCAACCAGATCAGAAGGGAGGTGCCCAGGTAGACTGCAGAGAGGGACAATCTTCAATTAAGATAAGGGAAAAAGCTGAAAAACTTGTCAAGGGGGGAAGGGCTTTCATTGTTTTCATACAAAGAAAATTGTCCCCTTCTGTTATCTGTCTGGACATACAACCAGACTCACATCTGAGAAGAGATGGCTTACAGTAGGTAAAAGGGGCGGGGAGGGGAAACTTTGCTTGTGAATATCTCATAAACCATAAAGGTTTGAGGGATAAGACTTATATCATTCTTCATGTTTTTTTAATGCCTACAAAATAACATAAAGTTAAAACGAAGTATTACTATCCCTTTAACAACTTGAAAGTTTGGCTCTGAAACAAAGGACCCACTTGAAGCACCCCCCCTCAAAGA
The DNA here is from genome assembly GCA_037306005.1 of Rhinophrynus dorsalis. Lineage (NCBI taxonomy): Eukaryota > Metazoa > Chordata > Amphibia > Anura > Rhinophrynidae > Rhinophrynus > Rhinophrynus dorsalis. The sequence continues at coordinate 141,562,078 of CM074725.1, read as the reverse complement.
AAAAAAAATAGCCAGTAGATAAAGTCAGGCAACAGGGTCACTTTATTTTGGACCGCTTGTTAAACATACAGATTGCAGGTCTGCATAGGAATCACTGATGCCCTCAAGCAGAGTTAAGCAACCCATCAGTTGTTTTAGGACTACAAACCAGTCAGCCTCAGTTGCCTGCCAACAAACTGAGGCCGATGGTAAATGTAATCCAGCAACTGCTAGGGAGGGAACCATTGCAGCCCTGCAGTATGAATCTACCATAAGGTAAGGGACCATTGGAGTGCAGCCTGTTTTCAACAAGAATCCTTGCACAAAAGCTATAAGGCCATATATATGAGAAACAGAGCAATTCTAATGCAAAATAACTCCACTATAGAGGACAAATAACAATTCTCCGACTCTTCCTTGCATTTTGGACATCTCTGGCTTTCAAGGGGTAAAAGTACCTTTTGAATCAATGAGAATTTTCATTTGTTCCCTATAGCGCAGCTGGCTTATAGAATTGCTCCACTTGTACCTTGTGAATGTGTCCATAAGGGATAAACTATAGACATTTTACATGACAACATGATAAAGTAACAACACAACGTGTTTGGAAGTGTCCTGTAATGGTAATCACACTGAGGCTGATGGCGTAAGAAAATGGTGGAGGAACCCAGCTGCACCACAAGAACAAATACTTACAGTACATAATTTGCAGATGCCTATGTGGGCCTCACCAGTGAGCACTGTAATCATACCTGGGAACTCTCAGGGTTTGACCCTGAGACTCAGGGTTTTGGCCCAAATCTCAGGGTGAGAGAGTTCAGTGCTACCTGTTATATATTCTGCTCCAGTTAAATGCTTCTTTAGTCTCTAAATTGGAGCCACTTGTACCAGAAAGGCAGAGAGAGAAGTCCTGCTTGTTTTGTGTGTTCATGCAGTGATATCTGTAAGTTGTTGTGTATTAATGGCTCCTTGAATGCTGACTGGAGCGACTCTCGATTACAGCAATCAGGGATATATTGCGGATAATCTATATTATGGGAGATTTAAGGGTTAATATTTACACAATCTCAGGGTCAGCTCATTTTGAAAGTTCCAAGGTATGATTGTAATTATCCAGTTGTTTGTGTGAATATCTTCTTATAACCAAGGCCTCCATGTAGACCTTCCATGCTGCAATTTCCCTGAGATCTGCAATCATAAGAAACAAGTTACAGCTGATTGGCTGCTACAGGTTATAGTCACCAATGTAAAAGTACACTCCATAAGCAATAGTATCTTCTATGGAGTGACTAGCGTAGTGATGTTATTTTTGTTTCCATATCAACATTTATTAACCATATAAAGTAGAGACTGTGAAACCCTGGGATTTTAAGCCAAAACTTCGGACTATCCATAGATATCTTGGACAGCTAGCAAGTATGAAAATACAAATATAATTATTAAAAAGAACAAAAGAAGACATTTTGTGATGTAAAGTACTTCCCTCAAAGCACAATTATCATACAACATACTATTCTGAAATGTACTGCATTAAAGTAAACAAAACCCATGTAAATAAAGCAATAAAACCACCACAAATCTGTTTTCAAAAAGGCTCCCTACTGGTTTCCCCTACGTTTTTATGACATTGTTTATTCTTCCACTGGTTGCTCTGCTGTTGCTTGGCAACCCGTTAGCTAACAGTGTACTAGAGTGTATACAGAGATAGTTTAACTTGCCTCTATAACAGACATCTCAACTGTGTAGCCCACAAACCGAAGGCACTCCTTTGCCTGATAAATTGCAGCCCCATGCGGTGTCTCTCTATTATAATGCAGTACAGACCTTTACAAGGATTTGCAGTGTCTGTGTGCCTATTGTCACAGATTACAGTAGCACATCATGCCTTTATTCTTAAAGATCACATTTAGGCCCAAGTGGAAGAAGTTTGACACAAATGTATCAACCTTTGCTAACGTTTAACCCTTTGAGTGCCAGAAAGTTATTTAATGCATTGTGTTGTGTTAAAGAGGTAGTACTGTTTCATAATAAAAGCAGCTCTAATTAATCATCATAGTATTTGGGCCTTGGAGAGTGTTATTTCAGTTCTGTCAGAGTTGTAGTTCAAGAGCAATTGAATGATAAAGTATCCCCCTCCCGCCCCTTCTACTGATGTAACACTGCTCACCTCAGAGCAGCAGGGAGTGTCCAGGTAGATTGCAGAGAGGGACAAGCTTCAATTAAGATAAGGGAAAAACCTGAAAAACCTGTCAAGGGAGGCAGGGTTTTCATTGTTCTAACAGTAGAATACTGACCCTTGATGTGAGCTGTCTGGTCTATGGACTGAATTCCACATCTGAGGAGCAGGGGCTTACACTACGTAAAAGGGGCAGGAGGGCGAAACTTTATCGTTCAAGTACTCTTGAACTACAACTCTCGCAGTATTGAAATAACACTCTCTACGGCTCAATTGCTATAAAGATTAATTGGAGCTGCTGTTTTTGTGAAACATTACTATCACTTTAAGGCTAAGAACTGAGCTCTTTGCTTTAGTGTCTGCCCCAGTAAGTATGACCTGCAAAGGATAAAATAAACTTTGGAAGGAGTACAACAACTGTATTCTGTGTAACTGGAGGGACAAGTGTGAAAGGAGGTCTGAGTAAAGCAACTTCTAGTCTTAAGGCTCTTTAACATGGAGAAAGCACCGCAGCAGACCCCACTATACATCTGTCACCTGTGCTCTGAACTCACCTTTTCCTGTGTTCCCCAAGTGATCATGTTGCAGGGGGTGACAGCAGGTCCATATGAACAGCAGCCGAATATCATTGGCTTATGCCCATATCCACCAGCCATTGGAGGTTGTGATGTTCATTGCAACTTCCACATCCGCCAGCCTCATAGGTCACCATACAGATCTTCCTTGGAGCATCTTTACTGCATGAACACAGAAAATATGCAGCATGCTACACTTTTCATGCAAGGTGTTTGTTACCCATGTGACAGGCACCAAAGTCCAGCTTTACTCTTTCACACAGGCGATATAGCCAACTCACTATCCCTACATTTGTATGGCCTATGTGAAAAGTGCCTTAATCTTTTACTACACCAAAGCCCTTTAAGAAGTGCTGATATACAAATAATTACTGACAATTTTTATTATTTCTATTTGCCACATGGCACTTGTTATAGTTAACCATCTCTATGCTCCTTTTTCATTGCCTGTGTTGCCATATTCTAACAGTGCTTGTCCCCATCTGTTTGTATGCTGACTGCACATTCCACACTCTTATTATACAAAGGAACATACTGATAAACAGAAGGATTATACTGCCAATACAGGTACAACAGATACATATTAGTTTATAGAGGCAGTACTTACCCTACTTTCTGTATATACCAATATCTGTATATGAACCCTAGTAAATATTTAACTTTGTAAAATGCAAATAATAATTTAATTTAAAAAATCAAACCAAGGCACACATAAAATCGCAATTGCATTTTATAACATATAGTTTGCCATGTTTTATTATTTGAAAATGTCAGATGGTCACAACTGATCATGTTGCAATGCACTAATTACATGGGCTGGGAATATTTATGAATGTGCACACAGTACATTGATAAGTCAAATAGTTTGCATATGCTAATGGCTATGGTGTCTCGAGATTCGATTTTTCTGAGCTTAATTGATAAAAATAAGAAAGCCAGATAATAGGATTACGTTTGAAGACTTTAATATAATTGAAGAAAAAATACATAATTACTGGCAGTAATGTTACCGGAAACTGTACATGTCAACCAAAACAAGGCCATAAATAGTAAACTTTTACCCTCTGAATGTCAGGAGGCTTTGCAGTGCATTGAAGGCCTTTCTAACATACAAAGGGTTAAGAACTTTATGTGTTTGTATTTTAGAGGCTGATTGTAGTTTCTATTCCAGAAAACAGTGGATAGGGCTGTGGGGTGGAATAAAGTTAGAACTTGTATATTCTACTTATGGTGCAGCTGGTTTGGTCCAGAAATGTTCCAGTTTATCTTAGGTCATTAGCCTTACTGACTGGACAAGAAAGCAAAAAAGGTCATATTTGGATGAACTATACATTTGTTAGCAATTTGGTTAGAGTCATGTACAGAGCATCTTTGTACCATTCCCACCTGTTCTAAAACAGTCTTGACTGACATACTCTGTAAATGGCATGCCCCATACTGTTTGACTTGTCTATATTGGTCTGCAACCTGTCTGGTGTATTCTGCTGCAAGTGTGATCACCGGGGAACTGCAGAACAAAATATTTTTATTTGCACAGCTACGATTGTGAAGGTTTTCTAAGCCCTGCAGTATTTATTTATTATTTCTCCTGGTGCAAACAATGTCCCCTTTATTCCAAAAATCTGCACAGTATTTTGAGTTTGTTGTACTATGAAGAAGAGGATTGAGTCTGGAAGCAACCAACTGCACCTAGGTAACAAATACAAATGAGCACTGATTTAAAGGGTTCTTTTAACCGCTTGAAATCTAGAGAGATATTCAATGAATTGCTCCAGAATTTGTCTTAGTATATCAGTGTCTTTGCAGAATACCATCCAGCAAAAGGTTACTTAAAGGGATAGTAATACTTCGTTTTATCTTTATTTTATTTTGTAGGCATTAAAAAAAACATGAAGATCGATATAAGTCTTATCTCTCAAACTCTTATGGTTTGAGAGATATTCACAAGCAAAGTTTCCCCCTCCCGCCCCTTTTACCCAGTGTAAGCCATCTCTTCTCAGATGTAGAATGCAGTCCGTAGACCAGACAGATAACAGAAGGGGACAATCTTCTTCCTATGAGAACAATGAAGGCACTGCCCCCCTTGACAAGTTTTTCAGGTTTTTCTCTTATCTGAATTGAAGATTGTCCCTCTCTGCAGTCTACCTGGGCACCTCCCTTGTGATCTGGCTGAACAGTGTTACATCAGTAAAAGGGGCGGGAAGGGGATACTTTGTAATTGAATTACTCTTGAACTACAACTCTGACAGAATTGAAATAACACTCTCCAAAGTCCAAATACTATGATGATTAATTAGAGCTCCTTTTATTATGAAACATTACTATCCCTTTAACAATCAGAGGCATTTTAATACATGAATGTTCCCAGTGCTTACTTTTGTCCTACAATTCCAGGGGGATCCCAATAGTCCCAGCTTTATAGAAAGAAACCAGTTTAATCCTATAGCTAGTTGGTCAGGGAAAAATGAGGCTGGTCTGGGTGGACATTGCATTAATGTGGCTGTATATCTCACAAATAAGAAGCAAAAAAACAAGGCTAAAATTAAACTTAAGAGGATCCTAAATGTTAACATATATTTGTGGGTGTCCATTCTCAATTTTGCCAAGAGCCTCAAGGGTTATTAAAACGGACCTGTTTAAAATGCTTCTGATTTAAAGACTAAATCAATATAAATCATAATTTCTATAATAATTGTGGAACAGTAATATGACCTCATGCTCAGATGTTGAGTGCAGCAGTGTCACCATACATCAATGTGATTGTCCTGATGTGCTACCTATAAATACAGTGCATACTGATAGGCCCTAGAGCACTCTTATTATTAAAGTGAGACTGTTGTCTTGCAACAAATATGTGATTTTGAAATGGCTTTCACAAGCACCTATATTTATGTTAGCCATATTTTCCTTCAAACAATAGTTTATGAGATATTTAGCTTTATTCATTTGTCAGCTTATGCAAATGAGCTAGTACTTCCTGGCAGGAAGTGGCAGTTGGGACTGAAAGCAGAATGGAGTGGCAGTGCATGCCATATTTGTACTAACTGACAAATAAATAAAGTTAAATATATAATAAATTATAGTTTTAAATAAAAATATACCACTATAAATATGATCTTTTGAAAGCTATTTCAATATCAACTCTTATTTGCAAAGTGACAATTCCACTTTAATGGGATAGTAATACGTAATAAGTAAATATATATATATATATATATAATATTCCCATAAGTTGAAAAGCACTCTCAGGACTTCTTAATAATCTGACAAACAAGTTTATTTACATAGATCGACGTTTCGGTTAACACACAGTAACCTTCATCATGGATAACATACAGCTAAAATGACCCTCAATTTATCCCCCCTGGTGAACAAACGGGCGCCAAAACGGCGCTAACTACAAGGACATGACATCACCAACATCAACCGACTACCCAGTGATTGACATCTGAGTGTACCAATCACCTAAAGTGACAAATATTTATCAATAAAATTAATCATAGTAATCAGAAACCAGATACAAGCGATACCACCACACAAGTCAATAGTGTTGCCATAATAAATGATCGACAGATATGAATAAAGGGTTTCTTAGCTGAATGTCAGAGCAAGTAGAACCAAAGCCACAAATAAACGCATAGCTAGCTTTCAAGAAAAAACGAAGTCTCCAGCACATTGCACAGCAAGGTTTGCTTAGTAGTATAATTCACCAGCTCTGGCATTCAACAACAATAGGAATATTATTGAGTATTCGCGATGTAAGATCTTCTCATACCTATCCCAATATAGATCTGGTCATAAATCGTTGCGAGCGAGTCCATTAACGACTCGTCCGCCAAGGCATTAAACTCAGAATACAAATTGCAGATCATCAAAGTAATCATTGACCACTAGGAGAGTACAATGCGGTAACTAAAACAAAGTACAAAAGAGTCTCTGACCGTAATAGTGAATCGATATCCCTAATCACCACTCATCACAGGGTTACCCGAGGTGAATGTGCCGATTGACGCCCCCAGTGGTCAGAACAACAACCTTGTTACAAAGTATCAATGTGTATATATAAGATTGCAATGGCATCAATCGGAACTTAATTCGGTGTCTAAGCGAGGCATAAATTCCAACGTGTCAGCATATCGCATTAGTTCAGACATAATGAATAACAGTTGGAGGCAACCAGAAGTATAGTAAAGGACCTGTACTTAGAGAACACGGCTATCGAAGATGTAATGATCCAGCTAGTAGAGTATCCTAATCACAAACTACAGTTAAAAAAGAAAGTTCAGTTCAGCCGATTGATATTTTCATCCTAGGGTATGAAGCCAATAAATAGTTAGCCACCAACAGATATAGAGGGATAGGGGATTTTAGCTATCAAACAAGGTTGATCAGACAGCTCTATTGTCGAACCAGAATAATCCAATCTTCAAAGGAGTCTTTATAGGGTGTTTGTAGGATGGGTAAATGATGTTGGGAATACATGTAGGGAGTCCATAGGGTAACGGCTAGATATGCAGGGTATAATAAGCTCCAACAGATCTCACTGCAATCTATTGCCAGACTTACCACTCCCATATAGAGCATCCATCGCTGCATCTTGAGTCTAGAGCTAAACTCTGCATGCTTATGGTGTAGATAATCATTCAAAACGGACGAGTCGTTAATGGACTCGCTCGCAACGATTTATGACCAGATCTATATTGGGATAGATATGAGAAGATCTTACATCGCGAATACTCAATAATATTCCTATTGTTGTTGAATGCCAGAGCTGGTGAATTATACTACTAAGCAAACCTTGCTGTGCAATGTGCTGGAGACTTCGTTTTTTCTTGAAAGCTAGCTATGCGTTTATTTGCGGCTTTGGTTCTACTTGCTCTGACATTCAGCTAAGAAACCCTTTATTCATATCTGTCGATCATTTATTATGGCAACACTATTGACTTGTGTGGTGGTATCGCTTGTATCTGGTTTCTGATTACTATGATTAATTTTATTGATAAATATTTGTCACTTTAGGTGATTGGTACACTCAGATGTCAATCACTGGGTAGTCGGTTGATGTTGGTGATGTCATGTCCTTGTAGTTAGCGCCGTTTTGGCGCCCGTTTGTTCACCAGGGGGGATAAATTGAGGGTCATTTTAGCTGTATGTTATCCATGATGAAGGTTACTGTGTGTTAACCGAAACGTCGATCTATGTAAATAAACTTGTTTGTCGGATTATTAAGAAGTCCTGAGAGTGCTTTTCAACTTATGGGAATATTTTGCATTTTGGCTGAATTTGAGCACCCAGGCAATGGACTGTGATAGTGAGAGTGCCTCTTTATAACTTCTTATATATATATATATATATATATATATATATATATATATATATATATATATATATTACACGTTGGTAGATGGGCACTAAAATATCTCTTTTTCTATTGCCCAGGTGCTACTGCTCTATAAATTCATACAAAACTGTCGTATCATAGAACCTATGATATCATCAGCAGGCACACATCAGTCTTCATACTAAAAATAAACTTTATTAGATCAAAATAAAAAACTAAATGTCGACGTTTCGACCCCCACACGGGTCTTTGTCAAGACTGTAATAACCACTAATGATTTCACATTCCTTATATAGCAATTGAAGTCCAGGTGCAGGAAAAACACTCCAGCTTTGTGAGATCGCGTGTGCAAATGACATCATAGTCATTGAAAAAAAAAACGTTTTTTAAGCGCTAAAAGTAAAAAATATGTCCATTAATAAGCAAAAACACTTATTTCTCCATGCTACATAGAAATAAACAAACATACAAATTTTAGTGTTACAATTAACGCATGTTAATGTCCAAGTTCGAATTTCCTAACGATGCTGATCTCAACCTATTATATGTAACATCCAAGATAGAGGATTCACTGTGTGATTAAGCGGACTGTAAGTGAGATATCCGGAATAAATCCTTACAGCAGTAGAAACCTGATGGTTTATAATGAAGTAGTAGTGGATACCGTGTATCGCCAACCAGTGTCAATGGTTCTACAATCGTTATTCATACAATACCCCTACTGATGAGAGGTGTTTTATTCAAAAGCTATTACAGCTCAAACTTCATTTTTTAGGTGTAATATCACTGTGTCCTGAAATTGTGGAGTGGCGCTGTTGCTACACCATCCTATGAACAGCTCTGGTCAGTTGACCATAAATATCCAAAGGATGGTGTAGCATCAGCAATTTCAGGCCACTGTGATATTGCACCTAAATTAAATTGAAGTTTGAGCTATAATAACTTTTGAATAAAACACCTCAGAGCAGAGGAAGTACCCTTGTTTTACTCAGTGAGATAAACCCTTCAAAGCATTTTTTTACATTTTAAATATAATTGGGGAAATTAGAGGAAGCAGACGAGCAATTCTGGAGCAAACCAACTGCCCTATAAGAGGAAATGTAAAACAATCTCAAATTCCCATTGGTTTAAATAAGACAATTAACCCTTTGAATAATACTAACTAGTCATTAGGGGCTCATTTTTGGGCCCGTTTACAAAAATATTCTCCCAGGAGCTAACTGCATTTCTAGATAGTATTTCAGTCTCACTGCTGTTACAGTTTTCTGACCCCATGAAGGGTTGACAGGAGCCATTTTGGGGCAAATCAACATACCGCCCAACATTTCAAATGGCCAAAGAGGGACACTTTTGTTTTAGGTGGTGTTACTGGGGCCATGGCTGGTGAACGGGCATTGCTGAGAATTTTTAGGTTATTTCATGACCTACTGACACCTCTTTCTATAACTGAATAAATTATTTAGAACAAGACCAAAGTATACTATGTAGTATGTACACATATACTGAAGTTTAAACAAACATTAATGTGAGTTTTATTGCTGTGGAGCAAGGTGATACACTTATATACACACCACACAGTCTGATCTTCTAAAAAGAGGGACATCAGGGTGGGAAAGAGGGACAGGGGGATTTAGGTCTCAAAGAGGGACTGTCCCTCCTAAAGATGGACACTTGGGAGGTATGAATCAAGGCTCTTACTAAGACTGCTCCTGTAACCTTAGTTAGTCATGATAATTGCCCTTTATGTATGAATTTGGTACATGGGAAAAGAATTACCACAAAAAAATAATTTGACGTTAATAAATATGGCTTACACTGGTCCATATGCATAAAGAAATGTTGAGTAATTCTGAGACAAATAAAAATGATAAAATATTCCCAAAAATGACTTTGATCTAAATGGATCTTTTAACCCCTAGAATGCTAGAGAGGTCCCCAATGCATTGCTCCGTAATACATTGGAGACTTCTCTAGCATTCAAGAGGTTAACCCTTTGAATGCCAAAGGGGTATGCAATGCATTGCTCTGCAATGCATTGAGTACTCCTCTGGCAATCAAAGGGTTAAAAGGCCTATTTAATTCAATGGGAATTGTGTCCAATATTGTATAATTAATTTTTCCCCAAAATTGCTCCACTTTCACTTAAATTTTGGACTTATATGTTTTATTTTTTTTCAATGCTTAGACTAAAGATCTGAGACCAAGACAATGATTTAATCACGTTTTCTTATATTTTCCTAAATAAAAGGAATATTAGATTTATCACACAGCCAGAAGACCAGACTGGTTTCACCCAAACTGACACTGGATACTACTTTCCTGATGGCTGCAATAAAATGGACCAAAAGCTCTGTTCATCCAGTAACTACTGTCATCCAACAGCAGACACACAACTATTCACTGATGCCTGTGGCAGCAGTCACCATGTACTGTATGAATGAAGATACAAGATACATTTTCTCAGTGGGGGTCTGGGAGCAAGCAATGGCCCATTAACATAAGTGGTGCAGCAACAAGCACATAGAAGAAACATAGAAAACTGACACATTCCTCTAGGGTTGCCTGATCATTCCAGTAAAAGAGGACACATATGAAAAATTCCTGCTACAGGGCTCCATTGGTTCATTATTTATTTGAAGCGGTTCCCATGTATCAATACAGCAGAACATTTTCATGGGTCTTCTTTTAAAGGGGGTGATCTTGCAACCTTGCATAAAGCTAAGTTATGTGACAACTTCCCTTTAATCTTTTTTAATATTTTCTATGATTTTATTTTAATTAAGATTATAATTTATATACTACTAGCAGTTTTTTGTTATCCTTGTATTTAGTAATGTAAATGTTGACCCCCATAGTGAGAAACGCATTCAAGAGAGAGAGACACACATACACAGACACACACATCATAGAGAAACATAGTGACACACACATACACACCATAGTAAGACAGACACATTCATACACTTCCCATACTGAAATACACAGATACACACCATAGCATACCTCCCAAGTGTCCCTCTTTGAGACCCAAATCCCTCTGTCCCACTTTGAGACCCTTTTGTCCCTCTTTTCTGGAGCTCAGAATAAGTAGTATGTATCACATTGCTCTACAGCAATACAACTCACATAAATGTGTAGATAATTTTCAGTATATGTGTTTATAAACTAATCTGTGTAAATAAAATACTTTGATCTTGTTCTAAATCATTTATCGGTTACACAAAGATATGCCAATAGATCAAGAAATAATCCAAAATGTATTTATAATGCCCCGCCCAACAGCCACACCCCCAGAAACACCAGCTAAAATGCTAGTGTCCCTCTTTGGCCATTTGAAATGTTGGGACTGGGAGGTATGCTATAGGTAAACAGACATACACCCCATGGTAAGACATACACAATCATACACTACCTACACTGAAATACACACATACACAGACACACACACCATAGGTAAACAGTGACACACACACATATACCCCATAGTAAGACAGACACATTCATACACTACCCATACTGAAATGCACATGTACACAGATACACACCATAAGTAAACAGTGACACACAAACATACACCCCATAGTAAGATAGACACATTCATACACTACCCATACTGAAATACACACATACACAGATACACACCATATGTAAACAGTGACACACATACACCCCATAGTAAGACAGACACATTCATACACTACCCATACTGAAATACACACATACACACAGGATAGTGAGACGCATACACACACAAATTCCATACTGAGAATAGTCCACTTACATTTACCCAACTGCTTACTGCAGGCTGCTTCTCCATATAAATGTGAAAGTTAGCCTTTTGAGTGTCAGAGGTGCACGCAATGCATTGCAAAGCAATGGCGCTTCCTCCTCTGCACGGCAGCAGCTGATCTTGTTGTTGGTCAGTGCTGGAGCCTCCCTTTATGGAACAATTTACCCATATGAATGTCAAATGCATGGTTCATCCCGGTCATCAGACCAGTTAGATAAGACAACAGGACAGAGGTTGATGTATTGGGACAATGTTTTGCTATGGAGTAGGGTAATGGTAGAGGTAGTTCACAGGCAGGGACAGAAACAGACAAAGCAGTGACAGAGAGGTTTGGGTGAAACATCTGTAAACATCAGTGTGATCCACATACTCAGGGAAGAAAGGTGGGTAGACAACACACCAGGTCCCTGCCCAATAGCCACTTTGAAGCTTACATGGATAACTTATTCAGCGGCACATGCTGGAAGAGGGTAATCATTAATAATTCTGTGTGTATACATAGGGGTAGAGAACGGAGACTCTGCTTAGCATGCACTTTTTAAGTATATATGCACATACACCCGGTGCTGCTGCTCTGTCCTGCACAACCTTACAACTGAGCATTTGAGGGCAGTATGGGTGTGTGTGTGTGTGTATTTGCGTATTTCCTGGTCAGGCAGTATGGAGGCGATTTGAATAACTCCTCCCTGCAGTCTACCCTGTGTTTGTGTGTGTGTGGGGGGGGGTGTATGTATATGTGTGTGTGTGTGTGTGTGTGTGTGTGTGTCAGGCACGCAGAACTCTTCATATATATATATATATATACATACTTGGGAACTCTCAGGGTTTGACCCTGAGACTCAGGGTTTTGACCCAAATCTCAGGGTCTCAGGGTGAAGGGCCAAATTCTCAGGGTGAGAGAGGTATGTGTCACCTACTATATGATTTGCCAATTAAATGTTTCCGTAGCCTCTAAACTTGTGCCATTAATACCAGAAAGATAGTGGGAGATGTCCTGCTTGTCTTGTTTGTGTTCAGGCAGTGAGTTATCCAAACTGTAGCATGTTAAAGGTCCCTCCACACGGACCGGAGCACCTCTGTGTTCGAGCAAGCAGGCACATAAATTCTACATTATGGGAAGCTTTAAGGGTTAATATTTCAAAGATCTCAAGGTCAGCTCATCTTGAAAGTTCCCAGGTATGTATATATATATATATATATATATATATATATATAGTGTTCAAGTTATGTCATAAGCAGACATATATTTTCAAATTTTCTTGAAATATTCTCTTTAAATCATATTTTTCCAGCCTGTCTACCAGTGTTTCCTCTACAGTGAGAACAGACAGCGTCCCAGCACTGAAAGAATTAAAGAGGACTGTTTTATGCACGTGTGTGCATGCATATGTATATATGTATGTTAGTGCGTGTTGATGTTTATGTGTGTGTTTGTCAATGTATATGTTTGTGCACATGTACAGTATGTGTCTGTGTTTGTCATTGTTTGTGTGTGTGTGTGTACATGTGCATGTGTGTCAGTGTTTGTGTGTCTGTGTGTGCGCATGTCTCTGTGTGTGTCAATGTTTATGTGTGTTTGTGTGTGCATGAATGTGTTATATATCAGTGTGTGCATGTATGTGTGTATCAGTGTTTATGTGTATGTGTGTTCATGTGCATGAGCGTGTCAGTCTTTACGTGTACATGTGTGTGTTTGTTGGAGTGTGTGCATTTGTGTGTGAGTGTGTGTGTATTTGTGGACAATTGTGAGAATGTGGATGACAGAGAGCACATTTGGAAAATTCTTTCTCATTGCTGGAATGTGTAGACACTGCAGATCACCAACCATCAAACAAACACAAGTCTCACCACATACCACATGCCTTTTCCGGCTTATATCAAGTGAACAAAAAGCCAACGTTTCTGCATCAATAACTCCTTCATTAGTATAGCCGTGTTTGTCATGATGAAGACATATTATTTGATGCCAAATGTTGGGCCGAAGCAGTGTGGTTGAGACTTTGCACACTGCATCACCCCAAGCAGTAATTGTAAAGCACTGCTTACACTTGTGGCTCTATATAAATAAACATATTAATTCATTATTTAATTAATGCATTTATGTAAGGTGTTAAAAGCATACATTAACCCCATGGATGCAAGAGAGGCCTCCAAAGTATTGCCTAGCAATGAGCTTGAGTACTCTTTAGTACCCAAGGGGTTACGTTTTGAAAAAATACATTTTCTAAAAATAGATCTTAGTGTATTACATAGAAATGCGCACAAAGTAATATGTTCTCCACTTAATATGTTTCTGCCATAAGTGCTGTTTATTTCTTTTCTGTTCCTGGGTATTTTTTCATGCTGTTTATTTCCTGCTGTAATTATATTTCTCTTGACATTTCAGAAATCTATTCCCTCGACTGCCTTCTTCACTGGTCACATGCTCCCTCTAATGGCCATTTTAATGCATTGCAGTTGGCAAGAAACAATACAAACTTTTTGGACAAGAGAAAGGTTAGAGTTCAGTGAAGATTCTAATGGTAAGCAGACCTACAGAGAGCTAATCAATCTAGTGGTCTGGTCTAGAAACCTATTTTATCAAAACCACCTTTTTTAATTTATTAATGCATATAATCTATTAATATTTAATCTTGTTAAACATTTAAGATCCTAGACAGACTCTAATCATTTTAATGTGAATCCTGCCACTTACAGCTCAAGACAGAACAAGGATCAGCCAAATCTGTTAATGTTATGGACTGGAGAAAAAGTATTAGCCTGTAGGCTAGAGAGGTCTTCATCACACAAACACACTCAAACACTCTCTCACATTCACTCTCTCTCTCTCTCTCTCTCTCACACAAACACATTCAGAACTGCACAGTCACACTCACACACATATGCACCAGGCGTATGAGTGTATGTGAGTGAGGGTTGTTACCTTGTACTCCGTCACTGATAAATGAGAGAGTGTAAGTATATAACTGCCCATCCACAAAAATTATAATTTTGGGGGGGACTTTTTAAGCTTGTGTTTTATTAACCCTTTCAGTGCCAAAATATTTCCCAAAGTATTGCAAAGCAATGCGTTGCGCACCCCTCTGGCATTGAAAGGGTTACATGAATGCTATTGCCAGGCCAGGATTTACATCTCAGGTGCCAACAAGGCAAGGTACTCTAGGCGCCCTTAGTTGCATCCATGGCCACACCCCCATTCTTCCCATGGCCCCGCCCATATTCTTATCCAGTATTTCCTGGCACAGAAAAATGTTCTTGGCCTATAACAAAGAAGGACAAAAAAAAAGCCTTAACCCGTTGGTTCCTAGAGAGCTCACCAATACATTGAGTAGCAATGCACTGGAAATCTCGCTAACCTCCAAGGGGTAAAATAATAGCCTGCAAAAGTGGTATTAAACTGGTGCAGTCACAATGAGATTGCTCTGGCCACACCCTCAGATCAGAATGTGGGTGTGGCCAGCACAGACTAGGTGTCCATCAAGCTTTGTAACTCTAGGCACTTTCCTACTGTGTCTATTAGGAAATCCGATCAGAAAACCATAGCAAGAATACACCCTAAACACTCATACACCATATTATGTGCACACACACAAACACTATTATACATGCATACAAATGAACCCTATTATACACATACACAGACTTGCTCTGTTCTATACACAAACCTATAAATACACATTCCTTATCATGCACACATGCAAATCATATTAACAAACACTATTACATACATACAATTGTGTGCTATTATGCACACTCTACTATGCTCACAGTTTATACACACACCTACTATATTATACTATATTATACACACACATCATAGCATACTCACATACATGAACACTATTATACCCATTTATACACATAAACACACACACACTGCTGTTTGATTGGCAGCTCAGCAAACAGAGTAGGAGGGACAATTAGGCCAGTCTGAAAACTAATGACTGCAGTTGGTGTAAAAGGGACCCATCCCTCCAGGGTCTTCACTGCTGGGAGGTCACCAAAGGACACTCTGTTATCCCAGTACTTAGTGATTTTTCTTAATGTCACGGATAAATTAGTACCAATTTCTGGAATAGGCCTCTTGCATCTTGGATTTTTTTAACCTTTTTTGCTTCTGCATAATCCTACTGTTAAAAGCATACCCATAGGGTTTTATTTTCTACGAAAGAAAAAGAATGAGCAGTTTCCTCCTGCAAAATTGATAGCAACATGAGTCAGGAATAGGCTGGAAGCTTTTTTGACTAATAAATATTACTGACTCTTACAGTGGCCTTCACACCTTTGCTGTCTGTCTAGGAATGCTGGAAATCCTCGTGTGTCCTTCTTGGTCAGAGAAACCAGAAAAAAAAATCATATAATATAGAACCCCTTTGGAAATAGATATGTCAATCATTATACTGCTTCTTGAAGTTGTGCCCCTGGCCCAGATGTGAGTTAATGTATTACTCCTTCTTTAAAGGGATAGTGTCAATTAATATGGAAAAATACATATTGCAGGGTTCATACCACTGAGTATAACAAGAGCACTCCCCACTGGTCAGAGATGTTTTATTCAAAGGTTATTTGTGCTCAGACGTGCACTTCTTGGGTGCAGTACTTTCTTGGCACGTCATTTTTTTGGTAATGTTGTTCATGCAGCAGGCTATGGACAGCTATTATCAGGCCATACAAGCCTTGCCACCCCCTACAATTACCCCCTCCATATAAACAAAGGGGCTGGATGGGCTGGCCTATGGCTTTGCCCTCCCCCCCCCCAGAAAAACTTCTATGGACACCACTACATAGGAGGACTGTACCCACGTCATAACTTTTGAATATAACATCTCCTAGCAGTGGGAGTCCTCTTATTTTACTCAGCAGTAGAAGCACTGCGATATGTATGTGTATGTATATATATATTTATATATTACCTATAAATGATTACAAGAAAGCAACAGCCACAGCCATGTTTACATAGCAGCTTCATTAAAGGGATAGTAATGGTTAATTTTAAGTTGATTTAATATTGTAGACATTAAAAAAAGATTAACATCAATGTAAGTCTTATCTCTCAAACCTTTATGGTTTGAGAGATATAACTTGCTAAAGTTACCTTTTCCTGACTGTTTTACTCAAGTCTGCCATCTAGCTGACAGTTGCAGATTTCAGTCATTTGACCAGACAGAGGCTCTTCAGCAGAGCTGAAATCACGTTATTTAGAAATATATACTTCATTGGAACGGACTACAAAGTGTGCTTGCAAGCCAGGCAAACTTTGTAGACCATTCCAAATTACGTATTTATCTTTAGATATCGTTATATCGGTGCTGCTGAAGAGCTACATCTGGTCAAGCGACCAGAATCTGCTTCTGACAGCTTTACAGCTCGTCAAGCAGAAAGGGGAGGGACCAGGGAACTTTATTTTCCTATATCTCTCAAACCATAACAGTTCGAGAGATACGAATAAGTGCAAGTACCCTCTTTTAATTGTATATACTATATAGTTAATACTTTTTTCTGACATTACTATCCCTTTAACCATTTAATGATATGTGACATGCCAGGACTGTCACGCCTGCCTGGACATTAAGGACCGGTGGCTGTCCTGGCACGACACTGAAGTTTGTGATCGCAGTACGGCTGAAAGCTGCGCTGTAATCACAGATCACATATCTGAAAAAAAATGTGCGCTGGTCCTCCAGAGCGCCCTACCCCCAGACTAGGCAGTCTTTCAGGGGTTAATTATGCTTAGCATACTGTAATATTAAATTCAGTTTATCTGAATCAGAATCCAGAATTGTATTATTAAGCACCGCAATACTGGATATATAGGACCATATTTATAAAAGCAAACTGCAGTTAATCTGGAGTAAACCAGCTTCATAATAGGGGACAAATACAAATTCCTGTTAAATTAAATTGGGCTTTTAACCCCTGGAATGGTAGAGAGGTGTCCATTACTTTGCAAAGCAATACATTGGAGACCTCTCTGGCATTCAGGGGGTTAAAAAGCTCAATTCACGTTCATGGGAATTTGAAATTTTTATTTTGTTCCCTATGTTGCAGCTGGTTTGATCCAGAATAACTCCAGTTTCCTTTTATACAGCCTTATTCTATACGGGTATAAAAAGCAGATCCAGCAGTTTTTCCTCATGTTACTTTGACAGCTACTGGTCTGCAACAAAAGCTAGCAAGAGGTTAAAGTTTTATTAACTCCTTCATTGCCATCTGGGCCTCTGCAATGCTTTGAAGTGAGCCACACCAGAATGCACCTAAGGCTACACATACATACCAACGACAAAATACTTTCAAATGGAACAAACTTGCTTTTTATTTAATATAAAAAAATTTGAAAAAGTCATCAAGAAATAGATTAACCCATAGAAACAGTTTAAGCCTTGAATGGTTTAATTCTCAAAAAGTAGTTTAATTTTGGATAACGTTTTTGAATTCATAAAAGCTAAAGCAGACTTTATCCATTTAAGTGGCAAAGGGTTGGGCAACACAGCTAGGCTGATGTACTAAGAAGGAATCTCTAGCATTTAAAGGGTTAAAAACTCCATTTACGTAATTTGGAGAATTTATATTTGTCTCCATTGGTGCAGTTGGTTTGTTCCATTATTACGCCACAATAGTCTCATTATGGCTCTGCACAATTTAGGAGGATTTAGAAGAGGGTACTGGAATGCCTCTCAAGTCGAATCGCCAGTGTGAAATATAATATTGAATATTAAGATATTGTAACATAACAGGTATCTAGGAAATCGTCTATGTTTACACAGGTGATTTGAACAAGATCTGTCCCATATCTTAATTCTCCATGTCCCTTCTTGTCAGGTCACAGCCCCCGCCCCCCAGTGAGATTATCGTATGCTGGGGGAAGGCATATACTAAACGAAAAAGGGATGGCTCACGTGAATGATGCTGATATATGATTGGTTGATTTCTTTGTGGGCCATGTACTAAATAATTGCAATAAACGTCACAACAGTTAATCTATTCATCTTAGTAGTCTGATAAGTGGCCACATAGGTCATCAAGTAGACCTTTTTTTTTTACTGCAACTTCTCGACCACCATCACTATTCCTGTGAAGTTTCAGCATACTGCATCTATGGACGAATGTCAGCCAAAACCATCTCTCATATGAGTGACTCCAGTGAGTGCAAAGCTCCCTCATTTTAGCAGCCTGCGCACTTTGATAGTGTCTCCATTTGCACATTCAAAGTGTGAATGGTGCCTTCAAATCAATGGTTGCAAAATGAAATTGTTTTAGTTTAAAAGCAGAGCTGATTTTCAGCCAGGTCATGTCAGGTCAGTGACCCTGTTCCTCTTGTCGGTGACCTAATACTTTTAATCATTTTTTTAATTTTGTTTACCAAGAATAAGGTGACCTGGTACTTTGTTTCTAGAAAATCACTTCTGTTTAAAGGGGCAGTATAGTGTCCATTCAGGACCCATTAAATGCTGAACTGTGCTCCAAAAGCTAAGTGGACGCCATTCCCATAGCTCTAACCTCCTTCGCTGTCCTCCGCTATGCCTTGCAGATCACAATGATCTGCAAAGCCAAGTGTGGCATTCATGGGACATTGCTTTCCTCTGTGTTCAACTGAACAGAAACAGCATGTTGGCAATTCCGATTATCTTGATCTGCAAGGCTTACTGGAGGGCAATAGAGAAGTTTAAAGCTATAGGAACTCCTTTCCCACAACTTTTGGAGTTCAACCTTGCATTTAAAAGGGTCTTGTATGCTGCCCTCTAAAACTTTTTTATTTTTTATATAGATATGTAATTTCTGGAACAAATTATCGCTGTTTATTACAAGCATTGCCTGCAAGTTATTAATTTGTCTGATTTATAGAGTTCTAACATGTTACAAGAGCTTGGAATCAGGAAATTAACTTTTACGGTGTTGAGAAGACAGAAAATGACATATAATACTGTGAATAGAGACTAAAGGAAACAGGGTATTATTCAAAAGATTTCTATCTGTAAAGCAATGCATTGTGGACTCCTCTGGTGCTTACAGGGTTAACCCAGTCAGTGCTTTGGAAAGTAAGCACTAAAAGAATTAATTAATCATTACCATTGCAATTTGGGGACTTCTGTTTAGGGAAGGGGGTTGGTGGTGTAATCAAGCTATCTCTAAAATCAGAAACTTGCTAACCAATTAATTGGTTGACACCCATCTGTTCTTATCTTCCTATTGTAGTAATTGTGAATGCAAATCCCAAACAGACTGCATGTAAAGAATAGGGTTGCCTACTAAAATTGGACTTCAAGCCAATTATCATTTATCAGGATTATATTTTCTAGCAAAGGTGGCAAAGGCTATATTCACACAGTGACTATTTTGTAGCTGTGTGTGATAAATGTGATAGTTTAGTAAAGTTTTTTTCTGAGCACCCTTTGTCTTGAAATAAACAGCAATGAGACAGGCACAATGGAACTGCAAATATCTGTGATATTTGTGAGATTCCACATTTTTTTAAGTGAATTAATACACTGTTGATTGAAAGCTGCATCATGATGATACATCTCCCTGTGACATTCCCTGAAACTGTCACCCATTTGACCTGCCTCTTAGTACACAATTATACCAGACTCATGTGTTTTCTTTTCTTATCAGTGCAAATAAATTGTCTGTGGGACTACATCAGAAGAAAGAAAATAGGAACCCTTAGGTTCTAATTTCAGGGTGAATATGGATTTCTCTGTATTGCCTCTATTACATTGTTAATTAGCCTAACCCCTTTCATGCTAGATACTTCTTCCAATGGGCATTAAAATAGGGTATGATTATGTATTGCGGGGAGCAATTGCCCAAAATTAGTAAACTTTGAATAACATAGTAGTGTGGAGGAATTTTGCGACTTTGTCTCTCCCTACTGGTGTTTCCATGTCTATATATCAGTATTTTATTAGGTAAGTAACATTTTATTTTATAGAAAATAAAGCAACAATGAATAAAATGAGAAATAAGAGGCAGAATACTTGAAGGTTGAGGAAAGAGGTAATGAATATTCCTTGTAAGACTGGACAGCAGTGGTCGATAATACTTTATTTAATAGGGACTGCTTGATGGACGGCTTCTGGTCTCACCTGAATTGACCTTGTTCCTCTCATACATCTACTGCCATGGGGATGAAGTGGGGCCTGTGGGATTGAGCAGATCATGGTCCTGGGGTTGGGCCTCACTGTAGTGCTGAGGTCCTTGATTGACAGTCTAGCATGGCAGTGATAGAAAACTTTGCTACGTAACAAACGTGCCTGCACAGGGAGTCTGTGTGTGTGTCGGTGTGTGTGTGTGGGGGGGGGAGGGTTGTCAGTATTTTGAGGGAACATGGGTGTGAAAGTAAATTTAATTCTCTAGTGAGGATATCTATGTTACAAAGATGTCAAATAATAGAAACTATGTATTAAGTTGGGGCAATCAAACCTGTCCTCAGCTCCACCACTCAATGGGCAGGTTTTCAAGATCTCCACACATGAACACAGGTGAATCCATAAGTGGTTCATTCATTCTGATGATTGTGTCTGAGTTAACAACATTTACTTGTGTTTAATTGAGGAAATTGTGAAAACATGCAGTTCTGGGGGCTTGAAATGACCATCCAGCAAAAATCTTTACAGAGCCTAGCATGGAGTGTAAAGTATTTAAGTGTATATAACCTCAGTCCACAGGCGAGGGCTGGGAACTTGTGGCCTGGGGGGCAAATATAATCTACTGGCCCATTGCTTCAGTCGCTCCAGCCCAGCGTCCCAGCTCATCCCCTTTAGTTACTTTTAATATTGGCATTACAATTTAAGTACAGCGACATGATTGATACCATAGATCTTACAAGGGAAATGGGTTATGCTGTTAGTGTAGCTCTATTTGGATTTTAGCTCTGTAGTATCATTTGTGTAGTTCCATTTCAATTGTAAGCTCTGTGGTATCACTAGTATAGCTCCATTTACAGCAGCAATTGGGAGACTGAGTGAGGCAGTGGCCCAATGGCCCAGACATGTGACCAGCCCATGGGGCAATTGCCCCTCTGCCCCCCAGGCCAGCCCTCTCCTGTCAGTCCATTTTCATGATATAACTGCATTTACACACACAGAGACATGCAGGCGTTCTCCCTTAGCCGTGTGATAGAATTTGCACCAAGTTAGACTCCAAAGAAACTGTCAATTGTTACAGATCATAGAGCAGGAAACACTGGACTCTCTCACACAGATTTTCACCCTTCACCCTGAGGGACTAAGGGTCATATGTTCAAAAGAAAACTGGAGGAGTTATGGGGCAAACCATTTGCATTATAGGGGAGGACTAAAAAATTACATTGATTTAAATGTAGATTTTATCCCCTTTAATGCTAGAAAGCTCTTTAGCATTCAATGCATTAAAATCTCCATTTAAATCAATAGGAATTTTGGAAAATTTTAGTTCACCTCTATCTTGCAAATGGTTTGCTCCAGAACTCCTCCACTTTTCTTTTGGACATATGGCATCAAAACACGAGGCCTTATGTATAAAAGTGGAAGCAGTGCAGTTCTGAGGCAATCCATCTTCTTCATAGGTGACACATGAAAATGACAATTGATTTAAAAGAAGCTTTAAACACCTTGAATGGTAGAGAGATAATAAATAATAAATAATTGTCAATCTGAATAATTTTTTGTGTCACCTATAGAGCAGCTGGTTTACCCCAGATTGCACTGCTACACTTTTTATACATACCTTTGAACTTTTAAGATCTGCCACAGAGACTCCACTTGTCACACTTAATTACTAGGCCTATGGGGACAGAGGCTGATTCTCTGGCTTGCTCACTTCCACATAACTCCACCCACTCCCAGTTTGGCCCTGCCCACTCCTGACCTGTTCCAGCAACTTTACCACTCATTTCAGGTCAAACTCCACCTTCCCATTTCCCAATCCCTCCCACCCTGATTAGATCCCGCCCATGATATAAATCACATTGATACTAACTACAACAGTGTCACACGTTTGGCATAAATTGATGACAATCTTGGCGGTTCTAGCATCTATTATAACATAGAATCTTATTAGAACATCCACTGAAAAATCCTCTCTTAAAAGTGCTAATGGGAGAGCAATGGTGGACTTTATAGAGCTTCAATTTCCTCTGCGTTTTGTTTAACACAATGTGCTAAACAAGGAGTAGCGAATATGCATGCAATGGGCTAAGGATAAGTCGCTTACTGGCATTAAAGGAATACTAATATCTAAAAATCAAATTGGGTTTTATCATTTTAAATATCTTGTATTTCCTTCTACTATCTTTGAAAATTAGTTATTTTATATTAGATTCCCTAAGTGCAGACTGATCGTGTTTTTGTTCTTTGTAATCCAGCATAGGAGCTAATGCTGTTAATGTACGAAATTAGTAGTCACTGCTCTTCTATTCATATTTGCAATGTTGTCCTTTATCTGCCCATTTATAGACAAAAAAAAAACCCTAGCACTTTTCAGACACCTATTAAGATTGGTATGCCAATTGGAGTCCTGTAAAAGGAAGGGATGGCTGCCCACAGAGAGGACACGTAAGACTAGATTTTAGGCCTTAGAAAATAAATGGGGAATTTTTACAGATGCTAGCATGAAGTGCAGAGTGTTTAAGTGGGAATTACCTCAGATAATTTATGGGTGTTAGTGTTCCTTTAAAGTCTTAAACACAGCAGAGTGTGTCTGCCAGCATGTACTAAAGCAATCCTAGTCTGTATAGTAGTGCAAACTTACCAGAGCCGGATCATCCATTATGGCAACCTAGGCTACTGCCTAGGGCCTATGGCAATATGAGGGGCACTGGCTGCAACTGATGGGTCACAGAGAGAGGCCCTGAGCTTGCTACTGCTAACATCTTGCATAAGATTCCCTTTTTGTTGAAAGAAACCAGCATCATCCAGTTGCTCCCACTTCCTTTAGAGACACAATACTAGTACCTGCTAGCAGCACTCAGTGTCAGAAGTAAGAGATGTGGGGCCCCAAACTGTTACCTTGCCTAGGGCCTTGTGGAGCCTTAATCCAGCCACTGACATTGGAGGTTAAAGGGATAGTAATACTTTAATTTTACTATTCCCCATATTGTAGCTATTTGAAAAAGAATTGAATTGTCCCCAGGTTCATCTCTCAAACCTTTATGGTTTGAGAGATAACAGAATGCAAAGTTCCCCCCTCCCTCCCCGTTTCCTGAAGTCAGCGTTGTACTGACTGCAGGGGAAGTCTGTCACACGACAGGCTTGCGGCTCTACAGCTGAGCCGAGATCGCGTTAGTGAAAAATAATTATTTCACGGAAATGGTCTTCTATATGTGCTTGGTTTACAAGCAAACGTAGAAGACCATTTCAGTGAAATAATTATTTTTTACTAACGCAAACTCGGCTCTGCTGCAGAGCCACCTGATAAAAATAAGACCGGATATCCCTGCAGTCAATACAATGCTGACTTCAGGGAAGGGAGAGGGAGGGGGGAACTTTGCGTTCGGTTATCTCTCAAACCATAAAGGTTTGAGGGATAACATTGGGGGCAATTCAATTCTTTTTGAAATAGCTACAATAGTAATATTAAAGTGTTACTGTCCCTTTAACAGCGATGAAACTGCTGTGGAGAATTTATACATTCACCCCAATGAGATCTAGTAATATTTTGCAAGCCTGCTTCAGAAGCAAATTTGCACAATGCTATTTCATCCGTCAAATCCACTTGCAAAGGTGTGAAAAAGAAACTTGAGTGTTAAAATAATTCTCTGCAGTTTTGAGCACTCTTCATCTGAAAAATAAGCGGTTTGCATGAAAAAAAAAAGTAAAAACCAGGTAAAGGACTGACCCAAGAATGGGGTACACTGTGGTGATTCTGAATACTGTACAGATTTAAATAAACTGCTCTAGCCATGGGAAGCTAGAACATGTCCTCGACCTTAGAAAAACTATGTGAGGAGGGCAAAGGTCACAAAGTAAAAGAGGGAAGATATAAACATTATATCCGACTTCACCGCTGCCCTGAACAGCTGCCATCCTTAACTCATGAAAAGAATGGATTATCTCACGCCACTAGGAATTCTCTCCATATAATCTCTTGTATGCATTAGGTTCAAAATGTTGCAGCTAATGTGATTTTGATTGCTGTCCACGGTGTTAGTAAAATAAAGGAATTATGCTGACGCAACCAGGTTATTTTGGGCTTACAGCAGAGATAGGCAACCAGATTCATCCTCAAGAGCTGCATACGGTGACGGCACTCACCTCCACCATAATGGCTAAAATTCTAAATAGGGGTTAAAAAAAAGTAGATTAACCCCACGGATGCTCAAGAGATCTCCAAGGTATTGCTTTGAAATGCATTGGAGACAACCTGTAGCACACTGTAATTATAAAGAGAGGGATGCTGTAACCCTTTGAATGCCATAGGGGAATGCAAAGCAGAGCCCCTCTGGCACTCAAAGGGTTAAAACAAAATGAAGAGGATTTGTCATTTGGGGTTTGAACATATGATGCATATGATGTGGTAGAGGGCAATTATTAACTCTTTCCACTGTAAGAGAGAACAGACTGCAGTTGCATTGCTTTGGATACCTCTCGGACACTCAGAATGCTAAAACTCTCTTTAAATAATTAGGAATCTGAGGAATTTTAATTTGTCCTGTATGTTGCAGTTGTTTTGCTCCACAATTGCACCTGTTCAGCTGGATGAATAAGACTCTCTGTACATTATATGACTGTCTGGCAGTAAAAGGGTTCTTTTACTGTTGAAAAAGAATTTCCATGTAATCAGACAACAAGAGGGTTAATTATACTTAACCATTTCAGTACTAGATCTGGGTGCCCAATGTAGGGCCATGTCCATCAGTTTGTGTAGAGTGTCATGTGTTTCTAATGAGTATTACCCGATTATACAGTGTTGATACTGGCAGTTAAAGAGCAATGTCCCTCTAGCACTTTAAAGGTTAAGTTGAATATAAAAATGATACTGCACAGCTGCACTTAAAGATTCTGTGTTACGCAACTAATTCTTAACAGCCACAGTTTGCAACAGTATAGGCCATTTAACCCCTTGATGGCTAAGGAGGCCCCCAACAGATTGTGAGGTATTTGTGGGGAAAGCGTTACTGATTGCTACGCAACATTGGAGATTTCTCTGGCATCCGAATGGTCTAAATATTTCAAATTTTGGGGGCAAATATATAATGTTTTCTGCATTTGATTCCTATTGCATTTGTCTGGAATTATACACAACCGGAAAAGCAATGAGCATTACCCCCCACCCCGATCCTCCAAGGGTTAGTTAAAATGAAAATGAATTAACCCATTGAGGACAAAAGGGATGTACAACGCATTGCTCTGGTTAACAACAAGTTAATATGCTGGTATTTTAAACAGTAGCGGATGTTATACCCAGGTTCATTGATGTACTAAGAAGTGACATAATTCTGGATCAATCTACCTGCACCACAGAGGACAAATTAAACTTAATATTGATTAAAATGGCTCTTTTAACTCTTTGAATGATAGAGATGTCTCCAAAGCATTGTTTCTGAATATGCTAGAGACCTATCTAGAATTCAAGGGGTTAGAAGTCCCATTTAAATAAATTGGAATGTTGCCATACTAGGAACTAACGCATAGACAAGAACAAATTTTACACCTATTCAGTTTGTGCCCTGTTTGTACAAAGTTTGTGCTTAGGCACACAGGGATGGCACTTGTAGTAACTCCTGCAGTGCCCTAAGCACAGGGCCTACTTATCACTTAGAAACATCTCAGAGCATACTTATCATTTTTTCCAATGTATTATTACTTAAAGGATGGAAATGTCACTTTAAAAGTTGCTCGCAGAGTCTACTGTATGTTAAAAGTAACCGATAGAGCTATGTCTTATACCTTACTTATTTGTAGTTCAAAAGTTATGAAGCGATAAAGGTCCACTTCCTACCCCTTTCTGTCACGTCACGCGGAAGATGCAGGCTGGTGAGGACACCTGTATCGAAGGACAAAGCAAAGGAAATGAAGCCTGTCCCTCGCTGCAGCCATCGAGTCGCACAACCCGATCTCAGATTTGGCGGAAGGCGTCTGGAAAGGGGCGGGCAGGGGATCTTTATCGCTTCATAACTTGTGAACTACAAATAAGTAAGGTCTTAGACATAGCACAGTCTGTTACTTTTAACATACATAAGACTCAGCGACCAACTTTTAAAGCAACATTACTATCCCTTTAACCAAGTGAGTGCCAGAGGGCTGATACTAAAAAGGGTTAATGCTGAAAAATGTACTTTGGTAAATAAGAAAGCACTATCCTTTGAATGTAGGGGTGATCGAGCATCTAAGAACATATCTGTCACTAAAAGTGATTAATTGAGAAGTAACACCATCTAATAATAACCATTACTTATCTTACTATGACCAAAAATTCCTAACGGCCCCTATGAACAAGGGTGCAACTACAGGGGGGTGCAGAGTGGGGTCAGCATCCAAGGGTGCTTTATCTGCCCCAGGTTCCAATAGGTTCTAGTTATGAATATGAAAATATTTTTGTGAATGTGGGTACCAAAAAATTTTTCACCAGGGCCCTCTAGTGACTAGTTATGCCACTGCCTATGAATTCTGCCCTTGTGCCTTTGTTTAAGAAATTACATCTTCAGTCAGACCTGTATGTCATGTCTATGAAGATGAATTGAGGCAGGCCCAGTGCATGAACCTACTTAACACTTTAATGACCAGAGGGGTGCCCAACACATTGCAAAGCAATGCACTGCACAAAAGAACAGAAAAAAGAGACCAGCGCCTCCTGGTGTATTGCTGCAATATAATGTTTAAAAAAAACACAAATTTGAAGTCCAGTTTGTTCAAATTTTTCAAGTGGCCATACGTGCACTTACGTGCGTATGTGGAAAATCGGACCTGTGGAGGACATTATGCTGCCTCCTTGCAGACTCAAGAACTCTCATGTTATATGTGTACTAGATGAACAGCCCATTACATGGGCCACAGTGCCACTGCCACCCGGTCGCGGGGCAGTCACGCGCAGTAGAGACTGCCCGCGCCACAGCTTATACAGAGCTGGACGCTCCTTTGGAGTGCCCAGCTCTGTATCAGCCGCGGCGCGGGCAGTCTCTACTGCACATGACTGCAGCACGCGCAGCAGTGTCTACTGCGCATGTCGCGGCGTTACACACGATTTAGCAAATTATTATATAGGATGCTGGAGCCTCTATGGTAACATCTGTGGTACATACTTTAATTATGTGGTTCTCCTCTCACTTGGACCCATCAGTAGATATGAAAGAGGCATAAAAACAAGTATTATGTGCACACACACTACTTTAGGTAAATTTGTTGCAATGTTGGGCAATATACTGTCTCAGATGGTATCCCAGTGTAACTCAAACCTGCACAAGAATGAAGCATGCGGTGGAAGTGCAACCCTCTCTGGAGTAACAACATTTCAGCTTGGAGGTGAAAGACCCAGAAGAACAATGTAACATGATAAGAGAAAATTTAATACAATTAAATCAAAGTGTATAGAAAAGAAACACAGTATAGTGTCTACGTGTTTCATAACCTCTACGGACACTTTCTCAAGTAATTGTTTACTATACTGATGCTCATCTGAGACTCATTCCTGTAATATTAAATACCCCATTCAGTCATTATCTTTCTGATTGGCTCTACCTTGAGCCATCTTGAATATCCATTCACACACATCCCACCTGGATGACTCACTGTCTTCAGTGCTCATTATGTCCTCAATTTCTTAAAGCTGAACTACCACGCTAGATAAAGTCACCCTACAATAATTCGGCAGGGGGCGATTAGCTTAATATATTTATATTACCTCTCAAAAGTAGCCGATTGTAAAGTAATCCTTAATCTTCCGAGACTGACGGCCAGGTTAGTGCAGTCTGCGTGCCTGCGCCGTCAGTCCCTTCCAGTTTGAGAGATGAACCTTGGGGCTATTTATTTATTTGACAAATATGTACAATATGGGGGATAGTAATAATAAAGTATTACAATCCCTTTAAGTAATTAATGACAGTAATAGTTATAATAATAATAATGTTACCATGTGTAGAGGGATCAATTTGCATCATGGGGTCCTGCTATCAACTGTCATATCTGCCTCCATGGATATGATTTCCAGTACTGATTGAATATTTTATCTCTAGACACAAGTGCAAATTTCATGGGTGCCATTAGGATTTCTCCTTTAAACCATCATATTCTCAGTTATATACATTTTTAAAACACCACTCTGAGCCTTAATAATGAAGAGCCGTCATATAGGGCCAAACAAGATGCATAGATTCTAGGCTATTTCTACCCAAATGAAAGCATAAAGGATATTTATGTGATAAATGCACAACAGAGCTATGAATCTGAAGATATTTTATTCTCAAACAGATTGGAAAGCTTTCATTGATAAAAGGGTTTTGCGTTGTCTCATAGAAATGCTATCAAATAGAGTTCTATTGTGTGCACAAAGCACTCATGTCTATTTTTGTGTCAGTATAGTCTGCAGTGGTAAAAAAGGAACCAATTTCAGGTTATTTATTAGGTATTGGATTTCCAAATCTCTGTGTCAACATATCCTTTCTGAGTACTGCATCCCCTGTCTCTATCCAAGAGTGTACAAGGGGCATTGCTTCTATTCCAACTGTACCCAAGAGCAAATAGAAACAATCACCTGCACTTTGCATCGCTTAACATTAACTTCTACCTGATATATTTTACACAAAGGGTATGGCTAAAGTGTGATATGTTCTTTTTCCTGTGCTTCAGTATTTTACTTTCAATTTGACTTTTTGGTTTTCTGCCTGTGTTAAGCCTCAGAGTGGCAGAGGGCCATGCAACATTGTACACCCTCCTCTCATTCTGAGGGTTAAGCAATGCATTGGACAACTCAACTGGAATGCAAAGGGTTAAAGCAGATTTGGGTAACAGGAGAGTGGCTGTGTGTGTGCACGCACACGTGTGTGTGTGTTTATTTATTTATTATACTGGAGAAAGACTTCTTAAATGTTTAACTCTTTGAGTGCCAGAGAGTTGCCAAACACAGATCATTGACCCACATGGCATATAACATGTGTGTGCGCTTTTCCTCTGCAGAAATGAACAACTCCTTATTAACGGTGTGGCAAATGTTTCCTTGTTATCACAGTTTATTGAATATCGCTTTAATTGTTCCTTACACAGTAAATTATCTTGTGCCCCTAAAGTATTGTAGGATTATTACATTTTGGAATATATAACTGTTTAACTGCTAGAGACCCAGGCACTGCATGGGTTATTTTCTGGTGATGGTCATCTGGTTGGGAAAAAATAAGCTTAGCCGTCAGGGAAATAATTATCTATCTATCTATCTATCTATCTATCTATCTATCTATCTATCTATCTATCTATCTATATGCCTGTCTGTCTGTCTGTCTGTCTATCTATCTATCTATCTATCTATCTATCTATCTATCTATCTATCTATCTATATGCCTGTCTGTCTGTCTGTCTGTCTGTCTATCTATCTATCTATCTATCTATCTATCTATCTATCTATCTATCTATCTATCATTGTGCCTATCTATCTATCTGTCTATACTATGTAATCTTTCTGTTCCTCCATTGTAAGAATATGTATAACACATAGACAAACCTATGTGAGGACATAGAATAGTAAACAGAATGTGTGAGAATGTGATATGATTTATTCTTTCTCAATAAAGTGCTGTATATAAAGGTGTAGGACCTGTTGCTTGATCCTTTGTCTGCATGTGTAGTGGGATTAGGCATGAGGTTCAGGTTTATCTAGGGAGCCATAGCCTTGATCTTGCTCTGAGATCTGAGACTGCCTGGAACCTGCAGGTTTTGATCCCTTTCTCTCCCTCTTGTGATATATGGTATTTTTCTCTTTCTTTCCCTGCTTTAATCAGTGACAGGGATAAGGAGGCGTGTCCTGGCTGTGTATGTGTAAGATTGTAGCTCTGCCTCCCTATGCTGACATCCACATGCTAGTCTCCCTGTAAAAGGGAACGGAGTGGCTGGGAGGGAGGCAGATACAAGGAAGGAGGCTTAGCGTTCACACACTCCCTAACCATCTTCAGAACGACACCAGCAGCTCAACTGAGATCCCTGGTCACTCTAGCCAAAGACCAGACAGAAGAATCACACGGAATCGCTCTCCTTTGCTTAATTTGCCTCTCTATTAAAACTGGTGATCTTTTGCTGCAATTACCCTCCTTTCAGTGGAAATATTATACATTCTGTGGAGCCACCATTCACATCAAACCCCTAACCGGGCTGACCAAGGACCCTATTTGCTCTAGGGCATTTTAGTGGGTTGTGTTTTTTTAAAGAGGAAGACCCTTTAAGTATCAAAACAACTGGAGGATCTGGAGATTGCAGCAGATCACCCAGAATATCAGACCAGCTGCCCTGCTGGACACATCAAGGAGTTTAAAGGCTTTCAGCACATGCTAAAGACACCAAGAGAAAGGAGACAAACACATTGGCCAAACTAAATGACTTGTTAACAAGGGCGCTCAAGATATCTTTATTTCCCCCCTGCTTTGAAAATGGATATGCTTGCTTTTCTTTTGGGAATTATTACACTGTACTTTTCAGGACCCAGAGTGTCAGGTCAAACAGGTAAGATCTCGAAAGTTGCTAATTTACTAAATAGGACAAACCATTTACACCATAGGGTAAATTGATTCAAATTGGGGTTTAACTCCTTGAATGCTAGAGAGGTCTTCGTTGGAGACCTCTCTAACAACAGTCAACGGGTTAAAAACCCAATTTAAATCAGTGAGATTTTTCTTTAATTGCCAGTTGGTATGCTCTAGAACTGCAACATTGTCTTAATACATCAGCATTGCCGTGCGTGTTCATTCCGATGTGTCTTTTTGATGAAGGGGTCTGATTGCAATTAAGAGCATTCAATAGATATTCAGTCGCATACAGGGCAGCCTATAGACTCCCGTCCTCGCCTCTCTCTCTTCCATAATAACCAAATGCGTTCGCCTCTGTGTTCTTGTGTTTCCAAACGGAGACAGTCTCTGGCTGCTGTTGGATGTCACATCTGGAATAAATCAAAGGTTTAAAAATACTACAAAGCCTTTCTTTGCGAGACTCTTCTCTGCCTTCATGTTTTGAAGCAGTGCACATCTCCCATGAGTTACCTCCAGTCCCACTAGAAGAACATTAATCTTTAATAGGAACTTGATTTAAATTCCAATTAAATGGATTGCTGGGAACGGAATGTATATAGAAGAATGGGGGTAATCAAAGTGTTATAGATCTTAGTGATAGGTTTGCAGATTAAATCACAGTGTTTAGCAGTTTGTAGGGAAAATCTTGTCAGCAGAGCCCACATGTGTGTGTGTGTAAGATCAGTGCTTGCTGCCAGCATAGACCAAATGTGTGTCTCTGTGTGTGATCGGTGCTTTCTATGTGCTCCATCTGAAGTGAGGCAATGCATATACATTTAAAGAGATAAAACAAACAATGCAAAACCTCAGACATTCAGAGTCCCTGTGAAGTACTTTTGAACTCTTCATCTCGTTTTACTTAGTGTGCTGCTTGCCAAAGATAGAGAGGAACTGAGAAGGGGCATAGACCTGAGATAAGAAGGGCACTGCCCAGGCAGCACCTCCCACCCTGTTGTATCGATGGCAAAGCACAATATTTTTAGAGAATAGCAATTGTTGAGCAATACTGCTGTTAGTATGCAGGAGTGACAGTTTACAAGACATCGCAGTTGTGGATTGCAGGAAAACATAGATACGTATTTAAAGTCACAAATCAGAGAAATTATAGATAAAATCAATAGCACAATCACTATTAAATCAACCCCGTGGATGCCAGAAACATCTCAGCATTACTGGAACCCTCTCTAGCATTCAAGGGGTTAAAAGTCCAGTTTACATCAGTTGGAAAATGTATGTGTTCCTTGTGGTGCAATTGGGCTCCTCCAGAATGTATCCACTGTTTGATTCGTACATAGAACCCATGGGATTTATGCAGAAAGAAAATGGTGCAATTCTGGGACACACAGTGCTATTGACTTAAACAGGGATTTAACCTCTAGAATTTTAGACGTCTCTAGCATTCAAGAGGTTAAAATCCCTTTAAATCAGTGAGCATTGTGTGGGGCTTTATAGGTATCTTACAGTGCTCCACTTTGATTGTATACATGTAGCCAATTCTGGAAAACATATAATTTGACTCTTTGAGTGACCACCGCTCTGGTGCTCAAAGGGTTGATAGGCAGATGAACTCATTTCGTCCCATCAAAAGAGAATACACAACTATTGTTATTAATAACATTGTATCCATTGTTCAGTTACATAATTAGTGAACCCCCCTTGTATTTAGATCAAATACACATGTTGGAAATCCTCTTCCTTTCTCTCTGTAGAAAGTCTGTCTGATTTGTAAATAAGATTAGCCCCCAATTGTATGAAAATAGGCCATTGAAGAAGCAATTGCCACTATAGTTCAGACTACAATGAAACTCCACAATGCAACAATGCAGATATACAACCTTAGAGGCCATAATCCCTAATTGGCACCCGATCTGGACTGATCAATGTAGATAAAAGAAAGGATTAGGGAATGAAAGGCAGACATGTGGAGATTTATTTATAAAATACTGTAACAATTACCTGGTATACATCTTGACAATTACACTTTATAGTGAGCCTGCATATACTGTAGAGTAGTACAACGGTACACATAGAGGCTGATTTTCTTAAAAGCATTGGATTAATTCTGGAGCATAACAACTGGATCACATACAACTCCCCGTAGACACAATATGAGTTTTAACCATTGAAATGCTAGAGGTCTTCAACGCATTACGAAAAGACCACAATTTACAATTATAATGAAGTAGAGGAAAGGAATGTTACACTGATCTGTTCCTATGAGCTGACAATCTAGCGTAGACAGCCAGGGAATAAGCAGTTTCATTCAATATATGAAATAGGTGTTAATGGATCGCTTCCTAAGAGCTTACAATCAACAGTCTGATATTCTTAGAATTAGGAGTTTGGTTTACCTGTTAATAAACCCTTTGAGTGCCAGATGGGTACGGAACGCACTCAAAGGGTTAAATATAGGAAAACGGTGTTCAATTAATCTGACCATATGAGCATGCAATCTAAGACTTGACATACAAAGAATAGTTATATGTTTGCCCCTAATTCAGTATAGGAAAGGGATTGTAAATGCGTGCGTTCATGTGAGCTGAAATCTAGGGTTGACATGCTTAACTATTAACCCTATAAGGACCAGAACACTGCAACGCATTGCTTAACAATGCGGTGCACGTTCCACTGCTCCCTGGAGGGTTATTTTAATATTGGGGACTATGTTGACCCTTTGAGTGCCGTAGAGGTATCAACGCGTTTGATACATCTGGCGCTTAGAGGGTTAAACGGGTCTGTTCTTATGAACTGTGTGAAAATTCAGAGAATAAGTAGTCCGAAAAACGCTTAAAGGAAAGGGTGACTAATATGGGGCATATGCCATGCATTCTTTGCATAGGCTTGTAACACTGGTTGACTACATAGTGATCGTTCGAAGCATAAGGTCAGACCTTCCCTTGTCTTTAAATTCAAGCCTCTCTTCCCATACCCACCACCGTACCCTGCCAGCTGGCTGCAGTTGGATATGGAGTGCAGTAAAATATTAATAAATGCGCACTACACCGCTTCTGAAGAGTGTGATTCCACTCCTGAGAAGCCGTTGGGAAATGAATCACTGCAACCCAAATCACCCATGAAAAGGGTTTTGACGGGATGGGCAACCCGTGTCTCGCCAGCTGTTGTTGCACTACGACACTTTCTCTATGCCCAGCCGCGGATGATGGGAGCTGTAATCTAAAAGCAGGTGGTGAGCAATAACGCCTGAGGATGATGGGAGTTGTAATCCAACAACCGCTGAGTGAGGAAGCATAGGTTGCCTTATATGAGAGTTATTGTGATAGCGAGGATAGGAGGACGAGTATTATGCCGGTTTAAGCAACCGAAGTAACAATTATTTAAAGAGAGAGTAACCTTTTATTTTGACTTCCCATATACTGCAGTCGCGGATGGACACAAATATAAAGACCTTTGGTGCCAGACATAAATGTCTGGAACCAGAGAAGGGGTGAGTGTACACCGGTGTATACAAATGTCCAACTATTTAGGAGCCAGTAGTGATATTGTAGGAGCCCTGGTTGGGGAATTCCCATCCTAATATCTATGTAAAGTCAAATAGCCTGTACTCTTTATTATTTTTTGTTTATCTTGACATATTTTTTTCATTTGTTTTGTCCCTAACAGTGAGCTCCCTGGATCTGTTTGCAGAGATCTTTCTGTTATGAACTATGAAAGCAGGGATAGTGATACAGTGTAAAGAATATACAATATAAAAACCGCCTATAGTGCAACCAGCAAACCGCATATAGAGCACTCAGTCCTACTCAGACCTTCCAGGGTAGTGTAAGGTGTAACATTATATCATTTAAGTGCTTTGCTAGACAACTGACCAATAAACTCCCTGTAAACAGAGATTCAGGGAGCTTACTGTTAAGGACATAAAAGTGTAAAAAAAATTGTGACGATGAAAAGAATAATAATACAGATGGTTATGGATTTAACTTTATATATCATGCAGCTGCAGAATATGTAGTCAAATAAGGTGTTAATATTCCTTTAAATCAAAACACACTCAGTGGCTCTAGGAATGACACCAAGCAGTAAATTGCAGAACTGGCAAGAAGAGAGAATGAGCCCTGTGATTTCAGAAAGAGGATTATCCATCTCAGTGTTGGAAAGGGATTTCAGAAGGCAAAGGCATCTCATGATCCCTTGGCTAGCTAAGTGGCTTTGGCAATCATCTTCCTTTGACTATCCCCTTGTGATTAAAACTTTAAAGGGTGGAAAAAACACGCCTGGGGGGCCCTGAGCCATAAATACCCATCTTGTCTTCTCTTTGCATCTTTTGCTAAGGACAAGCAATCCATTTTTTCCCCTTTGGCTGCATGAATTATACTGTGGAATAATTGGATGATGGAGGCATGTAAGATCCTTATTTGATCAAAAGCTGGCCACCTGGCTTTGCAGAAAGTATGGTGGTTTAACTAAGGCCATGATCACACTGAAAAATGTAGCGTTAACCATATAGAGAAAGTGATGCATTTTTAATGCATGCTGTCTACAAACCTATTTTGATCTGTTTGCATTTTTGTGATTAAGATGAAATTTCTATTAAGGTTTTTTTCTCCCAGCATCCCTTGCTCGCAATACAAACAGTTAATTGAAAGTTCAGCTACGTGCATTTTTAGTGCAATTCTGTTGCTTTCTATTGAAATGCAACAAAACTGAAACAAACTGTTAGACTAGGCTTTGTTGGCGTGAGTAAATCACCAACATAAAAAGCCTTATAAAATATAATGGGTGAGTGTACAAATTCACTAGTGCGGCCACATGGGCCTGAGCTTCTAACACCAGTGGCTGAACTTAAAAGTATATATTCACTGCTGGGTGTATGACTGCTGAATGAATGGGTGTATGATTACTCTAGTGCATACTGGTGGACACACTCTCCAACAGTGTTGGACTTTAATGCAGTAAGCATAACACGTACAGGAAATGACATACACTAATGCCACTTCCTTTCGCCGCGTTTAGTACATTTGCCAAGGCATAGCGAAAAGACTGCCCTGAAACACCCATAGGCTGTCCCTTTCTTTGTCTTTCTCTTGGTGAAAGAGACATAAAAGGGAGGAATATGTGCTCATGTAGCTTAGTAAATTGGCGTTAGGAAAGGGCTCTGATGCCTGTTAATGAGGCAAATGATACATTTGTTCCATCTGATGCATTAAAAATGGTGAAATAAAGTTACCCATGTGAACTTACTTGTAGGAGATGTGGAGCAAAACTTCTGACCAAAGGGGATAAATGAAAAATCCCCATCTGAATTAAATGGTTCTTTTAACCCCTTGAATGCTAGAGAGTACGCCAACACTTTGTAAAGCAATGCACTAGCATTTGAAGGGGTTACAAACCGCTTCTAAATAAACAGGATTTTTTTGTCTGTGCCCTGTGGCACAATTGGTTTA
Organism: Rhinophrynus dorsalis; assembly: GCA_037306005.1. Lineage (NCBI taxonomy): Eukaryota > Metazoa > Chordata > Amphibia > Anura > Rhinophrynidae > Rhinophrynus > Rhinophrynus dorsalis. The sequence goes on along the minus strand of CM074725.1, from coordinate 141,525,137 downwards.
CCCCAGAATGAATCCAGTTCATTTTTAAAAACCTTTCAAGTGCCAGAAAGGTGCTCTGCAATGTGTTGGATACCTCTCTGACACTGAAAGGGTTAATATATCAGCCTCTGACTGCCCTGGTAAAATGTCTACCTTTAAACAAATCACAGGATACATTAGAATCAATTTATAACGCATCAACCTGGCCAAGTAATGTGTTATAAATGTTAAACATATGTCCCTTTCTGCAATGCCATCTACTATAAAGGCAAATATATCAACAGTTTGGAAAATTCTCTGGTATGTGGTATGCTGTGGTCTCATGTTGTCCTGTTATGTGTGGATAGGATTTTTTCCACTCTAACCCTTTGAGTGCCAGAGGGGTATGGAACGCATTGCTTTGGAATGCATTCCGTACCCCTCTGGCACTCAAAGGGTTAACCCCCTTGGATTCTAGAGCGGTCTACAAACATATTTCAAAACACTGCACTGGAGATCTCGCTAACATCAAAGGGTTAACCATAAAGGTAGCATACCCTTCTGGTGCTCAAAGTGTTAATGGTGTAATGTAGTACTGCCATTTATTTATTTCAGTTTTGTTTACCCAAAAATCATCTTATACTATAGTTAATGAGGGAAATGAACAATGGCAACTGAGATCAAGATCAGGCTATGAAATCAGTTTAATCTCTATGCCTGCCTAATGTCAATTTACTGAACTGTGTATGCCACATTTCCTCCCTTTAATGCCGCTTATGCTTATAGTAGGACAATGGACCAGTCTGTGGACATTTTGGTGTGCTTCTCTCTTCTACGCCCTGTTTAGGTAATAGTTTATGTGCACACCATTTCCCCGCACATGGTATGGGGCAGATTTAAGGGACTTGCTAGCATTAAAGTCCTAGCAATGGCACAGATTATCTGCCTGTATGCACTACAACAGTCATCTGCTGCAGTGCATGCCCTGAAATGCAGCCACTGGAGTTTAGAGAGGCTAACATCTGTGAGGGCTGCGTTGGCGAATTTGTGTCTAAAATTTTACAAGATCGTCAGATTACTGTTCCACAGAGCTTGCAGTCTAATCCAAATGCCTGGCACACTGAAGGAACACCGTGGGACTGCAGCCTGGCTCCCCACAGCTACTTACCTATCCCCTGTGTACTGAACATGATAGCTATATCAATGACAGGCAACCAGATCCCTCCACGGTCACTTATGTGGGCCCAAGTCCTCCCAGAAGCTGCACATTATAGTTATAAAATATAAATTAAGGTTGGAAAAAGTAGATTAACCACTTGGATGCAAGAGAGGTCTCCAATGCATCGCTTTGAAATGCATTGGAATCGTCTCCAGTACCCAAGGGGTTTAGATTCTGAGTGCCTTAGGAGTGCCCAATATATTGCAAATGTCACATCTATCTATCTATATACACCACTCCCCCCTCTTAGGTTGGAATACACAAGGGACCTCACTTATACTATTTACTGATCAGTTCCATAATGGACCTCTTTAAATAGACTGTTCCATACTCAACCGTGTGGAGACCCTCCTAAATGTTTCACCCTTTTTCACGCTCCTTCCTCCTCATTAAGCCTGGCAGCTGTGTCACAATTAACCCTTTCTGTGCTTGGGAGCCAGAGGCTGTGGAACATCTGGGTTAATCCATTTGACACTCCCTTTGGGATGTTCATGTGAGGTCTCCTCCATTATAATGAGAACTGCTATGCCCCCACCTCTATGTAGATAGGAAGAACAGACAGCTTGGGAATCTTACTGTGTAGTAAGGAGATCAGCCAGTCACAGAATTCTACCCAGAAGTGTCTTCTGCAAATGAGCAAAGATAATTGCGCTTTCACCCTTTTCAGAAGGGAATGCTTCTTGCTTAGTTGCACAAGCTGTTTCTCCAGTGTCAGTCTCTGTTAATTATTAACCCCTCTTTTTCCAGAGTACTGTCCAATCCATTGCTCATTACACTGTAATATTTAAGTACGTAAACACAACAGAAATAATTTATATCTGAATGTCTGTAAATGTTCCAGCTCTGAGCATTTCCCATTGTGAAACTTTAAACTATGGGCCCTATGTTTAGAAGAAAAATGGTACAGTTCTGGGATAAACTAACTGAACCATAGCCGGACAAGTAACATTTACCATTGATTTAAATGGGATTTAAACCCCTGAATGCCAAAACCTTTACAGCATATTCAACAATTTCCATTTAACTGTAGCTGATAATTGCCTTTTTTTCCTTAGAAGAGAACACAACAGCTCTGTGTGAGATGTTTCAATCTAGTACACGCCCGCTGTTAGTCACAGACTCACTTATACACTGAGGCTGATGTGTTAAGCAGAACTGGAAAAAGCAGTTGCAACATAGGGGAGAAATCCAAATCCCTGTAATTAATATTGATTTAAATGGGACTTTTAAAACCCTTTGAGTGCCAGAGGGGTATGCAACACAATGCTTTGCAATGTGTTGCATACCCCTCTGGCACTCAAAAGGTTACTGCTTGAATACTAGAGAGTTTACAGCGTATTTGAGACCTCTCTAGTCTTCAGTTGGTTAAAAACCCCATTTAAATAAAATGGAAATGTTTTTTGTCTTTGGCGATGCAGACGGTTTTCCCCAGAATCGTTACCGTTCTTGGTAGTAGATCAGCAACAGTGTCTGCAATGCCAGACTTATTCCTTTGCCCACTCCTTGTTCAATTTCAGAGAACTGGGGTTCCACAGAACACAAAGACATGACTATATAATAAACTATTGTGTTGATCCACTGAAAGGTGTCACTAAGTAAAATTAACCTTTCCAGACTACTCATTTGTCTACATGATATATTTAATCAACTTCACTGTCACATAATCTTCAAAGTGCAAAAAAAAAAGAACTGAAGCATAGTCATTTCAGCAGTGCTTGATTAACCCTTTGATTGCCAGTGCGGTACATAACACATTGCAAAACTAGAGAAGTCTTCAGTGCATTCCTTCGCAATGCACTGGGCACATTTCTGGCATCTGAGGGGTTACTATGACCACTACCCAAGTCTGGTTTTATATCCTTTTCAGCTAGGTGGCACTGTTGTTACATCTGTCTAAGGGAAGTTTGTGTCTGTGACTCTCAGCTCTTTACAGGCAATAACAGTAACAGTGCCATCTGGCTGCTGCAAAATATCTTGAAAATGGAAGTTAGTAATAGATTTTAGGGCTCTAACATAAAATCACTACATTTTATAGATGCTAGCTGAAAGTACATTATATTTAAATTTACACAGCCCAATTTCATTTTTGGGTGTTAGCGTTCCTCATTGGATACTAAGGCTCTACTAGGGATTCATAGGTGAATGTACCACTTGTGGCAGGAGGAACGTATACCCTATAGCACTTACACTTCCGTTTCCCAACCTACCTTCCTCTAGACTGTAAACTCTGACAAATAGGGCCATCTGATCTTGTTGTTCTCTATGCTCTACCTGTACTGTTTTACTTCTCACTTTGTCTATTCCCTACTGTACAGCGCTGCGGAATATGTTGACGCTATATAAATAAAGGATAGAAATAATAAAAATAATTAATCAGGAACTGGGTTGATAAGTAGCCGCAGTTTACTAAGCAATGTACAACAAACACCATAACAAAGAAGAAATGTTTTGACAGTCCCTTTTGCATCCAAAGGGCTACACTGAGTTGTAACTCATTATGTAGGTTGTATGGAATACTCATTCATGTTTTTGTTGAAGTTCAAAATTTGCCACCACATTTGGTACTGTATGATTGCCTGATTGTGCCATGAGCCCTTGCCATTCAGAGTGCTTGGAGTGTACCTTAATTTGTACTGAAGTATTAATGACTTTATTTAACCCTTTGAGTGCCAGAGGGATGCGTTGCATATCTCTCTGGCATTCAAAGAGTAAAAAAAAAATGGCTGCTACATTGGGTAGCAATATGTGTTGGAGCTATAAATAAGTATATTAACCATAGACATTTGTACATAGTAGCTAAGGGGGCTTAAGTCCCAGAAATCTTGATGGCAGTCTGAGCCATGTAATGGTGTAATACTCTTGATCTCATTAATATCAGTGGTTTAATTCAGTTTTGCTGCTCATTAAAAATGCATTAGGTGGGCTCAAGCCCTATATCTTTTAGGAATTAAAAATATCCATTACTTTTGAAGAATAAATTAATGGG